>JAOWBP010000001.1:22937683-22992424 GCA_028571105.1 Tragopan temminckii | reverse complement strand
ATATACTATATACTATATACTATATACTATATACTATATACTATATACTATATACTATATACTATATACTATATACTACACTATTCTAAAATAGGATTGTGCCTATATCAATAACAGAAAGTGAATTTAACAATGAACACATTGGATGTTTAAAAATATAGTAATGTATAGTATTGCATGCTTCCAGCCACATGTATAGAAATCAAGGATGTGAGAGAACTATTTTGAAAGAAAGAATAACAAAGTTGCATACTGATTTGCTGTTACTTTTCCCTGTTTAGAAACTTAATGTATATTGTTTTGAATTTTTCTATTACACATATTGATTTTTAATATATCACCAAGGTCTTCTCAATGATTCAATCTTACATGTCCTTAAAGTTTGCAAGATCTGAACTCCCTTGGGCATGATTTTAAAAACATTTTATAGAATATGACTGATTTAGCACGTTTTTTCTTCAGTTGCTAAGAGGCTATATATTATTTCATTCCCCCAACATCAATGAAATTTACATTTTGAAGTAATGACTGTTCCAAAGACAATTTTGGCCTCTTCTGCTACCTTGCCCTTTTACCCAAGATCTACACTGAAGAAGTAAAAGGACTTCTCAAATGCCCTTCTGTCAGAGCTCTGAATGTATCGTCCTCAGGAATGTACACTTCTTTCCATTATTTTCTTCCCCTGGAGTCCTTCTGTTCTGCTTTTCATCCATGTTTATCTAATACAACATCCTTTCACTCCACTTGACTTTTACTCCTGACAAGGTTTCTTTGCTCTTTGGCTGCATTTATAACACACTTAAATCCTTGTCTTTTTCATTTATTTTTTTTCTTAGTGTCTCTGATGTCCCAAGAGACTACAATACAAGTCTCAGGACCTAATCCCAATGTTCTGTTTTGTTTGGTAGCACAAATATTTATGCAGCTGACATAACTTGACAGAAAATTGTAAAAGAAATTCACAGTTAACATTTCAGTTAAATACAAATTTGCAGTATATTTCAGAGATCCTAACTTAACAAACAACAGCTTTTATTTATATATATATATATTCTTAGTCCCTCAAAAGAGATATTTTATTAATATTTCTTGATATTCAAAGCACAGCAGTAATAAACAGATCTGGAGTCATTTACACATACATGACTGAATATACTTGCTTGCCAGATTTATATCTCCCATCTCTTTTTAGTGATCTTAAACTATAAAGCTATATTTCTTAGTAAGATTGCTATCTCAAATCAGTAACAAGTATTTTTAATTCAAAATACTTAAGAAGAGGTGTTTTGTTGTTGTTTGTTGCTTGTTGTTTTTTTTTTCTCAATCATAGAATCACAGAATATTCCCAGTTGGAAAGGACCCAGAAGGATCGAGTTCTTTTCTTATTATTTTGCATTTATATTCATTACCTTAGAATCAAATATATGTTGAAATGTGTTGTAAGAGAATATTAAGCAGGATACTGTTGAATAAGTACATTGGTGAACTCTGTGATGAGGGTTTTTAATGTCTTTTCAGGCTACAGCATTAAAAAGGCTTATAACATTAAGCTACAGGGTATGAAATATTCTTTTTGGAAACCATAACATAAAAGACTTTCAATCATTTGATTTTCTTCTTGATATATATTCTTTTTTAACTACTCTTACTAATCGTCTCTTCCATGCAGATGGAGGAAGGGAAAAAAATAGCAAAAACTACATGAAAGAGCTATTTCACAGATGACAGAATTCTCTGAAGCAACCACCACAGAAACAACTTATTGTTGTATGCAAACTAAAACAAATCTGTCTTCATGGAGGACTGTCAGAATACACAATAACTTACTGATCAGATATCTGATGAGTCTAACATACTGACATTTTGTAGCAACCACATAAATGGGTTGCTTACTGTGCTCATCTAGAAATTGGCTAGTTCCATATCAATGAAGATTTTTCATCTCATTTGGTGTTTTATAAATTGGCTGTGGATTCTTCAAACCAGAACATACATTCTCTACTCAAAGAGAAGTAAACATAATCTAATTTCAGTATTTTTGTAAAAGAAGTATGCTCAAATTGTCTACAAATATACAAAATTTTAAAATTATTCAATGTGTCTACGTTTCTTAAAACTACCTCTTCCTTAAAATTCTTCCGTTCTCAGGTCCTTTTGAGTGCATGAATGGACAAAAGTAGTTATAGTGTTACAAAATGACTCAATTATGGCGAAGACTGCAGCCCTGTATTGTCTTCCACAGGGAGACCAGAGGAGCTAGAAGATGTCAAAGAATAAGGAGAGTGTAGAGTGTTCTGAGCACTAAAACATCTCCATGGCTCTAATTATGACTCCTCTGAGAAACTCAGCAATTACCTCAAATATATTCCTTCCAGCACTTCTGGCCCAAAACAACACATAATACTGCTGCTGCTCTGCTTATGTCAGAAGGAATGAATGAAAAGGAGATGTAGCAGACAGAACCCATATTGCATTAAGGAAACCTCTGATTAGGAGCATGTTTTTCAGCTCTTAGACAAATGCAGGAAATATCTCTGGCAAACACATCCCAAAGTGTGAGAAGATGCTGTGACAACGCCTAAGAGCAAAACTCAGTCACTTCCCTCACAGCTTTGAGGGGAAAAAAATGCATAATCTACTTGATTTAGCTTTTCTCTAGATCCTCTGAATCATCAGCGCTTGGTACTTAAATAGTAATTAATGAAACAAATTCTAACAATAACACTAAGCTTCATCCTTTCAACAAAGCTGTGAGACAGATTTTTCTTTTTAATTTTCCTACAAGGCATTATGATAGCTTATTAGTAGATAAACACACAGAGCTTATTCCAAAGGGTAAAATAAGTATGTAATTATGAAAAAGAAAAAAGAAAAAGGGAAGAAAAAAAAAAAAAGAAGAAGAGGAAGAAGAAGAAAATGACTGCACAGGCAACAGAAAGATAACAGCGATTTAAATTATATATTTTTTTTAAAAAAAAAAAGCTAATAAGATATATGGTACTTAGCATTTTCATGGAACTCATTTACAATTAGGCACTGCATTTCTAGAATAAAAATCAAAGACAAAACCAGTTAAGAATGAGAAAGTGCCTAACACACTGATCAAGAGTCCTTGAAGTCAAAAAATACTGTTAGAATACTGTTAGACTGGCATACAGTTATTCCACCAAAAATTTCAGTGTTCAAATCTCCAAAGGGGAAAAACAATAATCATCTTCAAATGCTAAAACACACTTCGAATGTACAGTAAATCTCTGGTTTTATATGGAAAAATCAGTGCAATATTTCAATTTTTGTTCATTTAAGAACAAGTCTGTGCACAATCTCAAAGCACTGTCATTACTAAAGAATTTCAAACTTATATTTTAAGTCCAAATATAAGGAGAAATGCTTTGATTCAAAATATTTTCTTCTGCTCAGCATCTTATCAAAATAATGAAAGGCCTGCATCATAAATGTGATAGAGAGTTCACAGACTGTGAAAGTAATCAAGAATGAGAACATAGGATAGAAAACATAAACCCCCCAAACCATTTGAACAGATCTAGTAGAGATCGGCATTCAAAAAGGCCTAAGAAAATGTAAACTGCCAGTCACAAAACTTAAATGTTCAATAAAAGAAACTAAATAAAGTGCAAAAAGCAGCAGAGTACACTAGAAAAACGTGCCATGAATCACAAATACATTTAAACGTGAAAACATAGCACTGAATCTGTTCAGATGGGAAAAGAAAGGAAAGGTTGGACCATGTCAAAAAAAGAGCTTCACCTTTACAAAGGAGACAGAAGAGTGACTGTGAAAGTCTTTTGGAGAAGGTGATAAATCATTACATTCTTTTTCTTTAACTCTCAAGTAATTATTTTTGGTTGGCAAGTCCATAGAGTGGTATTACTTAACCCACCTGAACCGAGTGATGTACTGACTAAATTCATGTGTCTATTTACATTTCTGCCTATGTTTTTAACAGGTATTTCATTAGTCTTAATTCTGTGCTCTCAGTGGTGTTTTTTTTGTTGTTGTTTTTTGTTTTTTTGTTTTTTGTTTTTCAGGTAATAGGTGCAGAAATGAACTTAATGGAGACCTAAACCTATTAAGTCTAAAGCCCTTAGAGAAGTTTCCAGAGACTAAATAAAGGTTTAAAACCTCTGCTCATGATTACACGAGCATGACCTGATACCTCAAACAAACACCCACTGAGATGTGGTGCTTTTCACTGAACAAAGTAAAAGGAATTTCTTTGCTGTAATAGCTACTAAATTATTTTTAAGTAAACATTAATGAAAGAGGTATGTCATGGTACAAAACAGACTGATTTAGATCACATATAAATTACACATTGCCACTTTCATAGCATCTCGCTAAATATGATAATGTGGATTTAAATAACCCAGTGCTTTTACTTGCACAGTCACCCATTTTGCTATTGTTTGTAGCAAACTAATTTGATACACAGTAATTCAGGCAGCACAGATTTCAAATTACACAGAAATATTGAATTTTAATACACTCTCATTCTTTTGCCCAACAAACGCCAGTTCTTTGGGGATTTTACTGAAGCAATTCCGAAGTTATTCTAAAAGGCAATTTTTTCAAAGTTTTATATCTCTTTTTCACCCTGCTGATCTACTACTTCATGAATTAAAAACTTAGTACGTCTTTGTTTATACTGGTTTATGTATTTCCATAAAAAGCTGAATGAGTACAGTGAGAACAAAATGCATGTGTACTGATTTCTTTAAAGATTATTTTCTTGCTAACCAAAGCACCCTCTCCCTCCATTTTCCTAACTAACACTTTAAAAATGCTCTGAGTTTTTAAAAGAATGTAGATGAATGCATTGGTCCACTGGTAAAATGCATCACGTCCAAACAAACTGAACAGACAACCTCATTTGAAAATCTGAAGACAGAACACAGCTGGTTTACCCTTCACTTTGTAGACAGGATTACAAAGATTTTTACTGGAAAAAAACAGAACTCCTCACTACATCTAAAAGACTCTAAATTCTTAAAAATTCTTCGATTGCTAAAAGGCCTCTTCATAAACCAAAAAAGAAAAAAAAAAGACGAAACTCAATTCTGTTTCCAGTGAATCTGCATGACTACTGTTTCCTTGTCATTTCTCCTGACAGTTCAAGAACTTTGAAGTCTGTGTGGCCTACTTTCATTGTCACTTTAGGCAGGATTCATGTTGTGTACTTCAACGGTGTCTGCAGCTCAGCTACTCCCTTTATGCTTCCTTTATAGTGAACAGAGAAAAAAACGGTCACTTTTAGGACCTAATCTGTGTGAATTATTTTAGATTTCTATTTCAAAATGAGATGAGAGAGCCCATTCCTATCCACTGATTGTAAAAGATGTCTAAACAATAATCTCAGATCAAGACACCTCCATTTGGTCAAATCAATCCATGGGCTTCCAGTCTTTCCAGGAGCCCACCTGTAAACCTATATAACAACAGAATCCAGTTTACAGGCAGTGTTCCAGGAGCCGACTATTGCAGTAACATTTCAATAGCAGCATGGTTTGATTTGTCCTGCCTGTATGATTCGGTTTCTACTATTATAGAAGCATACAGATTTGATTATACCAAAATTCATATAGACCTATAAGCCTAGCACTTTCCTCTCCTTATTTCTTCTGTTTTCAGATTTTTTTTTAAAAGTTGGTCTACTTAGTGGTTTGATGCATTTTTTTACATCCTCTATAAAAGAAAACCTGCTTTATTTTCCTTTTGCTTAGTTCCATCTTGTGAGAAGTACTGCACCTAGGATAGAGAATTTTATATCTTCAGCTGTAGGAATGGCACACCAAACCACATTCTGTTCTGTACCTGCTAGTTTTCTTATAGCTCCACAGTTTCAAAACTTTCTTTCAATCTTCTTGATGCTATGCGCTAACAGCCTAGTTTCCTTCTGGTTTAAAGGAGGTCCTCCTGCCTCTTAAATAGGTGCCCTTTCTTACAAACAGTCATTTACAAAATGTTTCCTTTACAAAATGTTAAAAACATTGACTTCATGAATTGAAACACTGGCGTGATGAAGAGTTTGCACCCGAAAGCATTATCTTCATATTTCTTTCCAAATCTCTAATCTCTTTTCATTTTTGGATAGGTTGCATTTGGACTCATTTACACTAAAATAATAATTTAATTCCCAAGGCAGCATTTTCTAATCCGTTTTCAGGACATAGAAGGTTATCTACCACCCCTCTGAGAACTGTCAGACTGTGACTAACAACCATTCCAAATCAAAATTGTTGTTGTTTTGCAATTAACAAACAGAAATAACTCACCAATATAGCTCATTCCCAGAATCTAAAGACAACAGTGTACACTGCAGCACATGTTTTATGAACACCTCTTTGGTGACACTAGATTCAAAGAACAGTTTTAAAACAAATAAATACTTTTTCTAAGAGCCAAGAACATTCCTTTTTGTGTGATTCCAAAAAGACCATACAGCTATAATTGTTTAAAGTATGAATGCTACACAGACATTGATACCTCTTTCTCCCCAATATGTAAAGCCCTTTAAGTCCCTTCATACTACTATTTGTAGCTTTGTCATCTCCTAAAAACACAAAACCAAGGGTTAAAATCAGTCTTCATTTGTACTAATATTCTAAACTTGAAACACATGAGAAATACATCTGTCATTCTTCCAGTTTATTTCACCCTAATTCCACTACAGAAAACACGCTTGTATTTAAGCATCTCAATAATTCTCAGAAGAATTAAAAAAATCTCTCTAAAGGAATTGCTGGTAACAAATGTCATTACGCAAGGTCAGAAAATACAGCTGACCATAAACAAGGGCTGCTCTGACAGTAATGCCTCCTATTTTATTATGTTGACTCACAACATCAGAGGCAGATGTTGGTGTGGCTGAGGTTGAACCTTCCCACCAATCTTCCATTATATGTTGTTGCCACGTGACAGATGGCAGCAGAGGGGCAGTCTGGCAAAATGCTGTCTGACATGGAAGTGCTTATGAAGCAAAGGTGTGTCACTGAATTCCTCTATGCAGAAGAAAAATGGCAGATTGATACTCATTGATACTTACGGAACATTTCTGGAGACCAAACAGTGAATATGAGCACAGTGAGGTGGTGGGTGGTGCATTTCAGCAGTGGTGACAAGACAAACCACATTTCAGACAACCATGTAGATTTTTACAAGAATAGCATACAGGCACTTGCTCATCGCTGGCAAAAATGCATAACTAATGGTGGTGAATATGTTGAAATACAGTGTTTTTGGCTGTATTTGCTCTATCAAACAGCATTCTGTGCTCTTCGTGTCTGTTGTAGTTTCAATGGAAATAAATAGAATTCATTATTTTTGGAGCAACCAACAAAGTTTCTCGGTCATGCATTTGAAATAAGCAGACATTTGCCAAGTACTTGGTAAATTATCGGCATCAAAATAACACCAACACTGGAAGTTGTAACTTCTCCCTTGTCCATTGGCAGCCATGAAAAAAAGTCTGTATGCAGTACTCCCCGTTCAGTGCTTGAGAAGCTAATGGATATTGCCTGTAATTTTTCTCTGGAACTCAGAGATGTTTCAGAAATTCACAATGCATGCAAGAGCTGTCAAGATCATAACAATTTTTTGTTTATTTGTTTGTTTCCAAAGGAAAAAAGTCCTACTATATATCCTCTAGAAAGTAAACTTTCAGTCTTCATACCCCTGTACTGCTGAGATGACAGTGCTTTCAGAAAGCAACAAAATGCATTTTATGTAAGAAATGCATTCAGTTCAGCGAGCAAAACATGGAAAATTCTGCTGTTGGAGAACAATCTCTTTTCTTAGTTAACACTGAAAAGGCCTTCGAGATTATCTAACAATTATGCAGTGTTTTATGTTACATTTACTGATGTCTTCTGCAGTCAACAATATATTGTGACCTTTAGTGATGACTGATTACGTATGTTATGCACTTATGGTAAAATCATCTTTGATCAATTAAGATTCTCTGAGTTAATACATGATGTTCTATTCTCTAGCTCAATTTTCTTATACCCCTTCACAGTTTAGTTGCTTCAAATGCTATGGAAAATTCAACAAGCTGGAAAAGAGACATGAATATTTCTAGGCTACAGCACAGTATGCCTAATGAGAAACTTCAATTGCCGTTTCTTAAAAACTAACATATGTAGTGCTAAAAGTCCCTGTCAGTACGGAACTATAATTGTACTCTGCTCACCTACAGGATTGCCTAATTAGTCATTAATCACATTGACACAATGCATCCCTTAACTCCAAGAATCAAATGTGACACACCAAAATATTTTAGGTTTGTATTGCTAACTTTATATGCTTGACATATCGAATATTCCAGGAACACTGCCATCAGAGACTAAGAAATTCTGGTCTAATTTGAAACTGTCTGGCAAGATAGAAGACTTCAGAATAGATCTTTTTGTTTCCAATCCATATTAACAGAGAAAAATCTACAGCAATGTCAAGCTCATACTATTCACAATTAGAAATACGGTTTCTACAATTATTTCTTTTCTTCAGATAGTAAATAGCATAATGAAGAAATCAGCATGAATGCTTATGTCTGGCATCTAGCAGGGCAAAGTAATTTGGGGAGTGCAGGAAAGTGGAGACGGGCTGATGGGTTTAATTTGGACTTGTTTTTACACTAATTTAAAGTAAATTTAGCTAAATTGTTTTGACACAAAATCTAAATGTTTCTTTTTCAAATCATCTTGTTTTTTCCAGAACCACTTACGGTTTTTGGTATAAACTGTTACACAAATAAAGATTCACACATCATGTCAATTTTCTGAAGGATGCAATTCTAATGAATAAACTACTTGTCCACTAGTAAACTTCATTTTGAAGAAATAAGATTTATAATCTAAGACTGTCACATCCTGAGTTAGATACTTCACAGAAACCAAATTCATAGTAAATGGTGGCCAGGAAGCTCTTTACCATGAGATGTAAATAATCTCAAATTGGGTGCAAACTTTTTTGTGGTGCCCAGAAACAGGTCAAGGGGCAACAGGCACAAACTGGAACACAGAAAGTTCCATATGACCATGAAAAGAAACTTCTTCACTGTGAGGGTGACAGAGCACTGGCACAGATTGCCTAGGAAGGTTGTGAGTCTCCTCCTCTGAAGATACTCAAAAGCCACCTGGATTCTTTCCTGTGCAGCCTACGGCAGGGAACCTGCTTTAGCAGGGGATTGGACTCAATGATCTCCAGAGGTCCCTCCAATCCTTACGATTCTGTAATAATACCTGACTCACAACTATGTTTCTAGTACTGCCAAATCTCATGTAATTTCAGGGTCCCCTGTACATTCCAGATTTTAAATACAAATGTATTAGGCACAATACTATTTGCAAAATATATAGTCTCTGTGGGTTTTTTTAGAAAGCAAAAAAAGTCCTATTCCCTAAACTGTCCTTTAGCTTCCAATAGATCTCTGTTATAAATTTACCACAGGTAAATGTCTTTCACTTCATTATAGCCCTCCCAGTCAGTTCACTTTGTCAGTAATCTAAACCTGAAGAACTCCTTTCAGATCTCTTTCCCTTCGTGCAACTTGAATAGCACTGAAAGAGCAGGACAAGGGTGGAGTCTTCTTCATACGGACTTTCATTTGCAAGTTGAAGGCTGAAATTCTAGTTTTTGGTAATGATTTTCAAATATGTTTGTGGGAAAATAATTTTATAAAAGCTTTTAAAAAAGAAATATAATACTTTGTAATGCAGATTTACATATACAAATCATAATACACAAGAAAAGTCAACAGTAAGCAGAATCAGCACTGATTAGATGATGCAACTGTTTGTGCTAACAGGTAACTGGTACAGATAACTCAGGAGGCCTCTCAGATGTAGCTTACAGACCTGTGAAAGGTCCATAAAGTTATAAGTAGCACGGAAAGGATAAATGAAAAACAACTGTTCCCTCTCTTTTCTACTGACAAAAAAATTAGAAGGCATCAATTGGATCTATAATAAATCTAGATTGAAAATAGACAAGCCTACAGTGTTTCTTCCTGTCAGTTGGACCCCCTTTCTCTAACAAAAATTCCACTGCTCAATGTCATTATTATATTTTTTTTCAACAGGAATTGGACTAAGCAATGGAAAGAAGCCTACTGAGGATTCCAGAAAGGAACCACATGTGGCGCAGGAAATTACTGAACTGCAATTAATTGGAGGGCAAATACCTGCTAGGAGCATCACCAAAGAGAGGCAAAAAAATCTGTGGTACGACTGTCCCTTACTGACCAAACTATCTTGTATTTTAATAAAGTATTTTTAATGCAAACTTCCTCCGTTTATAAAAAAGCCTTTTTTTTTCCTTCATATTTGCAGAACCAGGCTGCGCACCTCCTAGAACTCCTAGTCTAGGATATTAGGTGGATGATGTTAGTTAATAAATATATTAATAGAAATATATTTAACATCATCCACCTAAGTGCTGTCTCTCTCAGAGCAGTATCATACACCTGAAAGGCAAGATTTCCTCTCACAACAGCTAAGCTTGCTCTTCCAAAAGCGTATCACATTTATCCATTCATTCATTAATTGTATTATCCATTCGGTTTTCAATAATTCAGCCATGGCTCTACTTCTGGTTGTCTCTGATACCCATTTATTTATCTGTCAAAGAATCACAGAATTGTAGGGGATGGAAGGGACCTCTGGAAGAGATCATCAAGTCCAACCCCCCTGCCAAAGCAGGCCCCCTAACAAGTAGGCATCCAGGTGGGTCTTGAATATCTCCAGAGAAGGAGAATCCACAAGCCCTCTGGGCAGCCTGTTCTAGTGCTCCACCATCCTCACTGTGAAGAAATTCTTTTGCATATTGGAGCGGAACTCCCTATGCTCCAGTTAGTGGCCATTTCCCCTTGTCCTGTCCCCACAGACCACTGAAAAGAGGTTGGTCAAGTCTCTTCCTCTCCCACGCTTAATGTATTTATAAACATTAATAAGATCCCCTCTGAGTCTTTTCTTAAGGCTGAACAGATCCAGATCACCCAGCCTTTCCTCATAGGGGAGATGCTTCAGGCCCTTTATCATCTTTGTGGCCCTCCACTGAACTCTTTCCAGGAAAAATTATCTTCAACCATTATTTCTAGTCCTCAAATTTTAAAGCAGTTTAAAGAAAGACTAATTCTCACTGAAAGTCATCAGAAAAAAAACTAATACATTGCATTCTAATCTCAACTCGAAATGCAATTCAAATGCATAGAAAGAGCTTTTGTTTTGCAATCACTGATTATACAAAATGAAAAAGGCTATTGAATGTTTTGTTAGAATAACAGAAATGGCGTAGATATATCCTAAAAGTAGTTTACTTTCATACTCAATTTCCTCAGTCTGTACTTCTGCCCAAAGATTATGTCAGACATTTGTAATAACTGCACAAATGCTGTGTATTAACAGACTTTTCCGTCGTTTATAGGACAGCTAATATTTTAGCCTGTGGAATTATTATATAAATTAAACTAATTGCCACTGTAACCATTAGACTTCAAACAGCTGCAAAGAACAGGACTTTTCCTTTTGTAAAGAAATCTGCATACCATTGTGCTTTGTAGCACAGTTACACAGCACCAGTACTGTCCTTTGCCGAAACAACACAGACCTTCAAGCCACGGTCCATATTTTAGGCACCGCTGTGATGCTCACCTTGCCATCTGTTCACATTAATCTCATGAACAAATCTGCTCAGAAGCATGCCAAACACAGACAGTTTTACAGCAAAAACATATTCATAATTAGAGGCAGAAAGAAGCACTTGATCATTAGAAATGGTGCAGTTCTGCATACATCTAGAGTCAGTCACCTTTAAGCTTGTAATTGAGTCTTTCTTCTTTCGAAAATACCTGCTCAACAAAGTGGACAAGATAACCACGTTGCTCCATTAGCTCAGTGATTATTCCAACCAAGTCAGTCTGCAGAGGCAGAGTCAGTCTCGGTCTCTCTGCTTCCTTCTCCTCCCCATCATTCACTACAGCAAGGCGGCAGAATAAACTCCATTTCTGGGGAGGAATATTAAACTACTATTATGTAATGGGTAGTGTAAAAATAAACATAAGGAGGCAGGTAGATGTTATATACCTAAATGATGGACAAATGGATTTGAGTAGCAGAGAAGAGACGAAGCGGAGAAAAAGAGTGCTCCTGTCCTCCCAGTCCCTTACAAGCTACAGACCTTCTTGCCACCTCAAAGCCCCTAAGTTGCCCTTCCTAGAATTTCTTTTCTCCTGTGCAGAAACCACTCAGTAAATATTATGAAAGTGAATTTCATTTATGTCTTAAAATTTTTACTCACTTTAGTCACTAATTATACATAACCTGTGGCTAAAAGAATTGTGTTCATAGACCAAAAAATAGAGAGAAATAGCTAATTTGTTGAATATGCACACATTGAAAGATAAGCGAGAACCAAAAAGCTCAGTGAAAGATGATTCGTTCTTCATGTAATAAAGTTATTAGTCCATTATTTTTTTTTAAAAAAAAGCAGTAAAGTAATTTCAAGTTGAAAAGCAAGGCATATGGTAGAAAAATATGACTAAGCAGACATCTATATATGAGCATAAGCATGTGTTAAACACTGGTTATATTTGGCAGAAGCATAGATTTCAGCATCTCACACTTAGCCAGATGGATGAACACAAACAGGTGCAAATTAGAAAGCAGGACAATATAATGCCAAAGTCACATTCAAAGAGCATACAAACTGGCACAATGGAAATTGTCTATATTCAGCAGAAAAATCACCTCTCAGTGTTTATTATTACATGTCATATTTCATATTGATTCTGATAGATTCACAAAACTTTGCAAAATCTTGATTTTGTACTTATGAACTAACAAAAAGACAAGCATATTTGACATGAAAATGAATTCCTAAAATAGAATGTGTACATACAAAGGAGTTAAATCTATATGCAAAGTCATGTTAGAAATAATGCTTAAATTTTAATACGTGAACAAATTCTATTATTTTTTAGAACAGTAATTTATCTGATACTTGCTATAAACAATTTGACCAGCTTGTAAATTCTTAAAGTATGTAATGGTAATCAAATGCAGACACTAGGGCAATTCACTGGTTCTCACACACACAGAAAAATCATCTTTCTTTCACAGTTGGTCCCCGAAAAAAGAGAAAAATAAAAGAATATCAGTCTTAGTACCTTTACTTAGCATTTTATGAAGACCTTCTGGAAAAAATGTTCCCATTTGCTGAGTATCCACTTGAGAAAACTAGCTCTTGAAACTCAGAGACATGAAAAAACAAGTTCAGAAAAAGCAGGTAAGTAAATGGCACCTCCACAACCGTAGTTAGTTTCAAATGATATAGCAAGCACATGCAGGAAGAAGAAGAAGAAGATGTAAAGGATAAGGACTAACTCATTCCATTAGGTTCCATTAGAAAACAAAACATTCAAAAACAGTAACTGGAATTTAGAAAATATAGCTACTAAAACTTATCTAATAATCAGAAATAGGATTATTATCCTAAAGTATTAAGAGAATGCAGATAATATGAACAGAATGAGTTTTCTTTAAATGTTAATCCACGATTTCAATCATGAGATAAGACATTATTCTTTCATATTAAAATTAATTTGATAAAGACAAAAAGACCTAAACAACTTTCTGAAGTGGAAGATGGCTCCCAAATACCTCATGTTTTATGGGTTTTTTTCCCCCTCAACCATATGTTAAATTTGCACATATATATGGGGGTAGAACAGATTATTCAAACAATAGCTCACTATTCAACTCACGAAGAAAACCTGGAGATAATGATTGCACACAAGCAAGCACACACTTCAGACTGCTAGCACCTAAGTTAATTTTAATTTTGCAGAGTAAGGAAAATTGTTTAGCTTTGGAAAAGACGATATTATTTATGATACTGCTATTGAAGACACTAGTAAAACAACAGAAAAAAAAAAGTCGTCTTTAGTTCACTTTTGACATGTGACAGGATACATTACATGATTAAGTCACAAATGAAGATAGACAAAAACACAGTAAATTAAGAAAATTCCTTGTAGTGAAAAGACCATTCTAATTGGCAGATCATTGGTTTCCTTGAAATCTTGTGTAAAGATCTTTCACTGAACTCTAATTGTTGCTTGGTAAGCAACAAAAAATGTCTCTCATTTCCACATTCTATCTTGGTTTTGTAAAGCAGCAATGGAGCTAAATCTAGGAATAAGGAAAGAGTTTCATATCCAACACTTCAGTATATTTTGACTGCGAACTACACATTTGCCATTATGAACAGAGGCAATATTAAGACAAAAATCACCCTAATGTTTATCGGATGGAAAAGGGTAAAATGTGGTGACATTTTAAAACATCATAGAATCATAGAATGGCCTGGGTTGAAAAGGAACGCAATGATCACTGAGTTTCAACCCCCATGCTATGTGCAGAGTAACCAACCACAAGACCAGGCTACCCAGAGCCATTTGGACTTCTCAGGTACTGTTTAAATTGCACCAGTACCAGTTAAAACAAACAAACAAACAAACAAACACAGCCACTGAGTTTATGTTCATGTATCTCTCTTTCTCAATTAACTGGCCTATACTCCACAATTCAATCAACAATGTACAAATTAAAAAACAAAGACAAAAACAGAAAACAAACACAAAGGCTTAGATTTCATAGCACAGCCATACAGCCATGTCAAAAAGGATGACACATTTGCTGCAGGTTTTAAGGCACCCTACTGTCCTGAAAAGAGCTCTCTAATCCATGTTCTTGAAATGAATGCTGCATAACATATTTCTAAAATGGGCCTAAGCTCATTGTGGGTCTCAAATAGGTCAACAGGCAAGGCCATATGAAAACTACTTCAACATCATCTATCTTCAGCCATTTGGCCAGCAAACTCAAATGTAATTCAGAAGGATGATGACTCAAAACATTTCATTTAGAAATAGTACTCACTCCAAATCATTTCAGAAAGTAATACATATAATAAAGGTCAAATGCCAGTTAGTATCACACACAATTTATAATGTTATATTTTAAGAGAAATGACTATAATATATTTGATTTATATGTGATAGCTTTTCTCAGTAAGTCAAATTACATGAATAGAAGGATAATTATAATGAGCACTAGCAGATCCCAAAAGGGTCACTGTGTAAAGTCCTGTACAACAGAAAGTCTATATTTGTCCAGAGAGTTTACAGTGCAAATGCTGTTTTTCTTCGTTAATGACACTTAGAGAAAGGGAAAAAGACAGGAAAAGAGAAAAAAGGACTTAGATGGCTATGAAGCACTCTTGGCTAAAGATGCTTTAAATATCCCATGGCAGTTTCCAGAAAGGTAGCCCAAAATCGATTCAGTGTAGCACCTGTCAATGAATGTATTTCACTCCTAACATCTATAAAGGAGTCTATACTGATCCAAATATTTGTTTGAACGGTGTCCAAAACTATGTCCATGTGCATGTGTGGTTGATAGCTTTTTTACTCTTCAAGCCCAGCAAGCAGCATGTAAGTGATTACCTGAAGTCATTAATCTAGGTTTCTCACTGTCTCTTTTAAATACCTTGCTCCAAACCATGAGAAAAATTATCTGAAGCTCTAGTGCAGTATCATCCGCTACTGTAAAGGGACTATAATTAACTTGTAAATTGTTTTAATTTGTTTGATTAGCCTCAACAAAAAGCAGGTCATCTGAAATATTTTTTCCCTGTTTGATACCTAAATCAAACTTTCTCCTTAGGATTATTACAGACAGTATGTACAGTAACACCTATTTCCTAATTGTAAAATCCAGCTTTTATAACCTCTGCTATTCAGGCTAGGATTTTCCATGCTGGAGGTCCATTAAAAGATTTTTTTTCCTTAAGTTTTCAATTAGAACCATTCAAATATTGCTAAAAACCAAGAAGAATATATTATTATTCTGTCAGTACTATAAAGTTCTTACAACTATCTCTTTGAGAGGTATTAATGACCCTTTGTTTTGAACCAGAATACTCAAATCTGTCAGGAGATTTAATTTGTATGAAGTGATAGTTCCTTCCGAGCTAACAAAGCCTATTTAAATCTTGCAAAGTGATAAACCTTTGAAGACTGCTTTTTGTTTGTAGTCTGTTGAGGTCACCTACATTCTTCTATGACAAGCTGTTTTTATAGAGCATATTTAATCTTCCCATAGAGCCAGCAAATTTCATCTGCCCCCAAAGGAAAACTGGGCATGTTTACCAGCTTGTCTCATTCTCCTAATTAAACCAATTATGCCAGAAACTGAACTTCTAGTCCTTGTTTCCATGTCTTCTGTGAATCTTACGCTAAATGCAATGTGCAGCGTGTAAGGCAATTGGTATCATGATCTGTTTCTGAGCTATCGAGCACGCGAGCTTCCTTCTGCAATGGCTCCTCATGCCCAGTATTATGCAGATGATGATGCAGAAGCTCATTATGACAACTTAAATCGTGTACGCATATAGCTCTATCAAAGGCATTTAGGGAAGTCAAAGAAAAGAACCCTGGCTGATCTTACTGAGAGCTGAAAACAGAAGCAGATCAGGCAGTAATCTAGGGCAACAGAGGGGAGACAACAGAAAAACAGGATGAGACAGACACACAGAACATTGTCTTTGCAACTCTGCATATTGATTTTTAGAACAGAACTTGTGTTTGTTGAATTAAGAACTAGCCTTATGTCACCAATTACTAGTGAAAGCTGCTAGCAAAGTTGAGGTCTCATCCCTCTGCACTGCTGGCTATAAAAAGTCTAATGCTAGATTTTTATTATTAAATAACTAGTTATTCTTCAAAGACAAGGGGAAAAACAACAGTAACTAAAACATCAGCTTGTATTTGCATGTAGTGTCTACTTTCCCATAATGCTTTAACACATAATAACATTTTGTTATAAGAGAATTCAATTAGGTTCATTTCAACAGTTATTTTGGTCTCCTTGTTATTGATCTGTGCTCTGTGAAATAAACCAAAAGCACAAAGAGGCACACTGCTGTCTCCCTAGTACTCAAACACGGATGTCAGTTTGTTTAACTGATTAGCACATTTGTTTAGACAATTTAGGGTAATAAAAAGATTATTTTAAAAGAATGTCTTTTCCTTTTAAGCAAAGAAAGCCTTGTAATTTTTGACGTCTTTCTTAACTGCACAGTTTTTGTAGTTTTTGACAACACCTGATTTTGCTGAAATGTCATTTTCTGGAAGACTTCATCTTTCTTTCTTCCCCAGACCAGTCTGAATCTTCTGTCTTACTAAAATATCTTTCCTGTATCTTTCCATCATTTGAGAGATCTCTACTTACTAAAAAATGTACTGCTCCAGTAGTTTCATCTGTGTTTTGAGGGAATATTCCCACATCTCTAGCCATTTTCGTTATCATTTTTAGGCTGTTTTTCAGACTTATATTTCAGAATGTATCTGTACAGGATGATGATATGTCAAGATTAATCCAGAGCTGTAATACTAAGTACACACACCATCTGTAAAGGATTTGTTATCTTTTGAAAATATCACACTTTCTTGCCTGCAGGTCTGATTGATGGGAGGTCTGTAATAATCAGATCTTGGACGAGGAACAACCACTCAAATCAGAGACACTTTGTTTGTATTCCAGGAATTTCAGATGAAAGATAATTTATATTGGGAGAACATTGAGACAGTGTGATCAACTCAAAGATTTTCCATCAAGGAATTACTGAAATACATCTACTTCATACAGATACCATATAATATTAAAATTGCTTCAAAAAAAAAATAAAGAAAGAACAGATTGTTTCTGGAGCTTAGAGAGCCTTCATCCAAGGATGTTTTTCTGAGAACAAGTTAAGCCGTCCCTGACTACAGGTTAATCCTACTTTGACAAACATTTGAGGGACACCAGACTATTCACTGTAGCCAGGAAGTCAAAAGCCAGGCACTCAGTACACACTTCCACAACATGGTGTGCCATCAATCTGTGTGCATATGCTTTTAATCCACACTACCAACAGACTCTAGAAACATCCAGAGAACAAGGAGTTTTGCCTCTGCTTATCCCATTGGACACAAAGCCACAGACTGCTCATCCTTCTTTCTGCATGCAGGAATCCTGCACTGAGTTCCCAACGGTCCAGTTTCTCTACAGCAGTGGTTAGGGCACTGGGGTGAGTTACACAAAGACACTTTAGTTAAAATTAAGCACCTGGGCACCCTGCCACCTGGGCAACTGTGATAACAAATAAGCTACTGTGCTGAAGCAGTTAAAACCTACTCTTCCATCTACACACAACCACAGATGATTTCAGATTCTTTCCGAAGCAATTAACCAGTTGTAGGGATCTCCACGTGAATTCAATCTGCTCAACATTTCAAATAATTTATACATCTGCTGTAATTTCATACCATTGTCTTTCTAAAGTCCTACCTTTTTTATGATGTTAGTTTTTTTTAAGTGAGTTAGAGTCAACTAACACTTATGCTACAGCTGTTGCTTCTTTTGGCAATAAAAATGAGATAACTTTATTGAAATAAATTGAACATTAGCAGTACTGTGGTCTCAATTTTAATTTCTTTTAGCATTCCTCATTATCCATCATTAGTAGTTTGCCTAAGAGCATTATACCAGGTTGTTCTTTTTTTAAAGTTTTTTTTCTTATTTTTTTAGAAATGGAGATTGGCTCACAGAAGCCAATATGTGAACAGGAAAGACCTTCAATAAGATGATTTCAGCTAGTAGTGCAGTTACATTAGCTAGCTAGTTTTATATATTAGTACCAATTTCTGATGCTAGTCTGATTGCTCCTGTGATTCAACTGTATTTAGTTTGAGTGGTTGTAATTTTAGGAGTTAGAATCATTTCTAATAACTATTGTGGATGTCTTGCCTTACAGCTATCCCAATGAATTTCTATTGCAATCATGCCACTCAACTCACTGTAAGTCAGCCTTGCTAGAGCACCTCACAGCCTTCTGAATTTAAGTAGACAAAATGATGATGTGTCTTCTGCAAATCTTCTCTCTCTCTGCTCGTCTTCCATTTTCTGGCTAATAATAGCACATTAAGCCATGTGACTGTAGCAAAGAAATGCACTACTAATATAAAACTTGAACATATGTACACTCTTGCTGTCTACTTTCCTTCTGTCAGGCTGCCTAACTGAGAAGCCTTACTTCTCCCATAAGACCTTTGCTTCTACGTAGCATTCTCTATAGAAAACCTGGAAAAGATACCAGAAGAAACTCACAGACATCATTCATGTACATTCCTCATCTCCTTTACAGTTAATTTTGGAACTGATTAAATGTTTCCTTTCTGATTTTCTTTTCCAGCCACTACACCAGTATACATGAGAAATACTACTGACAGTCGACTATAATAGAACAGCTTGATTGGCTCGGAATTGCTGTTAAGACTTTCTCCTTATCACAGCCTTTCTTACCACTCAAGCCTGCTTACAGAAAAAAAAATCTCGTACTTACACTACACTGTTCCTGTGAAGCTAAGATACAGTGTGCAAGTTTAAAAACATAGCAGAATCTTCCTAGATTTGCAGAATTTTTGGATAGAGTGAGTATTTTTAATATAATGCTTTAAAAAACTATAGAAATGTAAATTTATGTCTCCCCAGGACAAAGACTAGTCTTACCAGGGATGTTACATAACTAATACCATTCATTGCTAATATATTCTTCATTATTTAGCTCTCTTGGGTAAAGATTTAAATTCTCACAGTTGAAAACAGAATCTGATAAATAAAATAATAAGCATCTTTGCTTTAATTTTCTCTCTATGCCAGATTAACATAAAAAATCACTAACATAAAAAATCATAGTGCCGTTATAGCTGTGAGGATTTAAGGATGTATGCAGGTCAGGATTTGGGAGAAGTAGTATTATCTTTTTTTAAAACATGATCATACAGCTTGGTTCTCTGCATTGAAGACCTGGGCTTGTGCACCCAAAACACAGCTTTCTTCCTAGCTGACAAAACTATCTGTCCTCTTTACAAATCTTGCCTTCCTGATGGAACAAGAAAAGATCAAGAACAAGACTTGGAGCACAGTGCTGAAGAGCTCAGGTTTGGAAAACTTCACAGATTAGTAGCACACGTCTGCAGGTATTTGTTGGCAGTTCCTTAAAGAGAATTACACTTCAGCTCCATATTAAGCAAACACTGAAAGTCAGGAAACAGAGTTTCTTTCCTTCCCTTTCTTACAAATCATGGTAGAAAATCTTTCAACACTTCATCACATAAAACTATGAAACAGTTATCTTTTTATAATATTATTGCTATACTTGGGGTTTTACAGGCTGAAAAGGACATCAAGAAACTGCAAGATTAGAAAGAGATATTGTTCACAGTGGAAGAAAGAAGCTCATGAAGCTATGTTAACTCAGATGTGGAAATCGACTTAAGAGTTTATACCTGCAGGTGACAATTTAGTAAATTATTCATGTGCATCAGAAAATTTATAGTAAAGATCTAAAAGTACAGAACAAAATTGCTCTGTGGATAGATGGCAAAACACACACACAAGGGAGCAGGAGGGAAGATAAGGAACATTGGGACTAATAAATGATAATCTTGAAAATGAATGTCTAGAAAATGATAGCACTCTAGAGCTAATACAGAGCTTTGCTTCACTAACAGATGAAGAATGAGATGAGATGGATAACTGTAAATGAAACAATGAAACTGGTATGAAATACTCTTTTAGGTGAAGAAGAAAAAATAACAAGATCAGTCAAAAAAGGTATGAGACAATATGGGTTTTGGACACAGTACATCCATGGCACTTTACCACTCAGTATAATTTAATGCTGCACAAATTACATTTTTGAAGCAATTATGGTGTAATTTCATATACTTTGAATCTCTGTGAGTTTTCTTACTTATTACAAGAAAGGGTGTACCTAACTTTAGAAAACGTATTTTTTCAGCTGTAGCATCATACAAATAGAAGAGCAAAATATGAAAAAAAAAAATCTTTACAAATTTGGTTTCTACAATATTGTAAGCAGTCGTGTCCCTTTATAGTATGTAGAGCAGGAATGGTTTCCAGTGACTTTCAAAAGAAACTCTTACTTCAATTATGTTGGCATTGATTATATAATACAATAGCTCCTCTGAGATCAACAGAATTATTCTAGCTTGGTAAAATAATTGTCTTTCACTACTGAGAAGCATTGCAGAAGTGTAATAATTAAATTAACAAACTGGAAGGACTGCCAGGTATCTAACATAGTCCATGTTTACGGATGAGAGTGAATGAAATGATAAGATTTAAAAGTACGTTCCATTTTTAATCTTAATTAAAGGTAATTACAATCCAGCAAACCACCCCATTTCATTACTGTCTGTATTTTATTTTGGATACACTTCATTTCACATTGCTGTCAAAAGAAGATAAATCATTTTATCATTCATTACTAAATTTCATGTAAAAAAAAATAATAAAAAAAAATCCTAAGATATTTTACTTTAAAAATGCTGAAAACAAACCTGTCAGGAAAAATCCTTTGACTGAAACATATTTTAACATTTTTTTTTCATTCTGTAGTAACATACTTGTTTTGACCGTATTTTTTTAAACTTCTATTTTTCTTTTCCTATCTTCATACTTGATTAAGATGTACTAATGGTAAACCATGGTCAATGTTTTAAGAATTCAGTTAATCAGGAAATCCAAACTTTTTCCTTGTGCCCTAAAATGACAATGGAAAGTCTTAACGTGGAGTATGGGTATTACTTTTTGTTTGTTTATTTGTTTAATAGAGAATGAAAACAAAGAAAGTGCACAGGAGTTCAAAAATATGCCTTCTGACAATTTGCTTTACAATCTCCTATCTTCTCTGCCAACCTTTCTGGGTGCATTCTCACCCATAGTGTATGAATACTGAGCAAGCAAAACAGCATTCATGCACTGCAAGTAACACTGTGGATATTCTGCACAGCATTTTGAATCAACATGAAAAATCTACGTGCAGCAAGATGAATAAGCAGTGGAAACACCTCAGGAAGCATAAACACAACCTGTTCACTAGTGAATGGAGGGACTTGTGATGACCAGGCCCTTCTGACAAAACCTTGTTGATTCACATTACAAAGAAGTGACTGAGGTGTGTAAGAAAAGCTGAAGTAGATTTATGTGGTGAACATGGAATGTATTACTGTTTTAGAAGTAAAAAAGCACTGTCACTATTAGGGCATGACCAAGGTATTTTAAGAAATATATCTGGTGTTCTCCATTCTCACATTTATCATTTGAACAAATTGTTTCCATCCTTCCAGTATTTTGGGTGGATACACTACATTGCACTGCTGCAAGATAAGCTGCAACCAAGCTGTCGTGGCCAGTTACTTCAAAAATCTTGACAACTGATACCATAATCAGCACTTCTCCCATTCTTCCATCTTATACAATATGAGCCTTTTAGTAGTTTGTGTCTGTTTTTGTCCTCAAAGATACTCTCCTAACCCCTCACGTACAGGTAAGACAAATTTCAGAGCCAGAGAATGGCTTAT
Source organism: Tragopan temminckii (assembly GCA_028571105.1). NCBI lineage: Eukaryota > Metazoa > Chordata > Aves > Galliformes > Phasianidae > Tragopan > Tragopan temminckii. The sequence continues at coordinate 22,969,914 of JAOWBP010000001.1, read as the reverse complement.
GAAATATCTTTCCATCAAAACGCAAACCAGAAGCATGTAGTGGTTTTTCTCCCTCGGCCATAACAAGAACACTAGGATCTCTGATTCCAAAGAGTGACGCTTCAGCCCAGCTCTGCAACGTTTTTCCTAGTGCCTTGATCTTGCTTTGGACAAATATGAACTTCCTGTTTGTTCTGAAGCTGAGAAAATAGAATGTTTTCTTTTATATTTTCCTATATTTTGCAGGGTAGCATATTGTGGATTTTGCAACAGCAGCAACGGAAAAGATTTTGATAATCCCTTGCCTCCATTTCTAATAATCTTTCTCAGGGAACAGATCCAGTGTACTTGACCATTTCCATATTTCTATTTGGTGACAGAGATTGAATTCTAATTTAGTTTTACCAGTTCCCAAAGTTCTTTGACGAGAGAAAACTGTGTTATCAGTTGTTATATTACTGCCCATTGAGAAGATATTTACCAGAATAAATAAATGACTACAGTAATTTACTAACAGTAAAAAAAGTCATTTCTCAAGTAGCACTTATTGAACAAGGACTTCTATTCAACAGAGAGTACATAACTGTACTCCTGTACTCCTCAATTTTTAATTACAAGTAAAGGAACTTGTAGCTGTGTTTCTAAGATACCTCGTTATTGCTTATGATGTTAAACACCTCAAAAGTGATACTCTCAAGCAAAACTGCATAATTGCAATCAATTATACCAAAAAGAAGAAATAAAATTACAAAAATAGAACTTCTGTAGGTCATCCTAGAAAATTCCATATTGGATCCTGACTTAAGTGATGGTATTTCATTTCACAAATGAAAATAATTACAAATCAAATATAAGTTTTATACGTCTAGGGTGTAGAACATAGAAAGCCATCAGGAACAACCACAGCTATTCCACTGAATTATGTTTAAAATTAAAAAGAAAAAGCTCTGTGAAAGCATAGGCTACTTTTCTATCTCAAAATGCTTCACTGTTTCAAAAGTATCCAGCATCACAGGCTAGCAATTACAAAAGCATCAATATAAGCAGTAAACAACAAGGAGACATCCAGTCCTGGTTTCCAATAATCCTGAAATATTGACCTAATAGAAAAGAATGAATTTAAATCTGCATTAAATGTTTGATGTTTTGAAACACACAAGATAAAGTGTCGTGTTATCTACATAAATGAAGGATGTAAACATATGGAGGCTATTCCAGTTTGCTGCTCATTATAATACTTGAAACAACAAACCCGTATTTCAGATACAATAAGAACAAGTAAGGGAAAAGGTTGTCCACTACCCTGGAGGCATTTTCATACCTGCATTGATCTATGCTAACAATTTCAATGACTTTGGGCAGCAGTTGCTGCAAATTAAGTACTTCTTATTCTATCCACAAAGGTAGATTAAGGTGTTTCCCCTTTCACAAGGGCATTTCTTGTTTTGACATTTACGTGATTAGCATGACCATTTCTGTATTTCAGTATCTCTGTGAAATATGTTACAGATTAAAAAAATATTTTAAAATACTTGAAAATAACAGCCTCTGACATCATGGTCTGAATTGTTACGAACAAGCTTCAGAAAAAAAATATTATATATTGATATATTATAAGTATTAGAAATGGAGACCAGAAGTAACACAACACAGTAGAAAAATAACATAAACTATTGAATGCAGTGGGACTAGATTAACAACACGCAAACTGACCTCTACCTTCTTTAGTTCCCCAAAAAAGAAGCAAGTCATCCTTCATATAACAAGGCAAACAGATAAATGTAGATCATAGAATCATAGCATACTCTGAGCTGGAAGAGGCCAGTAAAGATCACCAAGTCCAACTCCTGACTCCACACATGACCACCCAAAAATCAGACCATATGAGTAGTCTGATTAAGTTTCTAACCAGACAGATATGACTGTAACAGACCATATGACAGACCTAGCCTCCAAGAAGAAATCTGGATATAACTGAGCTCCATACAAGAAATGGAAAGTAACTTTTCAGCAGTTTTCCAACACAACTGAGTCCCTTTAAGAAATGAAAAAGTAGCAATTCCTGGTGATTATACACATGTATACAGTTAATTTTCTCTGCACTATTTTTAAAGCTGATACAAACAAAGTCAGGCTCTTCTTTGAGAATGAAGATATCTTTTATTAATAGTTTCCAAAGACGTTAGCTAAGTTTGAGATTTGCATTAACACCTAGAAACTGGACTGATGCTTCTATGCTGCTAACTACCGTTCACTGATTTAAGACATCTGCAGTATTCAAGTAAAGAAAAGTATGTTGTATTTTCAGCTTTACATGTTAATTCTAAGAGCTTTGTCTGGATCACATAAAATGAAGACCAAGAAGGCCACCAGTGAGCTCTAAAATCTATCAGGCAGGAAGATATTAGGAAAAAGCTATTTCAGCTGAAAAAGAGTAGTAACAGCAGAACGAATATACACAGCCTCTACACATGTATGTATAATAATCAATCATCTATAAATTTAGACTAAAATAACAGTTTCTGATCCTGCAAGAAATAAGATTCTGGAATATTCTTCCAACTAAAGCACTGAGTAATCAGAGCTATAAAAAATATAATGTTGTATGACAGTTTGTAATGGGAGGATTTGGATCAACTAACTAGCAGGAATTACTTTCTTCTTTCCTCCCTTACTAGTCATGCAGTCTATAGCAGGAAATGAAAACCTGAATTCTAAACCTCAGCAAGATGGAAAAAATATGTATTTTGAATTATTAAAAAAAAAAATCCCAGTTAAATAAGAGGTCCAGCGTCACTACAGGAAACATTTCTTTCATGAAGGAGACAGGGTGTCAAAAGAAAAAAAATCTCTCTCTCTCTCTCTCTACATATATATATATATATTTATATTGCAGGAGTACATGTAGATATACGACATTTATTTCATTGAGGAACAGCACATCTATTCTTAGACTGACTCCGAACTAATGAGACCCAAAATGGAAAAATACTTAAAAATGTCAGAATTCCTACAGCTGAAAACATTCATTAAATAGTGTCTAAAAACATTTCTCTTGTATTTGTAAAATGAAATACTTCAATATAGATTTTTAAAATTTTCACTAAAAATATTAGGTGATAGCAAAAATCAGTTTCAAGGTCCTATTGCTGAACAACACCTATTCTGGCTACTGACAACAAGACTAGTTTTTAAAAGATCACAGCATCTTTAACTCTAATTTGGTGTAGGGCAGAATGCATAGTTTTCTAAATTTCTAAATCTACGTATTATCACAGAAAAAAATTTACTACTAACTACTTCATAGGGGGAGAACAATTTACACAAGCATGAACTGCTTAGTACGGTGCTTTATACTAGTTAACATGGCACTGCTGCCATTCCAAAATCAAACAAACAATCTCTAAAACCTCACAGGACAGTCAGTGTCCTCTCAGGAGTTAGAAACACAGCCAGTTTCTAAATTCTCAACTGTTTTTTTCACATTCAACAGAAAACTTTTCCAAACTTAGTCAAAAAGGAAAGCAAATGGATTATAGGTAAAAATTTCTCTAAATCTGTATTTAATTACTTCTAGTATCCAGTTATCAACTTTTCTGTATTTAAGCTCTCTTTCCATTTGAAGATATATTTTTCTCAAATCTAATTATGTTTTTGGCAGGCACACTGCCCAGAGCATTCTGGAGTTCTGCAGATTCTTAACACCAGAATGCCTGGCAGAATCTCTATATGGCAGATGCAATTCTAGCAGGAAAAAAAAAAAAAAAAAAAGGCAAAAGAAAAAAAACAGTAAAAAAGAAAAATCTCTCCTTTTCTCTTTCATAACCAATGTTCTCTGAGCTTACTATGTCCCATTTGGCCAAAAGTGAAAGGGTAGAACAGGTCTCTAAGGTACAATATCAGATGGTACACTTTTCAGTGGAAAAAAAATCTGGAGCTCCAGCAGACAATTGCTGCAGCTACTTTTTCACGCAACAGAGATCCTTTGAAGAAAAAGATAAATTAAAAAAATAGGAAAAGTCATTAAAAAGTTTCAGAATGGATATACATGGGTTATGAAATTGCAAGAGAATGAAACTTTAGTTATAACCCCCATATCCCCAAACTCAACTCCAACGCTTGGAAATGCGCATAGAAAATTAAACACCAGAGGCAGCAAATAGGAAAGTTTATGTTAAACTGCAAAGAACTGCACAGGATTTGCTAAAGAACATATGAAAAGAATTTCAAATATTCTCTCTCTTGATATCACTTCTACTGTACAAAACAAAATGGCATTATGAATAACCAGCATGAAGAATGAGTGAATGAATGAGCTACTTCTGATTTCTCTCAACTAATCTTCTTATAATATCATCCCACAAAAAGAGAAAATTACTTAGTGTTCATGAGAAAAGAACATCATAAACACTGTATATTATATTATAACTTCAAAAAAAACAAAACTTTACAAAGCCAAAATCAATAGTAATAAAAGTATTCTTAAAACACGTATTTTTCATTTCTGCAAATAATTTTGCAGGGAATACAGAACATCATTCCAGAGAATACTTAATTAGCAGGCAGAATCAAAGAGAATGAGGGACTTTAAGAGGTCTCCAAATTCGCCTTAATGCTACAAAGTAGGTGCAACTTAACCTACAGTATTCTTGATAGGTGACTTTCCATGTTCTTCTTGTGCATACTTGAAGTCAGTAGACCTTTAATGTCCATGACACATATACCAGTACTTTACTCCCCTAGTTTTGTTGCTTTTTCTCCCTAATACCCACCCACTTTCACTCTTTTCTAAACATACAGTTTGAAAAGCAATTATAACTGAGATCATTATGCTCAAGTTGGCTGATTATAAGCGGGAGCATATCTTCATGAGATTTTCTTAAATCTTGAATCTAATAATCCATACATACCAAAATTACAGAATTAGCACTTTCTTAAAGAAACATAATTATTAACTTGTAACGAAAGTATATAAAGAAAGAATAGCTACATTCTAAAAAGGAAAAAGATGAAGAAATAACAGAAATTACCCTGAGTATCATATTACATACTTTGGCCCAAGTACGGATAATAAAATATTTTTTAAAATTACAGTTAATATAAAGTAATGTAATTCAATTACAGAGGAAGTTATTTTGGATGCAAAGGAAGAGAGTCATAAGAAGTAATAATTCTTAGAAATATCATGGCCATTTGAGGCACCACTACAGAATTTAGTCCATTCAGTCCTAAGCTTGTGGAGGTGCCAAGAGCTCCTACACAGGAGCACACAATGATCTCTTCAAGGGCAAAATCCTATTCAGACCTAAGTTTTTGTGATGTAAAGTACAACAAAGCAGAGATCTTCTTAAAGATGATCAGTGAAAAAAAAAAAAGCAAAAAACAAAAAACAAGGATTGTTCATTTACTGTCCATTGCTACTACATTCATGGAATAAAGGCTTGGCTTTTAGAATTTGCAAACATGATGGCACACACTACATGCATAGCTAATTTGATTAATTCCTCCACCTTCTGGAAAGAAGCCCAAAAAGCTCTGAATATGATCTCACATCTGAAGGAAAACAATGTATTTAAAACACCTACACTTGTAAAAATACATTTGTTGTTGTGTTCGTTGTTTTTTCTTTTAAGTTTTTGACTAAACTTTAAATACCACAAAATGCTTTTTAACGAATGGCCCTTCCTGCTGGATTCAGTTGGATGAGCATTTATTGAAGCACTAATTGTCACCACTACTTTCAGATCTCCATCAGTTCTCATAAATGTCCATATGTTCTTTGGTTAAAAATCGCAGCTTAATGACACGGGAAAGTGCAATTCAATTTATCATCCTTCCTTAACCTTTTGAAAAATAAATTAGTTCTTATGAGAAACAATCAGTGTAAATAAAGTGAAAAGCACTTCTACTCTATCATCATCTAATGTCACTTGGCATTAAATCTGAATGGAATCACTTCACTTTGAAATGATTTCAATCAGTGATTATTTGCCTGACCTAAATGTTGAGATCCTATAGAAGAGCAGAGAGACAGAAACTTTGAAAATAGCCACGTACGTTTAAGATGTCACACTACCCATCAGTTGTACACACATCCCTCTCAGCTGAGCCATGTTTGCACAGTACTCTACAGTACTCCTGTTTTCAAGATACTCATACTAGTATAAAACCCATTATGCTACAGGGATTTATCTTCCTCTTAAATACCTACTCTAGTGTAAATGATTTTAACTAGTATAACTGAATCCACACCTCCAGGTTCTATTATTTCAGTTCTAAGTTTTTTACAGTTAATATTGCATCTTCAAAGCAGTATACCTTATACAAATAATGCTTCAGAAATGCTTTGCTGTTATCTAGGACAGCAAATGGGTAACAAATGGGAATTAAATTTATGTCTGCAGACTCATTTCAGTACTGAAGTTTTGTCATGTGTTGCCCTAGTCAATTGTACATAAAGTAAAATAAACCTGTTACCAACTCCACAGAGTACCTGTAGTTAATGAGACATTTAAAATATTCTATCTTCAAACCATTAAGGCTAAAGAAAAACAAAAGTAGAGAGCCTTTTTTCCCCAGCCACCATCCACCTCACTATAAGCTACCAGAGACATCACCAGTTTATTTTTTGCTGCCTTGACTGCAGATCAGCACTTGTATTACACATTTGACTAACTTCATTAAGAAGGTGAAACACCAGGAAAAGAGTTTGTAAAACTGTAGGTGTTATGGAGTGTCAATTATGGTACCGCTCACAAGGAAAAAAATACATAAATGGATATTATTTCAATTTATGAAAAGGCTCTTTCCTCAAAAACTTTTTTAGCACTTTACAGTTCCATTTGTTATGTGATGATTTCTGTTGCTCAAATAAAAGTTTTAAGTACTTTCTCATAAGTTTTCTTCACTTTTGAAAGTTTTGTTTTGTTTAATACTAAGTTACTGAAGTACAAAGAGGTGGAAAATAAAGAACAAAGCAATGCAGAAAAAAAAAAGATTAAAAAGGAAAACCAACTTTAAAAAACATATACAACTTCAAAGCTTCAAATAGAATTTTGCCTCAGGCTGCAGAATAGCCTCTGCAGGAGCTGGCTTCCATACCAATAATTCTCCGTCTTACCTGATCAGCATGGAGCAACATTAAGTAACGTGCTGCCTCAGATTTGATCTCTCTTCACACACTCTGAACTTTTTGTGAACACAGGCATTACTGGAAAGCCTTAAGTGCGTTGTGTTAGGGCTCACTTGCCCTAACAAGGCAAATGCGAAGATTTTGGTCTATTACACGTCAAATAACAGTCTGACAAGCCTCACTGACGCAAAAAGATTCTGCGACATGAAGTTCTACTAGATATGGACATAAAAGTAGGTGATCTGAGCTAGACTGAAGAAAATGAGATATTTTCCTCTAAATTCAGTTCTTAAGAAAAAAAAGGCAAATTACATAATAGGAGAGTGCATTTCACATTACACAGTGTAAAAAGAAAAACACGTAACATTTTAAAAATTTGAAACATCTCAAAGCCTGCTTCATTTATCTTTCCCCTCCCTCTTTCTGTCCCCTTTCCATCTCTTCCTCTCTTCCATCATGTTTTGCCTCCTTCTCCCTCTCTTTTTCTAGGAAAAATCAAACAATTAAAGTGTTTCATCAAGTCATCAGAAGGATGTAAGCATTATTTAAATTCTTCCACACTGAAAAGCTTAGTTCATTCATCCAAGGAAGAAGCCATTATGTAAAAGTTACAAGTAACAAATAGCAAATATTCATATCGGAATAGCGAGGAAAACATTTACAGTACAAACCACTCATCTCAATGATGCATTAAAGATTTTAAAATAAACATTTGTATAAAAATAATGCATTCTGTTCACAGTTAATTCTGTAAATTTAACATCTTTTTATGAATATATACTGTGAATTGTTTGCACAGCAGCAGGACCATCTTAAATGGTTCAGCTTTTTTCTTTAATCTTGTATGAGGATATTTTAAGAGAAAATTTTCTTATGAGATACAAAGAATATCAGGAGAACCATGATAATCAAAACATTACAAATTTCCATACCCTTAACTGGATTTATTAATTCGAGTTTAAAGTTTTATAAACATTTCATAAAATATCTTATTTCTGGGCAACAGGTTGCAAGGGAAGACCAACACTACAGACACTTTCAGGTTCCGCATCATGTCTGGTTTTGCTCTTCAGCAAAATGGGCTGAATGAACAAACATGGGAATGGACAAGTAATGGAAACTATTGTTTAAAAAGCTGGAAAGGCAATTAAAACTACCTCAAGAAAAAAAGAACCTCAAAGTAATGTTTTTCCTTTATCATTTTAGCATCTCCCACAGGGTTCCTGAGAAATTTTTGGTTTTGCTTTTGTTTTTTTTTCCTGAAAGTACGCATTTAAATTCAGATTTTTTAAGAAAATCTATAATTGAATAAAGATTTGTTATCAAACTGTATACAAGATAAGAAAATTTGCTTTACCACTACACAGCAATTCAAATGATACTCCTAAGAAATATTTTGAAACCACAGGTCATTTTGCAGTTCTCTCTGCCCCATAGTAATATTGTAAAATGTTTAGTAATCATTATTAATTAATTTACTATGCGTAATACTTCTAACATGTATAATCTGTACCACGCAAGGCATTCTGTCTTTCCTGCAAGAGTGACGATAAACACTGTAAGAACTGTTATAAGAAGTGCTGTATAATATATATTTGCATGCAGAAATGCACAGCAATTGCATACCAAGGTGAGAAGAGGCCTGTAAATAGTCCATTTCATTACTGAAATCTTTTCCCTTGAATCCATTTTTAAAGCAGCAGAATTATGACCTTCAAAAGTTGCTGTGTTTATTTATAACTAAAAGCATTTGTGACTGCTACTTATTTTCTTCTAACCTGCTGCACTTATACTTGCCCTTAACTATTTTCCAAAATACTTGAAACTTCTATATGTGCAACATTTGATGAAGTCTGCTTAATTCAGACAGTCTTCTGTGATCCTACAGTCTGAAAAAAGTCACACAGTGATTACACATTTTCATATATACAGATGTTATCTAAATGACAAGGCTGGGAAAAAAGGGGAAGTTTCCAAACTGCAGATACAAAATCAACCAAAATCTATGTGAGGCAATAACTTCTATACAGCTGTAAATATAGCTTTTGGTACAATATGTGTCTCATCATTTAAGTATACAGTGCATTTTTTTACACCAGAAAATCTATGTTCCCTATCTATAGTAATGGAAAGAGGACAGCTCAAAGACTGGAGAGGATGCTTGGCTCTGAGGGGATGCTGAGCTCAGCAGACCCAGCTGTCAGCACAGCCATTCCGGTACTCTGAGGAAAAAGGTCAGTTCCAAGCATACATGAAAAAAATGCAGTAAGGATAATAAAGAAAGAATGCTTAGAAATAAAAACAGGTTTAAAAAGTGCAAGCCACATGCAGTATCAATGGAAAACCTAAGTGGGAAGTCTTAATTTTATTTTCCTTTCAGTTGTCATGATGCTCATTACCACGATACTTTAAAAGAATTCTGTCCATATTTTTTTTTTAAATAAATAAACTACAAATTTTGGCAAAGGATGCAATAATTCAAATACTACAACCCAGTTACAGGCTCATTAAGATGTCATGCCCCTCACCACCAGTGAGCACCACCAGTGCCAACCTGTCTTTCCTTGAAAAAGGGCATGCTCAAGGAAAATCATTTGTAGCTGTACTGTCCCAAGCTCTTGCTTTCTGTGCACGTTGCCACTGCTCTTAGCAGCAAATCATCCTGTGCATTCAGGAAATACTCCTGAAAGCATTCCATCCTGGTAAAAAAAATGTTGAAATACAGTCATATTTCTTTAGATTTGTTGAGTCTCTGATTCTTAATTTGCAAAACTGAGAAAATGAAGGCATTCCTAAGACATGGTGACGTGAATGGTTCGCCTCAACACTGTTCTGAAGGGGGTGCAGCCGTCTTTATGGACTCATTTTATCTGCTGTGGGGCAAGGCCCAGGAGCCAGGACCTGACAGGCACAAGGCCAGGGCGGACTGAGCTATCCCCTGGCCCTCAGGGGCCATAGGCAGATTCTGGGCCCATCTCCCGAGCAGGCCCCACAGAGCCTCTCACAGTGACAGGGCTGCACTGCCTCAGCGCAGGCTGTGGCCGTGGGCAGCCAAACAGCTGTGGGGTGGTGGGGTTGGTGTGGCCCCCCAGATAATTTTGACAGTGGTGACTGCAAAATGGCAGATGCACTGAACAGAACTAGAGCAGAATATTATCTGCATTATGTGAAAGAGGCCAGAAACATGGGAAAAAAAAACTCATTTTTTTTTCATTCTACTCATGCAGAAAGGAAAAAACAAACAAACAAACAAAAAAAAACACCAAAAATCTAACTTGGAAACACCTCTTTACCTAAAATTTGTTTAATTTATTTTGTTATGCACAAGGCACTGAACTGAGATTTTGTTTAGCCTGAAATTGTATTTTACTGCCTAAAATTGATTGGAAGTATAGGCAGCTACGGCTAGTGAAATATGCAGCCATCGGCTCATAAACATCCCACTCAAACACATGCAGGTTGGCACTGCAGAAAACTACATGAAACTGAGCTCTTGCCTTCTGGGTACCTGGGAACATGGAAACTGTGTAAACCATCAGTACAGGAAGGAGCTGGAGGAGACAGGAGATACTCTTTGTTTCCAAAATATGCCCTGGTGCATTTTGTTTAGCAACTTACTCAAAGCCCTTTTGTTTGCATCAGTGTAACAGCTTTATTAAATATTTATACTGAAGGTTCTCTAATTCTTTCTCTTGACTAAATTTTTTAAAAAACACTTCGCTTATTATTTATTTTTATTTCAACCTACACATGAAAAAATACTCAATTTTTTTTTAAGAAGTACTAAAAGTCAAAGTCAATAATACGACACAGTGCAAGGAATACAAATAATGTGTAGCAAAAAGAAAAAAGAAATTAAGTCTTCTGAGATTCCAAAGGGGAGAAGTTTACTGCCAGAATTAAAAGATAGAAAAGAAAAAAAAAAAAAAAGAAGAAAACAACAAAAACATAGTATGATACTTTGAATACAAAATAATATACAGACATAGACACTGTAGCTTCTTACAAGCAAACATGAGTGCCAAGTAGGTTCTCATCTTATCCCCACTTCAACAGAGGACATTTTGTCCAATACTTCTCTCAAAAAGGCTCACTACACTACTACAAGCAGGGCAGGTGTTTTCCAGGTTCTAGGACTACATGCCAGCAAGTATTTGACAGGCCATACAATGCAAATACTCTCAATAAGAAAATACACTGCTTTAAAAGTTATAAGCATGCACTAGTGCTGTGGATTTTTTAACAACTTAGAAGTTTTTGAGATTTTCTTGAGATTTTGTATGCAGCTTTACTCATACATAGCTAGTGCAGTGCTAGAGCTTCTGAACATGGCGTTCTCTCCAGACACACTCAATATTTTATTCTATACTGCCCCTCCACAGGGGAGAAGCTAAGAAAGCTGATACAAGAAAACTGTTTTGATAAGTGATCTGAGCTCTGGATGAGGGTACGACAACGGAGCTGAAGAAAAAGCAACCTGCTAGCACATTATGCCATGGCATGTTCTCTGCCCATGTCTGCATTAAATAAAAACAGAAGCTTTCAATACCAAAGTAGGTGCTGCAGTATAGAATGAAAGCACATGAAATCCAGTGAAGTTTTTTCTTCTCTTTAACCTCAAATAAGAACATCTTGTAATTTCTGGGTGAAATGCACGTTTCACAATGTCAAACTCTATGTAGCTTAGCTTTACTTTTTATTTATTGGTATTTTTGTAATATGAAAAATAAATACCATTTGTTATGAAAGCAGACATTGCACAAAATTAGCAGACATATTCTGCCTCAGGGCATGAATACAAGAAAATTGTCAGACATTAATAATGTAGACAAAGCTTTTTCCAGGGAAAATGAGGATCCAGTGGAACAACAGATAAATCATACCCAACTGCTCACTGTTTGTTGTTTCACAATCTGTTGTATTTCATCGAATATGACTAGAACAAGTCTGTTACAGCCATAAAAAAACATTAGTGGAAATTAATATGTAAATTACTGTGCTCGTGTGGGATGCCATTTCATTAATTTGAATTCACTGACATGACTGCGTAATCTAAATTTATGAGTTTTTCAACTGTCACTCCATGGAGAATACAGCATTTATTGAATTTTACCTTAGAAATATTTTATGCATTAAATAATATTTTTATGGAAAAAATGTACATGAAAGGTTTGGAATTTAATATATATAATATATAGCAGACATTTTGTCCATGAGAAGGTATAACCCACAGAGCAATAGATGATATGTGGATGTTTCCTTTCCAAACATTTTTAGACAGTGATGAAAACAAATAACTGAAAGAGGGAAAAAAAAATCAATTTTTCAAATTCTCAGTAATGTAGATATAGCACATAATTATTTTGCTGAAACAAATGCAATTCTCCTTATTTTTAATAGAATGGGTTAACGATGCATAGAACTCTTGTGTCACCCTCCAGAGTTTAAGAAAAGAGTACAGCCAAAAAAGCACCTACATTTAAACAAGAAGCTTCATCAACACATAGGCCAGCTTGGAGGTTTGCAAGATTTGTAAAAGACCAGCAAGAAAAGAAATTAGAAAATTCTTTACCACTCAAACCATTCTTTAATTAACATCTGGACACAAAGTTAGCAAATATTTTGGATAGTCTTGGCTTTAACATCCTCCCTTTTCCTGCAAGTTAAATGGGGTACCAAAATAATATATTATCAAAATGTTTCTGAAGCAAATGTAATGTTCCCTTCCTGAAGAAAACACAGCAAAAATGGAAAAGAAACAAAGGTTAATAAAAGTACAACAAAACATGTGGTCAACTATGAAAACATATTTTTAGAGCCGTGAAAATTTCACACTTAAAAAAAGAATATATATATATATATATATATGATTAAAAAGTTTTACTTATTGGCTACACTGTAAAGTGTTCCTCCCTTCCCCAACCCATGGTTCTAAACGTTTTACCATCATCTATTTGCTTGTAGGAAATGAGTTGATTATTTCACAAATCTATAATTCTGTTAAGAAACACAACTGTTTCATTACTGTGTCTCATCAAAGTATTTATCTAAGAATTTCCATGGTGGAGTTTTACTTCTAGATGCTTTTGTCTTCCTTCACATTGCGACTTCTATCCACAAACAAAATGTATCATATAACTTTTGAATGTAGAAACTCACTTCAGAATAAGGCTTTTGGGGACTGAAAGGGAAAATTTGCTAAACCATGAAAGGGAGATTTGTTTAACTACGACACAGTGAGGAATAGACTCTCAGCCAGTAGCGAATGTTTCACACTTGTCAAGTCCTCCTGTCAGCAACCCCTACAGCTCTGCTGACTACTAGGAACACCTGCCTGCTCTAAGGTCACGCTGACTCAATGTCACCTTGCAGGGAACATGCTCACACACAACCACGATTTCAGCATCATCTTGCAGAGAAGTCTGATTTCTGTTATTTTTCCCTGTTATTGACAACTAGGTAATTATACTTTGTGAATTGGTGAGATCTTATAGATTGGGACTGTGAATTAGTTTGCCTGGCTGACTAAGAAGCATGCACAGACACAACACGAAGAAGCATGCATAGACACAAGAATCTTTTAATGTGATGGCTGTCATTCATTTATTTATATTGATTGTGTGGAGACAACATATTCATAAGTTTTATTCAACTGATTTACTACGAAATAAATACATATATTTTTTTTCAAACTGAGATAGAGATACACATTATAGCGAAAACATCATCTATTTTTTGCCTCCTAGAACATTTCCACCTACTTACTATATAGGAAGCTAACTATTTAATGGAAAATACCAAAAAAAAAAAAAATAAATAAAAAAATCATGCAATGTTTCCTAGTATTGAAATACACATACAAATTCATCAGACATGTCCACAGACTTGCATTCAGGTGTAAATTACAAAGGCAGGTAAAAACTACAACAGAAGTCTTTGTTCTGATCTGACCTTGGCATCAAAGTAAGTGTATTCTTTGTTCTGTTCCCCTGAGTAAATGACTTTTATTAGAATCCTATCCCCCAGTTTTCATAACATTGAAACCTTCTCTTCACGTCTGTAACTATTATTTTCTCCCTCATGAGTTTTGCATAACGTAGCAAGCAATTGTCAGGAGACACACATTCCTCAGCAGCACTCAACCTACTTACCAGCCACCTCTTCCTACACTGAAGTCTTCCAGATAAACATTTCCTTTCTGCTATCCCAATTCAAGCTGTTTTTAACTCCTATCCAAAAATGGAATAACAAAAGCAGAGGGAAATGCTTCGGCTCTTCAAATGACCACATTGCTGTAACTCACAGGAAAAAAAAAAAAAAAAAAAAAAAAATTGACACTGCAGGAATCAGGAGAATTTTTAAAGAACCACACATCATAGATCTTGCAAAATTATCTTCTCCCAACTTTTCAAAGCACTGTCTGTTTATGCATATGCAAAAACAAGAATGTTTCTACTGAAAAATGTCAAGGCTTTCTGGAAAAGGAATAAACACATGTATTACAGTCTTAACCAACACACATCTAAAAAGTTACTTCAAGAATAAAAATCTGCTAACTCTTTCCCATGAATTTTCCGGGCTTTTTACTACTCCTCATAGCATTGGATAGCTGTCTGCTAACTCCAAGCTGCTTAGCTTCAGATAGTCAATACCAGTCAAGATTAATAAGAGTCTAACTAACAAAATCATCAATGAAGACAAGTCATGGTGAGTATTGACAGCTGTGACTCTACAATGCTTTCCAGGAAGACCTTCGGGAAGTGACATCTGATGTCTTGCTGCTATGGCTTAGGTCTGCAGCTCTGATCTAACAGGGATACCTAGATAGATAGGTTTTACAGACTGGAGTTATCTCAGTTTACAAGTGATCAAATAAATGGGAATATAATGTCAGCTCTTTATCAAGTACCATTGTAATCCTCATTCTGTAGTACCACCCTATTTTGCTCTTGGCAATCTGTTCATACATTTGAAGTATCACATCATGTTAAATTTTCTGCTGCATTGTCTGAAACGTACGTCAAAAGTTTTTCCTCTGCACAGGATATCTAAATGAATGAGCAAAGAAAAGAAAAAAGCAATCCCAGGAATTACTTATTTTGCATGTCTCACAGTTTCTTTCCCTACCAGCTGGAACTTTACAATGTGGAGAGCTGAACAGCTAATCTTTCAGATACACAAGTCCATCTTCATATTTGATCTCTCTTCTCCTAAGCACCTCTTTTGTCTATTGATTTAACGACTACAGCCAAGGACTTCATCGATTTTCTTCAGAGGGAGAAAACTTGCGGTAATGGCTCTTTTTGCTCATGACTTTAACACTGTCTCCTACTGAAGTTAACAGAAATATGTGATCTTGTAATGATAAACTAGAGCAACAACTGATTGACCCCACCTACTGCCAGGTCTTAAAGAAGTCTCAACATCCTGCTTCGCTTAAAATTAGGCAATGACATCTAATCCCATCCTTTCCAATTATACAATCTGTACAGTCAATCACAGAGACACTGCATTTGAAAAGCATTAGAAAGGAAATCTTAATACATTTTTATTACATACTTCTTACCAAAGAATGAGAATGCACAAAACCCTCCAACAGCTTAGTAATTTAGTTCTCTGAGAAACACAACAGACTTCTTACATACATACAATATTAAAAAAACACACATAAAAATCCACTATAAAACACTATGTTAGCCAATTCCATAAAAGCAAATCCTGGTCTGTCTTCAGTAAGAACAAGATGAATACTCAGATATCCTGCCTAAACATAAATTTATTCCATTCTCACCCATAGCTGCTTTACCTGTAAATACTGCTTGCCAAATTACAAACCAGACACTAAATACTAAATACAGCACCACTTCATTTTTCATACAAAATACATAGATAACATTCTAGACAATTATAATCTGGGCTCCCTCAAATTTCTACAATTCAATAACCACTATTTGTCCATCAATCTGAATCTTAAATGTACCTATAGCACTATCAGTTTCTTAGCCACTGTACTCAACATAAAAAAAGCAAAACTTACAAACTACTACACACAAAAAATGTTCAAATATAATTCATACTATCTTAAAAACAGGTGTTTCTCAAAACACATGAGGAAGGTTATAAATTACAGTAAGCCCTCAGACATCACTAACATTCCCAGTGCTCTCTGATGATGCCCAGTTCAGCAATCTAAGACCTTTAACTGAATAAACACACCACTCTAGAGAAATCCATCAATTCTCTTACTACATCTTCTACACTTCCGAGTTTTGACTCTGAGGGAGATTCACAAAACCCAGTCCATTTTGAGAGCTGAAATGAAAACTCCAAAAACACAACAGAGCATATGCCGGTGCAATATAATTGTCCCTCATACCTAACCTCATCCTTCACATCCTCCATGCCTGAAGGGAATTAATGACTGCATTGTCTTTTCTGAGAATAATATCCTTTCTCCTTCCTTCACCTCTGCTCCACAGATATCCACTATTTTTTCTTTCAGGTAGTGCAGCTTGGTAAACAAGTTAAATTCATAACAACTTACAGTTGCCCCTCAAGACCTCTCCTGCTATTTAAGATGTAAAGAGGCTCACATGCTCAAAATGAGATGTATTTTCCATTATTTCAATTGGTTTATCTCCTCTTAAAAAACCTGCAATGGTTATAAAACCACAGCTACAAAGCTGTGAGTGCATTAAAGTATTTGTTGTTAGCATAAAGGCTTTTTAGTGCTAATGTCTATGGAGATAAATGAAACAAAACCATGTAGGGTTTCAAGAAGCTGGATTACAATGTTCTTTTGTCTAGAGCAAGAAAAGTATTTATACTCTGAAAATAAAATTCAGATAATTATCTGGTAGTTTAATTTAAGGAAGATCATACTGGCCTCCTACTGCAGTAACAAGAGCAATTATTTTTGCAATAAGTTAAATATTATATTTGAAATGTTTTAAAACGAAATATAATAGTGTTTTCACAGCAGTTTACCCTATTAAAAAGTCAAGCAGTGTCCTCTTTTGTATCTGCAAATTTTATATAATGTACTAAAACTTTGCAGGTACTGCAGTGTAGATGTTAACCAGCACTGAACAGGTGCAGTTACATTACCACCTCTACAGTTACTAGGTTTAATTTACATACATACCTAGGTTAAACAGTGTTGACGTATAAAAGCAACCTATATAGTAAAACTGGTGAGTGAGATGCTGTTTTGAAATGTGATCTGTTATTCACTTCTATACTTACTCTAATTAAGCCAATGATATTACAAATATGGTAACCAACCACTGAGATTTGCTTGTTAAATATGTTTGGTTTTTTTGAGTATGACTTTATTTATCCAATTATGCAATCACTGTTTTTTATAGTTCAATAATTTTCACTTGATTGTTTACAAGGACAGAAGTAATTAAATAATGAGCCTACTGAGCTGACCTGTTTGTATTTAAAAGATTGTGACTATTTGAAAAATTCCCAAGTGCGCAAACAGTACTAGTTGAATTGAATAGCATGAGACATCTGGCTTACATGTCAACCACAGCCCCTGAAATACTGCTTTTTCCTCACAAATATAACAAGAAACATTAATTCAGTCAAATGACAACAGATCTGTCTGTATGATGAGTTTAAGCAACAGCTGCTACAAAGATTTATTTTAAGACAAAAAATACACAGTTATAAAATGCAGCTTTATCCACATCATACCAAAAAAATAAAAATAAAAAAATACTGCAGAAAATCTGAGATTTCAATAATGAACAAACTCCTCTTATAAGCTGTTTACTGCTCAATGCAAAGTGTTAGAAACTGGGGCTTTTGTTTTTTCAGACATCTTAGGCATCAGCTAATGCTCAGTATCATTTCCCCATTTTAGTTTCTACATTTTTAGTTTTGGTCATAGCAATTATCTTTAGGCTAATGTTTGGCATGCTGTTCAAAACCATGATCTTGGTGAGCTACAGCAAAATAAAGTTTGAAGGGGAGAAATCAGCTTGACTTTTTTATTCTCATTTACTTTAAAAACCAAAATCCTTAAACTACTCTTTTCAAAGTCCTTGTTATGACTTCTAGAATTCTTCACAGACCATTAAGTCCTTAATGTGGATTACTGCCCTTGAGTATTAACAGTAAACTATTAAAAATGCTATTTTATTTATCAGGCCGGAACTCATACTGATTTTCTTCTTTGCAGATTTCACAAGATTTTTAGTATGGCATTTTATTATTTCTTGAGCAGATAGCTTATCCTGATAAGCCTAAGAGCCCAAAGACAACCAGCACCCTCCAGTACTTCAATAATAACCCATGAAATTAAACATACTGATTCAATGGAACATAATTTGTTACATTCAACAGGGGAAAAATTCACACAAAGAAACAATTATAGCATAAATGCCCAAAAAAGACAGGTAATGTTGATGCACAGGTTTTAAAAGGAAAAGTGCAAAGAGATTAACTAGAAGCAAAGCTACTCTCTCAAATGAGGCTTTCCTATGCAAATGTGTTCATTTGTTACCATACTAGAGAAAAATACTGCAGAAAATCCGAGATTTCAATAATGAACAAACTCCTCTTATAAGCTGTTTACTGCTCAATGCAAAGTGTTAAAAACTGGGGCTTTAGTTTTTTCAGACATCTTAGGCATCAGCTAATGCATGAAAAGCTTGACAACTAGTACTTCCTTCTTTTTCTTTTTTTTTAACTAATAACTACTTGAAAGGTGTAATCATAGTAAATATTATCCCAGGTTTTATTGCCTACCATGATACCAGGGGCAGAGGGCTGAAATGTTTTTGTACAATTTTGGAAAATCTACCTGTGCTTCCACCTGCAGATGTAAAGTTTGATTTCACAGAATATTCTTCCCAAAAGCAGAGACAACTCTGCAGATGGGCTGGCCAGTCTTAACTGGCCAGTTTCAGATGTTATCAAGTGCATAACTGTACAGAGGCCTACACTGTGCAGAGGCCAAGACAGGCAAGTTGTATTACAACATATTAAACCACAACTCGTAGCCTTTGCATCTTCTTATTAGAAAATTTAGGGCTTTCCATTAAAACAACTTAGCTTTTTTTAATTTTTGTTTTTATTTTTGAAGAGAGATGAGTTGGAATTTCTTTGCTTTTAATAGTATAAATTCACAAATAGGTGAAAGCTAATTTCTGATGCTAACAGCTGAATAAAGACTGGATCTAAGCCAATCAAAGGTGTCACAAAGGAATTTATTATAAATTGTATCTTCTGGAAGCAGCACATATCGTACTGCAACAGAGACTCACAGCCACAGAGAGCTGCAGTTGAGGCTCTATTATCCTCCAACAGTTCTCTGTCTGCTCGGTTCAAATTTCACACACAGATCTATCCAGAAACATACCTCACAGCCTTCAGGGGGCCCTTTTCTTCTCTGTAAATAGGTAGCAGCTGCTTTGCATATGTCAAGATAGTTTCTTGGCAGAGGTTGTAGTACCAGGTTCTATCTGTGGTAACAAGGATCCTGAAATTTCGGATTTCACAGGCTATAAAGATGCTTATATAAAATCCAGCTTTTAACTATTAGATTTATGCTAAATCATTAAATTCAGCAACATTTAGTTCTTAGCTGTAATACATTTACGAAGTAAAAAAAAAAAAAAACAATTTGCTCTTCTAAGAAAATTGCTTTTCCAGAAGCATTTTAAAATTGCCAGAAGAAAGCTGGTTTCTCTGACAATTTTTATCCATATTTTATACATTACTCAATAACATTTAACCTCATTTTACCACATACATTTCAGTCAGATTACAAATTGTCATGGTTTTGGCTGGTAAAGAGTCAATTTTTTCTGTAGAGGCTTATATGGTGCTGTGTTTGGGATTTTTGGGTGGAAACAGTGATGAGAGCACACCATTGTGTTAGTGGTTGCTGAGCAGTGCTTGCACAGGGCCAAGGATTTTTCTGCTTCCAATGCCCTGCCTGTGAGGGGTTGGGGATGCACAAGGAGCTGGGATGGGGCAGAACCAAATGCATTCCGCAACACAAGGTATCATGGTAGGCAATAAAACCTGGGATAATATTTACTATGATTACACCTTTCAAGTCGTTATTAGTTAAAAAAAAAAAGAAAAAGAAGGAAGTACTAGTTGTCAAGCTTTCATGCAGAGCTTGCTTTTCCTGAATGGAGAGGCCAAAAAGATCTTTTTCAGGAGCTGTACAATTTACCCCCCCACCCCACCCCGCCTCCCCTTCAGCTAGTGAACATGTCAACAATATGTCTGCAGAATTTAAGATATTTTACCTGGGACTTCCTGACTCTAAATGTGATGTAAAAATAACAATCAGCAAATTAAAAAGGAAAATCATATTAAGGAATATAGATCAAAGAGCACTACTTTATGCATAAAAAATCTGAACCTGAAATTGAGTCTTTTTGTACACAGTTAATATTCTCAAAATACCTGGAAGCAATAAACCAAGTCTATAGCCTGTATAAATCAGTAGAGCTCCATTAATTTCAGTGATAACAGGCTAATTTGCATGACCTGAGAATGTGGCACAAATCTGTTCGAGTTTTTCAAGCCTCAGTATTTGACAAATAACCAGCTCTCACAAGGGATGACATGTGAATTGACTCAAATACAACATTTATAAAGGCAGATGTCCATTAGAAGTCCACAAATTTGAAAAATGCTACTGCTAGGGTTCTACAATCTTCATATTAAAGATTATACAGTAAGCAGTTGTAAAATCTAAAACCACCATCAAAATTCACCAGTGTTTCCAGTGGAAAGAAGTCACAGGCAAAAAACACCACAGGAAAAAAAAAAAAATCTGTTTTTTCTTAAACTAATAATGATTTCTACATAAGTAACTTTGTATTTCCTTATGTATTTACATGGAGAGAAATTAAACTATATGAGAGATAAGGCACCCTATTGGTTTTAGGTCCAACATTTAAATGTTTCTGTTGCTCACACACACCGCAGGCACCTCAGTGCTTCAGATTATGTTCCTAAAGCTTGCAGAAGAAAAGATAACGTTATCCCTTAGTAGCCCACAGGCCTGCAGGCCCAACCTGCTTAGTCAGAGGCCGCAGCCACCCAGCGGGGAGGAAGCCACTTATAAACAAGGAAAGCTGAGCTACATTCTCCCTCTGTTGAAATACAGACCTTTAAAAAAGAAAATGAAAGGTGCAAGGCAAATTTTAGGATTTTGAGAAGACACAGATGCAATGTTCCTGTTTAGACCAGATGCTCAGATTCCTAGGAGTTAAATGCTTACGGCATTACAGTTTAAATACTTGCCTGCCAACCGTGCCAGAATTTTGTATCTCACTCCTGGCCCTGGCTCTTCTTCGCACACTACATAAAAATTGGATATTTAATTTCACTTGGCAAAGGGTATCTAAAGAAGATAATTTAAATGTTCATTATAATGCTTCAATCTCTGTCTGAATCTAAGTCTTGCAAAGATCTGAATATAGAGTTGAACATTCTGGAAAATAATCTTTTTTTAATTGACATGCTCCCTTGGCCTTTCTAAAAAAACTGTATGTAGAACTTCCTATTGAAATAGAATATAATGACAACGCACACTTCTATGCCTTACACTGCTAACCAGATTATTAACCTAAAATATTAATCAGAAAGCTATATCTCATAGTTCTTCAACATGTCAGAGTCCCAGATTGAGCCTCCTGTCTCAAGAAGAAATTGAAAAACTGATGAAGCATTTACATGTCTCAAAAGCAACCCAAAACTCAGGGATGAGGCAAAACCTTCCTAACATCGCACTGCACTCCTTTAAAACTTCAAGCAAACAAAAAGCCCAAAGAAAACTGCAAGCAGCGTTTCATGCATCAACAAATTGATACAAATAAAGTACAAAGATATTCCTTCTTGGATTAGGTAACAGTTGTATTCTGGCAAGGATTAATGTGTCTGTCTGTGGGTAGATTCTATATACTACTGAAAAGACAGAACAAGATGTATAGCTTGGCAAGTGATGTACATAACTGCTTGCCACTAAACAGAGGAGAAATTACTGCATCCAGTTCCAAAATAACAGTTCTATATGAAACTTTAACACACCCTTCAACTCACTTTATTTATACATTTATCCAAGACTAAATTTCCAAACTGAGGGGGAAAAAAGTTCTTCCTGACAGATGCAGTGGTGTCACAAGTGGTAGCGTATGCTCTACCTCAACTTGAAAAGAGAATAAAGTTTAGAAATTACTCAGTTGTATATATCTTACAAACAGAAAGAAATCATACATCGGAATCAAATAGAGGCAGCACATAAAAGTATTCCTAATTTCCCATGGCGCTAAGGCATATTACCCTTATAGCTTCTCTTTTAACGAGCAGAAACCAAAATATTTTCTAGTTACTTGATGAGCATCATTTGCTTTATGCTTTGCTTATGAAGCAGCAAAAATCCAGTCAAAATTCTGTAGGTTGCTCCAAAAGTAATGCCTCCTATTTATTTCCATGGAAACTACAAGTACAAACAGCAGAACACTATTTGATAGAGCTAACTCTCAGCCACAAAACACTACTTTTCCACAGTCACTGCCCTCAGTTATGCAAGTTTTTTTTCAGCAATGAATGAGAATCTGCATGCTAAGTCCATAAAAATCTGCTCCAGCTGAGGTAACTCACTTTTTTACAGCTGCCATGATGGTGTTGTTGCTAAGAACTTTTCATTAACCCAAACAGATGGAAGTCAGTAGGCATGAAATCTGGATTATACAATGGTTGTAGCAGAACATTCCAGCTAAGACTGGCAATGTGCCTCATGGTCTTCAAACTAGTACAGGGCCTGGCATTATCATGTTGCAAGAAAAAAGTGGCCTGACTCTGGAAGTCTGAGCCTTCAGCTTAGTTAGTATTGCAATGTAGACATCAGAGTTGATGGTTTATCTGGACTTGAGGAAATCCAGAATAATTACCCCTTTCCTAACCCAAAAAACAGTGCACATCACTTCACCCACAGACAGCTATATCTTGAACTTCATCTTCATTAGGGAATTCACATGTCACCACTCCACAGACTGCTGTTTTGACTCCAGCTCATAGTAGTGGCACCAAAACTCACCACTGGTAAGGATGCAAACCTGAATACTGTCATCTGCAGTCTTGTATTGGTTCAATATCTCCCGACAAAATTGCATGTGATGTGCTTTCTGTTCCCGTGTGAGCATTCATGGGACCCACCTCACACAAAATTTGTAGTATTCTTACGTTGCCAACATCACACTGAAGCTGATATTCAGCTCCACAGCTTCTTGGTCATAATCTTCCTATTACTGTGGATTAGCTGATCAAGAAATCTGTCACATGGCAACAACATGTAATGGAATATTGGCAGGAAAGTTCAGCCTCTACTACCATACCACCATCTACCTCTGATGTTGTGGCCAACATAATAAAATAGAAGTCATTACTTTAGGAGCAGCCCTCTAACTCTAAAAGGTAGCACTTTAAACAATTACAAGATGCATTCAGTATATTGGTCAAAAATAGAATTGAAGTATAATGTTTTAAATCCAGCCTCTACAAAATGTTAAGTTTGACTTGCTTCATTATCTGTGATTTCCATTTCATTTTACGAACAGTACAGTGAAGATCATGCAGTTATAAAAGCACTGTTTTAATGGTCCTATCTGAAATCTTTTTTCCTCACACCTTTCACAGTATGCAATAAACCCATTAAAAAAATCAGTCTACATTATCACTCTTTATTAGTAAGCAAAGCAAAAGAAGATGTTATCCTTTCAGGACCAACAGTAAACAATTATCATCTCCTCAGAAGTTTTCTTGAGTCTAAGTTCCTACTTCTTTACATTTCCATTATGTGTAAGAAGTTCTAAGTGATGTGCAAGCACTGGCTACAAAATTTGCCTGAGTACCTGTGTATTTTTTTAATTGTTAGAAGCATCCTTAAAAACAGTTTACTTAGGACCCATCATCATTTCTTGTTCAGTGCAATGAATTTCACCAACCAAGCTGAACTTGAAACTCAAGATACGAGTTTCAAATAAGTATGAGATACTTATTAATTGAGTGAACTTTCTGAACAAATTCACACACAGACTTCTCATGATCAGAATATTCCCCGAATATATGAGAAGACAGTTAAACTGGGACATATAACATTGTGTATTCTTCAGAAGTTTACATTTTAGTGCTATCAGCAAACAAAAATATACATACAACTGCAGACATATAAATCCATAATCCACCTTCAAAAAGGTAAGTGAATATGAACTTGATCTTAACAGAGAAGTTCAACTATCGCTAATCTGGCTTCATGCGTGTTTTGTAAACAACGACTTCTAAACCACACAGGGATTTACCTCATCTGACCTCAGGCATCTCTGAAATCAGCATGTGGTTTAAGCTAGAGAACTAAATCCCCTCTTCAGACAGTGAGGAGAAGGAGATATAACTTCAAAACGATTCACACAGCTTTACTTAGCAACCTTAAAGGCTGATGAATTAACTCCTGAAGTTGGTGTTTCCTCTCTGCTGAGTATTACAGCAATCTAGAAAATACTTTTAGATATCTAGAGCTATTTAAGATGCAAACCACTTTTAATGATATGAATGCCTCTAATACATCAGGTAAAAAAAAACTTCTGAATATTTAAATACTGATTGCCACTGGAAAAACTTGATCTGAAAGGGCTCAGAAAATCAAACAATATAGAATGATTTATCTTGTCCTGCAAAAATGCTAAGAAACACACCATTCATATTTTAAGAAAAATATTTGTCTCTTTTAGATCATATTTTCATATCTACAGTCACTTCTTTAGTACAGTATTGCGTAAATGTTAACATATAAATTCTGTTTTACATACGAGTGAGTCTACCATCAGAGATTAGAATCTTACACTGGAGTAGAAATACTATTCCTCTCCGCAATGGAAAAAGCAATGAATTTGGGCCAAAGAACTTTACAAACAATGTAAGATAACAATGTAATGTTATTTTAAAAAAGAAATATGACTTCTGAACAGGGACATTTTATGTTCTGGGACACAGTGGCAGAAAAACAACAAAATTCTGGGCTCTAGTTGCTCCAAGTCGACATACCTCATAAATAAGAGAGTAAACAATGTGAAACACTCTGATAATCAAAAAAAGATATCACACCATGCTTGTTAGAACAAAGGTGCATTCCCTGTTTAAATTCAGAATAGTAGTGTATTACTAGCAATAATCATTCCTTATCAATAGTAAAGCCTGGGTATGACCATAAATTTTTTGTCTCCCAGTGGCAACTGACATTCACCTTTAAGATTACATACACTGCATAGAGGAATTCTTCCACTCTGTTCAGTATGAGTAAGTCATTGGCTGAATTATTGTGTCGCATTTTGGACAGCACAATTCTAGAGAAACGTGGATTAACTGCAGAGAATTCAGAAGCCCAGAAAAGAGTAGTAACAACAATCAAAGGTCTATAAAAATAATCTGCAAGAAAAATAAGAAGAATTGAATTTGTTTAATATAACAAAATGATTGAAGTAAAGACTTAAGTCCTAGAAGTTTTCAAATAAGGACAAAGATAAAGAGGAGGGTAATAAACAGTTCTTCATTTTCATTGTGAAAGGGCACAAAAACCAGTGGTCTTAAAATGACACCAGTGGATATTAAGATGTGAAACTGAGAAAATTTTTTGATTGAGAAGGAATCATCAAAACAGTGTCTTTTAAAGTAATTTAAAACAGCAGTTTATGAACCAGCATAAGCACTGCCCAAGTCATATCACCTTACATCATCCCACCACCTCACACCATCCTTTTGTATCACTTCCTATGGCTTCTACCATACAATGAGGAGTTCCTACTTTCATTTTCGCCACTTTAATTCCAGAACCTTTTACCAGATACTGTGTCAGGCAGCACAGCTCCCTCATGTCTCTAGTTTCTTGACTTCTTCTTCTCCCTCTCATTCAAAAAATAATTAGTGTCCCTAACACCACATCAGTATATGCAGCTCAACATATAAAAAGTCCATTGGACTTGGTGAGACATATCACCTGGTAGTTTCAGTAACTTGATAGGTACTATCAAAGTCAATAAACACACAAAATGTTTAGCTGTGGGAAAAAAAAAAAAAAAAAAAAAAAGCTTCTTTGGACAATACAGACATAGGAAAGTGACCAATCATTAGAATTAAGTTTTTCACTCAGCAGGCAACAGAAACTCTGTCTATGAGGTAAAGCAGAGTCAGAAGCCTTCTTTTACCCTTGGCTATGGTCACAAGGGACATGGACAACTTCTGAAACAAACACTCCCAGGATGTTGGCTTGATCAAACATGCTCAAGTTTAGATGTGCCTATGACTCCCAAACTGAGTAAATTATTAACTTACAAGCTACTGTACAAGACACCACCTCTGTTTATCTTTTGGATCCAATAAAAATTCCCAATTCTAAATAATTTTTTAATGTAAAATTTGAACTGTAAGAAATTGCAGTAAGTTAATCCAACATACACAAAAATCTAGTAACACATTTTTGAGTTGGATTAGCACTAAAATATAAAAACACTAAATTTGTGAGAATATAAGATATGACATTATATATATATATAAAAGGCAGTTTTCAAGTTGAATGACATCGTGGTGGATTGGTTAAATAAAATCTTATAAAACTGCCAGGTAGATGTGTCATCTTACCCATTATTAGAACTTCACAATGATGACAAAACAGACAATCTTACTAATCTGTCATAAATATAAAAATGTTTATTTCCTGAAAACTAAGTAATTGTGTGCTATGTATTAACAATATTGCCTAGTTCTTATTGCAGATTGAGCTTTACTCACTATTCTTATGCATAACAGAGCTCAAACATGAAAGAAAACACAACTCCTGCTTCAAAGAATTGATAGAGATGTCTTATGAGTGCATCTCATTTCTGTATCATACTGGGATATTGAGTAATTAATACATTTTCTTGTTCATTCTTTGAAGTCAGGAAGCAGAAACAGTTCATTCTGTAGTCCTCAAATTCAAACTTCCTTCCCACAGAACCACAAATTAAAGCACTACCTTGCTCAAGTTCAATAACAATAAAATTGCTCATCTCCCTGGCATCTGCACAGCCATCTTGAAAGTGACCATTTTACAGGGTGTTAAGCACTTGCAGGTAGCTTAACATACAGAATCCAAGACCTAATATTGGGCAACTGCAGATCAGCAGCTAAGCTAAAAACTGAGATTTAAAAAAAAAACAAAAACAAACAAAAAAAAAACCATAAAGGTTGTTCTTTTTGGACACAGTGCAACTAGTAGACTGCAAATGCAGAAAAAGTATATCATAAGATCTCATGCCCCTGCTGAAGCCAAGTAAAGGAAGACTGCATTTTACTTCTAATAGACAGTTCATCAAGCAGTATATTCAAACACAAAACATAAATGTTACTTTTTATCAACTTCTTGCATCTTCCTATTTAAAACAAAGAAACACCAAGAGACATATATGATAAAGCCAGTATTGAAATAGATATGCTACAGTACAGAAATTTGATACTTTCCATCAGGAATAGGTTATGGTATCTCGTATAGCCATGACAATCGATGGACTCTGATACACATACTTAAAATTAATTTACAAGAATTGTTGTTCCTACTAGAAACCATTTCAGTTTTGTTTAAAAAAAAGAAAAAAAAAAAGGAATCCCCTCACCTTTCACATCAGTAATATCTGTCAGGGAGAAAACGTTCTGACAGGTTAAGTATATGCCTGAGTTAGTACACTCAGAGAAGTCTGGTAGCACATCTCCTAGCACAGAACCATTGTCTTGCTCTCTGTACAGGCCTGTTGTTTCTACATACAGCCAACACAGCCAGATGCAGAAACAATACTTCAAAGCACAGCTCTTCCTGCCAGGTCCCATTCAGTGCCAAGAGAGGGGCAACCAGTTCTGAGATTTATCCATGCTTTGGGGAATCCCTGGATGGATATGCCTGCAACCTCCAGGATCATAACCAAAATAATTTTGTTTTTCCAACAGTTTTACTGGCTCTGGAGGATAAGTTTCATACATCACTAGAAGCAGGTTAAAAAAAAAAAAAGATTCAGAGTTTCATTATAACTTTTCATTCCAATGGAAACTCAAAGTACTATAATAGATTAAAAAGTTGATTACACTTAAAAAAATTAGACAGTTTTAGTAACATTCTTCAGTGGATGTGCCTCTACATTATACGTTTCTCTGGGAGGATGGAAATTTTTCTATTATTTTTTTCCTCATCATTTTAAGAATTTTACAGCTACCAGTGATCCAAAATGCTGGCCTTAAATAAAATACCATGTGTATTGACCTCTGGCAGCACTGCACAGACATTAACAACTGAAACACTTACCACAAGCTGCAAGGGCATTCACTAAGTTTTAGCATCCTGACTGTTTTACAGGCACTAAGGTACAAAAAAAGTTGCAATATGAACTAAAAGATTTGTAACAGAAATGTTAATACTGATATGAACGGAGAGTTCATTGAAATGCGGAGGAGAAGAAGGAAATAACAAACACCAATAACAAGAACACAAGTGAAGACAAGATTAATAGGTCTTACAGATAACAGCATCTCCACCAACAGCTTTACAAACTAGAAAGGAAAGAATAGCCTAACCAAGGAAGAGTATACTCTGAACTAAAAGTGCTACAGACTCAAACTACAGAAACATAATGGTGAAAAGTAAAGAGCAGGGTCGGAGTCACCCAAGAGAGGAGACAAAAGATCTGAGAACACCCTAATAATGCAGAGAAGAGGGATAGGATGGAGAATCTAAAGATCGCAGTCACTGATAGCTCCTTCCTAGTACAAACTGCAAATCCAAAACCATTAGATAGTCATCAGCCTGAAGAGCTACAGTCAGGATGAGATCTCAGTAGGTACTATCAGTGTTAGGATAAATATGCCTACAGTACAGATATGCCATAGATAAAATGAAAAACAATACAGAAAAATAAAGCAATATTTATAGTTTACAGCATTTTCTCAATTCTCCTGTTAGTCACTAATGTCTTATGAAGCCACATTCAACAAACGTTCACCTTTATTTTCTTATCGTCTCCTTCTATCTGACCTTTTAAAAAAGCATGTAGTTTGTACTTCTTTTGAAGATGTTTACAGATAGTGGTGTGACAGATGTCATATAAGCATTTAACTTGAAACAAAACCTTCAGGTTGAATTTCCAAATCCTCAAGTCTTTTTATGTTACTCCACTGTACTAATGAAATTAACTTAAAATATCTACAGCATATCTCTAGCCAAATCTCTTACAGCAAGGGTAATATTTTATATTATATTTAATTTTTGAGTCTGAAACTTCAAAGATGGATAGATGGAGCAAAAAAGGAATACAGTGTGCAGTCAGTCCAAGAGTTTGCTTCTGAGTTGTAGCTGTGACAGTTCCAAGGAAACCCAGACCTTCATTCAGATTTTCCCTGTAAAGCATTTTACTCCATTTTTCCTGGCAGAAAAGCTGAATTGTTGGGTGATAACATCCTTTTTCACTAATTGACCTCTAAGCAGATTCCCCCTAGAGGTTTCTGCAAACACATCAATGCTTTCAAACGGGTATGATAGAAAACAGGCTTCAAATTGAGGGGAGGAAAAAAAAAAAGAAAAAAAAAAGGGAAAGAAAAAAACACTTCTGCATTTCCTAGCACAGCGAAGAGAAGAAAAATGAAGACACCAGAATACATTTAACTTTAATGTTTCTTTACAAGTTTCATAGGACATCAAACTCACAGATCTCTCTTTGTATATCCTCTGGTTTACTATGCCACACAATTCTAGAGGAAAAAAACCTGCACTTCACCTGTCACTCCCATATAGCATTACTAGTCTACAGATCAATCTCTCAAATGATACTTCGCAGTGTTACACCTGCACTTTATAAAGCTGTTTGAGTACTGTCTCCAGGAACGGCAGAAGTAGAATTTCAGCAATACACTAACAACGCAAATCAGGAAGTGAACAAGAGCCATTTACTGAGCCCTTTCCATTTGCATTTCCTCTAACAGGAATCACCCATCAGTATAAGAGCACCCCATTGAATCAGATGTCTTGACGTGCTTTAAGAAATGAAATAAACAAAATACGGAACTGCAGCAACAACACTGATTTCTTTCAATACACTGCTGTCCAGCATGTCCAAAAGAAACAAAAGGAAAAGAAAACCCTTGCAATTGAGCAAAATCAAGATGGTATGACTCTCCAAACAACGATTTTACATAATTTCTCTGTTAAATATTTAAAAAGAAGAACTGTCCCACCAAACCTGATTAAAGATCTCAACCAGCTTGGTAATCCATTTCTGACTACAGTTAGAAAAAGATCTGCCTTCAAAAGTGTATGACAGGGAATGACTGTACTTGCCCCCCAGTGCCATACTTACTCAGCATCCCACTATTTTCACCTCAGTGAATTTCAAAGCCAGGTGTGATTTTCCTAAAACTCCATTCAATCTGTAAGTGTGGTGCTTCTTTACACCGATGCCCTGTCATACTGATTTCATCCTTGATCTCAGAAAGATGAAATACTTTCACTGACTAAAATCAAACAACCAGTCAAAAAAAGAAAAAAAGAAAAAGAAAAAGAAAAAACAGTTATTTACTGTGCATTTTTTTTCTGTATACATAACAATTTGTACAAGTAATTTCCATCTAATGAGGGAGGATGTTAGCTGTCAGAATTCATGGCTTTATTTAGTATTAACTTGACAGAAAAGCAGCAGTTGTCATCTAAAAATAAAAACTGCAACAGTTCTATTTTTCAATTGTTGATCACAATAAATAAAGGATCACTAGGAATTTAATAGTTTCTTTTGCAGAACTGGTCATAAATGTAATGATAAATAATTTACATACACAGACATATATAAAAACATACTGATGAGATCCACAATTACAGTTTGGTTTCATTTCATTTACAGCTCAGCCCAGCCTACACAGGATCATTTTAAGTCTGGACATTCAAAGCATATTCTTTGGTTCGCAGCGCGATAATAAACAGATGTTTTAATACACCCTATGCTACAGATAATGTTAAATTCGTCACCTGGGATTTACAGGACATTGGTTTCTAATGAGCAAATTTAATACTGTTGTTTTGTGTGAGAGTGTACACATTGAAAATAATGCAAAAGACCATGATTACCCACGTGTCTTTAACTATACTTAACATTTTCTATACCAAAAACCAGTTATTTCACAGTAAGTATAATTCAGTACTATGCACTGTAGAGCAGTAGTTAGATACATAAAAGAGAAAATAAAGTACCTTGGCTTCTCTAAAACAGGTATTTTCTCCAGAGAAAAATCCTTTTAAAGATCATATATGAAATTCATTTCATGGTCATAAAGTTAAATTAAATATACATAAGAGGATCAGAAAAGAGAAAACTAAGATTTCAGATGAGTATGGGGTCCTATAACACTGCGTATGGCTAGAAAATACCTGAATCTCTGAACTCAGAGTAATGTTCACAGCCTACCTGAGCCACTTGCAAGACACAGCACAGGCTCATTTGGGCTACCTCAAAACTGTGTGCAAGCAGTCCCTTAGCCTTTTTCCAGTATACAGCATCAGGGATACAACCAGAAGTGATTTTTATGCGTTACAACATGTGTCTTACAAGAGTATTCAGAGGGCTTTATGAGTTTTTCACAACAGCGTGAACGCCAGTTTTAGTTTTTCTTTATCTGATGCAGAACCAGCACAGGAACTTAACACTATTAATATTTATAAATAAATGTTTTCAAAGCCACATCACTAAATAAATAGCATAAGAAGCACTTCATACAATTCTAGACTGCAATCAACAGGCATGACAAACTAATATACAAACACAGACTATGCCACAGATTCAGAAAACATAACCAACATCTATTATCATAAAAATATCACTTTTTCAACTGCAGGCAAAAAAATATCTTTTACAAAATCTGTAAATTCTTACGGGTTTATGAAATTCAAATATTATGGTGCTTGAATTCAATACCAACAGAATATAAGGGAATTAACTTTAACACAGGGTTACATCAACAATATTTTACCTGATTCATTCAGTATCTTTTTTTTTTTTTTTTTTTTTTTTTGCTACACAGTCTG
>JAOWBP010000001.1:22925947-22937528 GCA_028571105.1 Tragopan temminckii | reverse complement strand
TATCTCAGTGAAATAATGTTCAGGTACATTAGTAGCACTAGTTTCATTTCAAAATGAAATGTTGACATGACAGCTTCCCTTCTGTCATGTCAAAAAACGTCATTTATGTCTGCACGTATTACTTTCACCAACTACATCTGTAACACTTTTCTGCATGGATCCAAGCCTTTACAAGTGTAATTAATGTGAATGCAGCATGCAAGACTGACTAGAGTCATCTGAGTGCCAATATCACTGCCAGTATAGAGCAACTCTGTATTCTCCAAGGATACTGTGATTAGATTTGAGTTCAGAAAATCTGCTGTTGAAATCTGAATTTATTTATTTATTCACTTAGATAATATGAAGAAATCTCAGTGTCCTCAGTAGTGAGGAATGCTATAACATAAATATCCCACAGTGGGAGTTCTGTAAAGGATGTCATTATATTTGTATTATTAAGTTGTAAGCTAGTGCACAGGATTTCACAGGGAAACTAAAACTGAAAATGAGGACGTTTATCTACTTATTTCTTTTTAACTAAAATTCAAAATTCATATCAAATCCCATCTCTCCCCCCACCTCCTCCCAGCTGATGGGAAAAGAATAGAGCAATGTTCAGTTTATTCAGAAAAGTCCCAACAATTGTCCAAAGGGAAATAATAGGTTCTTTTTCCTTCAGATTTGCTATTGCAGACTAAAGTCAATCAGATTCAGAGATCATGCAGGAACTCCAGAGATTACATTGATTTGGGGAAGACTTCTAGTGCATCGCCAAATGAATATTCGGTACTATCTAATTTCAAATCTAACTGTTCTAAACTCATAATTAAAACATAGTGGTATGTGAAAGCAAGAGGAAATATCACTACATCACTACCGGGCATTACAGAGTATTTTTAATCATATGGGAAAAGTTTTATTCTTTTTTTTAAAGCAGGGTTAAATTATTTAAATGTGTAAGACTGAAAACATCTTAAAAAACAGGTGAGGATGACCACAGCAAAGAGATGAGAAATGATTTCTAACAGGTGGTCTTGGGCTGGTGAGAAGCATTCTTTTTGCATATGCCATTTATTGTGTCATGACTTCCAATGAGAGATTAGTCCCAAAATAGAGCAGAATATTAATATCCATACAAAGAAATTAGATAAAGCAGCAGTTCTGAGAGCTGTACACTGATGACTGTTACCCCTGTGAACAATACAGGCTTTTTTTCTGCATCCAAGTTACCTCCTGGCCCTCTGTGAGTACTGCAGGCAAAAATGTTTTGTCCCTTAGTTATCAAAAAAAGTGCACAATTAAAAGTTGAGTTGATGACTTATTTGCTGTTAAACTCCTTCCAAGGCTTTTTGCTTGTATGGTTGGTTTCAGCAAGCATTGCCCAGCTTTTTCCTGATCATCAGAGTCCTCAGATCACTTCCCACCATGTTTCTGGCTTCCTTAGCCCAGTACAAGGTAGCCCATCCCTGTCTAGGTTTAGTGACTGGAAATCATTTGCTCTCACCTGGTACTTCGTTGAGCACGTGAAACCAATATGTATTTCTCATAGGAAGATGGTAAATGAATTATTAGGACTAAGTATACTTGAATTTAAACTCTGTACAGGAACATTCTCATACTACGGGCATTACAGTAGAAATACTAGTTTAACATCAGTTTCATACACATTCATATTTGCACTGTTGCCTTGTGATCTTCCAAGAAGTAAAATTCAAGATATTTTAGAACCACAGAGTGATACTTGTTGAAAGGGACCTCAGGAGGTATCTGCTCACAGCAGGCTCAGCCAGAAAGGTCAGGTTTTTCCGGGATTTTCTAAGGACTGCACAACCTCTTGGGGCAACCTGCTCCAATATTCAGCTTTCCTGCTGAAGAAAAATGTTTCTCGTTTCTGCATTTGCAGGTCAGTATAGCTCCTCTTTCACTCCTTTCATGAAAAATTACTTGTTCTCTTTCTAACGAATCTCAGATACCCTTAATAAATTCTTCATTCCTGGAGCTCTCACTCAGTCATGTGTAGCAATTAATCTCCCAAATTTGCAGCAGTTGACTATCTTGGCAGAGCCTCCTACTAAGCCTACCCTGAGGTAGAACGTAATACAGTGTCTGTGCCCTCTGAGGTTTACCTAGGGCTCCTACCAGCTACTTCCATTTATTTTGCAGATGCCCCACATAGCTTTTAAGAAAGAAGCAATTAA
This sequence comes from Tragopan temminckii, assembly GCA_028571105.1. NCBI lineage: Eukaryota > Metazoa > Chordata > Aves > Galliformes > Phasianidae > Tragopan > Tragopan temminckii. The sequence continues at coordinate 22,935,348 of JAOWBP010000001.1, read as the reverse complement.
TAACACAGCAGCAGGAGGAAAAATTAAAATAACCACAAATATTAAAATAATCACACAGAAAACCCACATCAATTTATCCTACTAGAAAATTCTCAAGATGGTCATCATAACTACTGCAAAAAAAACTTGTCTTCTTAGCTACTGTAAGAGACAGCCATCTTATCACAGAATCATAGAATGGTTTAAGTTGGAGGGAATCTTAAAGATCACCAAAAGCCCAACATAGGCAGGGCTGCCACCCACCAGCTCAGGCTGCCCAGGGTTCCACCCAACCTGGTCATGAATGCCTGCAGGGATGGAGCATCCCTTCTTTTAATTTAAAGCCATTCCTCTTTGTCCTATCACTATCAGACTGTGTAAAAAGCTGGTCCCTCTCCAGCTTGAAAGCTCCCTTCTGGAGCTGCAATGAAGCCTCCCTGGAGCTTTCTCTTCCCCAGGCTAAACAAGCCCATCTCTATTTTCATATACTGCATTCTGTAAGTTTTTATGTCTTTCTGCTGTTGAACTGTGACAAGTTTAAAAAAGGACTGGAAGCAAAACGATCTCAGTGAAGAGCTTTCATTTTCGACTGCTACTGTAAGCCTGGGTAAGGTGAGTGGTTAAGCAGTGTCACAAGAAGCTTTTTACACAGGAGTCTTAACTAATTGAATTTTGTATGGAATAATAATATGATACACACTCGATTGGATCTATTTTCAACTTTTCTCCATTGAAATAAGGAATAACATAATGCATATGTAAGAAATGCCTGCCTAGCAAAAAAAAAAAAAAAAAAAAAAAAAAAACAGAAATGGAGAACATCCAAAGAATAGTATTTTATTAAAATAATACGAATGAGAAGACACTAGAAAATTACTAAATTCCAAGGCTTAGTGTCTACTAGCTTGACAGAATACTGAAAATGACTAACAATGTCCCTAACAATGTAACAATGTTTAAAATTTGTGCAAACAATTATTTATGAATAATACACTGTGAATAATTTAAACTCTGTTTGTCTGAGGCTATCTGGGACACTTTCTGTGAAGTAGTCATCTGCTTATAGGACTTCTAGTGAATAGTTCCATTTATTCAGAAAAAAAAAGAATAGGCACAGCATGAACTATCATTTCATAGTAACCAACAATAAGGAAGAACTAGCTATCCATAACTGACAGTGAAATTCAGTCATCCATATCAAACTGAGATGATCATAAGTGGAATTAAAAACTTCCTCATTCATATAGCATCTAACGACATTTAATTGTAACGTTAGAAGAGCAAATTGACTTGGTCTGAACAACAGAACAAAAAAGAAAAGAAGCCTGTTTTAGCCAATTTTTTCGAGGCATGTTTTTCAATTCTATCTGCAAGACAGCTAAACTCCTTGGTACCAGAGGCCGATTTGCATACTAGCACTACAAAATTTAAATCAATTAGCATAATCAAGAATTTCCAAGAATTTTCTACGACGATTAATTATGCCTTTTAGTTTACCCCTGAGCTATTGTGATGAATAAACTAATTACAGTAGTTGTATATAAAATTTAGAATCCTGACAAAGAACCTTAAGAAACTATTCCACTAAATTAGGAGTGACCATTAAGGCAACTTATAAAATAGTCCCACTTTTGCACGAGACTGCCCCTTCTTGAGTATCCAGAGCATACAATCTATCTTGTCTTTTTTTCACCAGATAACATTTTCAACTCTTCTTTTTCCAGATGTCTTTAAATTTCCAAGCAAGATAATCACTTTACTTTTTGCTTCCCTACTATGTTGACACACAGAGCAGAAATGTTCATAATAAAACTGAGCAGTTCCCAGTGCAGATTGTAAAAACCATGTAAGACTTCTTCTCTTTCCCAAAGAATATATTGTGCCCACTCAGAAATTACACTGATGGTTACCAGCCAGTATAGCCAGGAGACTGGAGACAGAGTGATTGGTTATGATACAAAAGAAAATGAAAGGAAGTTGCATGGGTTCTGTTGTTAGTGAATGTTGTGCGGTTTCATTTTTTTTCATCAAAAACTGAAAACAAATCAACAGAGTTTTTATGTCTGTCGTGGGAACTTTCAAAACCTGAAGGCAACATGATACTAAAAAGGAAATTAAATTCACTAAGTCAAAAGTAAAATCTATACTAAGAGCAGAAACTTTGACATTTCAGTGGGAGACACATACATTTACAAAGATTAAATTGCTCTTATAAATTGAAGATGAAGCAGCAAATTAAATAAATCAGCTGGAATAAATCCATGAAAGAGAGAGGAAAGTTGAAAATATCGCAAATAAGAGTTTCCAAATTTCCCAAAATGAATAGTTAACACAAAGCTTTAAAAATTGTGTGAATTTTGTTTGTGCACCTTTCATTTCTATTTTAACAAAAGGAGAAAAATGAATATTTTTATAGCTCACTTTATCTTAATTTTTTTTAATACTCTGCCAATCACAGAAGCTCAAAGAGGAAATGGTTTCTAGTTGAGAAATACAGTAATGTGCTGTTTTTGAAAGAAAAAAAAGCTTTCAAGAACTTTAATGGAAATATAAATCACAGTGCAATGGAAGTTTTTAGCTACTGATTTACATAAGCCATGTCTAAACTGCAGAATGTAATCTCTGGAAGAATATATAGAAGAATCCAAGTTAAATGGATAGGGAAGAAAGACTGAGTAACATTTTCTGAAAGATAATCTAGTGCACTTTTTGTAACCAGGATCAACAATTCTTGAGCAAGAAATCGAGTACCAACTACTTAAGACCTTATACGATTTATGGGTAACCAGTACTCAGCTGAGCTGCGACTTAAAACTGAAACCTAAAGGAAGACATCAAGCTGAAGATTTCACTGCAAAATGAAAATCTTTTCCCACTTGTATTGGAAAAGCCTATACAGAAACACATGAGCTTATACTACATAGCATATGCACAGCAAACTCCATATTCTCAGCAAGTACTGAACACCCACACACAGACACACACACTTGCCATTTGAAATGCGGCAGACTTGCCCTGTGATTTCAAGGACAAACTAACATCACTCAGCTCCCACCATGTGAAGAAATTAATCTCCTCACCCTCCAGCTCCCACCCTTCACCTTCCCTTCAATACTCCACCCCAATCATGATTGAGCATTTGTGGAGCTACCAAAGACCTGAATTATGGAATCAATCTGATTTACAACTTTCTCAGAAAAAAAAAATTATCAAAAAAGCAAATGAAAACCAAGCAGAACAAATCTTTCCAAATGATCACTAGTTATCCAGTTTATTGGTTTGATTTACGCGTAGTGAGACAAGTGATGCCTCTGAAGCAGCCATGTTAATTGTCTGGGAAACTGCAGTGGTATGTACAAGAACAGAGCTACAGAGATTACACTTCTGGAAGGTATTGATCTATTGCACAGGTATGATACGATTATGTACCACCTGCTGGCTGCCCACGCTTTACTCACCAAGTCAAAAAGCTCTTAAAAGTCCCATGTGCAAACTCTTGTAGATGTGCATGGGAAAACCAGAGTTTACAGAAGTATGCTGACTGAAACAGAAATAAAAATTGATTCTAAATATAAATATTTGGAGTTCAACATATGAATATGACAGATTTTAATTGAATAAATTATTTAAATAGTTTGGGAAAAAAAATAACATTGCATTCATTCTTAAACAGGAAAACAGTAGCAATAATATAAATTAAGGAATCTTGCTTTAGTTATATTTTCAAGTATACAACTTTCAAAAATGGTATGGATACCTTGCAGGACAAGTGGAAACTGAAAGCTATGTAGAATAGTTTTCTCCATTGTCAACATACCACAGCAACAAAAAATAAGGAAGTTTTACTAAGAGCTTATTCAAATTAAAATCCCAGTCAAGTTTGGGTCACTTTGAACACAGAAAATTCTGTCAGATTACTGAGCTTTAGAAGTACATTCCAGACGCTATTTCTCCAAAGAGCTTCTATGTGAAACCAAAAGGTGTTCTTTACGTTCCAACACATTAAAGAATATCCAGTGCAATAATTCAACAATGCTTATGTTTGATTTAATTCCCATTACTGTCCTGTTCACATTCTGAAGCAGCATTCCTTTCATCGATGTTGAACTGAAAAGAGACAAATGAAAATTGTTTGACTAAATAACCACTGATCTTCTCTATTCAACTTGTTGACTTGTCATTTTGGCTTGTAACTGCCTAACACAAGATTGTAGAGGAAACACGAACACTCTGGTAACAAAGCCACTATATATATATATATATGTATATTTAAAGTTAGCTAAAACATTCCAATAAGAGTAGAATGTTCAGTGTCCTCTCTCAAACAAACTAATTACATACCTACATGACTTACAAACAAAAGAATAAAGATACTTAAAATGGGGCTTTTTTGTTGTTTGTTTATTTGTTATTTATTTGTTGCTGTTGTTGTTGCTTGTTTTTGAGATGAAGACTAAGACACTTAAGTTTCAAGTTCACAAACCTGAATTTAGTGTCTATGTAAGTATCCACCTGCTTTCTACACATTACTGACAGCACTGACAAGTTTTCCACTGTTCATCACGAGACTTTAAATACCTCATTTCTTGAATGCCTACATGTAGTTATTTATGTTTAAGCAGTAGTCTCCCAACAGAATTCCAACTTTTAATAAGCAAAATCTGGTTTTCATTAAGCTCTAGGATGACTGCCAGCAGAGAATATACTTTTTCGTACAGTAAGAAACATACAGTAACAACAACAACGTGCAGTTCCATTTTCCACTATGTTCTAGCACAAGTGCTAACACTCAGATAAAAGGATGCTGTTCCAGGAACTTATGAGGAAGACACTTGAGGACTTCTTTGAAGTTACCCTAATAATTTCTTAAGATGTAGAGGGGAGAGTCCAACTCCCTTATCCTGCTTAAAACAGCAGCAGTAGAGCACAGCCCCTCCCCTATCAGGAACCTCCCTTTCACCTCTCACATTTTTTGATAGCAGAACGGAGCTCTTAACTGAGGTATTTCTTCCTCTCTGCAGCCACCACTATCATAAAATAATTTCAAAACAAGGCAAGAATAGACGATAACCGCTGCAGGGAGATTCTGAGAATGATGATGTACTGTTATCAATGTGAGAATCCACAGAAAGAAGTACTGTGGATGAAAGAAGCTGGTTCCAAAATGTCTGATTTAATTGACAAGACTTTGTAAAATAGAATATGCAGACAATCCATGCTGTTTTGAGGACGAAAGAGGTTCAAAGTAACAGGAGTTTTACACCACACACATGAAACACTGATACATACTTTTGCACCTTAAGCTTATGGGAAAAAAAAAAAAAAAGAGAATTTAAAACTATGGTAGCTTTAAAAAGAATTCCATATTGAACATATTACTGCTCTGGCAAACTAAGCTAAGCTTACAATCTTTTAAGTGAACTTCACATTAATAACTCTTTAAAGTAAAAGGAAGTATATATTCATTTCTAAATAGCAATCAATACTCTAGTGAGTAAGACATTTTAAATTGCAAATTGTTCTTTATTAAAATGAAGTTTAAAACAAACAATATGAAATAAGCTGCATGCAGATCTATCTAAATCACTTCATATTGCGGTAACTTGCTCTGCTTAAGCATGGTAGGGAAAGAGATAGTTAAAACTCTTCAGATTCTCACAATGATACAAATATAATGAAATCCTTCATCTTCTGGAAAGTTTTTTATGATTCTCAATTTCAGCAATCCTACAATACTGTTTTATTCTGTGCTCCTGGAAGGTTATCACCTATCTTTCCCATAAAGTTATTCATTTCACACCAGACAACAGATACTGCTGGATTTCATGGTCCTCAACAGCAAATCCTAATACAAAAATAACAGAAGGATGTATACAAAACTCAGTGGAGGTAGGCTATACAGAACCAACACATCATGTTCTAAACTGTGACTCAGAAGTCCAAATGTAAACATGCGGACATCCCTGCCTAAAGAACATGACTGCTTACATTGACAACCAAAGATAATAAAGCTCTGCTCAATTTGAAATGTGATTAGTAACAATGAGTTAAAGGCTTTAATGGTCATTTATCCAATACAATTCAGATGCTTCACCTACACCTACATGATTTTGACTAATTCTGTAAGAACAATTTTTTTCACTTTTTTTTTTTTTAATGTAATGGGATCATTTTTAAAATCCAGAAGCAGCAAAGGAAACAAATATTTAAGTCTGACTGACAGTTTACGGACCCCTACGCAGTAAGGGAATGTATTTTAAACAAATGACTCCCACTACTTTTTTTTCTTCTTAAAACTATAAATTGCATCATTTGTAACAGTAATCAGTTGAATATATTCATGAATTTCACTAAAGACCAAAAATTTTTCTCAGTCAACCCAAAGGAAACGTTGTCCTAAGCCAAAAGGGTACTTACACCAAAAGATAAAATTTAGCAGAAATACTTTTCACATGGGCATGGTTATCTTTAAAATTCTCTCATTAATCATTTTTTCCTCCTAGAAAATCGATTTCAGAAGAATAACTGTATACATCTCACTCATTATGCAAATTTTACTCCACACAGATCACTGATGCATTTGCTGATCTTAGACTACTTACAGACTCTGTTTGTACTCCTGAGGTTGGAAATATACCCACTGCAGCTTCTTTTCTACATGACAGATTAACATAAACCCCTGCAAAGAATTCTGAGGCATCTTAAATGTTCCAGTTTTGAAAAGCTATTGCCTCTTATAAGCTGAAAATGCATTTTAGCTTCATCTTTGATCATTCTGTAACAGAGAAAAGAACAGGTATACTGCCTTTAAGCCTGGACCTGCAATGACTGCATGTAAAGCAGAGAAGAAGCATGACAATTTAGCTCATCATTCATTCACTTTCTTTTCTGAATCAAGGCACAATCAACACCTCAAATATAAAGAGAAGGTCCAAAATAGGCAAAGCAGCTTCCAAATTCCCTTCTTTCTTTGGAACAGTGAGCACTGCTGCAATCACCACACCTGGATATTCATTATCCTGGATATTACATAACTCAACATGAGAAACAACTGCACAAATGAAAGCCCTAACTATTCAAAAACAAGAAAACAATGAATTAAAAATCTCAACTATCACCTAGAAAAATTTTATCAGTAGATAACACAATGTTAAAGGATGTGAGTTTCACTCGACAGAATATCACTTATCAAAAAGAGCTTTATGTATTAATGTATTCCTGTCTATTAAAAGTGCATTAAAAAAGGTGCAGAAATGTCAGCACAATTGCAGTGGGACTCAACTATTTGAATACTTCTGCAAATCTAAGCAATTTGCCTGAAGTTCATGATTTTGATACTCAGAAATAATGGAAAATAAGTAAAAAGAACACAAACAGGAATCTATGCTCAAAAGATGAACAAAAGACACTTTTTCTAACTGTGACTTATGGAGAGAAAGGGGAGAACAGAGAAAGAACAGCAAACTGGGCTACTATCAAGATTAAAGGGAACGTTATCAGTGGGCCTAAATTTCATTTTAAACATATAATTCAAAGAATTATCGACAAAAATGCAGAATAGACAGAGGCATGCAGCATCTGTGCTTTTGTACAGAGCAGCTACTGATGAATAAATGCCTAGATGTAAGAAAGCAGAATTCATCTAGAATATTTAATACCTAAACTTTAAAACAAGAGCCATTTAGTTCTCTTGTCACCGAAAAATAAGTCACTGTGCTTTATAAACCTTAATTTAAATTGGGAGTAATCAGAGATAAGACCAAAATCAGCTTCTGTCCTTGATCTTGCATGGAGTTGGTGACAGAAGGGTGATTAAAAGGAACAATCTGGAAACTCTCTATCCATTTATACAAATATATATATATATATATTTACTATATGAATTACTGAATTAGAGAAATATAGAACATCCTGGACAACAAAGCACATTTTCTGGGAAGGTCTAAGGTTACCAAATTAATGCTGCAAAATTACAAATGGATCAACTTTTACAGAAATGAATGCATTCTCACCCATCCTGGTTTTCCTAGCTATTATGTCACCTAGTAAAATATCAACTAGCTGGAAGACCAAGATGAAAGGAGTGGGGATTGTATTTAAATGTATATAAATACAAGAGAAGCTTGAAATAAACCAAGAAGAAATTCATCTGACACTGCTCTTTTCCCTCACTACTCTGCCCTGTGGTTTCAATAGACTGTACTGACCTAACTCATCTGTCAAAGCTCAAATCCAGGTGTCAATGAAATCAACTGGACAAAGATGGTGCACTATGAAACAAAAAGGATTTTTTGAAAACCTGTAACCCAATCAGCTAGAACTTAGATACATAAGAAAACTTTGTACATCAGCCACTGAAGAAAATAAGACAGAACTATATGATCCTATTACAGTAGTTTGCATACTGATATTTAGTTCAACTCTGAGCAAATATAATGAACAACAGAATTGATCACACAGATAATAAAAAGTTCTACTGCATTTAAGTGATGCTCTAGTTACATTCCTTGGCACATTTTACCTCCATAACCATAGAGGTCAATGACTACTTTATTATAATAAGATTATTCAATTCTAATATGGAAGAATGGATAAAATTAACCACAAATAAAGATAGGTAAAATCCAGAGAACTCACAAGTTCTCTAAGGCTAATTTCACAGAACTGAAATACAAAAGAAGTTTGGGTGAAATACAAGAAATAATCAATGCATGTACTTCTGCGTCTTCGATCTTCTTTTTCTCCAAACACCTTCCCTAATTTTAATTTCCTCTTTTTCCTTTATGCTGCCTACTGGAAATATGTAGAAGCCTACACACTCTATAATTATCTTGCTCTTTTGCAAGTTTTATGTTTAATTGTAGATGATGCATACCACTTGAATGACTTACAACATCCAAAAAATAGCTTTGTCCTGTGATTCCGAAGAATTAAATTAATACATTTGACATCAACTTACACCAAAATTCCACCCCAGCAGTAACTACTGAGTGTCTTGTAATGAAAAACACTAAACATACATGCATTAAAAATTAGCAGGTAAGGATTACTGGTTGCTTTTAAAAAGCTATGCAGCAACTTTTCTCAACTATTATCATCAACTCGATGACTCAGAAAAGTTGAGAAGATAATTAATGTTGTATTGATATTTTAAAAGTCTTATTAAATAATCTCAGTATTAAGATTCCTGACAGGCTGACAAAATAGTAGCACTGCATGCATATGGCTAAATATTGAAATCTATAAAATTAATACAGATAAATATAATGGTATTTTATATTTTTATGAGATTATTAATTAAGTTGATAGTGGAAACTTTGTAGGCATTCTACGCTTAAGCCGCTGTAAAATGGGTTCAATTAAGATACTGAGAGAAAATCAACATAGCACAAAGTAAACAGACTATAGCCTCAATCTCAAGG
>JAOWBP010000001.1:22904943-22925847 GCA_028571105.1 Tragopan temminckii | reverse complement strand
CACCCCAGAATGCCATTGGCCCTCTTGGCCACAAGGGCACACTGCTGGCTCATGGCCAACCTGTCGTCCACCAGGACCAGACTATCAACTTAATTAAGTTGATAGTGGAAACTTTGTAGGTATTCTACGCTGAAGCCGCTGTAAAATGGGTTCAATTAAGATACTGAGAGAAAATCAACATAGCACAAAGAAAACAGACTATAGCCTCAATCTCAAGGTTGTTATTCAACAGTATATGAGTACATCTTATTTCGCTTTATTTATTATTCTATATTACAGAAAGGTCTTCTATCTTAATCAGTCTAGATATGCATTAAGCTGAAAGTTTGAATCAATTCATTTTATAAACCAAACCCACTATGTAATGGATGTATTTTGGATGTGCATCTAGTTTTGCACTTACTTTGTAATGCATTCCCAACACTTGTAATACATTTCCCTTAGTGACTGTATAAAATAGTTAATTCCAAAGACAACCAAAATCTACTTTAAAAACGATAATTGTTTGGGATACCTGGAAAGCTGAAAATTTTCTCCAGGATGTTAGAAATTCACTTCCAGGAATGACCAGAATAAACTGCAAACAGATAGTCAGCTATTTAAAATGGAACTAACAGGAAAAACAAAATGTTACTTATCTACCCACATTGTATATTTTCTGTTCAGCTATATAAATCCTTCTATAATCTTCTACTATTGCTCTAAGCGCAGCAATATGTTTTGACTCATACATAGAAGAACAAGAAGCCACCCACATAGCACTTCTGAGAGAAACTTCTCAGGCAGAAAACTCTTTTGTTCATTATTAATACTCACAATTCTAAATTAATAATGCGCAAACCAACTTTATACATCATTTTTCTGATCAGAATAAAGCTCTTCTAAATGGAAACCAGCCTTTCCATACATAATGAGTTTGAACTTCATATTATTTAAAAAACTGGTTAAACTGTGCACCACATATTCTCCTACATCAGTCGCTGTGAGGTCACGCCACTTGTCTGATCAACAAAAACTCATAAAATGAGGAAGCCTACCAATTTTGCTAATTATTTCCCTAAAAATTTGGAATAATATTGTCATGTTTTGAGACTGAGAAAATAAAAAAAGATTTCCCCCTTTTCTCACCAGTTCTCTACCTCCCCCATGCTTGTGTTTAACACTGAACAGGTTTTTTCACAAAAGAACATCCAAAAATGTGCCAAACAATGTCATCTGTTTATATTCACTACAAATCTTGGAAATTCAGTCACATCTTATGAATGAATGAAGACAAACACGATGAGTTACTGGAGGATACTGGGGGAAAATCAATGGGTTTTGGGACATAAGTCAATTTAACAAGAAGCATATTTTCTCAAAGTCTTTGCTTAATGGAAAATGCATAGTGGAGTTACAGAGGTGTTTTATTGACCACTTATAACATCTAGTTATACTGCTAAAGACGGCTAACAAAGACTTCATGTTTTTGAGGTTACAGAATGGCAGCAAAGTGATGGCTATTTTTACTAGTATGTTGGCTAAATTCTTATGCAGGTAATTACATTCGACCGTGTTCATACTTGAAGCAGTACTGTCAGATTCAAACACTTCTGTGATTCATTCATAGTAAGTTTTTGTGTTCAGTACCAAATAAAATCACTACAAGTTCTCATGAGATCACCTGCTTTCTTTAAAATTCTTCTCTCTGTTCTTAAAAACTAAATGTGGGCCTAAAATTATTTTGATTCCATTGACAGTATTTCCTCATTAGCTTTAATTCTAACATTCTACACTGTAATGCTATTCCTTCATTTGACCTAGACAATCAAGCCTTTTTATAGTTACCAATCTAAAAGTAGCCAATTGAAACTCATACTGCTGTCATTTTTTCAGTACATGAAAAAGTATTTATTTTTATCATTTATTAATTACTCTTCAGCTATTTCATTACATGTTCCCATATAGTTATGCAGTAAGTCAATGAAAACAAGATACTATAGTGCCCTACTTCTTCAGTATATCTTAATGCGTACGTTAGCATTGTGTTTTCGACAGTAGAATCTGCTCCTTTTCTAGCCTGAAAGGTTTTTTCTTTTTATTTTTTTTTCTCTTCTCCCTTTCAGTGATATCTCCAGGACAGATACTCATTTTCCTTTACCACACACCAGCAACTCAAATGTTTCTCACTTCTGGGTATTTTCACATATTAGAAATCAACAAGCCCCTTCAAATTAATGTTATTCTCACATCTTGATGAGATTTTCTGGAATTCCCAGTCTACTTACATGTGATTGTCTTTGTGCAATTTGCATGCAACTAACTACATACAGCTTGCTCCTATTTTCAGAGTTTAATAGAGTTCATTATTTTATAACTGGAACTTACACATAGTGCAATTATTATCCTTTAAGCTAACTGTGTGGTTCACTCTAAGTCTGCAGTACCGCACGTAAGTGCCGTATGTGTCAAATCCATCACACTTACCTTCAGCTATCTACAAGATAGGCTTGTCTAAGCTACTCAGCCAGATCCTTCATCCAATTGACTAGGACAGACAAGCACCAAAAGATTGCAAATCATCCCAGATATAACTGATGTCTTTTAAAACAAGATAACCTGCTTGTCTTGTCAATTATAAAGGAGGTCTAGATGACTAAGTTTTATCAGAAATCTCCTTTTTAGACAGATACATTTTAAAAAGATATAATCTAGACATTACATTGCAAAAGAAGGAATATTTCTGACAGTAAAGATACCTCACATCCTCAGAATGACAAAGACCAAAAAGCCAGAAGTTATTTATTATCAGCAGACCTAAGTTCAGAGCAGGAGTTCTGTTTGCACAGAACTTTTAACTATTTCGCTCTTTTCAAATAGTGACGCAGCACCCCTACAATGGCAATACTTAAGACTATGGGTTTGCCCTGGAACACAAGTGTAATAAAGCTAAGTCAATGAATTACTAAATACATTAGTTGAGTATTTTAAAAGTTCACAAATAAATACGATTAATGAGATACTGCAGAATTCTGCTAGATATTACTGCTTATTCTGCGCATTTATAGTTTATGATCTTCAAAAGAAAATGAGCAGCAGCATTCTCAGCAAACATTAAACACTCTTCTAAGAAACATAATGAAATACAGAAAGGTGCATGCTGATATAAACTAGGTTTTAGACCAAGATACTGACAAAATGCCTGCAGCAGGGGGGTTGATGATCCCTGACATCCCTTCCAACCCAAGCCATTGTATGATCCCATGAACATGCCCGAGGTCTGGGTAATACGGAGGCATGGTAAGAAAAAATAGCACAAGTAACTTTTCCTGTGAACTTGAACAAGTCACGTCACAAAGCCAGATGCTTAGTTCGGAAGTCAAAGCAAGGAAAACAGATTTTGATGTCGGCTTAGCCACTTGTTTGTGATTTGACATTAGATTTTTTTTTTTTTTTTTTTACCAAATCTATACCCAGTCCATAATATATACTAAATCACACTGGGTATATTCAGGTCCTTTAAAAAGAAATGCATCTGCTAAACCAAAATAGCAAGAACAATAAAAGATATACTTGAAGCTGATTCTTATCAGACAAACAGCATGAAAAGACAGAAATAAACTTATGTTTTGCTTTGCCTATTGGACTCATAAATACTGCTTTTTGTTGCCTCCTCTCAAGTCTGTGATCAAAAGACAGAATGCTCTTGACAATAACAGATGTAAAAAAAATAAAAAAATAAAAAAAAAAAATAAAAAGCAGCAGCAGCCAGCAGAACTGTTGCTGTGTGTCAGTATAATTTTTCTTAAAATTTTTATTTTCAAGGAATATATGCTCCTAACTGGAAAATAAAACTTCAGAAGGAAGTAAAGTATTTTATTCTAATTTTAAAAAACAAAGAAAGGAATCTGAAATGAAACTACAGCTATAAATACTATATGCAACTCTTGAGCTTTACTAGTGCCACACAATGGTAAGTCTTCAAAAGGAGAAAAAATGTATTCTCTTGTTTTGCTCACATCAGATTAAGATGAAAAACTACTGCGTGTTTAAATTACTGTGCCTCTTCTGATCATGGTGCTTGGGTTTTTTGCTTTGTTTATTTTGGGGGGAGGTGCACTGCTGTTTGTTGATCGCTGCCATTTCTTCACAGAAACATTTCTTGCTGTGTTTTGGAATTTTTGTTTCCTGCTGTTTACAAACAGTTATAAATAGCCTGAGTTAAAGGAATTTGAAACATTTCTCATATATAACTTAGGCACAGATTTAAAGTATGCAGAGAGAGAATGGATTTACTAACCTTGTTTTGATAGCTTTCTTTCTTGAAGCAGACCTGGGAAAGCCCATGCTGCTCAGAACTTAATTAATTACAAAAATAAAAATAAAAAAATCAGATATTTCTCATTAAAATGACCATTTACTAGCTTGTTCTTTACACAGTTCCCAGTTTGGTACCATTAGGAGTTACACACAAGCATCAAATATTAATTAAGATGAAAAACTTTTCTTCTTTTTCTTCAGCTACCCTAATGATCTTAGATTTACAAATAATGTAAGATGAAGTGAATAAAACATAAAAAGAGTTTCCCCAAACAGTGCCAAAAGCTGCAGGCTGAGTAAGATGCATCAAGACATCTAAAATATTTAAACAAGAACTGTATTAAGATATAAACGTGTTCTTCTCATCCAATGTGGAACACTTTAATTAAGTGGCAGACACCTGGCTAATATATGTAGTTGATTTTTAAATTTGTATACTATTTACTCGAATTACTGTAGCTTTCCACATTTAGGCAGTCAAACATTTGCAGTCGAGCAGCTTTGTACATTTGCAGTCACCATACAGACTAAATGTTTGGGGTTTTACTTCATTTTATTACACTACTCCAGGCAAGCACATTTACATTAAACAACAAACATAAAAATAATAGCTTAAAAATAATTTCTGAAAGCAAAAGCTGCAGCATAACATCCAACGAATTACTACTGGAAAATAATTTTAACCATGAAATCTGACAATGAAGATTCAGCCTGCTGCATATGTTGAGTAATAATAGAAAACTACCAACCTGTGAACAGCACGCGCTTGTGCCCTTTTCCATGTCTGCAGGTTAACGAAAGGAACTACCATCATTAAGGAGTGTAGGACATAAGTGTCTATTGTCAAAAATCAATTTTAATCTCAGACAATGGTGCAGTTCTTTCGGATGGAAGACTGAGTTAACAGAAAATTAAGACTGGAAGAGAAGGAGATGATCCAGCCTAGCCTTCTTGCATTGATGCAGAACCAATAATACTTCACTTATTCCTGGCTATACTTTGCCCAATTTGCTCTTTACATCAAGAATGTCACATTTCCACTTCACCTTTTTTTTTTCTTTTTTTCTTTTTTTTTTTTCCCTCTAGACTAATTAAACTCAGGTTTTTCTGTCTTCATCACAAGGCTTTTTAAAAAACACGTGGAACCTCTTTTTCTTCACCTTTAATCTCTCCACTCAACCAATGTTATATGGGATGAGTTTCTGAGTTTCCCACATTCTCAGTGCGACATGCGTGAGAACTTGAAAAAAAGTAAATTGACCTTTCATTACATGAATGCACATGAATACAATAATGTATTCACATATGGATGATATGAAACGATTTGGTTTCTTCAAAATTTTGTTCTCAGTATTGTCTACTTCTCTTATACATATGTTAAAAATATCATCTACTCTTCACACTCCTACCCACAAAGTTTTGCTAAATGCCATTAACTTTCTTCCAGTTCTGCTACATTACATACAAATTCAATACTGCCCAGATTCTTCAACTACTTATTTCCTGTAATCTTGGAAAAAGAACTCTGATCAAAGGCTTAGGAAAAATCAGAGAACCCTACTTAGAAAATAAATCATATGGGTATGAGGAGACAGAAACAGAGTCTCTGTATTTACAGACCATTTCAGAGAAAAAAAAAAAAAATGCAACCTCTTTTATGCAGGAAATTACATTATGGTTTTCATTGACCTGATTCTGTAAAGAGATATACATACATACAACAACAACAAAGAATTTGTAAACAGTATGTAATATTCCTATCCTCCTCCACTACAGTCAGAGACTAGATGTGATGAGGTGCACATTATAAATAGCATGCTAGTTTTAACATACAATACTAGCACTATCTTTTCAAGTTAAAGTTCTGAGAAATAATGTATACCAAGATACACAAGTAGCTGACAATACTATATACAGCAGTAGCTAAAAACATAAAAAGAGACACAAAAATTAGGAAGATCATTGTTAATTTAGATGAGTAAGATATAATTAAGAGTTTGCAACTGAAAAGGCAATGGTAAGGCTTTTTCTGAACAACACTACCAACATATACCATTAACATTTTCTTTTAAGAAAAGATAACCTGGAATTAATTTCTCTACTACTTCACCTGCTTTTGCATTCAGTTATTTTTCTCCAATCCATGTGAAATAATAAATCGTTTTTAAATCACCACAGTGGCATCCTAAGTCTGATTCTTATGACACTTGTTATGTGTAGAACTACAGAATTGATTTCTTCACTGCTACAGCAAAAGTGAATTCAATATATTCAGACTGCTTGGTTGTGGATCTTAAAAACCACACAATCACAATGGTGTGGATTTATATATGATTATATATGCGGGTTTTCTACAGACAGATTTATGTCTATACACCACGGTATATTATCACACTGCTGGAATACTGTATTAACATTGTGGCTCAGCGTCAATTTAATTTAAACTATTGCTTAAAAGGTGGCTAACAAGACATTTTTCAATATGGGAACTAAACTAATGCAATACACATTGTATGATGATGGACAGTAAATTACCACTGGGGGAGAAATTATGGCAAACTGATACAATATTTATTCAAATTTTTTAACTCCAGCAAAAAAAAATTCTACAGGAACACAAACACCCTAGTCAGTCCAGAAAACAGACAGCACTGGCCACAAAAAGCAGTTTTGAATTTCAATGGAAAACTATTTTTTTTTTTTTTAAACAAACTATGCATCTCTCCTTCTTTAGGTCTCTTTAGCTGCGGACAAAACAGTCAATGGAAGCAGAATAAGCCTTAAAACACAATTAAAATAACACACAAAAAAACAGTAAATATGAACTAAAACTATTTATTGGTTAATGCAAACGATATATGTCTAGAATTTCATGAGATACTAGACTAAGCATTATCATCATCACTACCCAGGCAAGGCATGCAGAGCCCTTTCCCTGTAAGTGCTTCATGTTGGAAGGGAAATCATCTCTCACTACTACCTGCAATAGCTCCTCAGTGGTGCTGATCTGCTATCTTCTGCCACCTCCATTTTTCCCTTTATGTTGGCATACCTTTTCATGCTGATGTGTCTGTCTTGAGTTATTTATCACTCCCATCTCAACAATGCTATATGCATCTTTCATTTTACCTTCCTTATCTTGTATTATTGTACTCCATAGACTTTTTCTCAGCTCCTTGAATTTAGCAGTTTCTTCAGAACGCTAACCATATTAGAAATGGGTTGTGGATCTTTGAGCATGGCTGAAAACTGAAAGAAGATGGGATGAAGAGTTTTGGTAAGTTCCTTTTCCCCATGTAGAACATGCCTCTACATTGAATCTTCTGTTTCTATAAACAGGATGGAGAGCCCATGCGGGACCTGCAGCTAAGGAGTGCATTCCAACTTGGCATCATTACCACTGCAGACATATGTATGCCTTTTTTAAGTGTAAGCACGGAAAACCAAAATAGAGGAGTTAAGTCTGTAGATATTCAGCACCATAATGACTACCTTTCAGGCACCTTAGTCAGAGAACAGAATCCAAAACATGAAGTCAGAAATACAGTCAGGCATAGAAATTCTTTTCACATTCATGTTCATAAATAAAACAAGGTGTTTCACAAAGGCAGTCTAAAAACCTGCATTTCTTACTGTTCGAATGACAAAGCAAAAATTGAAAATATCCAACTGATGGGATAATTAAGTGACCACCTGGAGAAATTCATCTTCCAACACCTACTGACTGATTTTAACAACATATATGTCATAAAATCATAGAATCATAGAATGGCCTGGGTTGAAAAGGACCGTAATGATCATCGAGTTTCAGCCCCCCTGCTATGTGCAGGGTCGCCAACCAGCAGACAAAACAAAAGAAGTTTCAGTCTTAATTATTAAGATATTTTCAAACATGCAAACTTCAATATTTTTATTATTTCCAGTTAGTTTTGCTTTCTATACCAAAATTCCCTTTGTAACAAAATGCTCCATGTATCTTTTGTGAAGCAAACTTAAAAAAAAAAAAAAAAAGGAAGAAAGGAAAACACTGAAAAAATAAACTCATTAACCTATCAGTTCCAAGGCATTATGCATAAGTAGCACTTGAAAACGAGAAGTCGGTAGATATTCAGTAATTTCATGCATGCATATTTCACGAATGACTATTCAGTTATTTCATGCATATGCAGTCTAGCCACTTAACAGATTCTGCTCTGTATTTGAATGTCTGTGAGAACTACAAACAAGTTTACAGAACATACATACTGAGGTCTGGAATATTGATTTTTTTATTAGATTGGTCCTGAAATTGTTTTTATTCTCTTGAAATGGAAATATAAACACCTTGATTTTTTTCTCTTTCATAGAGGGTCAATGACCTCAGATTTCAAATTATTTCATAATTGGAATACAAAAAAAGGATGACACTCCTGTGATGAAACAAGATATTTAGACATATAGAGGTACAATATTTTTAAATATTAGGCTTTCAGGAAAATGCAAGTAAGACTGTGGAAACAGCCAAGCATTGAAAAATTATTAAAACTCATGCTCTAACTTGAACCCACTCTGTCAGGTCATTTGTCAAAAAGGCCAAAACTTCATACAGACAAGATCACTTAGTCAAAATACACTTCAAGAATTAGACCAGATACTATGAGAATTAATGTTATTTGTCAACAGCTTTCAAAATGACTGACAGTAAACGGAAACTACATACACATTTCAAAGCAAGTCACAGTTGATGGTTTGAAATATGCATCATTTAAATCAATATTAAACCAAAGATATGTCCCCACAAAACTGTGAACTCTACAGGTAAAAAAGAACATCCTATCACTCTATTTTCCTACACTCATTACTACCACTTCCAAAACTCTCAGCAAGTGCCTATACTGACAACTAAAGGCACCATTCAATAGCATAAAAGCTACCTGATGCACTGCTGCCTTTCAGTTAGTCTTTTTTCAGTCACATTGGCAAACAACAAAATATTTTTTTTTATGATACAGGAGGCAATGTGAAAAATTGGTTTACATGAAGTAGAATGAGTTTTACTTGCGAGGTTTTGATGATCATGTTTATAGATAAAAGTGCCAGCCTTCAGATTTCACAAGATTATACAAAATGAATTCTACACCTTCTCATAATGTAGTTCTCAGATTTTTCTCCAAAGCAGCCAGAACCAATCAAGCCAAGAAATCATACTACCTCCTAACAGTAGCTGCCTCTGAAGAGAAAAAAAACTGCCTTTTCACAATCATAAACATGTGCACCTTAATGCAATCACTGGGTTTTCTCTTTCTCATGTGCTGGAAAAAAAAAAAAATGTTAAAGTTATATAAAAAGTCTAGCATTCTACAGTTATTAAAAATAGACAAGATTCTTACAAATACTGATTACCAGCTTTTATGTAGAATAAACCACTGTTTTCAATTTAGAAAAAGAAATTATGTTAATCACATTATTATACAACATGCTGGCTACCAGTTCTTCTAGCTTTCATCTACAATAAACATATTTCTGCTTGGCTTTTTGCCTGATCATCTGCAATCTGCTAAATCTTTTTAAGCAAAGAACTACAAAGAAAAGAAAACAATCCTAAGTATCTCCAAGTCAAAGCAATAGTTATCCTCTATTTCACTTCAATGATGCGTCACCTTAGTTACCCACACAGGAGAGCTATTTTAATTGCACTACAACATATATTAAGTTACTATGTTACACGTGTAAGTTTTATTATAATAGTACTAATAGAAAATTTTCTAACTCTGACAAAGAACATGAAAGCCAATAATAATCACACAAGTCAGTTTTTCTGGATTCTTACATATTTTTTTATAAGCCCCTCTGAAATACTGAAAGATTGCAATTAGGTCTCCTGGAGCCTTCTCTTCTCCAGACTGAACAAGCCCAGCTTCCTCTGCCTCAGAGGACAGGTGCTCCAGCTCTCTAATCATCTTTGTGACACTCCTTTGCACCCACTCCAACAGCTCCACATCTTTCTTGTGCTGGAGGCTGCATGTTTGGATGCAGTACTCCAGCTGGGGCCTCACAAGGCAGAGCAGAATGGGACAATCATCTCCCTCACCCTGCTTGCCACCCCTCTTCTGATGCAACACAGAATACAGTTGGCCTTCAGGGCTGCAACACACACAGCTGCCTCATGTCCAGCTTCTCATACTCCAGAACCCCCAAGTCCTTCTGGGTAGAGATGTTATCAGTGCGTTCCTCTTCCAGTCTGTACTCCTGTCTGGAATTACCAAGACAAATGTGTAGCACCCTCCCCCGGAACTTGTTGAACCTAATTCGTTTCATGTGGCACCAGCTTTTTTAGGTTGCTTGTGCATATAAGGACTTTTGCTCAGAATATGGGCTGTTTTAAGTCACTTCCACTAATATAACAGGTCAAGAAAACGGCTATTCTCCCCACTTCTTGGCCACAACCTCACCCCTAGTGCAAGTCAAAACTCTGCAAAATTGCCCTTTATTTTCAACAGCTGGACAGGCTTGTCTGAAATATATGACAAATAAATCTC
The DNA here is from genome assembly GCA_028571105.1 of Tragopan temminckii. Lineage (NCBI taxonomy): Eukaryota > Metazoa > Chordata > Aves > Galliformes > Phasianidae > Tragopan > Tragopan temminckii. The sequence continues at coordinate 22,915,030 of JAOWBP010000001.1, read as the reverse complement.
AAGGTATCATTCTCTAGACATAAAAGGCAGATCCATCCTTTTAGCCTATATCTCAAAAGAAGAAAGATAAAGAAGACAGTTCAAAAAATTTCCATCTGTGGGGAATTCATTCACAGTAGGCGTATCACCAAGAATGCTGATAAAATTCTCATGTAAATTCACTGCGCAGTCTGAATAATACAAAGAAAGCATTGCCCTCCCTCCCTCCCACATTCTCTTTTCTTGCTTCAAATGATATTATGTTGTTAACTTATCATAACCCATGTAACCAAAAAAACTCATATAAAACTGCTTTTAAAGTTCAGCATAGTTTGTGGTATCCTTGGCAAGCTGTTGTGCTACTAAAAGCTACACTTCCAGTGAAAAGCTACAAAATGAATCAAATAAATTTGAATTAAATGTGGGAAAAAAAATGAAATATGCATTATTAATATAGTCTCTCACTGGAGAATGTCAAAAAGAATTCTACTTATTCAAGGACATAACCATTTAAATTGGAAATATGAATTGGAAAATAAGCCAATATTCTATAAAGTCTTCATTCTTGTTGCCAAAGACATATACATTCTGCATCATATATTACCTAGTTAAAAATAGATTAACAATTTTTCTTAGTGTATTTCCCATCCCTAAGATTCCCAATTCAAGATTCACTATTTGAGCATTACAGACGAGTTTTAGGGGGTCATAATCACTTTGTGCTGCCTATGCTAAATAGGAAACATCTCTCCTGTAAATAGAGAAGCATACCTACGGAAAAAAAGAAATACTATTATTGAAAAGTTTAGAACAACAGGAACACAAAAAACTGTGCAATTTAACAATAAGTAATGCATCCATCCTTGCAACTTCTGCATTTGTCCCAAGCAAGGCATAATTTTCATGTAGACAAGATAATGTTGGAAGGATTCGACAAGGGAGGATGGCCTAAGACGGTAACCCTGCTTTGTTCATAAACTGATTATATTGCACATCTCTACAGAATAAAAATTACCATATTTAAAAACACATGAAGAACCAAAATCATTTAATGACAAACCATTAAGCGCCACAGTGCTACTTAAAATTAGTATAAGTAAACAAGAAGTAAATTTTATTGGCTAATGATCATCTCTCACCTGCAGTGCTCTATTTTTGACTATATGACAAAAATAAAATGCATGCCACATGTCAGCAGGATATAATAGAGCACATACAAGAAACACTCAAAAAAAAGCCACTCACGCAAACAGTGCTGGAAAACTTGTGTATGGCTGTTTCTCTTCATTTGGTATCTCAGTGTCTATACTGAACTACTACTTCAATTTCCATTTTTGGTTATGCAAAATACAACAATCAACTGCACTTGTGAATTCTGCTGTGAAAAGTACAGACAGCAATCTCAGTTTTCTCCTAAGTGCTAACAATGCAATTAGAGTGAAAATCTCTAGAAACTCTGCTATTTCCATCTTAAATTTAAACGCTAGAAAGGGATCACCTGATCCATGTTGTTTCTGTAGTACAAATGAGCTCCCTTCTAAAACAGTGAATTTCCACGTTTGTGCTAGAACATAATATGAGGCTGCAACTTACAACTCCCTAAGGGAATGATGTCAATTGGCATTTTAAAAATGAATTCAATGACCTACAATAATACGAGTTTCATATGCGCAATATTTGTCAGTAGGCAACATGGGAGGTTCAGAATTCATTTAGAGAGTCCAAGCTTTATAAAGGCAAGCAAAAATATTCTTGAACTGTTTCCTTTAACTTGATAGCTGCCTTACGGTGAATGTAATATTAGAACAACAAAAAGCTGACAATATGAAAAGGATATGAATATAGTTGGATCGACATTTAAAAGAGGAAGGAAAAAAAGGAAAAACATTCCATGCAGTATATGCCCATTTGGCTACATTATTAACCAGATACAACATTCAGAGCTTACGGAAATTTTGCAAATCTTCTAGGAACTGTAGAATGGTAGTTCTCAGATCTATTTGCATAGTGCATTTTTTTGTCACCATAGAGGAAATTTGCAACCATAAGCAGGTCTCTGAGGACAGAAGGTTCCATTTAAAAAAGGCTTAAATCCAGTCATGCCAGCCCTCTCTTTTTCTGGCACTAATTCCACTGAAATGGAAGATAGCGCAGATGACACCAAGTTGAAAGGAAGTGTCAATCTGCCTGGGGGAAGGAAGGCCCTAAAGAGCGATCTGAATAGGCTGGACCACTGGGCTGAAGCCAATGGGATGAAGTTCAACAAGACAAAGTGTATATTGGGTCCTGCACTTTGGCCACAACAACTCCAGGCAATGCTACAGGCTTGGGGCAGAGTAGGTGTAAAAATGCGTAGAAGAAATGAACTTGAGGGTATTACTCGACACTCAGCTGAACACGAGCCAGCAGTTTGCCCAGGTGGTCAAGAAGGCCAATGGCATCCTGGCTTGTATTAGAAGTAGTGTGTTGCCAGCAGGAGCAGGCAAGCGATTATCCCTCTATACTCAGCCCTGGCAAGGCTGCATCTCAAGTACTGTATTCAGTTTTGGGCCCCTCACTACAAGAAAGACACTGAGGCTCTGGAGTGTGTCCAGAGAAGGGCAGTGAAGCTGGTGAGGAGTCTGGAGCACAAGTCTTATGAGGAGCAGCTGAAGGAACTGGGATTGTTCAGTCTGCAAAAGAGGAGGCTCAGGGGTGACCTTATCGCATCTCTACAGCTACCTGAATGGAGGCTGTGGCAAGCTGGGGTTGGCTTCTTCTCCTATGTAACTAGCAATAGGACAAGATGGAATGGCCCTCAAGTTGTGCCAGGGAGATTCAGACTGGACATTAGGAAATACTTCTCTGAAAGAGAGTTGAGGCACTGGAATGAACTGCCCAGGGAGGTGGGGAAGTCATCGTCCCTATAGGTATTCAAGAGACATTTAGATGTGGTACTGAGGGACGTGGTTTAGTGGGAAATATTGGTAATAGGTGGATGATTGGACTGGATGATCTCAGAGGTCTTTTCCAGTCTTGGCGATTCTATGAAATGTCAGAAGCAGCAGAAGCTTGTGCAGATGAACCAAGCAAAAAGAGCTGCAGGTTGTTTTCTGATTTCTGTTGTAATAAATATAAGCTGTCTTCTGAAACAGCCTTTTCAAGCAATTTGCAGTTTCATGAAGCATGTTACACTATGCCCATGATTGTTGTTTATCAATAAAACAGAATGGAAGAATGGAATTGGTTAGGAGTTAGCTATAAATATAGGAAAATTGAACATTCTAAGCAAGAAGAAAATACTGATACAATTCTAACACATCTAAACACTAGAATATTCAATATACTCAACATTTATAATGAAACCAAAATATGAAGAAGACAGAAGCAGAACAGCCACTACTAAAAGTTTTAGGAGGTTTGACTTTGAAGTTTATAATCAACCCTCAAACAATTAAATCAAACAAACAGGAACCAATGTTTTTAATTATAAAAACATAACAACTAAATCTGAACAGACTACCTATGTTAAATGAAGTACTTACAGAAGCAGCCTGGGAGTAGTGATTAATTCCATGAAAGGAGAATATAATGCATATTGTCAACTTTCATGTTTTATCATATAGAGCCTGAGGCAGCAAACAATTCAGAAAGTATGTAATTGCCATCTGTCCTTCAAGGAGAATCTTCAATTCCAAACAGTAATAAAACTATTTGAAATGGTAGATAGGCATTATTTTTAATTCCTATGCATCATTTATTGTCACTGAGCAAATATAATATTTTCTTCCTCAAGGAGATAAGAACAAAGCTTCCCCATGCAGCATCCTTTGCTTTTTTTTTCCTACTCTATATATAGTATAAATTCAAGGAGCCTTTGCCATCCCACACTGTATTTCCGCATAACACCAGTTTTCATTTTGTCAAATATATATCATCTGATTAATATTTAGAAAATTAACATTCACAGTAGAATTGAAATACTTTAACTGAATACATTAGATCAAATAAAGCAAAAATTAAAGCAAAATAGCCACTATCACAGAAGAATTTAAACAAGAATATATTAATGTAGTAAGACAGAGAAAAAAAAAAAACAATTCATTTCTCAACTGAGGATACAATGTTTAGTTAATATGTTCCTTATCCAAAGGTCTGGATCTGGCTGCACAGATCATTTTAGTCAAGAAGAGTTGTATTCTAACAACTACATCTACAATTTCAGCAGAGGTACTGACACTTTCTGTTTTACTGTCACACTAACTTTTGCATTTTCAGAATTATGAAACTAATCTTTTTTGAGCAACTAGCAGGGAATTCTTAATTAGCATATGGTACGGGGCAGCATCTTACTACATCACTGAACCTCAGACAATAAGTTTACACTTCAGTAATATTTGCTATTTTAACATTTTTCTCATTCTCCCCTTACATTAAAAAAATCACAGCCCTACCTAACACCAAACTGGAATTCATACAAAATTATGTGATCTTCATTAATGAAGACACTTTAAAAAGTCTGGTTAAGTCCCTGCACAATCAGATCTACATCGGTTGCTGCAAAAGTAATGCCTCTTATGCCAATAATAATAATATAGGAGGCATTACTTTCAGAGCAGCCCTCATAGCATTAACTCTACTTTAAGTAAACGTTTGGACCATGTAACTAGTTATGGAGCTATAACTCCATAGTTAAGAACTTCACTATTTTATGACTGTCATAAGTAAAAGAGTAAGGAAGACAGACACTTAAGATCAAGAAGAGTGCAAAAAAATAGAAGTGTACCAACTAAAGGCTAGGAACAAACCATAACTAGTGTTAGACTGGTAGGAAGAAAATTGGGTGGGTATCTGATTTCTGTATGGGACAAGCTAGAGTACACTAGTTGGAACTTTAAAAATAAATTTCACCTATAACTACTTTTTCTGAACTTTTAACTACTGACGAATTAACCAGTTTTCAAACAGTCACACTGACAGTACAAGCTCTGAAGTGAAACTGTAGTAACCCTAACTGCAACCCCAAGAAGAGACATTTTTGAAAGACTGCAAATGAAATTGCAAGAACTGAAAAAAATTCCTTGAAGAATCTCTTGTTCAGTTTAAACTAATAAGTCACACTTATAATTAAGGCTCTTGGCAGATTTCATTATAAAGATCAGATATTAATTCAGTGCAGATAACCAAAGCTGCAGATCGGAGGGCGAGGGGCAATGAACTAACGAATGATATGTCTTCACACTCAGAAAGAGTGGTTTATGATATAGCAGGCAGGAGGTACAAAAAGAAAATGCTAAAGAAAGAAAAATCAAAAATGTAAAAGAATACAACATAAAAAGTACCATTCACAAAGGAAATACTGCCAGAAATAGCATAAGACAAGAAACATATGAGATATAGAGCCATAAATAACATCTGCGAAACAATATACAACTGCATGTAATGCAGCCAAGAGCTGCCAACTCAGAGCAATAGGAGAAAGTTACATCTATCAAGCATGCATATGTACAGCATATCAAAAAAGCAGCATGCAACACTAACGATCTGCTTTGATGCCTGCAAGATCTAACCTGAAAATACATACTTCTTAGAAGAAAGCTTCCGTGAATTTAGAGCTGGATTTATACAATATCAGATAAATGTTATTTTGAAAATGCTTTAAGAACTTAACTTGAATCAAAGTACTGATACAAAACTGAGAGCTTAGAATAAAGAATTAATGTTTAGGCTTTATGACTCCAAACAGAGGTGGCTAAAACAGAGCTAAATAAGTGGTGCTTTTTCAGTGTCATGATGAACAAGGAGATAATTCATAGTATTTTTTTTCTGAAATTTTAAAACTTTTAATGTTGATCAGTGAATATCAGTAGAGACGAAAACAACAAGAACCCACATTGAGACTCACATTTACTGTTGCTGCTAGGTAGTGTTTTACAGGCCAAGGCCATTCACAGTGAAAGACACAAGCGGCTGGCAGGCAACAGAATTACGACAGGTGACTTAAACTGGCCAAAGGGATATTCCATACCATGTAACATCAAGAGGAAGGAGTTTTGAAGGAGAGGAGTTTATCTTTCTCTCTCCCACTGCTTGGGAGGCAAGCTGGGCATCGGTTGGGGAATGGATAACAATTACTTGTGCATCACTTGTTATATACATTTATAAATAAATGTATGTACATATATATATAAAGTAGTCATAACTATTTTCCTTTTCTTTATCTTAGTAAATAGTTCTATTTCAAGCCATGAGTTCTATTTCATTGTTTTTCTTTTTTTTTTTTTTTTTTTTATTCTCTCCCTCATCCCACTGGGAAGGAGGAAAGTGAGCAAACAACAGTGCGGTGCTGAGTCACCTGCCAGGTTAAACTACAACAAAGCTGCAGTCTGTACTTCCACTGGCCATCTCATTAAACCTAGGCTGAGTTGTCCTGATGCACATCCTCGCTCAGGGAAACAGAGGGCTTAAAAAGATCTGAGCAATGTGTCACAGTAGCTGCACAAGACACAGTTCTTCCTTCTAACAGATCATCCTCACAGGTTAACACAAGGAACACTCAGGGAATAAGGAATAAGGTGTCAGGAAAGAAAGAGGAAAGCACTTCAGGACTTTTGCTAAGGAACCAGTAAAGAGGATAGCTCTTCCTTCTGCCAGATACCACTATTTATCCGCTCACAAAAAGAGAGAGATGGCTAGGAAACTGTAGAGCTGGAAGATCCTGCTGAAAACATCTGTACATTATTATGATAAGAAAAAAGGTGGATTGGCAGAAAAGTATCATAGAGAGGAGGTGTATTTCCTGGTTGCAAGGGTAATTGTGAAAGAGGAAAAAGCAACGCAGATTGGTTTCACAATAAAACATCCTTAAAGAAGGCAGAAGATTTAGTCCAAAAATTCATTGAATTTTTAATGGGTGTTTCAAGAAAGTCTATTAAGTTGGACTTCCAGGAAAGAAAGTGGGGTTAACCTAAATCTTTGATCTCACACATGTTTAATTATGTCCAATTAGACTTAAATCCTGGGTCAGGTAATAACAGCAGACATCTGCATCAAAGGATTACATTTCATTTCAGTGCCATCATAAAAAGGTGCCATATTGTTAAATAACTAATGGGACTAGGCTTACAAGTAGGCTTCTTTTGAATGCTGGACTATGCTTAGTAACATATTTGAGCCACGGCATAATGGTGTCTGCTCTGCTTTCCAAATACTCCTAACAACCACTAGTTGACTGACTTGAGCTAAGTGATCGATCAAATATATCAAATCAGATGGTGTGACAAGAAAAATTCAATAGGAAAGCAGAAGTATGGACAGGACCAGAAAAGCAAGTGCATGGACCTGTCAGACAGGTTTATGTTACTTGAATATCTGAAGTATTCAGCAAAATGTTTCCTTTACAGACATTATTTTATATGGCAACTGAAAAAACTACAGTAAATAGTTGAGAAGGAAATTTTTAAAAAACAGAACATGGAATTCTCCAGGATAAATCTATCTCTGATGAGGAACAAACTTTCCTCACAACATTCTTCACTGCAGAAACAATACAAAGAAAGAGACAAAGAAGAGGAGAGGAAAAGGGAAGAGAGTTTTTTAAAGTCTAAACTAGGATGTCATACCAAATATAAATTAAGTTGAAAAGACACAGTAAATTTTTCCTTATTCTGCCAGTAGAGGTAGCTTTTTTACTCCATTACTTGTTATATCAGCATCATGAAACTGCAAGAACAATAGCTGCTTTTCACAGAGAAGAAGAGTAATTAAGCAGACTTGCCTGGCAGCTTAACTGCTGATTACAAGGAACCGCTTTAAGTTTGTAGAAGTTGTTGCCCTGGATCTTAGTGAATCAGCCTCCTTCTAAATTTCACAAAAACAACGGTGGTATAAAGGTGATAAATTATTATTGCTTAATTTTTTCTTTCCATATATCTTTCTTTAAAAAAAAAAAACAAAAGTCTTTTATGGTACTTCATGGTACTTACGAGCATATGAGGCTGCTAACTTCTGCAATATTCACTATATTCAGTATTTTATAAATACACAAAAGTATATTTTGATACTGTCACATTACCAGAACAGAAATTTAGCCCAAGGAGTGAAAAATATGGTAGCAGAAATGTTTCTGACAACTGAAATCTAACTGGCAAAAGGATTATAGATACTGTTTTCATTCAGAAGGCATCCTAAAAAATCTATATGCAAATCTATAATTATATATATAAAAATTCTTATTTTGGATATGAGACATTTACAACACGTATCTGCTTTCACAGAGATTCCAGTTACTATTTACTATACTTTAAACAGAAATGTGTCTTATTTAGCAGGAAATCAATTCTTGCCCTTAATTCTATCAAAGCACAAGTTGTCTGCCTAAAAAGCAATACATCAACTGTAAATTTATGGCTCAATATGGATACCAGCCCACAGCTAAAAATTTGCAGATCTATATAACGAAGCACATTAAAGAGTTCTCCTGGGTAACGTATAACCAGAAGTAACTCTCATAATTCAGCACGCACTATGGGAAGAGCTATTACAACCACGTCTGTTCACCTTTTTTGGTCCAATCCATTTTCAAAAGAAGCTGTGCATATTGTCAACATAATGAATGAAATCACAAGACTCCTCATAAATTTTAAAAGGCCTAAGGGGTTTCTTCACCTTCATGTGAAATCTGAGTACTGTATGCTTAAACTGAAGTGTTGTGCTGCATTTTTTTTAAATAAAATTATACATTTTGATGAATGTGCTCTTTTATTAGCTACATCAGCATTCTGTAGAATGCCTCAAAGTGAAAACATTCAGTAATATAATAGTTGCATTTTCTTAGATCAGTCCTCCTTTACTGTATAATTCCTTCAAACTGCTGTTGTTTTTTTTTATATAGTAGAAGCTCTTCCCATATATCTTCCATCATGCCTTAGAGATTCTGAATTTATTTTAGTATGAAGAACACTATAAAAAGAAAATATTTTTTTAATGTACCATGAAATTCCGTAAGGAAGGGTTTTTGTGACCATTCTAAAAAAAAATTATCTCTGAATTCTAGTAACAGAGAGAGAGCATCATTTCATTGTAAATACAAGATAAGAATACTGCATGTCATCTGTTCTGTCAAATATAGTAACACAGAATATATTTTATTCTTGGTAAAGCAAATGTACCCTAGAATAATCCTTTTATAGAAGGCAGCTCTGCTGGGCTATTTTTATAACTGAACTAGAAAGCAGCCAAGCGAGTATGTCAGTGTTGGTCAGTTCAATATATTTAGTAAAACACAACCTTTATTCCTTTCACACAGCAGTACTCATTATTGTGATGACATTCACTCAACAGTAAAAGGATTGAAAATATATGAGAGGCTGCGTACTTTTAAGGCCATACCAATAACTGTAAAAAAACAGAATGCACTGTATGACAAACAGTACAAACCAGATTTACTTAAGTGTAAAGACCACCATTCTCTTCAATACACATTGCTCCTTTACCTAAATGATTATAGTTTCCACTAACTTCAACGTACAGCAGCAAAATTTCTGTCAACTAGTTTTAAGTTGAGTGCAACTTAACCACCTTACAGCCCTGTACCATATTTAATAGAATACAAGCCTTATGAAACTCCATAAGGCAACTCCATGAACCTCCATAAATTCACATCAGTAATTCCATGGAGGTTCTTCCAAGTTTCTTGCCATGAGTGGCCTTCAGTTTATAATTCCTTACTCCACAGCCTATACTGCACTCACCAACTACACTGTCTATTTAAACATCTAAAAGCTTTCTTAGAAGTCTCAGAGTGCAGTTTTCTTGGTTACTTTCAGTAAAGTTTGTCAAAGGAATAGCAAAAAAATACAAGAAAAAAGAAATTAAAAGCCATTATTTCCTTTGATAGATTCACTGTTAATTGATTAGCCTAAGAACTTCATTCACTTCTAAAATTGATCAATAAACCACGTTAAATACATGTATCAATAAAGGAACTAAGGGTCCGAAGTTCCCATTATAGTCAGTGTCATTAGTGGAGCCTGAATGTTAACATCGCATAGTCAGCAGGATTCCCTCAGCATTGGAAGGTCCAGAGGCTATCCCTAAGTTGTACACCACAAAGGCCATAAGCTTGGAA
>JAOWBP010000001.1:22874267-22886284 GCA_028571105.1 Tragopan temminckii | reverse complement strand
GGGCGCACGGCGGCGCCGGGCGCTGCGTGCGGAGGGCGCGGGTCCCGCTGGGGCGGGCGGCAGCTGAACCGCGCTCCCTGTAATGGCGGTGGCCTCCCGCCTAGTGCTGCGCGACGGGCACCGAGCTGCCGGGCCCTTGTGGGGCGTTCGGGCGTGTCGGGCGTCCTGCCCCGCAGCCAGCACGGGCTGACGGCTCGCGTCCTGTTAACTGACGCGTTTTGCAGTCCCGTCCTCGTTTTTTCCTCTGTGTTGGCAGTTTGTGTAGCAGTCCCGTATTACCACTTCACAGGCTTCCAGTCGTCCGTTCCAGAATGAAAGCTGTTTTCCTCTCTCTAACGCTAATGGTTATGTTAAGGCTTGTGATTTTGCTCCAACATTTAGAGCTTTTTTATTATCAGCAAGTGCCATCGTGGTCTGAAGCAGGAGGGTTTTCAGAACAGTTCATATATATTCAGGAGAAAATGGGCACGTTTGTGGTATAAAATCCCTTCAGAGTTCATAAGCACACACAGGATCATCCAATTCCAACCCCCCTGCCATGAGCTGGTTGCCACCCACCAGCTCGGGCTGCACGGGGCCGCATCCAGCCTGGCACTGAAGACCTCCAGGGTTGGGGCAACCACAGCTTCTCTGGGCAGCTGTGCCAGCGCCTCGCTCTGAGTATTTCCTTCTGTCATCCAATCTAAGTCTCCTCTCTTTCAGTTTAAAGCCATTCCTCCTTGTCTTATCACTACCTGCGTGTGTAAAAATTTGGTTATTGTCCTGTTTATAAGCTCCATTTAAATACTGGGAGGCTGCAGTGATGTTCCGCAGTCTTTTGTTCCCCACGCAGAACAAGTCCAGCTCCCTCACCCTGTCTTCATAGAAGAGGTGCTCTGCTCATTCTCAAAGGCCTCCTCTGGACCTGCTTCAACTCCGCATCCTTCGTGTGCTGGTGTCGCTGGAGCTGGATGCAGTTCTCCACGTGGGGCAGCAGGAGGGTCGGAACAGCTGCAGGGCTTATTGCAGGTGCTGGAATAGTGTTGAGTGCTGCTCAGCAGGCATAAGCCTTGCCCCAGTATGTTGCAGGAATTGCAGGCTTTGGAATTGCCCAGGTGGTGGTGTATCTTTTTCAAACATTTTACCAGTTTTTCAGGATTCTGCAGTTGTTCAGGAGTGAACTCCAGAAGCATGGAAGTGTCTGCCCATATCTTCCCATATCTACACTCCGCCACTCATAAGCATCCTGCTTTGGGATTTGATTTCTGTGTGGTATACTTAAACAGATGTTTCACCTTACACTAAGCATGTCAAACCCACTCATTTTGGTTTTGTTGCCTTCTTGCCTTTTTTTCTTTTTTTTACATTTTAATAAAATACATTTTTTTAAGGTTTTGTTACTGGTATGCATTAACTATGTTGTATTTTATATGTGGCCCAAGACAATTCCTCTTCACTCAGTGTGGCCCAGCCAAGCCAAGAGATTGAATGCCCATGATTTACAGATTGGATGTAAGAATTCATTGCTGGTATTGAGACTGCAAAATGCAAAGTAACACAAGGTTGAGTTACTTTAACATTTCTGAATGTTTATCAAATAGCATAAACCAGCTATTACATACACTACCATCTTTCAGCATTGTCACAGCTAAGGGGTTAAATTCCCTTAGTGGAATCAGTACTTCTTTGCTGTTCTTTCACATTATTGAGGCTTATTTCTGAATCATTTATCCTGTAAATGCATTTTAAAGGTGTGTAATTAACTGGTTGCAAGTTGTTAGGCAATTGATGAAGTGTGAACTGTGCACTGATTTGTTTTCTTTATTTACATGTTTCCCATAATACTCCGATGAGAGCAGGATGTTGAGGCTTTTTTACGCTTTGTATTATTCCTTGCCTGTTTGACCAGATTAGGAAGAGTTTTGTGAAGCCTTTTGCAATTCCTCAGATTTCATTAAAAATTAGTATCCAGTGAAGCCTTAATCAACAATTACTAAGTGTTAAAATATAAGCAAAAACAAACAGTCCTGTCACTAGCTCAAATAATGGGTTAAGAAATTACCTGCATTTATCCGAACTGTAACAGTACAAGTGACTGCTCTCAGCTTGTTCACAAGTAAGAGTTTTCTGTTCATTTCTTAGTCCTCCCCCACCTAATCCTTTCTCATCAGGGGGAATAATAATTGTGTTCAATACCTTCAGCCAAGAGGTACAGCAAGAGAAATATTAAGACAGCTTCATTCCCAGGAAGTGATGTTTTTAAACAGTGCTATGTGCAAATGTGCCTTGGAAGTTCGTTGCCTGCTTTATTTTAGCCTTTTTTCTAGCAAGCACAATAAATAGCACTATAAAGAGTCAATATTCTTACGCATGTATTTGCTTTGCTTTTGCTAGTTCTGGCTTACCTACTTATATTTTTTCTGTGTGGCTTAGCAGAGCAGTGTGGTTTGCAAGAGTTTGCACTCAGATTCCCTCCAAATCTCTCCACCTATGTTTTATTTGTCACAAAATGGGTTTGGTTGATAATTTTTCTGAGTCTTGTTACTGAATCCTGCAGTGCAGCTGACCTAATAAGAAGTAGGAGCGTCTCCTAGACCTGTAGTGCTGGTGTCTCCATTCAGAAAGTGTTACAATATATCTTACATTTAGTCTGTATGATTTTTACTATTACAATTTCCTCAAATGTCTAGTTTCCACTGTGCAATGAAAAAACCACCACCACTAAACAATAACAATGAAAAGCCTTCCTGTCACCTGTTTTCTGTACTGTACCTTAAAAAAATGGCAGTGTCTGGTCACACTGGTTTTGAGGAGGAGGAACAAGAGAGCAGCTAGGTGGGCAACACCTAGCTGCCCATGTCCACAACACTACGTCAAGGATGCATTGCCCTCAGGTGTGAAACTGAGCCCCTATTATCTTTGAAACCCCACAAGACTCCCTTAGATCTCAAGAAACCCCACCATCTTCTTTGCAAGCAGACTCAAGCTCCTGCTTGTAGCCCTTCACAAGAGAATATGCCTGTGGCCTTCAGCATATATGGACGCACGACTTGAGCACGATGTAACAAATTGATCCTCTGGGACTTGGGCAAGGGAGGCTTCAAGGCACTTCACTAACAGCCAGATGGGAGTCAGACAACAAGCTCATTTTGGGAATTTCCTTCCCCCACTAGAGCCAACCGCAGACTTGCTCAAGCCACAGCCATTCAGGCAGACTGACAAATTTGGCTGAGTTTACTTAATTATATGCCTGCTGAATGTCAGCAGTTTGGCTTAAGTACCAGAAATATCCATGCCAACATGCAGGGGAGAGAGAACCAACTAGTAAGCTACCTCATGACTGATGGTAGAAGCTGGTACCTTCACTGGTGATGGAAAGGTGAAGGGACAGGCCTGCACACTGAAAAGTGGCCATTCTGGATTCGTACAGAGAGATGCAGCACAGCTGCTTAATAAAAAACAGCTTCTGCAGTTTCTGTAACACTCATGTAAAACCACATACTAGCTATTTTATGACAAAAAGCATCACTGAGGTCAAGATGGCACAGCATGCCCAGCTAGCTTAGAGGTGTAGGCAGAGGTCATCATTTTTTTTCTTCTATTTACTAAAGAGGTAGTAATGATCATTATAATCAGCACTCTGGGTCTTAGCGATCACTGTGGGTGAACCGTGCCTGCTGGGAGGTCACACTAACGCTAGCAGCACTTCAGCCTGCTAATGTCTACCTTGTAGGATGCACAGGGAATTTGCTCACCCCATACAGTACAGATAAGTTCACAGTGAGAACTGGCACATCATTAGCTCTACGGGAATATGCTTCAAAGAGGTGGATGTGGCACAATGATGTGCATCTGCATAGGGCTGCCTCCTCCTCTTTCCTCCTTAGATCAGTGACTGCTGTCACACCTGTCCTGGCAACAATGTCTTTTCTTTCTCCCTGCCGTACGTCTTCAGTCTTTCAGACAAATTCCTTGACCCTTTCCCACTGCAGCAGACATCTCCCCCTGTTACCTTAACAACAGGAGCAGCCAGGGCTGGAGTTTTTTCTTTCTCCTCACACTGAAAACAGCCACTCACTTCTTTCTTCAGCATCAGTTTAAGATGCTGATGTTAAAATGCATCAACCTGAAGTATGCCAGATTCCTGACCTCCTGCTAGGAGGGCCAAAGATAGATTTTACTGCATGCCTTGAATTCCTACATCTTTTCTATGCGTGTATCTTGAAGATGCTAATTATCTTTTGAAAAGTTATCAGCTTGCTACAAGTTGAATAGATGTCACTGGCACAAGTCTCCATGTCTAAAGGGCATCAAATAACCAGGGAGTACTCGAACCTCTCATGAAAACCAGGACTAGGAACATGCCTGAAGATCTGGTGTCTATAGAAAATATATGTGTTGCAATGTGTAAAAATATATTTATGTCACTGACACTTCTCTGTGTTGTGAAATGATAGAAATTCATGCTAGCCCCAAATTAGTTACCCAGTTATGTTTGCTTCACTGCAACAAACACGATAATGAGCAAGAATACTGAAGGGATAAGCTAAGGGATAAGCTAAAGTCTTCAGAGTTACTAGCTAGCAAGTATTTTCAGATAGGCATCTCCTCATCACTGATGCAAACACAAGAACAAGTACACATTCCTGACACATTGATGCTTTTACTTAAGCACGAACATCTCCAGTCTTACAAAGTCTATTCAAGCTAGATTTGTCTACAACTCCTGTGTGGAACATGGACAGGCACAAAATGCTTGGAAGGAAATAAGGGTCATAATCTAGGCTGTCTTTATAACATTAACATGTGACCACAAGAATACATGGGATGAAAAAACCTGGGTCTAATTGTCTTATAATTCTAGGACTGGAATTCCAATTTGAGATGTTGACCTCTGCCCTCTGGGATGTCTTCCCAGGGAACCTAACAAGTGCTGCTACATATCTCTCTGGGAGAGAGTCAGGTCCAGTGACAAGTCAACCTGAACTGTTTGGAGGATCAGCATGAGTTACTGTGGTTTGAAAGAGAGAAGTTCCATATTGTGGAGTAAGGCTCAAATAAGGCACAAAGGACAGGTAAAATTCAGAATTCTTTGTACTGGGATATGAAGGTCAGGGACAGCTATGGGCAATTGGTGCTGTTCTTCTGTATAAACAATCCTGTGAGAAAAAAAAGCATGGGGTGGAGCTCATGTAGCTCGTGTATTGTGGTTGCGCAGAGAGTCAAGGCAGGCAGCTGATGGTGTATTTAGTTTGCATGCAGGGTCCAGTTCCTGTGTGTAAGTAAGCAGCTACTGCAGTGCTGAAGACTACATTGTTTTGATGCTGTTCTAATTAGCCCATTGTCATCAGTGAAGGTACTAACATAAGGTTGGAAACATGGAGTACTTTTGAATTCTGTTATGTGGCAAATGCATCAAAGCCATTTATATTATGCTCTCTGGAAATACATCAGAAAGACCCTCCCAGCCTCCACTCAGACTGAGAAGATCCAAAAATAAATATGCCAGCTCTCTGCATCTGCTCTCTGTAATAACTCCAGCATCAGACTTAGAGCAGATCATCTGGGAAGTCCAAATCCATCAGCCAGGGAGTTTAGCAGTGCAGCTGCTCTGGGAAGATGGCAGCCCAGTGCTTGGTGGAGAGGCTGGCCACTGGCAGTGATAAGCTTGGGCTGAGGCACTTTGCAAATACAGTCATGCCAGAAGCTTCAGAGCCACGTTTACTGATGATATCAAGGCTCAATGCCTGAATGTCCTCGTTTTCCTTTCTGTTTTCTTCTGAAAAATGAATGAGTTTTTATTTACACTCCATCACTATCACTGGCAAACATTAGCATGACTATTTCATAATGTAGGTCACTTCATTATCAAGAACTTCTTGGAAAACCTCCTCTGCCATCACCATGAACAGATAGCCCAGGCATTCTGTTTCCTTTAACTGTGAATATCCTGGGCCATCCAAGCAGTGATTTCCTCACAGTGCTGCCAGATTCAATGAAATTTGTTGCTTTGTTTATGACAGGGGGGAAGGACTGGCTGGTTCGGGTGGGGCCCCAGGTTACAGTCCTTTTGGCTTACAGAGTCACCATGTGGTTAAACATAAGGCCCTGTGAGTGTTGTTTGTTCCATGATTTCTAAGGATTGATGCCATGTCTGATAATCCAAGGGTAACAAAAGCACATGATAGGACGTCAAGCTGCACAGCTATGCAGGATCTGTGTTAGCAAATAGATCCAGGGGACTCTAACGAGCCATCCAGACAACTGCATGGTAAGCAGCTGCCGTGCAGAGCTGAGTGCTTCCAGGTTTCCATCTTTATCTTCACAGCTGTCAGGATGCCAAAGGAGATGCTCCATGAGCTAAGCAGTATCAGAAGGCCAGGAAATTTAGCCTCAAAGATGTGCCAGAAGTGGTGGAGGAGGAGTGACTATAAAAAACAAGGTACTAATCTTATTATCTGTTTGTACACAAATGATTACGAAATACATTTTTTTTTAGTAATTTTACCAAGCAAGCCAAAGGCAGTTCTTTCCCTCAGTTCTATTCTTCTGTCTCTACAGCTTTATTTTTCTTTCCTTTCCTTTTTTTTTTTTTTTTTTTTTTTTTAAACAGACATCTGTAGTTGACAATGGCCTCAGGACAGTCCTCAAGCAAACACAAAAATGATCCATACCAATAAAAAGAGGGCATTGCATGCCTCATCCTCAGAACTTTATAGTGTGTTCATAAAATTCAGTATCACCCTGTCAAATTTTCCATTCTGGTCTGTGAAAAGTGACATAGTTTTCTCTCTGAAAAACTCTACCCTTAATTATACTGCATTAAGTAAAATCAGAATGAACGGTTTTAAATGAGAGTGGGAGTGGAAATGGAGAGCAGGCTGAAAGCTGCTGAGACTGAAACGCTGAGCAGCGGAGGCATGAGGAAATTAAAATGAGGCGTGAATGGCTGAATGTATTGAAATGGCAAGTAGGAAACTGGAGGAATTGGTAGGGGGCAAATGGGGGACAAGCAAGCAGAAATATAATAGAGAATGTGGGTGAATATGAAAGACAAATGGCAGAAACAAAGAAGTATTTATTATAGGCAGGAATAATTAAGCTGTGTAATTACAAAAGCCTGCTGTGAATAAACTCCTGTGCCGTTACCGAATGGACACATACCCTGAATGCAGCACTTTCAAGAGGATGGCAACAGTTTCTCCCTCTTTTTGTTTCAAGTTCACCCCCACTACCTCAATCAGCAGCACATATACGATATCATTGTTTTCTGCACGAGTGCAAGCACACAATGCCCGGTATCACAATGCCCTCGCAAGCAAGCACAAGGCGGAGTGGCACTTACAATTAGTTCCCCATCAACAGCATGGCACCAGCAGGCACAATATCAAATCATACTTGAAAGGTTTTCTTTACTAATGCTACATGGAATTTCACTTATTTTCCCCTGCCTTGTGATTTAGAAAACGTAATACATTCCATACGAATATATTTTTTTAAAAGTACATGGCACAGTGTTACAGGAAAACAGTGGGTGTCACTGTTAAGAGCAATTGGCATCTCGATTTGCCTCTATTTAGTAAGAATTTGGGACACTTTTATTACAGGTTGTTGGGTCACTGTGTTCCGAGCACATCTTGTTTGCTGAATCAATTTTTACTTCTTATTGTATAGAATGAACTGTTAAAATGTTCTTTAAGTTAGATCAGCACCTTCTATATCCATAATCTCTGAAGAACAGCTAACTGCGCTTTTAGAGTTCCACTTCTAAACCTCCCACGGGAAAAATCTCTTCCAGATGCATGAAGTTAGAGCCAATAAAGGACTAAGGCATCAGATGCAAAATTGAGACACTTAAATCCAGAGTTATGGTCCAAATCCTGCTGCTCAGCTGTTGTGTAACCTTGTCGATAATTCCTCATTTCACCTGCAAATTTATTGTGCAAGCCTGCTTCCCTGCAAACGTGGAACTATGGTTGCACGTATCCAAATCAAGGCCTTGAGCAGAGCAGCCTTTTTAGTTTCCACCAAATCTCATATGAATTGTCAGCATGATTTACACATACCCTAAAGGATCAGGGTTCTCACAAGGTGTAAACATGGCTATGTGTTTTAAAGCAGCAGCATTTAGTATGTAGGCATCATGTACTCAGAAAAGTCTACTACAAGGCAGAAGAGCTTGATCCCAATTTCCTTCTCACTGTTTGTTTCAGTCTCTGGAGCCCAGGAATTCTCAGGCTGATCCATGTATCCCAGACTGCACACGCTGTCTGTCCCCACATACAAGAGGAAACAGTGACTGCTATTACTGAGGGGGTAAAGAAAATATTGACTTACTCCTGAGTTTGTACAGCTCCTACCACGGAGTGCTCAGTGCATATTCTAAAATTGCCTGCTAGAGCAAGCCTCTGAGGTTCTGACAACAAAGCCAACACTTTCCAAAGCCAAATCAGGTTGGCAAGCACTCGAACCACCCACTCTTGTAAAACTCATCCTGTAATACTTTGCAGGAGGCAAGTCTCAACTTTATAGCCTAAACTCACCCCCCTGAGGCACATAATGTGTTCTTTGGAATGAAGCTTTGAGCCCCTAGGGATCAATTTGGTAAAACACTCATTCTGAAAGTTAGCGAGTTTAGATGAGGATATCTGAAGTAATGATGGTTATACAGCTTATGCTAACTGGATGGGTTTGGGCCTCTTCTTATTGTCTGCTCCCTTAGTATCTTTACATACGTACATATACGTATGTTGATGTATACCATACAGTAACATTTATTGATGTAAATTACATGGGCATTCATTTCCCTGTCCACTTTGTCCACCCAAGACACCACAGTCCATCCATTCTCCATGAACTGAGTACTGTGGACAGGCAAGCAAACTCCTTTGTGCTAATACTGACCTCACTGGAGGGCAGCCACAGGCGAAAAAGATGGTGGTGCAGTTGGGAATTTGGCTCACCTTTTACTTTCTGGCTGCTGCTCCTGTCTCCATACTGAACTGCATTCTTTCATAAGCTCACCAGCAATCTGTACTGTATGTAGTTTCCAAGGGCACATAAATCAGGCAAGGCTAATGTAGCCATCTATTGCTACGCCAGATTTCAGTTCCCATCACTCAGCTTTAAAGCCACTTAAGACATGACACAAGATTTTTCTTTCAGTACTGAGAAAGAGTCTTTGATTTTCATTGCACACATTTTTAAACGTTTTCTAGAATAACTCATCTGGGGGCTTTAATCTTTACATTCCTGCATTGAAGCTGAATCTCACAACAAGTGAGGCAGGCACTAAAAATGGTAGAAGTTAGTGGTAGAAGTTAGGGAAATTAGTGGAAATGATCCTGAAGCTTTTCCAGCATTTTCCAGCACATATGATATGCACGTTTTTCTTGCCTGCACAAATGAAGGCAGTATACTTGATGTTTTCAGATATTGCATTAAAATTAGTCATGACGGATTCATTGGTCATTTCTAATTTGCTTTTATTTGTGTGTTCACAGGGCTCATTTTCTGCCTCCACATGGTTACCTCAAGAGCTAAGCAGTTGTGAGGGCTGCTCTCTGACTGTGTGTCAGCAGATGACTATTAAATGAAAAATGAAATCGGCTGAGCAGACCAGAGACAGGTATGTAGCCACAGTTTCCTGCTCCCCAGAGAAACACATGAATGGAGTCACGCTGTGTTTGACGCTACAGTAAATCGCTGCTTATGTCGACCAAACAGATCTCTACCCTGGGTGGGCAGCCTGTGAGAGAGAGTATTTGCATGTACTGGGAAGCTGGAGGTGAAGAAGTGACAGATTGCATACCCTGCTAATACAGCAACCAACCATCAGGGCAGGACAGGACATCAGCTGAGAAAGAACAAAGGCATCGGTGTGTTCTAGTGGTTTTGATGTTCCCCTGGATTTAATTTGGAAGTCTGCATCCCTAACATCTAACTAACATTTAACGTATAACAGATAAGATTAATAAATGCATACAAATACTAACATAATTAGTTTTACATAATATTTAATATAAAATGTGGAAAGTGCCTACTGCTACCCTGTGTGTTGACAGTAAGCTGTGGTACGTTCTCCACAGATGCAACTGCAATGTTGTGGTCTCCAACAGTGGCCAAAGATTAACCTGGAAACTACATCTGGATCAGCCACACAGTGAGTGCATTAGCCATTAGACTGTGGGATGGAGGAGGGGTTCATGTTCTGACGGTGTCTCCCTTTCTAGGAGGAAGGCCATGAAGTCTCTATCAGGTTGAACATGGCACGCAAGCCAAATGCTTGCCTACTTGGCATGCCGCAATTCAGGGTGATTGCAAATCTAGAGAATGGTTAAGCAAAGACATATGTTCCTGAAGTCTTTTAAGAACCAATAAAGAAGAGGATGTGAGTTGAGACTTTGTCTTTTTGAAGCTCATATTTGAATATTTTGGATAACTGCATACCTTAGGTGTCAGTTGGATACCTCTATCTCTTTAAGTGTATGGCATTTGACGTATTGTACATATTCACTTAAATTCAATACGTTCGGTTCGATCACTAACTGTCTTTGGATTAGACGTTATTCTGTATTAAATTCCATTGCTTTAAATCCAAAGTAACTCCACTGAATATTTGTAAGTTGCCCTTGCTTTATATCAGATCTGAGTAACTGACTTCAGTTTTCTAACAGCCATAGCACAAACTCTAACTCCTGAAATGGAGGTGTTTTGCATTAAAAATTCATAATTTCACTTCTCCAGGTGCCCGAGACCTTAACAGTAGGAGTTAAGAACAGAGAAAAAAACAACCTCTGAAACATTAAATGTGAACATTGAAGCTTTTGGCACACAGCAAAATACTTATTCATACTGAAAAATAATGTGTCGAGGGTGACTTAGATACATTTGCAAACAGTGAGCAAGTCAAAAGCGTGGAAAAAAAAGACATGAAAGTAACATATCTTCTGCAAATACTGTACAGTTTTTCCAAGTATCATGAATATTTTGTGCAGTTAGTATAACGATAGGAAACCTTCATTATATATCTTGTTTCAAAAGCAAGGCAAGAACTTGTTTTCTGAACACCTTGGACATCCACTTATTTTGTATCAGCTATAAAGCACTCTTTCATATGATGCACAAAGATTATAGCATGAATCAAATGTAAGATTAAAATTCCTGTATTTTATGGGGCACACTGTAAATCATATGCACAAAGCCCCAGTGCAGCTTTAGTGAGAAGACTGCTCAGGAGATAATGGAGGTAATAGCTCTGAGGCTCTGGAACTTTAGGAAGAGGTGAGTGAGGATGCACTGGGAGGTCCACCCATGAAGTTGTCTACAGTGAGGCAGTTGACTCCACATCTCAAGGCTGCCTCCGCCAAGGACAAAAGGGTGATTGTTGTAGGTGACTCCCCTCTGAGAGGCTGTATATGTTGGCCCAACCCTACCTGCAGGGCTGTGTGCTGCCTCCGTGGGACCCAGGTCAGGAATATTTCTAGGAAATTGCCTAATCTAATTTGTCCCTCTGATTATTATCTTTTATTAATATTTCAGGCTGGCAGTGATGAAGTTGGTGAGAGTAGCCTGAGCATTATCAAAAAAGACTAAAGGGGACTGGGGCAGTTAGTGGACAGAGCGAGTGTGCAGGTCGTATTTTCGTCTATCCCTTCAGAGGCAGGGAAGGATACTGAGAGTAGCAGGAAAATCCATCTCATAAACACATGGCTGAGAGGCTGGCGCAATCGCAAGAATTCTTTTGACCATGGGGCAGTTTACTCAGTGCCTGGCCTGGTGGCTGCGGATGGGTTTCACCTGTCTGAAATGGGGAAATGGATCCTAGCCCAGGAGCTGGCAGGGCTCATTGAGAGGGCTTTAAGCTAGATACAGGGATAGGTGCACAGTTGGGCTGGATGATCTTAGAGGTCTTTTCCAACCTTGGTGATTCTGTGATTGTGTGACACAAGCTGTCTTGTGTCTGCTCTTGTGAGGCCCCATCTGGAGTACTGCGTCCAAGTGTGGAGCCCCCAGTACAAGAAAGACAGGGAGCTGTT
>JAOWBP010000001.1:22833041-22864930 GCA_028571105.1 Tragopan temminckii | reverse complement strand
CTTCAAAGTCCGCTCGTACACGCTGTAAGGTGGCCGGGTTTTGCTTTCCTTCCTCACGGGCTCCTCCGGGACGCTGTAGCTCGGGACCGTCAGCGGCGGTTCGCTGCCTTGACTTTCAAAGCCCGACGTCTCCGAGGTGCTGCATCGGCTGAGCGAAGAGATGCCGCTGCTGTAGCTCCCCGACAGCACCGGGGAGTTGGATACGAGCCCCGAGGAATGGTACTCCACCGGAGACGGCGTGAATGACTGCACAGAGCCCTGCTCAAAAGAAAGGGCGTGAGAAGAAGTTAGCAGCGCTGAACTGGGGAGGGCACTCCAGTGCTCGGACTGGAAACGCACAGAGGCACTTGCGCAGGTGCTGAAGCTTGTTAAATGTAGCATTGTATCTTGGTTTTAATTAAGATTCAGTAAGAAACCAATAAAAACTCACTTCAGGAGTGCCCAAGTATACCCTAAACAGTGCTCATGCCGGTAATTCATTTAAGTGAAAGCAAAACCGTATTTAATTGTTGTCTTACTATCCGGAAAAATCTGGAAGCCTTTACAACGAGCTCTCAGCTTTCCCAGTTCTTTTAAGCAAAATCCATACCCACGCACGGTGTCTGCCTAGTCATGTCCTGCCCTCTAATGCCAAAACACAGGATTTGCATCACCTTCCATGCTGATGCTGCAATCTCTCCTTCAACATTCGTTTTCCAAAGCTTTTCTCACAACTTCAGTGCACGGTCATGCAACAAAAGCACATTTACATTGTGGAGTTTGAACTGCGGCCCAACCCCATCACCCAGGTGATTTTTGGATGCACTGTGCTACTGTGCATGACACAAAACACCATCACAGCCCCGGGGACAAAGGAGGGTGAAGACATGAGGGCGTGTGGGAAGGTGAGGGCCAGGGAGCTGAGGGCTCAGCACCAGCACTGACAAAAAGCAGAGGGCAGGGACAGTAAAGCCACCACGGAGAAGTCCTATTCTAGTGGAGCAAGTTCAGCTACTGCTCTAACAGGTTAGAGTACACCTTACGAGTTGGGAAAGTTTGACAACTTACCTAATTGTGACTAGAGCAATCAGACAACCTAGACTTAACAGTCTCAAGCACAGGCTGAAAAATGGATGGAGAAATCATATCAAAGACAAATTTCTGACCCCAATTCTTATTAGACTGCTTGGCACCCAGCTGCTCAGCTTTAGATGAAATTGTGAGCTGTGCAACAAGGGTAGGGAGGGATGGCAGAGGAGCAAAAACGTATAGAGATGGCTGCACTGACTTCATTCCTCTGAGCTAATCTCAGTTACTAGGACTGGATCCACAGCACACTGAAACCAATGGAAAAATCTTCATTTATATCAGGTTTTGTACTGGGATGGCAGCATGTAACAGTTGGAACAAAGACTAAAAACTGAGCCATGTGAGCTAAGGAAAAGCAGAGCAGATTTTCCTGCAACCTCAGTGCATGCTGACGATATTTCACACATTGTGCAGATGCTGCATATTAAGCACTTGCTTCAGATTCAAACCTTCTGTTTCTAAGGAAGGCGTAGCTGCACTCCTATCCACGCAAACATCCAGGGTCAAAGTTTTCAAGTAAATAATGTAACTGGTTCAAGTTCCAAGAGCAGTAGACACTTGGGTTAAGTGACTATAAATAAAAATTAGGGGCTTGGCTTTTGACATTCAGAACACAAGCAAATACATGTAAATCCTGCCTGCTTCAATTTAGCAGCTGAGCAGGAGCAAGCACTTCATTCCTGACAGCGCTGCAGACTCTGTGTATCATAATGAATAACAGTCTAGACACCAAAGGAGTCTGGATATTCATGGCTGCCTGGAGTGAAATCCAGAAGCTCAGAAGTTTCGTGGGCCAGCATTCCTCTACTCTCAAGCAGCAATCCAGTGTTTGGCTGTAAAATGCTTAAATTCCACCCGGGCCTTTAGAAGGAAAGGTTAGGACAAGTTCTAAACACCTTAGGAACCATCAATAACAAGTCAATTCAAGAACACAGGCAGAGCTGGTCACCTTTTGTGCAATACGCTAATGCTCTGAAGAGATTCCTAGTAAGAATTTGATCAGAAACTTGGCATCAGCGCTCACTTCAGCAGGTGTACCATGGTAACCGGACTACAGGACACTTGATAACCAGCACAGTTACTCTCTGTTGAAACTGAGCCACTTTGCAGCCACAAGTGGAAAACTAACAGGTGCGTGGGACAATAAAGAAGAAAATGACTGAAGAATTATGATTAAGAACCTCAAGGGGAAAGGAGGTGTTTTTGGGGTGTCACTTCCCCTCTCCTCAGGAGATGTGCACATTTGTGGCATTTATTATGCACTGAGTACCTGAAGGATCACTTCAGCAGGAATGCCCTCTAACTGAAGCACCAGTCTTGCTCCTTTTGATTTGCTCTAGGTTGTTGACCCCCATATTTCCAACAGCACAACTATCTCAGCTTGCATGCGTTAGCAGAAGTTATCGCTGAGACTAATAAGCTGTCTGTCAATAGCAGGGTTTTCCTGGAGAATGCAGGCTGTGCACTGATGTCCCGCAGTGCTGCTGGAGACAAAGATTTCCTGGTCAAGTTTTCTAACCAATAAGCTGTTGCACAACAAGTGGGTACCAATATCTTCAAATACGTCAAAACAGAAATGAAACCTGCTAAGAGGATCCCCTCTTGCTACAGGTGCCTAACTATTAGAGAAGAACCGATGTTCATTCACAGCCTCTGCTTAATTTTTCCTACTGACAGGCTTCAAACTATTTCCAGTTTCTCACACAACCCCTCGGATCGCCGTGCAGAGGCAATGAGCATTGAAAATAGTGGAGCAGGGATTACCCTCTGAGACTCCTAACAGAGCAGCTTTGGATGTTGGAGGAGTAAGAGGAATGGGCTGCACAACAGGTTCTCCTTAACTGGCATCTCCTTCTGCCACTGTTGGAGATGGCATTCTGGACTAAGTAGATCAGATAACACTTCTTACATTTATTTTGTACACTCCATTCTTTCCCCTTACTCAAGAGAGCTTGATTATGCACATAAGTGAGAAGTCTAATATTGACACTGTGAAGATTAGATTTCTTACCTGCAGTTTTTAAAATCTTCAGATCTGCTGTGATTGTTATGGCTATTTACTCTTGTGAATGAATTTTGCACAGGCATATAATAATATGTACAAAATATAATAATAATAAATAAAAATGCTAATATAATGGAACAAGACTATAATATAATCTCAAATAACATATTAAATACATATGATATCTCCCACAGCACATACGATCTGTCCCACAAAGGAGGTTGACTTGCAAAAAGCCAATACCTTCATTGGTGATCTGCCAGCAGGAGAAGGGGAAACAGAGGCTATGTGTCTTGCTGGTGATGCTGTAAAGTCAGAAAGATTCCAATGCAGTCTTTGTATTACAGTTTCATTAAGAAATCTTCTAAAGAGGTAAGAGATCATTCCACCCACAAACATCTCTAGTGCTCTCTGTGTACTTGCTCAGCAGTTGCAAGTAGTCTTAAAAATTGTTTCTTTTTTCAGGATTATCTTGCCATACAACAAAGTGTAAGAAATTTCTGCAGCCATCTTCCATGACCAATCTTATATCATGTAAATTCTTTTATACCCTATCAAACAATAACAGGATTCAAAGAAAGTGAGTATTTTCTGCTCCCCCTTTTCCCTTCCCTTTTTTGTAAGAAATACATTCCATATTTTAATGTCAAATAAGAAAAAATACAATACAAAATGTACTTTGAGGCATAAGGCTGAAAGTTCTAAAAGTTTCCGCTCCCTTGAGAACAATTATATTTATAATACCACTTAATCTGTCTGTTCTTTACATGGAAATTAGTCTTTTGAAGGGCAAATTAGTTATAGTAATGGAACTCACATACTTCCATGACTGCTGAGCATTTTCTGGCAAGTAAGATTCTTTGTCATTAACAATCATTTCCAATTGCTAACCTCTAATTATTGTAAGATCAAAAGATTAAATTTGATCATCCACCCTAGTATCAGAATAAAGTGTCTGAAATTCCTCAGTCATTAAGTGAAGAGGCAGAGTACTGAAAACAGAATGCTACAAATAAGCTTAATGAGAGGAAAATATATGCAGTTCTACAGCCTTCCATGTCAGTAATTGAATAATAAACTAGCCTGCCCGGAAAGTTAAATGTTAGTCAGAGTGGAAAGAATCTAAGCCCTAAAGTAAATCATTTTTTGATTAGAGTTTAGACCAAAATGTCCATTAACTCACCCGTCTGTGCAGGTCTCGGTGGCACAGGAGGAGATATAAGCTTCCCACTGTCTGATGTGTTTCTGGCTTCTTTCCCACTATCCAGGCTCCAGCTGCTGGGAGTGGCATTTACAGCTGGAAGAGAATGCAAAAGCTGACACAGGCATCACCACTTCTAGCTGTCACATTCAGACTCTCTCACTTGCCTTTCTTTGTTTGGCTACAAATACACAGAATGAAAACTAACAGCATGCCTAAAAAGCTCTCACACTTACATCAGGATTTGAAAGGCTCTTAAATAACGCCTGCCAATCTCCTGATTTGCCTAACCTATGTATTTGGCCCTCCGGTCAGTTTGTGGCTGTACAGCAGTTTGGACCATCAATAACAACAGCAGCTGAGATAGGGCCCTGCTGCACTGCAAATCCGGCCACAAAGGGAGATAAACTTGAAGCCTGTTAATATTATCAGTTTATCTTTGTACCAGATCCCTATTTAGAAGTTTCTAGGCAGAGGAGGACAGATTATTCATATTCTGTTTCCATTAACTCATTTTATATACAGAATGGACTAAAGATGGAAACTCGCCAAATTCCAATCAACGTCCCTCAGAAAGCCTTCAGTGGTAGCAGGTTTTTGTTGCCAGAACTGAAAGAAGGTGGAAAGAAGGGCACAAAATTGAGGGAGGAAGAATGGGGAGAAATAAAAAGTGTTTGAGGAAAATCAGATTAATACATTACTATGGATTAGCACAATTTATATACACTGCTTGTATACGTAGCCCAGGATCATGCAAATCAAATATCACCTTCATATGTCTAAAACTGGATGTTCTGTTTATCTGTGTTACTTTTTACCAAACACCATGATCATTATGGGGATCATTAACTAAATGATCCCCATAAGGCTGGGAACAGCTTCCATACTAAAACTGCATCATTACTTGTCTTCATATAGTCACTACTATCAGAAAGAACAAGTCAGACAGAAAGTTAGGGCATTTAACGTGAACAGCACACTAACTAAAAATCTGCAGTTTTTCTTATGCGTCCTGAGAACAGTGAAGAAGCTGCTTCCAAAGAAAATTAACAAAAAAAATGAGACAAGTTAAAAAAAACCAAACACTGGGAGGTGAAGAATTCCTGAGACTTTTAAAACCCCAAACCTCTTCCACCAAATCCAAAGCTTTTTCAGGAAATAACACAATCATGCCTGGCTTTGATAGTTTCCTTCTCATGGACTCATACCGCGCATGTGAGAAGAGACCAACCTGGATGGACTTTGTGCTCATTTACAAAGATTAAATGAAAAGCAAAGTACTGCTGCTAAACACCAAATGATGTTATCAGTTATTGCTATTGCAGCAACACTAAGGTATTTCAGAAGGACTGGAAAGGCACTGTGCTACTCTATACAAGACTTAACACAATAAGTACAATACAAATAACATGTGTTTTATAGCTGTAACAATATTGGTACAGTATAATTGCACGTTAATTGACCCTGAGAAGAGCACACAGAATAATCAGTCTATTTTCTAGAGAATCATTTTGCCTTTTTATTGACAGATCATGCAATTCATTGTTTGCTTTGTATTGTAAGCTGTCACCTGGCAGTGTGTTTTTGCCTTCATCCTAAGAACGACTTGGCACCAGGCCTGGGTACTTCAAATTCCTGAATCTATTGAGAAGCTACTTTTTCCTTGCAAGTTACCCAAGCAGTTAGTTTTTGGACTGCTTAAGTCTCTGGGAGATAGTATTTATCTTAACAACTCTGCAGTGTACTTGGCTGCATAGGCCATTACAAAAGCTTTGACATTTTCACATTATATTATTTTACGTTTTTCATTCTGTGAAAAATTTTACATCAAAGGATGTACAAATTCTTATATAAATCAGCTCTTAGTGAACAAAATCTGATTCCTAGCCAGTTATAGTTTTGTTATAGTTTTGAAATGCTTTTAATACATTAATGTATTTTATTGTAACGTTAAATCACGGTGCAGCAAAGGGGTAGCTCTTAACGAAATTATGGAGTGTATAATGGATGCAGGCCGTATAACAAAATACTGGAAAACAACTTTGCAAACAATATTGAATTTGCCCATGTGAAAAATTATAAAAGAAAATACTTTGTTTATTGATATTCATTGGTTTCTTTTTTACTCAAGTTAGGCCAAAGTGTAACCAAAAGCACAGTGACACGTTTGTCAAGGGGATTTGCAGGCAGACAACTTCAGAACTCTGCCCATTTCTTTACTTCCTTTTGCCCCAGCCTCCAGAAGTTCATCTTCTCTAGGCTTCAGCTTCCCACACTTCTCTCTAACATCACAGTTGGATGGGAGGGTAGATTTCTCTAGCAGCCTGCTGCAACATTCTACTGCACTGTCCTTTTCTGTGAACCTTTGGGCCCTTTGGAACATGACACTCAGTACAAACAGACACTGCTTTTCCCCTTTTTTGGCAGTGTTTTGAAACTTAAGAATATTAGCATGCTTTATTTGCAAGAGCTGCTCCAACAGAAATGCTCCTATCTTATTATGTTGGCACACGACATCAGAGGTGAATGTTGGTGGTATGGCTGAGCCTTCTCGCCAATATCCCGTTTTGTTGCCGTGAGACAGATGGCAGCAGAGGAACAGTCTGACAGAATGGTGTCTGCCATGGAAGTGCGTACGAAGCAAAAGGGGTGCCAATGAATTCCTCCAGGCAGAAAAAATGGCACCATTTGTAAAGGACCAACAAAAAACACTTTCTGCCTTTCTGAGGTGTTCTTGGTGTATCTCGAACACTTGCAATGCAAAGCCATCATCGTGACAACCAGTTGGAGGCTATTATTTGTGAGGTATGAGATCCCATGCAAACAGGATAGCCTTACCTCACTCACAACTACTACCTTTCCTGCAAGAAAATTTTTGCTACAAACTTATTTTTGACAAACTTGTTATTGAGAATTACTTGTTTATCACCTTGGGATGGTGCATTCGCAAACCTTTCAGACATAAAAGGATGCCTGAGAGGGGTCCCACTTCTTCTTCATCATCATTGCTGTTAATGGGTTCAAGACACCTGGACATGCGCGTTCGTCCCCCCCATCCCTTCTCTGGCCCCAGTAGGCTGACATTGGAACTTCTCAAAATAAACCAGTGATCTTTTTTCTGTCTGTCTCTCTGACTCTTGTTCTCTCTGTTTCTCTCAATTTCTCTTGTGAGTGATCTCTTTTCTCTGTCCGTCTCTCTGTCTCCTTTGCTCTTTGTCCATTTTCCTCCATTTTCTCTTTCTGTTCTTTTTATCTCATAAAGTTGTAAAGTAATTGCAAGATTTATTTTGCTTTCTTAGAAGTCATAGCTCTTGTAAAGTCATTAAGTCATAAAGCTGTTAAGTAATTGTGAGACTGATTTTGGTTTCTTAAGGTTGTATAGTTTAGCTCTGCAATTTAAGATAGACTTTCAGTGTGCCATCTTCTCAAGTCATATCGTTTAGCTGTGCAGGTAGGACAGATTTAATTGTTAAAGTGCCAGAATTTCTGTGATAATCGCATGCCAAAATCTGGGGATAACTGCAGTAAATAGATTCTAATTAAAATTGATGATTGCATATGGATCTCTGTGTGTCATATCTTATGGATAGGACATGACATTGCTGACATTCACTGAAGCTTGCTGATCAGTTACGGAGACCTAACAGTGGATGTGAGCACAGTGAAACGGTGGGTGATGCGTTTCAGCTGCAGTGACAGCGACATGAAAGACGAGCCACATTCCAGACTGCTATGCACAGCTGTCACAGCACAGAATGAAGAGCGTCTCTATCAGCTCACCCACATGAATTGGCTAAGGGTGGTGACTGCATTGAAAAACACTGTTTTGTAGCTGAGAATTTGCTCTATCAAATAGTGTTATTGTGCTTTTTGTACATGTTGTAGTTTCCGTGGAATTAAATAGAGGCACTATTTTCAGAGAGACCTATGTAATATTTTGAAACTCAGAGATAATGTTATGTGCTTAAGACAACGTGCATTATATTTTCACTGATTACCAAGGTTAGTATGGTGCAAAATTTTCACTCACCTTTGTCAGGGCCAGGCAGATTAGAGTCGCTTCGTGGCAAAGCACCATCTCCAATATGATTAAACAACATTCTCTGTAAATCAAGAACAGAGTGGTTTATTCATAACTACAGTTGTGAGTAACATTTGAGAGAATAAATATAATTTTGTTATTATCCCTACAACGTGGGACTACTTGGAGGCAGAGTGATAAATATCACCTAAGGACATAAATACTTGAATAAAAATGCATACACAAATAAGGTGTATACTAGTCTGAAAACTGTAAATGCTGAAATCAGTGGGAGGATTATAACATACTGAATTCTGACAGTTTCCTGGTCCCTGAATGAAAAAAATGAGGCTCAGTCCTCAGTCAGGTATCTGACTGAGTTAACCTGACCGAATACTAAACACATGGAGGAACTGATCTGCTATCTTTGAAAAGCATTATGTGTTATTGCCAACACTAACCTTTTTCTATCAGTATCACTCTTGTTTCTCTTCAGGAAAAGACCTGATCAAAGTCTCTTTTTCTTTCTTTTTGGATTGATTAAAAAAAATAATCACAGTAAATTTATGAGATGATTTTATAATTCCACCAATTATTTCTTTTGGCAACATTCAAATAATCAGTGAGTCACTATTTTATCTTGACAACAGGAGCAAACAAAATATAGTCAATCCCACAAGTAATATAGATGTACATTCCAAAGGAAACAAGAACAGAAGAAACATTACGTTATTTTTTTAAAAGAGAAAATGAGGCAATATATAAAATCCAAATCTGTACATCTCTATTCTCTTATCTCCTCCCAGTGTTCACAGAGCCAAGTCATCGAGACATGATGCTATGGTTCCACACAATGGCAAATCCTGTTGCAGAGCAATCATTATGGATCTAACACATTGCAGCTCTGTGTTACAGAATGAGGGATACTTAGCCAATTCTACTTGATTTAAAACATCTCATATGAGAATGAGTTGGTAGATTTTGAGTACACTGGGTTTGCTGTCTGTGCTGTACTAATCATACTGGATCAGGCATTATCTGTTTTCCCAGAGCTACCATTAAACTGAGGTGGCGTAACTACATGTTTACTGGTAGAAAATGTGATCATATATTCCTGCCTGATCTGGATCAGGTGTTCAATGCATAGAGATTCTGTGGCATATTAGAACTTGGTGGGCAAGTGTGGCGATGTTGCTGAAATCTCTTATGTTGTGAAGGTCAAGAACAGAAGCTGAAAAAGCAACTGAAATTGGGGAAGCTAAAAGCAGCAAAAAGCTTCATGATTTACAGAGACACGAGGACATATTGAAACAATGGAATATAAAACCACACAGAAGAGCAAGAGCAATCACAGGATATTTAATGAAACTCAAAAGAATCAAAAACATGAAAGCCAAAAAGCTCCAGTAAGAAGAAGTAAAGCACAAAAACTAAAGAACCAGTGAACAACAAGAGACATTCACCCTCAGCATATGGGAGGAGCTAGAGACACACCATACAACTGCTCAGCCAGAGATCAAAAAGCAATCACAAACAGATGGTGACTAAACACAGCTGTACATAGATGACCTTGAGCAGCAATTTCAATGAAGAGATCAGATGAAGTACTGCTGTGGTATGGTTCTATGCAATCCATCAAACTTCCTTAAAAGAGAGAGCTGGATTTGGACTTGAAAAACATGAATTTTGTCTGTGCATCTCATTCTATCAGGTTGAAATCTACTGTGAACCTTGCATTCATTAAGCCAAAGACCTTCATAAATGGGTGATCTTTTTCTTGTGACTGCAGTGTGAAGCTCTAACCAAGACTGTAAAAGTTAACTTGTGTTAGAATAAAAACAGAAAGCATGACTTAAAACTTGACCATCTAAATTCTGATAAGAGTTCCAGGTATTCTTAAGATATATCTCCTTACAATTGTTCTGAGGATTTATTTTTCCCATCTTCCTCATGAGGCAGAGAATCAGAACTTGCATTCTGATCACAGTTCATTTTTAATGCTCAGAAAACAGAGCATCGGAGAAAGAAATCTTTTCCCAGAAAGATACATCCTCATTCACAGTTATAAGGGTAAAACTGTCAGACCTTCTCATCTTTGAAACATGCTTCACTGTACAAGCAAGATAATTTTCTACTTACCCTCTCTTGGGACACTGAGGGTAGAGACAGATTGGGAGATTTTGCTGCCAGGCGAGTCTCTGAGAGTGTGGAGGCTGGGCATACATGCTCCTCAGCCTCCCTTATCGAATCTCGGGTGGAGTGGGAAACAGAAGCCGCATTCCACTTGGCAAAGCAAGAGTTTGCAGTCTGGGAGCAAAAATGGGATAATTTTTCTTTGCGGCAAGCTGTAAAACCGCATTATTTAAAGAACACCTCCTGCTCTTTCCTGTATGTTGATTTGGCTCCACAACTAGTGAGAAAGTGCCCAGTTGATATACCAGCAAGCAATTACTGACACCTGTTGTTAAATCTGGCTCAGCTTTAATAATAATTCTTAAGCCCTCAGGTAACAGCACGAGGACTTCAACAGAAAGGAAGAAAAAGTTAAATCAAGAGCCAATTCAATAACTGAAGAAGAAAGAGACAAGAATACAATAACTACAGAGAAACCAGAAATCCAATTCTAAAATTCTGTCAGAGTCAAAACTTCTGGTGGAAATGAGAACTACTGCTGAAAAGAGGGCCTTTCACAGGATACTTATGTTTTCTTCTTTCTCAGCTTCAGCAAGATGTGCATAGTGTGATACTGTGGATTGAAACAACATCTATAGAAAAGGAAAACACTTTAGGAAAACAGGTCCATTCAGAAGAAAAGATGAAATAAGAATTCAAAACTGCCTAGCTTACCAAGCCCATTTTGCATTTCAGATACTCAAAAGATTCAAATTTTATACAGACCTATGCACCAGTAATTTTAAGATAAGGACTCAACTCATTATTTCCTCTGGAGTAACAAAGCATTATTCTTTTTTAAAACTCCGCTGAAAATAGAAATTGCCACAAGGAGTGGGTTACGATCTCATAGTGGCTAGGATTATCTATTTCAGAAGAAACTGAGGGAAGTTTCCAGTTTTTCTTCTTCCTTAGATTGAGCAAACACTGTTGTTTCAGTCAATCAGGATATGCAAGTCTTTCTCCAATGAGTAAATATCAAAATTAGATCTCAACCTTAAAAAGGAAGCAGAAATGTAACCAAATGCAGTATATTTTCTTCACATCTCTTTTGTGTGTGTCCGTGTGTGTGAAGAAGCTATCTGTTTATAGAAAAAAAAAAACCTGAAAATTAACTGCACTGTCTGCACTGAGCAGACAGTGAAACTGCTCGAAGTTCAACAAGTGCCTTTATCATCTTCTTAACTACAGTTAAGAAGTTATCTTCCTACCTGTGAGGCTTCCAAAGAAGTAGGGTAGATGGCACTGCAGGGTCGCTCTCTGGGGGACAGGCAAGAGTTTTCTCGGGAATGCTTATGTTTGTCAGATAACAGAGGAGAGGCTAGAACATAAATGTGTCAAGTGATTTGCACACTGAAATTCAGTCATCTCAATTCTATAAGACTATTTATGACAAAGAAATCCTCAGCCACTACTAATGCTCATTCTTAAAAAAAAAAAAAAAAAAAAAAAAAAAAAAGGCTAAATTTGATGTCTGGTGACATCATGCAAAAATTATTTAAGGATTCAGCTGTGAAACAAATCAAGAATCATTTAATTCAGTTTACCACGGGAGGACTGACCTCTTGCACTGGATGGAGCGGAACTGGTCACATTAGGTGAAGCAGAATGAGTAGAGCTCAAGCTTGAGGTAGATGGACTTGGCTGTGTATGGAAAAGATAGTATTGTTACCACACCATACTTATTAGTTTGGAAAGAAAAATTTTTAATATATTTCACCCAAACTTTTTTTTTTTATTGTAAAACAAAGAACTAATAATTTGTCACTGATTTTTCAGCAAAACAGTGTAAAGAACATTAATGTAACTACACAAAAAGCTTTAGTACAGTATCAAATAAGTAGAAATACAATTAATATATTAATATAATTACATCAGTGTGATTACTGAATAGAAAAGTCTAGGTAAAGTCAGATAATTTTGCATAGCACATTGAATTTGTCAAAAATTCTTACTCGAAGTTTGGAAGAAACTGTTACATAAAAACTGTTTTTTGTAAGTGAAGGAGGCTAACAGCCCATTTAAATATCTGTTTTTAAAATGTATCAGCAGTAACTTTTAGATTTCTGAATGAACTAATAGAAACATTAATTTAGTAAATAACTTCACAAGAAAAAAAAAAAGTAGTTTGAAGAATGATAATAATTTGTACCTGCATGTTAAAAACTTCATCAGAGCTTTCTGACTGCCCAGTGATATTGCTGACTTCAGCAGAAGCTTGGGATGACAGTGATGAGGATGAATACCGATTGACAGCTGGGTAACTCAAAGGACTATTTTAAAAATAATGAAACAAAATGATTTACTCTAGTTGTCAGTTATAATTTTTCATGTGAAAACAATACATGCTATTAGTCTCCACAATTTAATCTAAATTTTCTAAAGAGGAAGAAGAGGAAAAAGAGAGACAGAAGCAGCTATTCATACCTGAAGATACTTCAGACTGACCTTAGAGAAAGCACACGAACAATAAAAGTATTCTATGGATCATCTTCCATGAGTAACAAAATCTATCAATTTCTAGTAATTTAACTTGCCTGCGTCGCGGTATTACCCGAGCACCATCTGGACTCATAGAAACAGGTACTGAGTTTCGACACACACGAGGACTTCCATTTGGAAAATGGATAGGGCTAGCTTGTACACAGGCAGAATATTCCTGCAAGTTGTTAAAAGAAGATCAATTGAAATGAACATTTAATTGAGTAGTTATATCTGCATTTTATCCTGCCAAGAAGGACTTGAGCGCCTGGTGGATGAAAAGCTGTACATGAGCCAGCAGTGTGCTCTTGCAGCTCAGAGGACCAACAGTATCAAAAGAGGGGTGGCCAGCAGGCCAAGGGAGGTGACTGTCCCCTTCTGCTCTGCCCTCATGAAGTCCCACCAGGAGTACTGCTTTCAGGGCCTTCAGCACAAGAAAGGCAGAGGCCATGAAGATGATCAGAGGGCTGAAGCACCTCTCCAGAAGAAAGGTTGAGGGAGCTGGGCTTGTTCAGTCTGGAGAAAAGAAGACTCCAGGGAGACCTCACTGTGGCCTTCCAGTACTTAGAGGGAGCTTATAAGCACAAAAGAGGCCAACTTTTTACACGGTCTAATAGTTATAGGACAAGGGAGATTTAGGTTAGGTGTTAGGAAGAAATTCTTCAGTCAGAGGGTTTGGAACTGGGTGGTTTTTGAGATCCCTTTCAATCTAAACCATTCTTTTAGATTAGCCTCATCATTAGAAAAAAAATATTTTAACTTTTTGCTGATGATACTTTCCCTATAGTCAAACATGATTATCTAGCTGTTCAATGCAGTGGAGTTGGACTAGATGACCTGTAATGGTCCCTTCCAATTCTAAGGATTCTATGATTCTATGATTCTTCTCTGCACTGCATGGAAAGTTAATTAACTTTCCCTATGCTCTGTGATACTGCAATTCTGTAAGATGTAATGTGGACAAATAACCAAAAGATGTCACTATTTGTCGCTTAGGAAAATTAACCACCGTTACCGCGGTTAGACTGTCTTCTGGTTCATCTGTGCACCTGCTCATATACCTGTATTCCCAAACTGGACTTCATCACAAAGAACTGATCCACCAACTTTTTGTGCAAAGGCCTCATGTCCTGGGGCACAAACTTCTCATGCACAGCTAAGCCAAACTCCAGAATTTGAGCCTGTAGGAGAGTCAGGAGGAAAAAGAAGAAAAAATACATTTTAGATCTCTTTTCTTTACACTTCTATCTTTGAACAACCCAACAAGTATCTTAGGAATCCAAACAAACAACAACAAAAGAAAAACACAACTAAAACGCATATTAAAATAATTTGCACCCGAGAGACCTGTAATCAAAGCAGATCTAAAAGTCTGAGACCAAAATCAGTGACACACAAGAGGATTTATGGTACTTCTCATTTTACTTGGGCAACCCTGTCCACAACAGGGGGTTGGATGTTTCTACAATTATATGAATTGATAACCTCTGAATTATAAATTAAAAGAGTTAGTGATATTAACCTGTAACTTGAAAAACACTGTAATGTAACATTAATATATATTACCTAATTTAAAATGAGCTTAGTGAGTTTGCTTTTGTTTACACTATGAATATTTGTGTCTTCAGCTGATCTGACCAAAAGATATCACTACACTGACAAAAAAAAATGGAATTTCCATCTTGCCAAATTCCCATACTCTGAACTTTTTATCCTAATCTGGCAAGAAAGCTTGAAATTTCAACATGCTGCATAGAGTAGAGATAGGTAAAACTCAGTTAAAAGAGCTGAAATGGTACGATAAACTGATCAAAATAATTTGTTTCAGCATTTCCAGCCTTCTTATGCATAATTCCCCTCTTGGATAGTCTGCCAGTAATCTGTATACTTAGACTGAATAACAATGGTTAGGTCTCTGCATCCTGACATTTTCTGAGGGATAGGGAAGATGGAAACATTCTCCTTGCATGTCTCCCAGTGAAAAATTCTAAATCTTTTCTTTTGGTTTATTCATTGTCTCTTAAAAAGAGACTATTTTAAGTTTAATCATTTGGCTTATTGCATAAGCAAATCAATATCCAGGGATAATTTTATAATCATCTTGCTTTGCTGAAACAAATGTAAACAAAGAGTAAAATAAGTAATTATTAAGAAACCCAGCGACTGTTTTATAACATAATCAAATTCTAGACCTGAGACTTCCATCAATTCATATACAGTTCGTTTATTTCTAATTTCAAAAATTTTGGTAGCAAATTCTACAGGAATATTCATAATGTCAGGACTACAATAAATAGGAAAATGAAGAAATAACAGAATAATTATTTAGTGCATAAAAATTCAATTCTGTGATTATATCACCTGGTGTTTATTTTAGTGCCTAACCAGACAAGCAATTGTTATTAGTGCTATTAGATATCTTCCACTGTGTGCGTGTGTGTGTGTTCTCATATACTAAACAGTATAGTAAAA
Organism: Tragopan temminckii; assembly: GCA_028571105.1. Lineage (NCBI taxonomy): Eukaryota > Metazoa > Chordata > Aves > Galliformes > Phasianidae > Tragopan > Tragopan temminckii. Next base: position 22,849,510 of record JAOWBP010000001.1, on the reverse strand, counting down.
ATGATGTTTGTTCTGTCCTAGTGGTAAAATGCAATGTACAAATATTTGTTTAAGCCAAACCATTTGCTGAGAATACTGTTTATTCTGTAGTAGTACTAAAATACATTGTGCAAATATTTGCACATGATCAGCCCTGTACAAAAATTTGCCTCTTATTCAATTCTTAATTTATAATTGTTTGAAGTGCTTAAGAGGGACGGAAGGAACTAGGAAGAATATATTAACATGATCTGGAAACATGATTATATACAAAGCTGCTGTCTCTTTGCAAACTAATTCAGAAAATACTGAAGACCACTAAGCCATTAGTAACCTGTGCAACCTGATGTAGCGAGCTTACTTTGGCAGGGGGGTTGTACTCTATGATCTCTGGAGATCCATTCCAACCCCTACAATTCTGTGATTCTGTAACCTCTGAAATTTTGTACTTTATTTTGGGACACATCATTTCAGCTAGAACAGCTGAGCGGGTGACCTAGCCAGGATTTTTCCCCACTTTACCTGCTCAAGCATCAGCTCCCTCAAGCGCGTAATCTTCTCTCCATCTTCTGGATGGTTCAAAACATATTCTTTGACAAAGAATGCCTAAAGGAAAACAGCAAAAAAACAAAAACAAACAAACAAAAAAATCACACAATAACAAAGCAAGTAGAAACAAATCTAGTGTGTTGTTTTTTTGTTTTGTTTTTGTTTTTGTTTTTTTAACCAACAGTTTCTTTATTGTATTTTTGAAACAAAAGCTCTTTCTGCAATGCTAAACAAGTAAGTTTTCATTTCCGCATTGGTGGAGAGTATGGATAAATAAAATGGAGTCCTTCTTGAAGTGGAATTCAACCAGTTCAATACCCTGGACAGATCCTGAATCAAATCTGGAAGTTGGCAAATCACAGATGAAATGAAGCAAAGGTCACTTAAATAAATATCTCTCTCCCAATGATTGTGAACTAGGAGTTTCAAATAATTGCAAAGAGTTAGACCAGAAACCTTTTCAAACTAGGAGGTTTGCTATTGTTTAAATACAAAGATACCGTAAGGACAGCATGGAATTGTAAGCTGTTATATGTATCAAAACCGTGCCAGTATTGTGAGAGCGTTTCCCACAGTATCTTATACACTCTTATAATTAATATTTGAAAGAATTCATGATGACATCGATTTCAGAGAGCCACACATTTTCACTTCAGGAGCATCTGACAAACAATCCTTGAGTGTGTTCATGAGCTTACATGACTTTCCATCCCACTTCTAGTGCTCTAATTGTACCAGTCATAATACCCGGAAGTCATTTTTATCTACCAGCCATGGCCTGGACATAGCAGTCACCTTTTTGTTCATACTTGCATCTTAGCATGGCACCTATCCTATCCCACAAGGGGACTACACTGAACTTACCACTCTGCATAGATCTATTCTATATAGAAAATACCCAGCAGCTCATTTGAGAGATTTACAGACCTTCTCAGAAGTGCATTTGACACAGAAGATCTCCGTTTACATACACAGTTTTCTCTCCATAGAGTTGAGAGGATAATAGTGGCTGCTTTGTGCTGTGTTTCCCGCTTGTCTTAGTGATTCACTCATATAGCCCTTACAAGGCCCTTCAACCAACTTCGGCTATTAAAATTTTTGCTGTGCATAATGATTTGTAAATATAGGCAACAGTGGAGCTGGAGATTAATATACCCCTTTCTCTGACAGTTCCAAAATTTCATGCTGTGGCAACTCATGAGACCTGTCTAGAAAATGCTGATACTGTAGCAAAGAATATTTATTTTACATGGCTCTCTCACTGCAGATAAGTCAGTATGAAGACTTACAGGTTTAAACTGCAAAAAGGAGCCCTCTGATACTACTTGCTAAATTCTCAAATCCCAAACTTCTGACAGCTGCTTTTTTTCCCCCTCATCTAAAAATCTTGATGTGTTTTCAATATTGAGCAGGTGGTGTCCCAGTAGTTTTGGGCTGAGATTTATACAGAACTGCAAGAATTGAAGTATGAGTCAGAGATGTAATAATTTAAGCAAAATCCCCAGTATTTTAGGGGGAAAAAAATAATCAGAATTCAATTAAATCTAGTAAGTCTTGGAGCCCGTGGTTTCCAATAATTAAACATGAAAGTGCTTCTACTCAGTTCCAAGCACATGCAAAGTAATTAAAAGAAAAATATGTTATAGCACAAAGTGCAATGCAAGAGATGTTAGATAATGAGCACAAAACACACTTCATGCTTTTTAGCATGCAGAAAGATATTGCATAAGAGCTATCACTTCTCTAGATTTTCCTAGGATGTATTTCCATACTAAAAGCAGTGAATGAAAGGGTAGCTCTAACAGATGTAATATCAGCCAAATTACTGCACAGTTAGAGACGACCCCTTTTTATTATCAGGAGAAAAGATGGGGAAGAAAAAAAAGCAGAATCAAGAAGGTAGCAGTTGACCAAAAGGGATTATTTGCTGGATCTTTTACTTTTTAAAGCTGGGAAAATTGCCAAAAGGGAAATAAAGCATCTGTTAAGACATGGTCATACTTACCTCATGACCACATGCTTGGTGAAACATATATGTTGTAATGTCCTATCTTAGATATACAGCCAGAGAGAGAGAGAAGGGGGGGGGATACAGGACAAAGGGGAATAAAAAGCTACAAATGAAGACTATCTAGGAGACAAAGAATTGTAGCTAAGAACAGTAAAAAGAATGAAATGAGCTAGAACCTTCAACATGCTCACGAATAATGGAGAACTATGCAGAGACACCTAGCCAGCTCAGATGAAATTCATCTATACTGCTAATTCAAATTGTCAAACTATGTCAGACATATCTCTGACACGTGTATATTGCTCCAGCAACTCCATCTGTGGTGCTTTGTTTTGCTAAATAAGCTTTGTTGTCCTTTTTCTTTAAAGGCAGCTGGGAGACACCAAACATACTATTGCTTTACTTTAGCCCTACAGCTTTCATAAATGCAGCAGTATTAACGACAGTTTCTAACACTATAGCAGAATGAATCTCTTGTAGTTTAACTTAAATGCAGCTTTATCAAATTTACCTCTGTTGAATGAACAACAAATTTTACAGCCTTTAAGACAAGTGGGTGGTTATTCAACTTGAAATTTTCAGGGGAAAAGGCACAAGTAGCTAATTCAAGTATTTCAAACGACTACTGTGAAAAACTGTGAGATCAAGCCAGGCTGAGAAAAATAGCCCTCCTTTCTTTTTATTGCTATTTCAAAATCTCACATAAGTTTGTGAAAATACATCATCCCCCAAATTTAAGCTTTTCTTAAGATGATTCAGAGATTATGATAACCAGGCACAGCTTCTGGGGACAAATCTAGCACTGAGATAGAAGTTTGGATATTTCACAAGTACAGCAGTTACAGCTCACTAGATTTTTCCAGAAAATGGTTCTCCTCTAGAATATGGAAGAGCAGAAGAATAATGATATAGAAAAATGATTCCATAAGATAAACATATTTGTTGTTATGAACTATCACTCTTAAATCAGAACATCATCTCACACAAGGAAATGTGCTGGTCAGCCAGAAGTATCTCCTTATTGGGTTGGGGTGTACATATTACAGCAATATAGTTAGAACTAACTACTTCTTAAGAAAGATAATGATAAAGAAAAGCACTAATCACTAAAGAATACAAGGTGAATATTAATGTTCTCATCACTAGCGTGTATTTATGACATTATCTGCAGCAAAACAGTTGTTCCCATAAAGCTATATATATTTAACATCAGCTCACACCTAAACTGCAATGTAACTGTCATTAAATGTATAATTTATAATAGTTTCTATCCTCAATTAATACAGAATTTATCAGTTCAGAGAAATAATTAGAAAGAAACAGTCTTGTAGAAGATTTTTTATAAACACAAAATAAATTGCTCACCTCTTGGTATCTAGTAACACCACCATTAACTGCTGCATCAATGACCCCATTTAGACACATTGTGAGAGGGTTAATGTTTTGCATCTGTCGAGTTTGACACTGACTGATCAGTGTTCTCAGTTGCTGGTTCTTATTTTCTAAGACTTCAATGGCATTCTCAAGGGGACTCATTTCCACCTGAAAGGGGAGTGAGGAAAATCAGTTAAAAGATGAACAATATTAAAGGTAATTTTTTTGTTGGAATCTAAATCTGAAAATAACATTATTCTATGTTGTAGTGTAATGTGACAGAAAGATTTGTTTTTCAACTGTAAAATATCTGAACAGAGAGACAACACATAATCAAGGGCCAAAGCAAAGAACCCTCTCTAGCAGGTTAATTATCTGACCTTGGGAGATTGCTCAGCATCTGCTACAAAACACACACTTCAGCATGTGGTGAAACTTGGGATTTAGAAGTTTTTGTGAATTGTCCTTGGTAACTCTACTTAATTAGGGGGGAAGTCAGAGAATGCTTCATTGCATTTAAGGACACAGAGCAAAGCTTAAGCATGGGTGAGCTAGTTCCCATACCCGACGTATAATATAGTCAACAGCTAGATGGTATGGATGAGAAGTTGGAATGCAGGCTTTGATGACAATCGAGTTACAGTCAAGGGCAATCACTGAACAGGATGTGCCTGTCTTCCAGAGTGTGAGGAAGCTCTACTCACTGTTGGCATGAGCTGCGGGAAAAGCAAAAAGCAGAGAGATGGGAAGAGGGCCTGTAGTTGGCATAACTTACCAAAACATTAAAGCACAAATATGAGTCGTGGTCTAGTACATGCCCAGAAAAAAATATGAGAACTAGCTATAGGAAATGGTGATTATAATGGTAATACAGTAACTGAGGTGGTTCTTCTATATTCCAATTTCCTGTAATCATTAGTTTGAGGTCATATGTAAGGTCTTTGTGGAAGTCAACTAACAAAATTTTGTGTTGCACACTTTTTTTTTTTAATTTTTAACTAAATTACTTTTTTTTTGTTTTCTGCAAGACAGTTCAGTTTTACAACAGTAACCCTATAATTAATGGGATTCTTGTTAAAAATAGCTTTAATAGGAAGGAAAAAAGTTACAGATGTTATGTTCTCTGCCTCAACAACTGACCAATATTTTCAGAGATGTTTATACAATGAGCACTCCTTAGAATACATTTGGAAAGTATTTAAGGATTTTCTAAGAAATAAAACAAGGAATGAGAAGAAATTACAGTGTGTCAGTAAAAGATTGCTACATTAGACTCTATTCCTACAAGATCTGCGTAGGCATGCTTCCAGGCCCATGCTGAGAAGTGACAATTTCAACAGAGCTCTAGGTAGAAACAGAGATATAGCCACATGGCATTTATTACAGTACAGGGAACGGAGAATACTTACATTTCAGGAATGCTGAAAGACACATTAAACTACAGATATTCTAAATATTAAATTTTATGCTGAAAGAAGTAATTTGTTCACAATAAGTATTGCCTTTTACTGAGTTCTGACTGCCCATTATTGTTCACAGCTTCTTTCTTCCTCACCTGTTTAAATGAACCATAAATCTGGTTTCCTTGTAATACTTTATGGGATAAGAGAAACTGAACAACTCAAAATACTTTGTAAATAATTTTGTTGTAGTCAGCTTCAAAACTTGCACAAATAAATTACATCTGGGCAATTAATCTTAAGGTTGTTTTCCAGTAAGGTATGGATGCAGAAGTAAAGCAACACAGTGCACATTGCAATCAGTCTTATACTCACTACTTCACGTTTTTCCACTTCAAACCAACGAGAGATTCCAGGTAAACTTTGCACCAAGATTAGTGTAGTTCTCTCCACCCACAGGCTCTACAATACACAAAATCAATTTATTTCCATGATTTACCTCTAGAAGTTTCTTGACTATTCCTAATTTTATCTGTAAATACATCCACTTAACAAACAGCATACATAAAGAAAAAAAAAAAGTACTAATATCCAGGAATCTATTGAAATGTCCATCCCAGAAGCCTACAATTTTCAAATTTCTCAGTACCTCCTCAACTAAGCAGTAATTTCTGCCGCTTCTCTATTTTTATACATATGGTATTATTCTATATTATTATCTCTGAGACAAGCTATAAGTTCAAAGGTAGTTTTTAGTTTTTATGTCACAGGAATGGAACATTATGCTATATCTTAGTCAAAACTGTCTTTCCTCTGCTCTCGGTAGAGGGAAGTTTTGGTAATCCTATCTATACCACAGAAGATTGACTTAGCAATGTTTACCTGTCTGCCTTATAGGCTTCTCTGGAGAAGGCTGCTCTGCTCTCTGCAGTTCTGCCTTCGATGTATCATCAAAGTAAAAAAAAAAAAAAAAAAAAGTATTTTTTGCTCCCCTATCGTCACATACAAAAAGACCTTGCAGTTCCTATATAGCTATTACAGGAATTTTAACTAAAATGAAGAGTAAAAGAGTAAAATTTGACCTACTGTTTCCTTTAGAGAATTTGTCAGAACACACTCAGTTCAGTAACACAATTGTAACTGATGTTTCAAATAAATCCTTAGGTCTAGTAGTTTGGGAAAGTGCATGGTACTCTACCTTGAACTCATTCTCCTTGTCCTTGGTACCTTTGTGAAACGGCCTGTCATATCGGAATCGCCAGATGTGATTTACTTTGTAAAAACTCTTGATGTTATCTGGAATGCCATCTCTCTGCAGGACTTCTTGATTTTCTGGGATTGGTGTCACAGCATAGATCTGCAAGTCTGTATATAAAGAGTTAAGGCTATTCCACATCACTGAAATTAGCAAAGCACATTGCCTCCTGAGATATGACAGAATAAAAATTGTTTTCAAAGTCGGTATCATTAAATGTTTCTAGAATACTAATGGCTTAGGAAATGAACTCCAGACATTTTTTGATTATTTGGGATTTCTTTGTATTATTATTTTTGAAATCTCTTATTTAAAAAAGAAAAGGGAAATAGAGCTACTTACATGGAATAGTACATGGAAGAAAAGGATTTAATTAAATATATTCTTATATACTGGATGTCATGCCATTCCAGCATTATATTTTATTGTAAGAACTTGAGTTATTGTAACTTGAACTGACACACCATTATCAAAGCTATGAGAATTCTATGAGCATTTTTGGTTGCAGTAAGAATCTTAATAATCAAGAATTTTTTAAACAAAACCAAGAATTATGTGAAAATAAGTCTGAACAAAACAGAGTGAGTGGCACAAATTGCAGGGGACTTCTTACCTACCATTTATTTAAGTGGGAGCTGATAGTTATTGAAATTGGTCAGAGGGGTACCTAAATTTTTTAAAACCACAAAAGACAACTAAGTGGCATGGGTTTGTGATTATGCGGATACACTGCGCTTCTGCCTGAAAGATTGTCTCATCTGGTTGATTTGCATGTTGCATAGCAATGGCATGTGGGAACTCATTCAACATTCGCTGCTGGAAGGCCTCCAGTCTTTCGTAGTCATGTCCTCGGCAAACGAATTCCTTATTCTAAGAAAAAATATGAAAAAAAAAAAAAGAATGGGTATCATTAAATAGATTTAAACACACAGTCTTAAATACACTTTAAGGACAATTCTTACATCATTTTATCATGAAAAAGGAAAAAGATAAGAATCAAGAGGCCAGGATGAAAATAAGAAATCTAGATGAAGGAATATTTACTGTATAAATAATGTTTTATTCAGAAGTCTGGTAAAATGAATAATAAAAATCTGAAAAATCTGAAGGGAAAAATTGCGTGGCTAACCTAAGATAGCAGACTGTTTAACATATGTAATGAAAACATAATGCAACAAACAGTTAAAACTATGAAATCAACTGACAGTCCATAAGGAATAAGAAAACTTTCTTTCAACCTGGATGCTCACAATGAAGTTGCACCATTGTTTTCCTGAAACATGAACATAGATACAACACAAGTTTTACATCAAACATGAGCTTTCTGGATCTGAAGTACTCACTGGAACTTGTCCCCAACTGTGGTGCTGCTGAGGGCTTCTTATAGGTTTGAAATAAAGGAAACAACCATTTTTCTAAAAAATAATATTTAATGAACTTTATTTTTATATCTATATTAGAAAACTCTCAAAAATCATTACTAATGTGTTCCTCTTGAAGCTGATTCAGATAGAAATTGTAGTTTTCCTTATAGTATCTTGACAAGGGACAGGAAGCACTGAAGTCTGAGATCCTAGACTTCCATGGAAAGTGCAATAAGAAACCAACTGCAATACTGCTAATGTGCAACCAGAAATTAAAATTTGAAAGCTTTACTCTGAAGCTTTATTCTTTATTCCTTCTATGACAAATATACCAGACTGCTTTCCCCCCAGAAAATTAAATCTAATGTAGTTAAGTTTTGAGGTGCTCCTTGTTGGTGCAATCTGTTGCACCAACAAAAAATCTGTTCTTTAGTAGTGTCATGTATGTTTAACTTGGAAAATGCATCAATACTTCCTGTGGAGACGTATAAGAATTGAAAGACTTACAGGTCTGAAAATACAGCACTCCTGTACAGCCTTTTTGCAATACTTTTACTTTATTGGTTGAAGCAGTTTTTAGGAACCTCAGGCATTATATCCTTTCTAATTAACAATTTCAAATTGGTTTCTCCAGAAGATATACAGACAACAACAAAACCTATGTGCCTACAAGACTGTTTTTAACGGATTTAAACGGAGACTTTCATTCTATATTTACGATTTGGAATTTGCATCTTTCCCAGACACAAAGAAAAATTTGGCTTTTTAGGCCTCCCCCACACAGAGGCCTAAATTCACTTCAAATTCAAATTCAAATTCACTTATTTGAATTACTACAGGAAGGGGAGCTTGGATTATGACTGCAGTGGCTCCACAAATAAGATGGATTCTGTTCTCTTCCCAAGGTGATAGTCAATGCAGCTAAACCACTGTAGACTGTGGAAGAGGGGAACACAATAACAAAAATAAAATTTCCAAGGGCACTTTGGTAGCTTCAGAATCTAAGATTAACGTTCAAGAGTAACTCTATATATCTTGTCAGCTTTAGTATACTAATAAACAATGGAAGTCAGCATGCTGAATTTCCAACTCACTTTAAAAAAGTGAGATTGTGAATGTAATTCCTTCAGTGCTAAATTACTGATTGTCCAATTGCCAAATGACACTTATTTTGATAGCTGCCGTCTGAGCAGCCACCAGCAGAAACAGAACAGTGGGAACAAGCTACCATGAAAAGAAGACAGTGATTTGTGGAACAGTTCAGGTGCATGGTTTCCAACACAAACTAAAATCTTAAGCCTATGTGGGACTCTAGAAGCCTATCATTTGTCTTTCTGTTAGATAGAACCTTTTCTTGCCCGTGATAACATGAGGATATCACATTTACCACAGAGAATTCCCTGCTTCTCATAGAACTTATATATGGTATGATCAAATTCTCACGTAGAGAAAGTAATTATGAAAAACAGCACAAGTCCAGAATTACTCAATTTGGTTCATTTTCAGTTCACTTACTCTCAAGAAGAATGGAAACTTTTTCCCATAAAATCCAACTCTGAAAAATTCTGGCTCCAAACGCTGTTGATCCATAATTTTATCATACAAAGATGCTTCCATCATCTGGTTGAGATTGAAAAGAAATGCAATTAGTGTTCTTTGAAAATATATTTTTACCTTAAGCTGTCACAAAACGCAAGGTGTTTTGATGCACTGCTCTGGAGTACTGCAATTGCAGTGTACCTCTGAGTAAAAGTAAGGAGCCATATTCAAAACAGTCATGTTCAAATCATACCAGTTTTCAATGATTTCAGTGCCTAACATGACTTTCTTGAAAAGTCTCATGATACTAACTATATCATTTTAATCAATATATCCCACTTTTATTTTACTCAAAATATTAGCACATAGTCATCTTTATGTCAAAGTCTTTTTTTCTAATTATGAGATTTCACCAAAAAATTCCCTGTTCATACTTTTTTTTTAATGCTGTGGAAAAAAAAGCATTAACCCCATTTTAGCTAATGTAAACAGCTATTTAATGTGTATGTGATATCAGTAACTGCTGAGTTTATACTGCTATGAGAAATCCCCTAGCCCTCCTTTTTGGGTTAAAACTTAGGCAGCACAGATATAGTAGAAAGATACTGACTAATGCAAGCACCGAACACATTAAGTACAATTAATTAAATGTGCATAAAGAAATTCTTTTATTAATACGATGACAGTCATTTTTTGTTCTTGCCTACAGCATTCTGCCATTGAATTATCTAAATATATATATTAAGTAAGCAGATCATAAGGAGTATTATGACTATGTCATAAAAGACTCCTTTTGTCTATATGAATTAAGCAGATCATATTTTTATGCAATACATAGATTAGCAAAGTTGTATGTTACTTGTTGCAAGCTGTTTCTTTCCAATTACAGCTGCAAAGATATGCTGCTGCTCTTAACTAAGGACTGCATAGAGCACATTCCCTGGACAAACAGTAGGAAATCAATGAAACTCCATTGATAGATACAATATTTTTGCATGAGCAAGCACAAAAAGGGAGCGCTATACAGGTACGAACACTGCAAGATCACCTCTTCTTACACACTTCAGCTTACACTTCTTTTTATAATCTGTTACAGAAAACAAGTACAAGCTTTAAAAAAAAGTGTTTTCAAATGGAACTGAAGTGGCAAACTTAGGTTTCCAGGTAACATTTTGTATTCCAAATGATAAAAGCTTTTTGATCTATGATTGATGAAAAGTACTTAGGTACGTTACCCTCATCTTGCTAAGGTTTCTGTAGTCATAGTAGCTCTCATACTGTTCAGCGATTTTCCTGCATAAAATAATGCCATTTTCCCAGCACTGCAAGCAAGTAAAAGATGTTAAGTAATTTCACAACTGTTTGACAATTCTTGACTTACTTATTAGTGAAGTCTGTTCTTTCTACACCAGATCATATTCCAGTATGGAAGTGAAAATAACTGAACATATTGTTCATTAGACATACAGATAGCTGTTAAGTAATACTGATGCATTATTTGATGGATCTGTTTGGAGACTTATTTAATATATGACTCTTACAGGACAATCACTGCACAAGATATAGGTAAGTATCTCTTTTGATAATGCTTATAAGACTGCTTCAAATGGGTAGGATTTTCACATTTTAAAAATCTGTTTCTCTTAACGTATCCTGCTTAATTTTTCTTGTTTGGAATATTTTATTGCACAATATGATTTAAACTATAAACTGATCAGAGAATTTTCTGGAAAAAAAAATGATCACCAACATCACTTTAAAAACATTTCCAAGGCTTACCTGGATATTATTATATATATTATTACATATTACTATGCAAAATTGCACTGAATTGCCTGTTCGTCCCTGAGATAAATAATCACACAAAGGGTATATAAAATTTTAAACTACAGGATAATTGCTCTTGCGTAATTCAGAATAAGCATTCTCAGAGACGACAATGAACTGTAACCTCCCAAAAATGTTCTCCTTTTAGAGATTCTGCAGTTGATATTCAAAATGACACATCACAATTTAGGAGATGCAAACAGATCGTATAATCCAGACGCTCGGAATGTTATTCCTCACTTGGTCACTCAGTGACTTGTATAAGGTTCTTTTGCTGTAGGGCTCATTTTCACCACCTTTAAAATGGGGAGAAATTATACCATCTTTTAAAAAGTCCTTCGACACTTGCAGAGATCTGCTACACAAGTGGAAATTATTCTCACATTTAAGTGTGGGAGATTTCTAGGATACAAACAGAATTAGAAGGAACCTACTGTGTCGCTAAGTAACTGCTTAATCAGGCAGTGACAAATACTTCCCCTCTATATCAGAAAATGCAAAACTGGAAGTAAGTCATGGAGTGAATTAACTATCCTTTCTAGATTTATTCAGTAAAATAGGACTATTTTACCTTTCCCCTATCAAAGTTTTGAATGATAGTCAGATGGAGATATTCTTTACGTTGCCACTCTGTTTGCATGGGGTAGTTTAGAAATTCTCTCAGGGGCCGATCAGACCACTCCAACAGTTCATCATAAAGCAAGAGCGTATAGGCAGCCTCTGCAAGACAAATTACACCACAATACCTATGAACACCAAGCAAACAAAACACAGAGAAAGTACATGGTAATGTGAATACTCTTACTGAGATACACATTTTTGAAGGAAAACTGATGTATTTGAAGGAATAAAACCAGTGGTAGTGGTGATTTTGGACATTCTTAAGCTGCCCACTAGACTTCTTTTACTGCAGATTTAGTGCAGACCTCAGATACACCGAGGTAGGTGAACTTGCCCCAGACAACTGTATCCTACTTCTGACTCTTCTGTGTACATTCCTCTAAGTTAGATGATGTTTGTCAGGCTATACAGGGATTTTTTTTTCTAATAGTGTTCCTCTTACATATCTAGCCTAATAACATGTGGATGAAAAGCCATCACTGCAGATGTTTGTGGGAAAGTGTGCTTTGAATCCGAGTGTCGTAAAATGCTAAGTATGGTATAAAGCAATGCTGCATTACAACATGTATGTGGAAGGGAGACCACTTGAAGTTGCACAGTCAATCTTAATTCTGACATCACACACAGTTTTCAGACTGCTTGGCTAGTAATGTACGTTTTCCAAGTTTCAAGCTACAATTTTGTAGTAAAAACACGCAGCATGTTTACATAAGAATTAAGAAAATATCCATGAAGTTGCTAACAATCATTCAAAATTGAAAGAAAGAAAAACAGCAGAGCATACATAGATGTCAGGATAGCTTACTATGACCTTTCCTTTCTCACTTGTCACTCAAATTCTTAACCAGGATTTTTATTTTCTAAAAAAAGGACTTTTTTATTCACAGAGAATTAAGATGCATTAGAAACAGTCCTGTAAGTAGACTTATTTTCTATTCTCATGTACTTGAATTCAGTCAACTCACAAAAGATCTTTGTGTTGCCACTGATTGATAAGCAATGCAATGGACTACATAAGTCTATTTTCAAGTGGAAAGACTGCTTCTAAGCATGGGTGTGAGCCAATTCTTCCTTAAGTCTCTCACAGCAAAAAATCTTGGAGTCATGGAATCTACCATGGCAAAGAATGCAGATGCTAATAATAGATAGACAGGAAATATAACAAAGTCCTGGAGAAAAATTGTAAGCAAAATACTGTTATAATTATAATTAGAATATTAGAATTAGGATGACAAAACAAAATGAAAAGGTTCATATCAGTGCTGAAAGTAAATTGGATGCATATTTGCAGTCAATTACCAAAGGGAACACAGCATTGCTTAAAGAGTTGCTAACATCTCTTATGTAAGATCAGGAAATTAATAATTTGGCAAAAAAAGCCAGCTGGGACAAAGATAGTAGTGCTTGATAATCAAAACTCTTGTGATTCACTACTGCCAGGTCACATGAGGAAATGAAAATCCTCTCCTTAATATACCCAGCAATTTAGTTTAGACTTTAAACCCATGAATAGCAAAGGGACTGTAAAAATTCCAAGCTAAGGACCTATGGATCCTAGGAGATTCACTGCCAGTATGTACCCATAGCCTGTTTACTAGTGCCCACTAGCCAAGAAATCTACTTTTAAGAATGAAAACAATCAGCAGAGATTCTGAAAACATGAAGTTGCTGTTGCAATCACTGGGAAATGGACAGAGGTATTACAAGGTCACTTGAGTATTTTGGCAACCAAAGACTGTTCATAACAGTCACTCAGATGAAGCGTCCCTTTTATTGTACAAACAATAAGCCATGCACTTATCTTCTTATTTTTCCATTTAAATTATGATTGTCAGCACTAGTGCTAAATTCACATTGAAAAATAGTGGACAATAGTACTGCAAATGTGATATGCAAATATTCACACTATCAAAATGATTCACATAAACCTCATCTAAGCTTTACTCCTCTTGGCTGAAGAACAACTCATGACATATATTGCTAGTGTGCATCAGCAGTCACTGTTTCAACAAACAGAAAGCAGCAGAGTTGTAGGGCTGAAAGGAAGCCCCACAACTTTCAGAGAGACTAATTGAGCAAGAAAACTCAGCCTGAGTTTGCATATTCTGCACTGCAAATAACTTTGAAGGTTTGCAAATCACAGTCTAGTCCTATATACTTTTTCTAGTTTGCATTTAGTTACCTGTAAAGTTTTGTGCTTTCAGATGTAGGTCATAGAGCTTATGAATATAGCGAATATACATCTCTTCTTTGTTCAGTTCGGTCTTGTAAAAATTCTGTAATAAAATTGAATTTCATAATGAAGTGTAATAGATCCTAAATATATCTATCACATACAAAAGACATTCAATATAATGTTTAGTTCCATTATATATTTGGTAGACCAGTCAACATGCTCTTTTTAATTTTATTTTTATTTTTTATTTTTTAAATAAAGAAAAAATGTGACAGAACTGAAATCTGATGTTTCTTTCTGTATAAATATTAACCCACCCCAAAAATACACCCATCTACCCTTACTTAGAATATTTAACATCTTGCTGAAAGATCCTTGTTGATTTTAAAATGCTGACAGTGCTCTAACTTTTGTAATCATATTTTAACAAAATATCTACTGTCTAGTATGCCTGCTCTTCATTTTGTCATAGTGAAATACCAGAAGGACTTTGGAACATTGCAGAGAACTGTCTGGTACTGTAAACAGCATAATGCCAAATGAAAACTTGCTTTCTTCAGCCCTGACTTATGCTGGGAACTGAATACATAAATAGTGAATGCATAATTGCAGTACATAAAGTTGCACACTAAAGTAATATTCAGGACAAAGTTTCTCTAGCTAGAGATTTATGGATGAGTAACTTCTGTTTTCTATATTTTGGATAAAATACGGGATGCAACACCAAAACTTTTATTTCAAAACATTCAGTATTTGCAAACGTTAAAATCAAGTATGAAAAGGTTATAAGAAGAGGAGCACAAGTCTTGCACTGTCCACAAGTGTTGCATGTAGTCACTATGGGCATGCAGGTACAGTTCCCCTTGTAGCTACATTTAATGTTCAGGATCATATGCTTTGGTTAACAAAAATGTATAGGATAGAACAATATAGCACTGTTTCTCCTTAGCAATTAACTATTTCTGTTCTATTATTCAAAACTCTTAATATATAAACTCTAAGCAAGTAGCCCCAATGTTTCTCTTATTGGAAAGTATTCTTAGTGCATGACAGTTTCCTACATTGAAATATTAACAAAGAGAAAATTGGGAGAGACATTAGAGTAGTATAAAGGAAATACAGTAGTATTATTGTGAGCTTTTTTAAGAAAAATAAACTAACTTCATAAAATGACTTTTAGGCCAAAATACGCCTTCACAGTACAAAGACTTCCCTTTTCCTCCCCTAACATGTAGAGCTAAAGGCTCCAGGACTCGTCACAACTTTGAACTGTACACATCAACAGGTTCTCTGCGGCTCAGCACCGGCAAAGTCCAATAGGTCTGTCAGGCAGACTACACCAAGACAACCCAGTCACAGCTCAGATTTGTCATGCGAATATACTGATAAAGGCGTTGCGTTTTTTCAACAATTTCAAAACACAACGAATAATAGACAAAGCCTTCATAAGGGGACATAATATAAAAAGCAGACGTCCCTAATTAATAAGAACAGCAAACAGGCAGCGTTCTACTCTACGATATCATGTAACGTTCCAGTATAGACCACCACAGGATAAATCTCTTCTTTCTAAAAAGATATAATTCTAAATGAATAGAATCCAGAATATGAATTAAATGGCAAGTATTAGTGAAGACTGGGGAATGCCTGAGAAAAACTCAGCAAGTTACCAAAAGTTAATCCACATTTTTTCAACACTTTTCTATAGTTCTGTGATGATCCAGTTATTCCGCTAGAAATTCATCTTTGAAGTTAGGTGATTTTTACATTTAAGGAACTCTATTAGATACATTTTAAACCAGCTTTTCTGAACAAACATTGCTAATGTGAAACCTGTCTCTGATAATCCAAAGAGTGGAGAGAACAGGAAAAAAAATCCTATGTTTTCCTTTCATCTAAGTTACTGATACTTGTACCTCTGCATATTTCATGATGTAGCATAATTCCAGTTCGTTTGATAACTTTGTTAACTTGTTCAATTCTACTTCCCAGAAGAACAGCATGTACCTCCATAGCAAAACATAAACATTCTCTTTTCAAGCCAATCAATCCTCTCATCTTTGGAATTCAGAATACTTTTGAAGTGTTAATGAAAAATGAAGTATTGCTTCTTTCTCTATATTTAAAATAATTTTAGAATTATACATTCTTTTAATCATTTGCATGGAAAAAAACAACTGTTGAGCTGACAAACAGTTCATCCATCATATGGACAACTAAATGTCTTAAATTGTGTGTGCTATTTTTGTAATCAAACTTTACTTTTCAAAATTTGATATTAGTTGTTTCTCAAGTGGGCAAACAGTAACAAAATGTGTCTGAAAATTATTAGGGTAGAAAATCTTCCTTAATCTGTACAAATTATAGAAAATCC
>JAOWBP010000001.1:22794914-22833010 GCA_028571105.1 Tragopan temminckii | reverse complement strand
AGTTAAATGCTTGAATTTTGTTTTTGTTAAAATATTGAATGATTTACTAATAACAGTTTAAAAAGTCCTTACTGGTAGAATGAAAATAATCCAGGTACTTTACAGAATTCAAATCATGCCAGAAATTCTGATGGAAAGCCACCTGCTTTACGGCTGTGTAGTAAACATAACATTTTCGATATTCACAGAGTACAATTTATCTGCTGAAGAAATCCTTTATTCTCTCATGTATAACTGCTACTTAGAAGTGCTATCAAATTGTTTTGCTAACGTCAAAAATGCAGAATTATGAGTCAACTTATTCTGTTGTTTTTTTCTTTTTTTTTTTCCCATGGCTAAAAATATAGCTTTCCAAAACAAACATCATGAAAATGGAAAATTTCCAAGGTTAACAGAAATCAACAAACTTGTCAGTAGAAATTGGTCTAGAACAAAAATGCATCTCATAAACAAAAATGAAATATTTTTCATAATACAGATTGACACTGATGGTTGGTTACATGACAGGAAGAAGTCTCGAGCAGCATTCCTGGCTGAACCAGCTATGAGAAAGACAGGAAACTGGAGAAATGTCAGTTTCATTGGGTTTTGGGGAAATAGAAAGGTTTGTTTCTGTCTGAGAACTCGGAGACCAATTACATTTAGGAAATACATTGGCAAAATTTACCTAGGAAGAAGGGAAAGAAAACTGAATGAAGCAGTATTAGAGATCTCTCAGAATCCAACTATACAAAGGAAACTACTGTATCAATTTCATCCTGAAAAAAACGATCACCAATACTAATCACAGAATAGCTTGGGTTGGAAGGCACCTTAAAGATCATTTCATTCCAGCCCCCCTGCCATAGGCAGGGTTGCCAATCACAGAATTGAGCTGCTCAGGGTCCCATCCAACCAGGGAATGCCTCCAGGAGTGGAGCATCCACAGCTTTGCCGGGCAGCCCGTGCCAGTGCTTCACCACCATTCTGCCAACTAAAACTGCATCAAGAAACAGGCTATTTTGCATTCAAATATATGGGTGTATAATTGAAAATGCTTAACTATAATCAAAAAGGGCATATATACAAACCAAAAGGCTAACAGTGCAGCCAATTTTTTTGCCATCCACTTCTCCCATTTTCATGCAATCCCTAAAACAGAAAATAAAAGAAACAAAGTTTAGCCTTTTTCCAACACAAAGCACACCTGTCATTCACTTGCTACATGACTCCTGGACATTCATTTGGTTTCCTCACACCTTGATCTCAAACTGTGGCAGCAGAAGCCAGCAAGGCAGTTCTGCTCCCCTATGGCTCTCAGGCACTCATTCTCAGTCCTGCACTGCTGCCTACAGTATTCTCAGGAAGTGAAACAAGTTAGGCAGCATGTTTTGATGGGTTACATTTAGCCCATCTCAGTCAGACCACCACAGGCCAGCACAAACATTTATGTTGGCACAAGAAACACTGTGACAGGAGTGAGAGGATGAATATACTTTCTTCACAGACAGTGTAAACCTAAAGTGGTCATGGAATTACAACATTGGTTCCTCTGTGAAAAAGCAGGATGATACTGACCTCCTCTTTAGAATGCTCTGAGGTCCCCTAAATTTTCCTACTAGCACTCTATAAGCAGTACCGTTCATTATTTGGTGAGGGAACACACCTGATTCCCAGCCAAAATTTAAAATGGAACCATGAAGATTTTGATTAGTCAACAAAGATAGTACAGTCAGTACAACCATACTGGAGTAAAAAAGTAACAAACAGGCATGACTATGCAGTCACTAAAATAAATTTTACATAAATTTAAAACATTCTTGCATACATGAACTAAATAACTGTCTCAAATACTCTTACAACCTCTTGCATAAACAGTTGTTCTGAAAGCTGCTGGATTCAGAACCCTGGAGGTTGTAATCCAACTGATCCCTAAGGAGGAACAGCACTGCTCTATTCCTCCCAGAGGAGGAAAAACACTTCTAGATGTCAAGAGTTTGTTGGTTTTTTTTTCCTGTTGACAAAATAGCTTTATTCTCAAACTGTTGTTGAGGATAGCAGAAGTATCAAGTCTCACCATATCTCCCCTGCAGGACTGGATAAAAACCAAGCCCTTAAGCTCTGGAAAGTACTACAACTTGCCAGTGAAGAGGACTAAGCTGTAGTCTTAAGTTTCTACATGGAATTCACAAAGGACTGAGAAAATCACTTGCAGTCTCCCACTCATACAGAGCAGGATACGTCTCTTCTCTCCCTTTCATTTTTTGGTGTGGTACCGTCAGACGCGAGCTTCTCAACCAGAGATTATGTTTCTGTATACATACTTAGTGTGCCAGGTGACACTACTACTAGGCGTGATTGACATAGTGATAAGAATTTACATATTCTGTAAGACAGCTGTCAGGTGATTAGCATTGAACTTAGTGACTTCAGACAGACTTGAATCACCAATCTACTGCTGAAAGTTCCATATGCTGGATAAGAAACTGGTGCAAGCAACTGGATTTACATATCACGTGAAGGATTCTCAGTTTTCAGACATGTGTAATTTGTGAGTTGACTAAGTAGCTACTGCCAGAGATCCTAAGTTGATACGTCCATGTATAGTCACTATTTGTACAAGATCCCAATGCCTGTCTCCTAACATTTTTAAGATGACAACCTTACTGAAAGATAATCACCTGTAGTCCAGTAACCTTTCCATGAGGCGAGTCACTGTAGCAATTAATGAAACACCACTTTCTCTCCATGTTTCCCGCTCAATTTTCTTCAGCAGACTGAAAAAAACAAGAAGCCAGAACAATTTTATTATTTAACTGTCACTATGACAACCACTCTGCTTTTACCAGTACCTTAATACCTTAGCAACAACTTTGATACTTTGGTTCAGTTTGTTCTTTCTTTCACAAACACCCTCCCAAGAAGCACAATTTGCAAACAATGTCTTACCTAGGATAAGGACCAAAAAGTGGAATTCTAGTCCAGGAAGCATTGACAAAACAAATGATTTTTAAATTAGCTGCATCAGGTTAAAATATATCAAATACTGAATTTTCAGAATATATTAATACTCCAAAGATTTAACAAAGCTTTCACATAAAATTCATATAGTAATTCATGCCAATACTTCGCAAAACAGAAATTCTCTAGATGTATTTAGAAAAGAACATTTACCTGCTCAATAAACCTTTTTAGTAGAACCCAAACTTTTTAAACAAAGATTTTTCCTTCTCAGTTCTCTAATATTTTGGCATACATTAAATTTAAGAATGAGAAAAGTATTTTAAAAAGATGATTCCCCATCACACTTAGTATTTTCTTCTGAGAACAAATTATTATTACACATAAAATTCAAATTAGCTTAAACTGCTGTGAGATTCTTAATTAAAACCCATGTTGAGCTGAATTCTTATATGAATACAAATTACAGATTGAAGCAAAAAGATTTAAAAATGTTACTGTAAGTGAAGCTGTAAAATTATACTTAATACGTCTGCTAGATATCTCTGATTTTCTCTAAGTTTATCAAATATTAATCATTTGCATATGGATTTTCAACATTTTTTCTCTGTTTGGGGATGAACATAGAAATATTTATCTGCATAGTTGTTACTTCTCTGCTTTGGCGCAGTACCTCAGATGGATAACATGCCTATGGAGATATTATGGCAGTCTCCCTTGAAAACACACTCAGGTATGGTTTCCATTGAAGCCTCTGAAAAACTGCTACATCTGTATACTCAGGGCTTTTTAGAGAGCTGCAAATAGCATTTCTAAACCTCCCGTCTGCAGTGGGCAAGCTGTCAGCTCCACTGACCTTCATCTATACTGAACATGTTCAGTCCCATAAAACTCCTACGTCCAAATTTCATCGAACACATAGCAGCACCCAGTAACTCCTACATGCCAACTGCAGCAACTATGCTCTCCAGTTCTGTTCAGCTCCTCTATACAGAAGGATGTCACCGATGCAATTCTGCAAGCTATTTTGACCTAAATAAAGCTATGCTGTGCTGGAGGAAACACTCATCTTCATTCTGCATCCTGATATCAATCTTAGATTCACCACTTCTTTTTAGGGGGCAATGAGATGTCTTCCCCTCACATTCAAAGACTGGCTACCTGTCATTGCTAGGAGAGACAGATGATAAAGCCATCCCTATAAAAAGATGCTGAAGCACTATGGCATCTCTGCTTTCCATAGACTAACTTAATTTGCCTTTAAACCCCCGATGTTTCCTTTCAGTACAAGTTTTTGTATTGAACAAAAGTACAGCCTGTTACATTATTAAGCACTGATTACTGCACTGATTTTCCATTCTATTGCTCTTCAACTCTATATTAAAATGGAACATTTCAACCTAAATTCACCAAAATAATTACCTACAGTTCCTGTAAAAAATCAGTAGATGTCTGAGCTCTCTTTTAAAACAGATGAGTTCAATCTACACTTGAGTTATGTATGTTCATTATAAATGTATTGGCATATTTGTTATAAATACACAATTTCTACAAATGGGTGGTGAAGACCCATCAAAATACTTATTCACACTGACATGAACATTGTAAGTGGACAATTTTATATCTTGCCTTCTGATGCATGCCTCCCACTCTCCACCATACATCTTTCAACACAATGCACAGAAAAAAAAACACTCAGAACAAAAGAGCTACTCAAATAAATTCCTTGGCTTCCTCATGGCAATATCCAAAAAGAATGTGACATAAGTGACTCGTTCAAGTTAAGCATTCTTTCCTTCTAACACCTTGTGTTTGAAAATAGACAAGGACTTTTCTAACATCTCTCTTCTATCTGACCCTCTTGCTGGATCTATTTGCTTTCTAAATGCAACCTCTTCCTCGAGAGTAGACATAAACACAGGCAAAATTCTTCCTTTGCCTGTGTTGTGCCTACCTCCATCACACAATTCCTCCACCCAAAGTATAGCCAAGATGCTAACTTATACAAGGGAAAAAATGAAAACACTATATCTGGGCTCAACTGAACATTGTTGTTTTTTTTAATCTAGAGTTCTTAAGACTAAGGGTGTGGGGTGCAGATCCAGAGGATCAGAGCTCTCTGGGGAAGAATGCCAGGCTCTGAACCATGTTTAGACTATTTAAGCCATGTGGTAAGTCCCAATCAATATAAGTAGGTTTTATATGTCTTAGCTACAGAGCTATTTAGGCCACTGACTTTAAAACACTTAATTCTAGAATTACATTCAGTCACCAAGATTTCCATCTTGGAGTACAAATTTCTCCAGATACCTCGATTTAGTCAGAGACATCCTCGTTTACTCAGACAAGTCAAAGTCAAGCTTTGCTGTAATTCAGAAACGGGAGAAGAGCTTCCCAAATCACAGAATGTTCAAGGTGGACTAAAAGACTCAGTCCAGAATCTAATGGAACAGGCAGGGCTGAATTCAGTTACACAGCCAGAGGAAGAAATGGAGAAGACTGAAGACAGCATGGGAGAGAGAGCAGTCAACACCTTTTATACAACAGTCTAGTGAAATAACCCAAGATCTAACAGAGATAGGTATTAAGCGCCAGATTAGCTTGAATCCTAGTTGCAATTACTTCACAGAGAAGCTCAACCACCACTGGAGCCTGTCATCCCAGGCTTTGTGCTTCAATAATGCAGCCTCTACACCTGAAATGGCTTGTGTTAGGCCAAACTGAAATATAGTTATTGATGTGATAAACTCTCAGCATCTACCAGATTAGATTCAGAACAAGAGTTACTCAGGTAAACCCTTTGGCTTCCAAAAGTTTTGCTCCCATTTAATAAAATTGAAGCATTCTTTGCGCTAGTTAACTCAGGGGCTTCTTTTCGGGGTTACAATGCAAAAGTAAATCAGGACACCTTCCTTACCATGATTACACTAGGTAGCAATTAGAAATATCTAGTTTCTCTTGATGGTAAAATGCTCACCACTTTCGTGTTGTTCATAGAATCACAGAATTATTAAGATTAAGATCAGAAAAGACCTCTAAGATCATCTAATCCAACCATGCTGGAAGAGCAGGAACAAGAGACAAAGAGACATTATTTTATATCTGAGTTCTTCTCCTCAGCATAGTGATGCCCTCTACTGCATCATGAACTAATCACTGTGTGGTCATGTTCAAGTCACTAGAAAGACATAAACAGCAGCCATCTTCCTCCCATTTTCACTGTCTGTTTTCATTTGATAAAGATAATTCCAATATAAGCAGTGAATTGTAAGCATGCCGCATTTTAGAGATGGCCAGAGATGCTTATAATTTGTCTCTGAAAACAGAAGACATTCAAAGGAAAGATGTAGTGGGGGGAAAAAAAAAGTTAACGTGGGAGTTGAGAGATTTAAATTCGTTTTCTGATTCAGACAAAATAAACAAAAAGCATGACAAAAACAGAATGTGTCACACCCACTGTAGTTACTACAGTGTATCCAAAGTAGGTGTGTGCATCTTCTTGGCTCCCAACTGTACCTATCAAAACCAACCCGGCCATATCTTCAGACTGATCAGGTATCACTGCAGCACTTGTTTTTGTTAAAGACTACGTAATCACTGTGGGTCTTAGACCTAAAATACTGTTTCACATTTTCTCTGTGCATACCACAGCCCTGTCACTTAAGTCTAAACAAGTCTGTTTTCATGCACTGTGTGAAGACAGTCTAATATTGCTTAGATTAAATTACCCATGGAAGGAAAGAAAAAAAGAGAAGTCTCATGGTAACTGACTCCATACATTCAGCTCCCTAAACTTTCCGGTTTTAATCATTTTCCTTCACCAACCATTGAACACTGTCATCCTCCATTTTAAATTAATACCCTCTCCAAGCTCTCCTGTTGAGAGGTGTTAATGCATGGACTCTAATCTAACTCAAATGAAAAAACTAATGATAAGTATTTCCAGTTTTCTTGAATTGAGCAGATACTCTGAAATTTGCCAAAAAGTCTAGTTATAATTCAGTTGAACCAGAACAGAAACAAATACACTGATGCTGTGAGACATTTTGCAATTTAGATTACTACATCTTCAACATTTAGACTTAAAAAAAAAAAAAAGCTCTCCCAGTTTTTCACCATATCTTGTTTAACTTCCCTCAGTTTAAATGTAATTCAAAAATTTAAACGAAATTAAGAACTATATTTCATACTAATATGAATTCTTACAGAGTTAAGAGTTATTTCAGATACCCTGATGTATTTTGCAAGAGGATGTATTTAGACTTAATTCTATAACTAGAGACTCCCCCTAAACGACTTATTTTTAAGTTAGAATACTGTCAATACATACTGAAACATTCTTACCTGTTATTATCTTTACTCAGACTATGAAAGATCAATGAATAATTAAAAGAAAGATTTGCTTTACCATATTATGCTGTTGTTTATTATCACTCATCCAGTCTCTCTACCCACTTTTGCTTTTGAAATGACATTTAGAAATTCCATATTTTTTCAGCTCATCAGCATTGCAGATTATTATGTTGGCAATTCACAATCATTATATGCATTAGACTAACAACAAACCTGGGTTTGGTATTCACAGATCTGAATGTTGTAATTTAAGCAATGACAACAGAGGTAAAATTTAATATTTAATGAAGAAGGAATGGTTAAGAAGCCACATAAACAAAAATATTGCATGTTTAACAGCATTAAAGAATGCACAGCTTGGAATCTTGAAGAGGAATAATATATCTCCTATTATAACACACCAGAAATGAGTGAAATCTTCCACTTAGGGGGAATAAAGTTCTAAGAAACAGCAAAGAAGACAGAGTTCAGTTAATTATTTTTCACTCTGTGACAATCATTTATTTCAGTCAATGGGATAACTTATGGGGAACCTTAGGAACTTCAGTACTATAGCTTTAGCTATTGGATTTCAGTGACACATTGCTTACTAAAATATATTAAATGTTTAAGAAGAAGTTATGGAAGAAAATAAAAAATAATATTATTAAAATAAATAAAATTCCATGCATCAATCAAGAAATCAGCAAGTGAAATTACGTAAATAAGTACAAATCCCTGGCAATAAAAAAATATTAATTAAACACCATTTTGTTGAATTCTCATGCCTAG
Source organism: Tragopan temminckii (assembly GCA_028571105.1). Taxonomy (NCBI): domain Eukaryota; kingdom Metazoa; phylum Chordata; class Aves; order Galliformes; family Phasianidae; genus Tragopan; species Tragopan temminckii. The sequence goes on along the minus strand of JAOWBP010000001.1, from coordinate 22,824,946 downwards.
TTTTCAAAATGTCCCATTTGTGCACTACCTGCACTCTGTGCAAATATGAAACATTTCTTGCTTTACAGAATTTAAAACTAGAAGTCAGAGAATGTTCTGTGATATAACAGATTTAGCCTTTCCCAATTATAGCTTTATACAAGAAGTACAGCCAGACTTTACAGATGACATACACCACTATAAAATGTTTTTATTCTTCACATTTTCAGCAAAAAAGATTCACAACTGTTCTAAGCATTACTTTCCTACACTGATATTAACATCTAATACAGCTAATGGAACTGAATGAACCACTGTAAAATAAACACATTACTCACATACTGTTGAAGAGCTCTCGGTACGTTTCGTCACCTTTACCTTCCGACATTAGGCTGTCCAGTTTGTCAATCAATTTTGCTTCCACCTGCAACATATAAATGTGGTGTAAACAGCTTCTCTTCCCTTTAATGATGATTTTAATAGTAGATTATTTTTTTAATGTATGGGACTTTGCTAAATGTATATTTTAGAATTACTGGTCAATCATGTAAATCTGATAAGTCACTTCATGTCTTTGAAGCTGTTATTCCCAAGGTCTGTGGGTTTTTCTCTTTTTTTGGGTGATTTTTTTTTTTTCCTGGAGGGAGGGAGCTAATTTAAATTGAGCAACGTGACTTTAAAACTACAGGCTGAGTAGCATTTGCTGCTGCTAAGGCAGCTATCTATTTATGGAGTCAGACAAAAAGCACACAGACCAAATAAATTGCCTGAATTCTCACTGTGGGTTGTAAGCACAAGCCATGTTCTTAGACTTCAATAAAAATTTCATCATTTCTAACCTGTATCACACTCTCTAAAGACTAATTTTTATAAATGTCTGCATGGCTCAGAATGTTTGGAGGCTCAGACTTACTTTCCCAATCTTTCTTACCTGCCAGTGTATTTGGCTAGAAATTCGGCTTGCTGGTTTTACGTATTAACTATCAAAGAAGCTTAAAGAACATCTCAGGTGGCTAATTACTTCAACACATATTTTTAAATGTACTGATTATAAAAAATAGAGAGAGAGATGAAGCTACAATGCAGGCTAATATTTCAAATCTCATTTTTAGCTGTAATATATTAGCAACCACAAATCTAAGGGAGAAACCAAGCTGTTGTCAAGATATTTTATTAGATAATAAATCTACTACAACTTACATTTAAATCCAAGCAGAAAACAAAGAGGTAGAACAAGTGGATTTTTTCATTCTCACTCCTTGAAAAAACTCTTCAATTGTTATCTTAATAATAAGCTTATCTATTTTATTGATAGTGAAAAGCTACCTACTTATATCACATGCACTCCTCCATCTGATACAGCTCTTACACTAAGCATTACGATTGCTTGAGATTAATTCAAATACTTCTGCTTTCCTTCATTTGATGCAGCTTGAAGGAGAGCACTGAGAAATAGTTTGAGGCAGTCTGAAAGAAGTGAGTGGGAGCTGTAGGAGCAGATGGCACACTTGGTCGTTCCTTCCTAGCCCGTTAGAAAGGTGTTCAAGCAACAAGAATACTCGGATCCTTACAGAATAATATTCCTCAAAGACCATCTGATTTTTTTCATACTAACCCAAAAAGGAAGCTACGTGAATCTTATCTGCTACTGTAAATTAGAGACAAAAAACACCACAACAAAATCAGCCTTGTTGAAAAGAAGTGCTGTTCTTCACTTTGGCAAGCCATAGATTTTATCCTTCCTCTTACATCACTAACATGAAGGCAGAAGTGAATTCATTGCAGAATTTTACTAACCCTGCACACAATCAAAAGGAAAAAAATCCCAGTAATCTCTCTCCAACAGATGTAACAACACTATGGCCATCCTCTCTAGACTCAATCACCAATTATTTGGACGAGCGCTCCTAAATTCCAGTCCTCTTTTATAGACAGTTTCATACCTGCTTAAAGTTGCCACTTCGCCTTTGCTCCCAGTCCATCATGTCATGGAAAATGGGAATCATTACATTCCTCAGGTCTGGTTGAGGGATCAAAGTCACTTCCAGGAAGGGGCCAATCAATGCTGGAATAAAGTGAAGCTTGTGTTCCCCTAAAATGAAAGTGAATATGAACTTGAATTATGTGAATTGTGAGCTAGCAAACAATACAAACGTTATCTAAAAATTAAAAAATAGAACTCCAAATGTCTTTAGATTTTTACCTAGTGTTCATTAAAGCATGGGCTATTTCTTAAATGCAAAAAGTGAAGGGAAAAGCTGCAGACAACAGAAGAATGCAAGGCTAGCCAGATTTTATTATGCAATACTGAGGTCAAATGCAATAGCAGGTTACTACTATCCCAAGTCAGACTTCCAGGAGGAGAACAAAGACAAAGAACTCTGGGCATTTCATTTTTATCTGAGGAATGGTTTGTTTTCTGTGCTCTGCATTTCTATGTTTATAAAATGGTTAACTATTTGATATTACTTGTTCATCAAATAGACATAAATACTTTGATTTTACCTATTTTTAGTTAGTGAGTAAAGAAATGGAAGTGTATGTTGTGACTGCAGCAAAGGTAAAATGTGACTCAGCAGTTCCCAGAACAACTCCTTTAAAAATCGGTGTTAAAACACTTTCAATTAATTCAGCAGAGACTGCAAAACTAAGTTCTTGTCAGGAAAACTAGGAATGGCATACACTAAAAACTGACCATTTAGTTTCAGTTCTCTAGGCTTAAGACTTGATCTTCAGAATAGGAGTATTACAAATTACATTACACTAACTGTCCTAGATAGAAATTCATTTCCATAGCAGCCTATCTTGGGCTATACCAGTGGCCAGTCACACCAGTCTGATGCTATTTGGTATTCTGCAAAGGAAAACTACACTCCTCCCTGTTGGATTAATCCTGGGATGCATATCCATATGAAATCAAGGTGATCACACAAAGACCAAGGCTTATGATGAATCTTACTGCCAAAAGAACTGTGTAATGTTGACTACTATAACAGCAATTATATGAAATATCCTGCCTGCATGATTTAATTAGACACATTATCAGATGAACTTCATGGTGTCCGCAACAGTCCTTGCCCCCTGCTGAAAGACATCATGACTCCCTCCTTCCAATATAGAAATTGGCAGGTTTCTGTTCAGTAGAAAACAATGTGAGGAAGGAAATGATGCACACTGAGGTTTTATCCAAGCATGAGATCCAGGAGTGGGTTCCTGATATACCAATTTATAAGTATCTATCATGTATTCAAATAAGCTAGAGTACAGATGCCTCAGAGTGAATAGTTATGAGTAATTAATAGTAAATATTGTAAATTAGTAAAATATGCTACATAACAATTGTTAACAACACAAATAAGCAAATATATCTCATTTTCAATACTTCTCTTCCTAGTACAGGCTGAGCAGAAAGTCTAGTTCTACTACGACTACATATCTTGTCAGGAAAAAGATTTATGGAAATGAGATGATAGATCTCAGTAACCAACGACCTTCATATCTTTCACGAGACCTTTAATGAATGAAACTAATGAATAATTGAAATATAAACATGACAAGCGTGGTATTCAAAGCTTCTAATTGGTTTTGATACTCTTCCCAAACATTTAATTGCATTTCCCTGAGGCTTACACTTTCAAGCAATTTTCACAGTTACTGCTTATAAATATAAAAATGCTTCTAAGTTTATATCTAAGAATATATTTTTCTCTTGTTGTCCAACGTGTCATTTATGTATCAGCTCCTGATTTGTTTATGCCTTTATGGTTTAGTGGAGCTAGGGAGCTTTGGGGAAGATTTGATGCAAATCCAGCATCTCAAGAGAGTTTCAGAATTAAGAAATATGCATGTTCCTTAAACTGTTTGGCAACAGAACTAAAATTGTGAGCATAATTATATTTCCAGGCATAAAAATTCTGCCCAAAATGAGCAGTACTTTCTCTTCTAATTTTCTTTGACAGGTTTCTTTTAGTTCTCTCTGAAGAAACAGGGATAGGTTCAATACTGTATCAATGCTTACAATTGATTTAGCTACAAGTGACTAGTGTTTTCTGACACTTGAAAAAAGGCTTCATATAACCATAGAATCATAAAGGTTGGAAAAGACCTCTAAGATCATCTAGTCCAACCGTACACCTACCACCACTATTTCCCCACTAAACCATGTCCCTAAGTACTACATCTACCCTTTCCTTAAACACCTCTGAGGATGGTGACTCCATTACTTCCCTGGGCAACCTGTTCCAATGCCTAACCACTCTTTTGGAGAAGAAATTCCAACCTGAACCTCCCCTTGTGTAACCTGCAGCTCTTCCCTCTAGCCCTATCGCTCGTTATGCAGGAGAAGGCCAATCCCCATCTCACCACACACCCCCTTCATTCTCCCCTGAGTCTCCTCCAGATTGAAAAATCCCAGTTCCCTCAGCTGTTCCTCATAAGACTTGTGCTCTGGAACCTTCACCAGCTTTGTTGCCCTTCTCTGAACATGTTACAGAGCCTTGACGCCTTTTTTGTTGTGAGGGACTGAAAACTGAACACAGCACTTGAGGAGCACTCACCTCAAAGTGAGCACAGTATGGGCAATCCCAACTCCTCTACTACTGGTAACTCTATTTAATAACTGAAGTGATAATATTTGCTTTTTATTTTTTGAACTACTGAAAATGTCTTTTAACTCCTTACCTAAGTTCTGCCACATGCTGAAGATTTCACATCCCATTGTTACCCGCATGTCACCATATCTAGAATATATGAAAAATAAAGCAAAACAGTGAAAGATCATTTAAGAAAATCAAGTTCCTATAGCATTCTGTGACATAGTTAAATGAAATGTCTCATTTGTAGCTCATAAAAAAATACTTCAGAGGTGATTATTTCTTCCAAGTTCTTGCTCCTCACATTGTATCCAGCTAAAGCTATATTCCTAAAATCCAGTACATTCACAGTATTGTCAAAAGTACTTGTCACTTCTCAAAGCTGTATATCAGCAATGCAACTATGAAGCAGTATCTATCTTTCGCAACAATATGCTATAGCTCACTCAGAATAAATAGTTTTGCTCCAACTTAAAGAAACAACTGGCAGAAATACCTGAATGACTCTGAATTAACTAACACATGAACTTAGTGGTGGCACTGCTACAACATGGATATTTTGCTCCCATATCTGAATTAATTTAGGCACTTCCATGAAGGCTGCTATCATATCAATACAAAGGGCCAGAACTAACTATCATTCAGGAATATCGTTTCTGTGATTTTTTTGTAGGACTTTTTGCAACCTCTCCTATCTTACATTTTGAGAAGTGTTTGATCTGTACTATTTTCTAGATGTTGAAAGCAATACTTACTTTTCTAAAACCTTTTTTTTCTTGGAAGGTGTGAACATCTCCAGTTGAAGACATAACTGGTTTATAAAAATTACAGCAAGAAAAAAGTAGGAATCCCATATCTACAATAAGCAGATGGCATTTGGTTATTTTATTTTCTCAGTATTACCATATTGTGACCACCCAAGTTGCAAATTTTCAAATGACATCACTTGAATAATAAATTACTCTGTTTTTGATTAAATTTCATTGCACACAAGTATACTTTTCATCAGCATGAAATAAATCTATTTTACATATTTTACATCTCTTAAAATCAGAAGTTTCAGAGTTGCAGATTTTTATGATTTTTTTTTACATCTGCGAACCAGAAAACTTTACTTTCTAAGTTTGGACAAGTTAAAAGCTATCGCATGACAGAACTGTCATTTTCTGGTCTGTTCTCCTTTATAATTTTATTTCCTAGTCTCATCAGACAACAGCTGCAGGCCTCACTGGACAAAGCTAAAGCCAGACCTTGTTCTCATACTGTAAATACACAGATGTTTGTGAGCATGCTTTTAGAACCAGATATTGAAACTTCCACATAGAATAAAAACAAAAAACTGTATGAGTAATCTACTACAGAGACTAAAATAACAAAATGAAAAATAAACAGAAATTAAAAAAAAAAAAACACAAAAAAAACAAAACAAAACAAAACAACAACCCTCAACACTCCCAAATTTTAGGCCAGTCTGGTATTTAAGAGAATATTTCATTTCTGAACATCTGGAGTTGCTGATATAGTAGAAGTTATAGGTGTTCAGATGCTGGACCATCTAATAACAACCAGGCCGCAAGATGACGCAGGAGCAGGTGCTATATCTATCTTTTGTTAGACATATTTACTCTACCTTGTAATCAAAGTTTTCATTTAAGAAGTTTTTACGAAGGGCATCCGAAAGGTACAAGACTGTAGTGATGATCACACTGGAAAGAAAAGAATAAAAGAGAGTAGTTTTCATTAAGTGGAAATTCATGAGTAATACTCAGAACCAGAACTTTTTTCAATGAAAAAATAGGTGTACCATACAGAGTGACATTAAATACTGCATTTTAAAAATATACAAATGCCTGACTGCTAGCAGCATTTGTTGACGGAAAACCACCACATCAAGAAAAAGAATGGGTGTTCTATACAGAACAGTATAACTTACCAGAAAGAAAAATCATTAATTTTGTTATGCAAATAATGCTGATATCACATTTACCACTAATACATACAGTGATATAAACAGTTGGGCAATTTGCTTTGAACCTTCTTGGTCCTGAAAATACATACACTGACAGTCTCAGTATAAAATATCTAGTAATTATCACGTATACAACAGTAACAACCCTATGGAGAAGTCTTTTTAAATAGCACAGGTAAATGCAAAACTGCATGAATCCGGCCAGAAAGATCTCTTTTCTGACTGCTGCAAATGGTTGTACATTGTTCATACATTGACATTTCCCTGATTTATATTGCCCTTAGATAAATATGGGCAACCAAAATCTTTTCCTGGTGGCTGTCTCCAGATGTCAATGACAATCTTCTTTACAAGCAAGCAAACAAGATTTGCCAAAATGCATGTTTGAGAATCCACAGAATCAGATCATCCTTAAGGATTACTTAGATATATTCAATTTCAATAAGTGAACCTTTAAGCTGACCTGCTGCACTCATGACTATTGACTTGTTTGGTGAAATCAAAAATCCATATAAGCCAATCTTTTTCAAAGCAGTTGGTAGTGGATGCTTATGGGAGAGGAAAAAAAATTAACACTGAATGTTCTGTTCACCGTCTCATTCATGTAGCTCACAACAGTCAACAGTTTAATGACCTCTTGCAAAAAAGATTACATCTGCAACATTTCATGTAATTGCTATCTACTGAATATTAATACTTTCAAAAATTCTTTGAATGTTTATCAGCCTGTATCATGTTGCAGTGTTAAAATTTGTTTCCCTTTCCACACTTCGTACTTCATTTTTCACTTTTTGCAATGAATTTAAGACTAAGTGTGTCTTACTAAATACAGCAACAACAATATATACAGATATATCTGAGGATATAATATTTTCAGCTTCACAACAGCGAGCAATTATACATTAACCAACCCATCTAGGAGATAAATCATATTTTTCTTCAGACATTTTTGACAGATTTCAAGTTTATAAACATAAAATGGCTATACATCATTTAGGTTATCGCTAGCTCAAACGTTCACTTCCATTTCTCAACTTCAAAAATGACTGTCTCTGTTATGCTTTACATTCTGGTTTGATGTGTCTGAACACCTGGAAAAATTGAGCCTCAGACTGTAGACCACCGCTTGATTCTCAGATTTCCTTAGGTCTAGTTATATTGCTCAAAGGTAATCTGCATACATTTTATTTTTTCAGTATATACATTGTATCTTAGCTTTTCTATCCAAGTAGCCTTCCATGTTTAGTGCTCATTTGTACAGTTTATCCCACTCTTTCAGCAACAGGGAGTTATACTGCACAGCACTTCCTGTTGCAGCATGGAAGACAAAGTGAAATTAGCTAAGTTAGCAAAATGTTAACATAATCAAAGCTAAGAATGAATGCGTGGTAAGAAAAACAATTGTCTCATTCTTGTTATGGTGCATGATTTAATTCACATTTCACGTGCAAAATGAAAATAGTTTGCACATTTCAGGAAGACGTTCTGGTAAAAAGGTCAGTTCATCAGAACTATTGCTACGTACAATTTCAACCTACAGTGCAAAGTAATCTCCAAAAAATGGTACACATGAGAAAATAACAAAATATCCCCAGAAACACAATCATATTGTCAAGTTTACAGTACATAGAAGTATTTCTATCCTTTCTTGCCACATTCATATGGCAGGTGACACTAAGGAGTCTTAAATACTAACTAAAGAGTCTAAAATCTGCTTTAATTCATAAGAGAAATAATTAGAGTAGAAATTTTAACAATAATTTTTAGGAGACTTTCTCAGAATTTTCCTGAGATAGCAGAATAACTGCAATGCAAGTGTTTGTTGCTATAGGCAACATAGCTCCACTTTGCTTTATTTGTTAACCAGAGATATTGTATGGATTAGTTGATAAAATGTAGGTCTGTAGAGTGAGAGAGCAAATGTAGTAGATTAAACAAACAAACAGCATGGAACGATGATGGCGTTGTTTCTGACCCACAAACTGAATCCACTCGAGCTACTAAAATCAGGAAGGACAGAAAACATTGCTATGCATTGCTAAGCATATGGATCCTCTCTCTTCCCCCCCCTCCCCCCCCCAAAAAAAAGTAGATTCTATAAAGAAAAGAATTTAAAAATGCACAAATTAGGGACAGCAACCTGAGGACAGATGGACAGTTGAGTGATCCAGTACAATATTCACATTCCAAGTTGTCCCCCATCCAACAATTTCAAAATAGCACACATTTATTTAAAATCTAATTGAGTATCTATCGAGAAAATATTGAGCTTGAGACAAACTTTCCTTTCTTCCTGCCACAAATTTGTTCACTGTTTTATATGAGAAAACATCTGTTTGTGGCTATTACTATGCAGGGCTCACACAGAGAATGCTAACCCAAGGTCTGGTCAGGACAGTTCTGTCAGAGTGGCTTCTCCATCCAATTATTTCTATAGTAAGATTTTTCAGTAGTTCACAGCAGTCCCTATAAGTTCAAGAATTGGTTTGGCACTTGGACTGTGCTCTGACAACTTGAAACTGCTTGGGCAGCCAATTGTAGAAAACAAAAGTTTTATTTTTCTATTCTGGTATGGGGCAAATATAGAACACAGACTTCCCATTTTATCCTTTGCTTTCAAAAATCTTTCAAAGCACAGAGATGTTAAAAAAGAAGAAATTGTCTTTCATATTTCATAAATTAACAATATGAACAGAGTTTCTCTTATGTATATACACCTTCCACTGTATCGATACACCTATGTGCACACACACTCAATGACAGACTGAATGGTGCACATGAATTTTTACAGCTTCAGTTGAAAGCAATTGTTTGTATTACATACAACCAGGAATGCTGTTGGCAACACTGTGTATTACATTAAAGCAAGAACTTTTGTTCAGTGTAGGAGTCTCAAACTCCCACATCACGGGAGCTAATAGGATTCTTCAAAGCAGCCATAATGATGAAACTAATGCTACTTTGTTGTCATGATTCCTTTATTGTGCATTCTGTTTGAATATTTTTAAATAATAATAGTAATGTCTTCCAGTTGTCATTGAATTGGATAACCAAAAGGACATTCTATTTAAAGTCAACATGCCCAGCTGTCAGCAGATGCATTTGTAATTTTATTATAAACAATACATTAGAGTAAATCTTACTCTACAGATCAATGATTTTTCTATAATCATAGTCATGCATTCATTTTGTATGCTCATAGAATTTGAAGTGAGAACTGGGAGATCTAGCATCTCTACCAGTCAGGAAAATGCTCTAAGTATATACATTAGTTAGTACAGTTATACATTAATCATACATAAATCTTTAAACAAAAACTTCTTCAATAGCAGGGGAACTGAAGAATTAATTCCTTGTTACATAATATGTAGGTGCAGTATGTTACAAATATCAGACTTACTCAGCAAGTCATAGGAACCTCACTTTCCTTTCTGCTAGCCTTCTCAATTTTTAATGAAACATGGCATATCTGGAGCTTAGCTGAGTGTGTTCAGTGCTCTCAAAAGATGCCAGGCAACTAAAGCATTTGACAAGTGATTCTTCTCCTATACTAAGGGAAAACTAAGGGAGTAACCATTACCCTGTTATGTCCAGTGGAGAGAGACATTATGAAGGTGTTATGCAAAAGCTTCAATTTTAGTCCAGCCTAACTTACTGCCTAGATCACGTAGAAAGTAGCTCTATTCCACAATGAAACAAATGAAGAAGAAATGAAGATGGTATTTTCTTTAAAACGTATTAAAAACAATTAGTCACTCACCACAGAGATCCCTTTTACAAATATTAAATAACCATAAATAATCATTTTGTTTGCTGAATGTATCCTGATTAGCTCAACAGAGATGGTGCATGGTCATGTGTTTTAAACAGAGTTAATTTCTGTCTTATTGCTCAACTGGTAGAAGTTAATAAACATTAAGGATTTGTTGCATGTATTTCTTCTTCCCCCACAGAGCACAACTCAAATGAAGAACCATTTGTCTGATTTAGTGCTATGTCTGTCTTTTTATATGTTACTTCGTTTCTCAAATTTTAGAAGTCACATGGTGATTCTCCAACGCTAGTCAGTAATGTTTTTTCATCATGGGTATTCAGACATTCAGAATTACAGACCATGAATGCTGCATCATCACAAAGTATCCTAATTTCTGGATAGATCCAAATTTGTCTTCTTAGCTCACAGTACTTTCTCTTCTGTTTTATCTCAGACAGCATCCAAGTATCAGATGCTACATAATTAATGAAAATACTGCAACAAGAAATAAAAAATTCTAGAAGCAAGAGAGCAGCAATATTTTTTTAATATAATTATTATATATTGAAAGACTCTGATGGCTTTTAAATCTAAAAATCTTTCAGGTAAATGAAGTTCTGCATTTATAAATAAGAGACCAAATGAAAACTTTTTCCCCCCCTCAGGAAAAGCTTATTACCTGATTATATCCTCTCTAGGACTCATTTTTTTTCCTAGGCTCAGACAGGCTAAATCTCTCTTCCTGTAAATACCAGACAGATCAAATATTTATATGACTCCGGGGAGTGGGGAGAAAAGGCAGTGCTGCTGGTGATACAACTGCAGTGATGGGGGAAGCTCCCAAGATACGCGCTGCCTTCAGATCTGTGCCTGCTTCTCGGGCTGGAGCCCAGGCAGCTGAGAAGGCAGCTGTGTGACACAGGAAGCACGACAGTAATTTTATTTCTGGGAAGAAGGAATGAGAAAACATCCACATTTTTAATGAATTACTTGACTATGCTCTTAAAAGGATGGGCTACATCTTTTCCTCACAGACATGAAGTTCAAGAAGTTTTGCATTCAATCACAAAGTGACTCAGATCACTGGAAGTGTTCTGGTTCTGCAAGCAATGTTAGAGGAGAACAGCTCAAGTGTGCTTCTGTCCCTGGTGCAGGCAGTGCCATAACCTCTCATCCTGCCTCTGGGATCTTCCCTTCCTACTGAAAGACTTTGGGTTGGGAAAATCTCAGCAAAGCTATCACTTTCATGTCTCTTTGTTTTTTAATTCCTCGGGGAAGATGAAGGAAGGCAGCCTCCAAAATGGCAGTAGGGAAACAAGTGAAAGGAAGGTATTCCCATTCAGAAAAACTAGTCCTAAAAAACTCTGTCCGCAGCTAAGAATTGAGGTGGATTTTCTCTTCTGCTCTCTCAAAAAGAAACAAAAATTAAGCCAATGATATAAAAAATGCTAATGATGATTCTTCAGTTTGCACACAGACATTTTAATACTCCAAACACCCACCCAACACTCTCACAACACAAAGCATAATTTCTTCCACAAAGGAGCGTATGCCTAGGAAATAAAATTATTAAATGCTAAATGTGTAAATACGTGCTTACATAACATTTGCTGCAAGTAAGGTTTATGCAATTGCACATGTATACGGTCAGTTTGCCAAATTCCGTCTGTCTTCCACGCCTGACAGAAGTGCATAGTTTGAGCCACAGTTTGACCAGAGATGGTCAAAACCAACTGACAGGGATTAATAAAAGATGTTTGATGCAAACCAGAATACAAATGCATGCACATTCTTTTGCAGAACTTGACAACAACATCTTTAGCATATCTGAACACCACCAGTCCAAGAAACACGCATCAAGGTCATTCCTAAATCTTAGTTTTGTACATGTCAGCTGTTGCAAAGCCATCTGCCAAGCCAGCTGTTTCTGGAATATGTAACAACTTCTTAGACGATATGCTTAGTCTAAGAATACCTATGTTTTTCCCTCCTTCCTGTATATCTCAATTTATCTTAAGCATGATTACCAGATGCATCATATCCATTCTCTGATTATTAACATTTTTTGCTGGAATTCAAATTAGGTAAGATTAGTATTACTGAATTATTTAATAAAAATGAGCAAAAATGTTATTTTATCAAGTCATGATAAAGTTCAAACAAATACTGCGATGTTTTTATGTCCATGCATACACACAACATTCATCAGGATCATAATTTTCCCAAATTTAACTGCAACCATTAGATTGTTCTTAGTTGTCTGCATAGCACTATGAATTCAAATTCCTCTAGGTGCTAGTAAGTGCAGTGTAGACTAAAAACCAATTCAACAGGCACTGTTGTTCATGTAAATCCAAAAGTTTGGATTCCTCTGTCTCCTCAATACAACCCCCCTCTTCTGCTGACTCCAACGGTTAGATAATTCTGTTGACTGGTCAGCTGGCTTATCTGATCAAAAACTTAAGCCTACACAGAAGGATAGCTGGTGACACTGACAAAATAAAATTCAATTGTTTTAGACCTACTGTAATGACTTCTCAGAAATGCTGGGAACCTGCTTCTGTAAAAATAAGGCCAGAGCACAGAAAGAATGGTTCAAGGGCCATCCCAATATCTCAGACTACCAGCAGGGAATTCTTAGAGCCCAATGCTACTGTTCCCTGTGTTGATTTGTGATTTTCAGTCTGTGATTTTTCTCTAAATATGCAGAAAAAACTTTTAATGATTTTATAGCAGACAATTTATTCTGGAGAGCAAAGAGATATCTACAACTCAGCATTTCAACAATCAGATTTGAAATGAACTTCTGTTGAGATTTGTCATTTGCTGTGAGGAAAACAAAGATGCTGATGCTTAGCATCTTCAATCTGTAAAAGTGTTTCTGAGTTTCCAGTTATGCGTGCTTACTGAAATACAGAGTATATGATTATTATAAATTTGTTATGTGCAGCAATTTAAAAACTTTAATATTAAACTCAGAAATGAAAAACTGCAGCCAGCATTACAAGCCGTATTTTGCTTATTTTATTATATACATACTGTAACTGTATTTATTTACATCATGATCTTCACACACTTTTATGCAATGTCTTACTTGTTCGCAACCAATCGCATCACTGTCCAGTCTTTGGGAAACATCTCCGGTCGTATCAGTATCCGAAATACAGTGAAAATCTGTAGCAGGAAATCCTTTGGAAAGAAAAGAAATAGTCTTATGGCTTTGGTGCTTTATAAAGAGCAGTAAGCTTTAGAAATATTTTAGTTAGAGACAAAAAAAATCATTGTAGTAATAGCAGAATAGAAATATAACCCTGAAACCCTGAGCAGTTATTTTCAACATAGATCTACCTTAGAATTTTTTTTTCCATTTTTTATTCCCCAAGAAAGCTTCAAATAGCAAATAGATTCATTTTTTTCTTAAGAAGAGGAAAATAACTTAATCTGCTACTTGAATGACAGCCATACATATGATAAAGATGCATTTGGTTTCCACCCATACACTTCCACAAATGTGATCCCGAGAACACTCTGCAAATCAAAAAAGCACTTTACAAACACCACAGAATTCTGAATATCTCCTTAATCATGTCAGGTTTTCATCACATTCAAGACTTATTCTAAAAGAGGCACTATTTGGTGGGAAAGAAAGAGAATGTAAGGACAACTGTAACACTGGGTTTGCAAATACTGGTAAAGTCAACAGCTGTGTTCAGACCCCTGAACTGTTACTGCAGCTGCCTGTCTCTATGCAGATCACTTAACCTCTCTGCCTCTTCTGTTCAATCTATAAAAATATTGAATGTATGTGAGCTACTCTGAATCTAGAAAGCACTGTTTACGAGCTTAGTGTTATCATCTCCTATCATTTAACTCACTAGTAAACAACTAAATTAAACTATTCTTCCCAGAACGAGGTTTTTCAGATTTTTCTTCGATAAGTAAAACTATAAGAGTAATATTTCTAATGGTTGATCTTGATTGTGTATAATATTGTCTACAAATTTTTAGTAAGTCAAATGGAGCTTTTGATATCATGAGAAGAATGAGGCAAGTGATACAATTCACCTAACAGAACCGGTGTTGCATCTGACCATGAAATGTTTCACATTGATTCTGCTAACATCACTTGCAGAGACAGACTTTGAAACAGGGATGAGATGAAGACACAACCAGAGGATATCAAATAATTCTGAACACCAAAATATATTCTCAAGTACATTTACCAGAGTGTAGATGGGTACTGCATAACAGATGTCTTTCATTAGAAAATCACTGTAAAGGGGGATGAATGCAGGCGCTGGGAAAGGCAGCTGAGATCCCAGCACCCACCCACCAGAGAAGATTACATAAAAGAGACAACCTGTTTTCTGAGTAACTTGCCAAAAATTTCTCTGTATTAGAGAGTATATATGTGATGCAGTGCGGATAATACAGTGTTTGAATGCAGGTGACCAGCTTTACAAATAAACAAGTAGCTCCATAAGCAACAGATTTAACCCAGACTGCCTAAATATAGTTGTCCACCTTATTAAATTTCAGTACTTCATCATCTCCTTTTTTCCTTTAGGGTTTACCTCCATTCCCTTTGCAGTAACTTCTGCAGTTCTGTGCCGTTATCACAACAATATGGCAATGCCCCAAATGCTGCTGTTTGTCACCTCACAGTAATTCCCCCATTCTTCCACACTGTCTACTGTCCAGACACAATACACGTTGCTGCTGTTACAGAGTTACTGAATGGCTGCCGACCTGAAGAGACCAAAATGGTTGCTGTTGGGAAACCAAAGAATCATAGAATCAACAAGGTTGGAAAAGACCTCTAAGATCATTTAGTCCAACCATTCACCTATCACCAATATTTCCCCACTAAATGTGTCCCTTAGTACATCTAAACTTTTCTTGAACACCTCCAGTGATGGTGACTCAACCACATCCCTGGACAGCCTGCTCCAGTGCCTCAGCACTCTTTCAGAGAAGGAATTTTTCTAATATCCAACCTGAACCTCTCCTGGCACAATTTGAGGCCATTCCCTCTATCCCTATCCCTATCCCCTATCCCTAGTTATGTGGAAAAAGAGGCCGACCTCCACCTCACCATGACCTCCTTTCAGGCAGTTGCAGAGAGTGATAAGCTCTCTCCTGAGCCTCCTCTTCTCCAGGCTGAACAATCCCAGTTCCCTCAGCTACTCCTCATGAGACTTGTGCTCCAGACTCCTCACCAGCTTTGTTGCCCTTCTCTGGACATGCTCCAGAGTCTCGATGTCTTTCCTGTAGTGAGGGACTGAAAACCGAACACAGTACACAAGATGCGGCCTCACCAGAGCTGAGTACAAGGGAACAATCACCTACCTGCTCCTGCTGACTGCACTATTTCTTATACGAGCCACGATGCCATTGGCCTTCTTGTCTACCTGGACACACTGGATCATGTTCAACCACACGTCAATGCAACCACCAGGTCCATTTCCTCAACACAGTCTTCCAGTCACTCTGCCCCAAACCTGTAGCATCATGTGAGGTTGTTGTGGCTTAAGTGCAGGATCTGGCACTTCATTTCCCTGGCCTCAGTCCAACTATCCAGCCTGTCCAGATCCCTATGAAGAGTTTTCCTACTCTCAGGCAGAGCAACGCTTCCTCTCAGTTTCGTGTCACCTGCAAACGTACTGAGGGTGCACTCAATCCCCTCATTCAGGTCACCAATAAAGATATTAAAAAGGGCAGGCCCCAGTACTGTCCCCTGGGGAACACCACTGAATGGTTTAAGGATCACTTAAAACCCCACATGTGCAGAGGTGTAAACTTAGTGCCTTTGACACCCAACAAGCCAGTGCCAAAGCCTGCTGAAATTCACAGGCTTGTTTAGAAGTTGTTACGGAAAGAATGACAGACGGAAAGGAATATCACATATGCTTCATTTCTTTAGGCAGCTAGGTTAAGAACAGAATAAGCTTTTTATTCCAGGGAAGCTCAAAAACAAAGTAAATGTAGACATTGGTGTTATATTTTGAATTCGGAACATTAGGCCATTTTTTTCTCGTATTAACAGAACCTGTGTCATCAATTCAGTGATATGTGATTTACTGGATATAAAATATGTATTTGAAAAGCCCGAGATTGAAGATTTGTCTATGTTACAATAAGTATGTAAAAAACACACAAACATAATGCAGAGCAATTCAAGGCTAAAATATAACTGAATGAAAAATCCTAATCTATTTAGAAAAGAATAGCTTTAGCAAGATTTGCAGGATACAACTATTAAATTTCTACTACCATAATTAACATTAATAATTAACAATTAATAATTAAAACTTTCATGATTAAGTTTGTGCATATTTGGTAATACATTTCTCTAGGAATCCATTATAAGCACTAAAATAACCAAACAAAAAAATGTGTGTTGACTAGCCTAACACTTTACCAGTCACAGAATGTTGTTTACGTAGGCTTAGGTTGGAAGGGACCTTAAGGATCAACTACTTCCAACTCCTCTACCATAGGCAGGGCTGCCACTCATCCATCCAACCTGGCCTTGAACACTTCTGGTGATGGGGCTTTCACAGTTTTTCTGGGCAACTATTCCAGTCCCTCATCATCCTCCGAGTAAAGAAGTTCTTTCTATCATCTAATTTAAGTATCCCATCTTTCAGTTTAAAGCCATTTCAGTCTCCTGTGTGATGAAATTATGAATCTGTGATTCATTCTCACTGTGATTCAGTGAGAAGCACTGCCTTCTGAGAGACCAGAAACTATTTATTCAGTTAATCAACAACAATTTTTGAATTTCTTTTATATTTATCTATATAATACACACAAAATCCTCTTTAAAGTAGGTCAGACTCTTCACTGTATTTCTTAGGATAAATCTATATTAGCATTTCAGTTTCGGACAAGAGTCCAGCTAATTGCTTGATCCTCAGTGTCTTGGTTTGCACTGCAGTTATCAAGTTACTTCTTATCAGGTTTTTGTACAGCATCCTAGAGATTTCTGCAGAGTGCCAAGGAGCCTACATGGAAGATGATTTGACAGCTGTCTCTGTCAGGAAAACATATCCATCCAGATTTGTTCCCCAGATCTCTCCTTCACTGCGTCTGCCTACATCATAAGCCACCCAAATATTTGATTTAGAGCTATCTGCTCCAGCACCAATCCTTTTAGAAGTCCCACAGCGTGTACGTGCATGCATGAGTGGATACATTTGCATAGCAGCAGAAGAATGGTGGCTAGTTCTGAGCTTCTTCACCAGAGACATTTCCCATGCTAGCCAACCCACACAGCCTTTGTCCCAGCAGCCACTAGAGAGCAGCGTAATAAATTGCACTTGGTGTTAGGCTTTGGCACCTGTCGTACCCTGCTTGGGTTCCTTCTGCTGGAAGAAAGGGAACAAAGAGCAGGTAAAGCTCACACAGAAAACACGATCTTTTCCTCCATTAGTTCTCTCCTATATATCTATTCTGATACATTATCTAGTGTATCTATCCTCTATGCAGTAGCGGATAAAGATTAGGCCTGACAGGTTTTAACCCAATAATTAAAAAACCGCTCATATTAACCAAAGCCATTTTGCTGTGGTCAAAGCTGCATTATGCTAACATATACTATTTTCTCATTCATTTTCCTACTTCTCACCTCCTATTTATAATTTCCTCTGTTAACTTTTGTCATAAACTAGATCTGAGCTTTTTTGTGACAACAAATACATCCGCCTACAAGGGAGCTCTGTTATGTAAATTGCTATAAAATATATTTACGAGAAGAAGATGATATTTTGTGGTAAGCAAAATGAGCATATATTTAAAATAATACTGAAATATAAACAAAAGGAATCATTTAAAATTACTGCCTTATTAAATTAGATGTTTCAAAAGAGAATGAAATACAGTCTCTGGTGCTGCCACTCAGTCATGAATCTCTTGACATCTCTTTCTTACTTCATTTGCATATTTTTAAATATAAAATGCTTTTTCCATCTTCTACTTTCTGTGGAAAATAACTGACTCTCCTGTGACTAAAATAAAAATAGTCATTGTGTCAATTACTTAAAGTAAATATATTTCAAAAATAGAAAAAATCTTTCAATAAACTACCACTTATTTAAAGCATCACTCAGACGTCTGTCATATAAAAACGTGTAGATATAAGTGTCGTTTTTAAATTGATGTAATTCCTTCAAACTCCATTTGGCAATACTGTGTTAAGCAAACTAGAAATATATATAAACTGTTCTCAAGAAGAACTGAAGATATGTTTAATAGGATAAACGACAACCATTTTCTTTTGCACAAGTACCTACGTGAGTGAATTTTTATTTGGAGAAGTGGCTTGATGGAGGTAATTTTTGAATAGTAGCACAAATGCTGTGCAAACATGCATTCATGCAAGCACTAGATATAATTACTTTGAGGATTAGTCAAAGAAAGAAGAAATACCTTGTGAAATCACTGCCCAATCATTCAGAATAAAGAGATGCTTATAAACAGAAGTAATCAAAGCAAAAAAAGCACAGCAGATAGCAATTCAAAGCCCTGGGTTACACTCAGATAAGTCACTTGCAAACTCTGCATTATATCTGTAGTTTGCAATGCGCTTAGAGAAGATCCAATCCAATTTGATATAACTGATCAAAACTGGTGCAAAAAGAGGATTCAAAACTGCAACAAGTTGATGCTAGTTACCACTGATGCTTAAATCCCAAAATATGTACTAGCTACGAGAATAATAACTATGATTACTATTTCAGTCTCTAAAACCACCTCCAATAAAAATGTCTTACCACAAGTATTTACACTCTAAATCTTATTTTACTCATATTGATGTCAGTTCCTAAAGAGCATGCCTTAAAGCAGAATAAAATACAAAAGAATTTTCACACTTGGCAAAAAAAGCGAAGTACAGAGGTAAGTGGCAAGGCTGTTTAAGACAGCCTAAGAAATACACAGTCACTTCATGATTAACAGCAGTGTCAGACAAACACATTAGCTCTCATCTTTCCCTCTTCCTGTTACTCACATTTTAGTGATATTTGATATTTCCAAGTTAACAAAAAATCTACTTCTTATATTACTTAAGATTCAGAAGAGGAGTGCTAGAATTAATTATGATCAAACATATTGCCACTTAATCACTGGTGAAGTCGATGCTGATTTGATGAGATCAGAATGGAAATAATAAATTCTGGACTCAAACTCTTACAACCTCTATTTTGACAGCTGATGGCACTAGCTATAGCTACTTTCCAAATGTCTTTGTATAATAATAGCGTATGTATGTGTAATGAATATAAACGTGCCACCAATCAAACACCATTCAAGCAATAATTCTAGAGATTTTCATGTCCTAGAATCACGGAAGTCTCAATAAACTCAACACTGTACGTCACAGATATACCAAGCGTAGGAATCAAGTTTGAAACATCCAGCAAATATAAAAATCGAAATCTAAGAATATATATCAGCTCAGAATTCAAACAGCAGGGAGAATATTTTCAATAAAAAAATGTCTAGGTTCCACAACATATATGAATAATTAGCTAACGATTAGGTAATTACCTCTGCCGTGTGAAAACAGATGGTCATTTTACTATTACAGTAGTAATAGTATAAAAATGTCCCCCCATTTTAACTTCTAGGTAGAAGATCTTTCGTTGTTCTTGTTGTTTTTAATAGGAGAAGAGGGAATAGCTTTAAACCAAGAGAAAGGGAAATTTAGGTTAGAAGTTAGGAAAAAATTCTTTACTCATAAAGTGGTGAGGCACTGAAACATGTTGCCCAGAGAAGTTGTGGATGGCCCATCCCTGGAGGGCCAAGGCCAGGCTGGATGGGGCTCTGGGCAGCCTGATCTATTCAATGGGAGGTGACCCTGCCCACGGCAGAGGGGAAAGAGCTCAATGATCTTTAAGGATGCTTCCAACCTAAGCCATTCCACAATTCTATGGTAGTAATTTTTCCTTGTGATAGAAATAACTTTCCCAGCAGTACTTTTTTCTATCTCTCAAACTCAGTATGATTATGTTACTACAAAGAAAAGGCACTAATGAATGGTATTCACTCTTCAGAACACCTCTAAGCGACTATCAGCAGTTTGAGAAAATCTGGAATTGCACCATGACTATGCTTCCAGTTTCAGTCATACTTGAGTTTATAAATCATAACTTCCAAAGTAGCATCAAAAAACTACACTATCACACTATGATATCATGACTTTCCTATTTGGGTCATTGCCTGAATAAGATTTATTATCTAGACCAAATATGGTTCTATATTAGTTTCTCAAGTTTTAGCAGAGTAGAAGCCTTGGTGTTATGTCTTTATGCAAGTAACCTTAACCTTGCCTTTTCTTTTTTCATCTTTCTTTTTTCCTCTTTAATCCATCCTTTTCTTCCAAAAAGGAATTAAAAATAATGAACCCATTAAGTCCATCAATAAAATTGGTACAAGCTGCCCTGAAAAAGTTCTGCAGCTACTCTCTTCCATAATCAAACAGGAAAAACATTACAATATGCCAATGGACCTGCTACACCATTAACAAAAATAGAGAGGTTTTGAATATGCATTTCTCAAACTGTGTGCTTGCCATTGCCATATATAAGTAAATGAATAAGTAAATAAATAAGACAAATAACTGGATATCAGAAAGAATCAAGCAGAGTTGTGTAACATTAGACTGCCATCATCTATAAAACAAGATCTAAGGTTAAGTTTATTGCTTTAAAACAATTATACAGTCCTCCATTCCCTATTCTATCATCTGTCACCACAAAAGCAATAGAATCCTAGCCTCATAACAAGAGTTGACCTCAGTACATACGGAAATCTGGGTAAAAGTTAGCTAATCTACAAAACAGATTGCATTTAAATATGTTTCACCAAAGCACAGAAGTATCTGAAAGGGAGAAATCTAAAAGAGAATCAATTAGAGAAACTATTGGATGTAATGGAGACTTGAACAAGTAGAAAAGCAATTCTGTTACTTACTCTCAGGTCCTCCTTTGTATTGAAGCTATCAAGAAGCTGTTGATAATGTCTATCGGTCATTTGTCGCAAGAGTGACAGCAAACAGGAGACAAACTCTCCCTGTTAAGATACAGGCATGAAGAGAAGCATTAAAGATTATAAGGTCTTCCATACTTGTGCTTGAACTGTCATATCATAAGCATTTTAATTAATTTAAAAATGTGACAGAAATTAATTATACAATTAGAAAACATTATTTCATATTTAATGAAAATACATTAATTTAGCTAAGAACATCCTTCCCATTTAAAGAATTAATTTCCCCTCAAAGCAGTTCACTTGCTCAGCAAAATCTATTTGAAATAGCTCCTGAAAAGCTAAAGCAATAGAAGTTTGATTTGCCATTTGTTTTTTTTGTACTTATATTTAAACAGATTAAGATTGCTAAAATTACAACCTCTTAATCAACTCGGTTTTGAAGCAAAATATAAATATTTTGCAGCAATTCTGGGAAGAGTTCTATTGTTTTCCTTTAAGAAAGAAACAGCGGAGAATTTTTCAAAATTAAAATATCATATTTGTTTAAAAGAAAACTCATTAATAGGACTGGAGAAAAACTGAAAATGTTTTTGATAAAATGTTTTCTTGGCCTTGCTATGGAATTTCTCCTTAAAGCCAGCTTAACCACTGGGTAGCCACACTCGCTCCCACTGTGTTGACTTCCGGACTCCCTCTACAGCATGTCTCAAACTCTAGGAAAGGTATGCTCCAGGATGTAGCCAAGGAACTTGTGGGCTGCTCCATGGATTTCTCCCTGCCTCTACAGATGCACGTCCTGGATGTCCCCTGAACGGCACGGGATACAGGAATAAAAAAAGTAGAGAACCGCTCTGAGGTTCTCCAGTGAGCAATCAAATAAGCAAGAAACTACAGGAAGGAATAGGTTCTCCCTCTCTTTGCCATCTGCTTCTTCTCTTTTGGCCTGGGAAGAAACAGTGAATGGTATCAATATGGTTCAACTGCAGACTGGATGAGGACAGGAAAGAGTGAAAGGTCTGGACCACATCTCAATGCTGTAAGAGAGTAATTCTAGTATCATGTATACTTGTTCAAAAATAGGAAACACATTTCAGGCCCCTATCCACCAGAAACGGGGAACAAGACGGGAAAGACAGGTATAATTACATTACTTTAAAATGCTGCGTTTCACTTGTTTTTAAAGCAAAATTTAGCAACAATTTTCCCAATCTTTCATTAAAAGCATAATGTAACCTTTAAAAAAAAAAAAAAAAAGGGAATATATGTTCACAGGAATGGCTGATGTAGCTTTTACACTTGAAGGGCTAATACACTTGTGATTATACCTGATATACCTGGGGGTGTGTGAGGGGCTTGCTTTAACACACAACATAGTGGTAAAATAATAATTATGCCTTGCTCACAGTAAGATTCTGCACAGAAATAATGCTCACAAATTCTGTAAAACCACTGTTCATAGTGAACACAACTTTTTCAAAACAATATCCAAAGTCTACAAAGTTAACCTTTAAGGTCTGGGCATAGCCACCAAGGTCACAGCTGTTATTTTGTATGTATCCATAAGGTATTTGAAAATCTATTTCCTATCAGATTCTTTTCAGAGATCAGAAAGACTTCGGTCTTTTATCATTATTTTTCTGTAGTTGCAATTTCATTGTATGTAGTCTCAATATGATTTTATCCTGCCAGGTAATATAAGTTAGGTTCAACTAAACATATTTTATTAAGATTTCTTCCAAGGCTAGCCACAGAACAACTACTCGTGCCATCTGTTAGAAGTGCACAGAAGCAAACTTCACACACAAAATCACCATGATAACAACCATGGGGACCAGATTCCAATGTTCTAAGTCAAGTCAGATCACACAGCCAATTCACTGAGGTAGAACCTATGAGTAATTTTCTATGTCTCATTGAACAAACATAACTGTTAAAATATATGAAGCTAACAATTAAATTGCAATTTAGGTTCTCCAGTTCTAAACTTCCAAGATTTCAAATTAAAAAAAGACTTACTCTAGTTGGTTTTCTCTCTGCTACCTTCTTATATGCAGCCTCATTTTTCTTAACCTAAACATCTAAATCACGGGCATCCTAAATGAACTAAAGTATAAGCTTCACTTTCACCTCTGCATTTATTTCAATGTTAGTTAGTACAGCTTCTGTAACATGGACCCCTCCCCAGGTTCCCTCCCAAGACATGTTTAATTTGTGCTCAGTTTGAAGCATTCCATCCATCCAGCTTGCTACAAATGGAAACAGTACCAAGGTACCAAAACTATCTGAGACAAAAAAAAAAAAAAAAAAAAAAAAAAAAAAAGGTGTAGCCATGAAATCACACAGTCAGCTTGCTGCTGACTGATTTTATGCCGCTTCCTTGTAAACTGCAAAGGAGCGGTGACACATGGGCCTAGAAAATCACACCATGATGTGTTGACTACGTTCCAACTATATCTGATGAAAAAAGGTTTGATAGAGTTTTATCCTGTGTACTGACTTAATACATCTCTCAAAGACTATTTATAATATGTGGAGCTTGGAATTATGATAACGTACTGGAACAGACTCTACTGTGGTACTCCTGTACTTCATCATACTTGCTCTGCAAATAGTTCCAAGAATCTGGCTCAGTGTGTTGCCATAAACCCATATTGCATGATGTTTCTACATAAATGCATATAATCTCCTTATACTGTGCCGTGAGTCACTTCCACATTAAGTATTCTTTCAGATGCCTATGGTTAACAGTGACATGGCTCTCCTTGTGGACAAAAAGAAAAATTTGAAACTTCAAAGTAGTTCCAGTCTAAGTTTTTGATACCTTGAAAGAATTAGACTGTCATGACGTTTTACAAAAACTTAACCTGAAAACAAGTGGATGTATCAGAATAAACCAATTATCTCAACACTTTGTAGCACTGCGACTTTAATACTACAACCACTCCTTCAGCTGAGATTTCTAGTAATGGTCTGATAGAGAACTGTAGAATCCTTTGAGTTGGAAAGGACCCTTAAAGGTCATCTAGTCCAACCCCTCTGCAATGAACAGGGACACCTACAGCTAGATCAGGTTGCTCGGGCCTGATCTGGAGGTTAATTTTTTTTTATTTTATTAAGCTATAAGGATTGTTCAGGTTGAGTAATAGGACCTATAGATTCAAATCAATGACATAACATTAATTTAGCCTTAATGATTTTGCAAGGTGTATGCAAGTTTGGCTTTAAAGCAAGACAATGTATAAGAAAAGTCAATGAGAGTAAAACAAAAGATAAAAAAGATTCTGCTACACATTACATTTGTAATTTTGTAATTTACAAGGAAAAAAAAAGAAAAAAAACCCTCATAGATTCTACTGAAACACAGTGATTAAAGCATGGTGTTATCCTTCTACAGAACTTGGTCAGCTCCACAAACACTTTAAGTATGTTTGTTCTTTGTCAGAAAAGTGAAATAAACAAAAACAGAAAAGGCAACAATGCATTTCTTTCACAGGTATTAAACATTTTTTGAAATGTTTGATCTCAGAGGAAATTCTATTTTGAAAAGCAACTGTGTATTTGTTAACAAAAAATGTTACAATGTAAAATCAGGCAATTAATTAAATGTATAATGAGATGGCAAATCACAAGGCCTATTATGTTCCATACGCAAAATATTAAGCCCTCAACTCATACTGGAATTACATCCCCTGCCGTATTAGAACAGATTTGCCCTTCAAAAGCAAACTGGGAACCTTACTGAACGCAAAACAAAATAAAACTTAATTTTGTTTCATCAGTACTCAATGATTAGCTTTCTTGTAAACACCTCCATTTCAACCTTCTAATTTGCATGGCTTGTTATATCATATTAGCCAAAATATCATTTGTTAATCTTCTAAATCCATCTTCTGTGCCCTACTTCATGTGACAGAAATGAAGCTCAAATGCTCAGCCCAGAAAACTGC
Organism: Tragopan temminckii; assembly: GCA_028571105.1. Classification (NCBI taxonomy): domain Eukaryota; kingdom Metazoa; phylum Chordata; class Aves; order Galliformes; family Phasianidae; genus Tragopan; species Tragopan temminckii. The sequence continues at coordinate 22,799,713 of JAOWBP010000001.1, read as the reverse complement.
AAAATGACTTTCAATTAATAAATCTGGATTTATACAGGCTAGCACCACATATTTTGGAGGTACATTCAGAGCTGATTCATCATCTAAAAAATATATGCATTTTAGGAAGTAAACAGCCATTAGCTGATACTTTTCCACTTTCAGGAAATCAAATTCAGTGAGAGATTCAGAAAGCTATTAAAAATGTCAACAAACGAAACACAGTGCAATAGTTAATTCTCCCAAACAATCTCAAAAGTAACTTTTTAATGTCAAAATACATAAATAAATATAATTAAAAATATTAGCATTTCCACTAAAAATGAATAAAATACAAAGAGTTTTCTTTGTTTTCCTCATCCTCTGTTTTTTACACAAAATACTACCATTGTGACACTAACACAGAATTCTCATAACTGCATAAATGCAGTACTTCAACCAGTCCAACCAGTAACAACTGCGCAGTATTTCACTGTAAGGAACTTACAGTCACATCTTGAAACTGAAGGCGCATAGCAGAGCCTGATGATTGTGGTCGGCTGGTGATCTCTAGTATCGTCCTTAACAGAATATCTAGCAGGCTGCTTACAATCACATCAATTTCTTCCAGAACAGATTTTTCCTTGAAAAATAAATAAGATATTTAAATTATAAAAACAGAAAGATGACCACAAGAATATTTCCATTGATATGGCTTTAGAAACCAATGACAGCTTTGTTACAAATATTTCATTTGAGAAACAAGGTCTTTTCTCTAGTTAAGGTATTGTTTAATTCTACTGACGTTATCTCAACCGTTTTCAATTACATTGTACAGAAATACAGACGACAGTTAAGGGGATGACATTTAAAACATAAACATTCATCAAATTAGCATATTCCTATTTTCAATTAATGTTTAAAATAATATTGGTGGGTTTTTCACTGAAGCTGATAACAGGTAATGCCATATATTTTCCGAAGAAATCAGCAAATGAGGCTTAAAGTCCAAAAAGTAGAATTAGGTTTTCAAGCTTTTAAACTACCACCAGAAACAAATAGATGGTACTCAACCTTCAAGACCTGCTTCAGCAATAAGGACCAGCTACGGTGCTTTCTGTCAATTAAACAGCACAAGTAGGTCAGCCATTTATGTAAGACTACAGCTTGTACGCAACATCAGTGCAAAGGAGCCGAAGTGTTCATCACCAAAATAGACCATGAATATCTTAATTAGACACAAGAAAACACTTGATGAAGTCAAGTTTCCTTTTTAAATCAGACGGAAATATGTTTTCCCTGCTTCAGCAATGTTTTCTGTCTCCAAGGCAGCAGACAACACCATCTTCCTCTAAGCCATTTTATCCACTGGTTAAGATGACATTTCACTGCAGAAATAAACACTTCATAATCAAATGCACACAGCCAAGCTAGAACTCAGCTGACAAACATAATCATTCAACTCCACTGGCATCGAAGTGTGGGAGTGAAATCTTTATTTTGTTCCTCCTACACATGCTAAGCATATGATTTGTAACAAAACTCTTGTTTGAACTCAAGATGAAACTAATGTCACGGCTGTGTTCTCTGTCATTTCATGGAGCGTCAAACTACTGTTAACTTTGCTACTTATGAAGGCAGGCAGTATTCAGTGCATTGAGGAATCACTGTGCCAAGGCGTGAGGATTCATGTACAAACTACTGTTAGAATGACCAACAGAAAAAAGAACAGTTTTCAACGATATCTGCATGTAAATTCAGTTCTTCCATCAACCTCTGATTTTTCTGGATCATTAACAGAAGGAATGAAGTTCTGAATTGATCCACAAAAATCTTATGGCAGTCATCAAGTTGTTAAAACTCTAAGTGACTCAAAGACTATTGAAAGCAATATCTGAATGTCCTGCACACTGGAGAGTTTTATGCAGACATCAAATTCAGGTTCTGCATATCGCTGGATTTCACGACTAGAAGAACTTGGTGAAGGTTCTCAAATGAAGGTTCTCCTGAAGTTAAGGTCAGACATACAAGCTTTTATCCCAGTCCAAAACCACAGCAATGCTTTATCACCTACCCCTTTCTCCTGTAAAGAGGTACTAATACTAACAAAGAGCAGTTGCAATAAGAATGTTATGATGCCAAAGTTGCATGTCACATCTACATCAAATCAATGACTGTACAACTTTAATTACTAACAGTAGTTCAAAATGAAGAAACAAACACAACAATTCTCACCAATGCATTACAATGTAAGGTATGCCGGCCCTGATTTGTATGTAGTGCACCAAATACAAGCAATGCATGTTTCTTGTTTCCTTAGCTGCCTGTCAGAACTTCACCATCAGCTTTCACATTTGCAATACACGTACCTAAGGTAGCTCTTACATGCAGCTTTCACAGATGAATTTGTAAAGACAAACACTAGAAATATGCCACAAAATCTACCAACTAATCTCCAGCATCAATACTTCCCGCAATATTCTTATCAGTTCCTTCCCTTTATCATTTTCATGTCTTCTATGATTAAATAACTCACAACATAATACACCTCTAAAATAAAGTGGACTTTTTTTTCTGTCCAACACAGCATTCATAAAGTCTCAAAGCTTGGAGGAAAATAATGTGCTACAATTAAATAATCTTGCTTAGAGAAACAATAAAAAAAAAAGGTGCCTGAGAAATCAAACTACATATTCATGTAGAATATTACACAGAGAGCTCTTTAAAATGTTCTTGGTCAAGGTCCAGCTTGTGTCATTACTGCGTGCCATTTAAAGAAGTTCAATAACTTATGGATGTAACATTGTGTTTACTTACTGAGCTGTTCTTCTTGATGAGACAAAATATGTTGCTAAGGATACGTGCACACATTATAAGGTCCTTCTGTTCTTGTAAATGCATGTGGAGATGATGTAAAACTACTGGAAGAAGAATATATCGTGAATCTGAAATAAATGGAAACGTCTATGAGTAGAACCTTCTCATAGAATCATTTCAGTTTAATACAAGCATATAGATAAGTCCTGAACAGTGTTCAGAACTGTATTTCTGATAAGCAAAAGCTCTTACATACATGCTTAAAACAACATTTTTTATAAGCAGAAGCATTTAATTAATAATTTCGTGTGAACTAAAAGTTTTTAAAGAATGAATAACATGCTGAAAGGCAACATGTTGTACTATGGATGGAGACAAACACCACTGTGTCAAATACATACAACAGAAATAATGTGTTTATTGAATTGTCATTAAAAAAAAAACAAACAAAAATCACAGCATAATAATACTTTATTCAAAACAATGAGGAATTATGTTCTAGTGTTTCCTGCTATGTGACAGGATCCCTTTGCATGCCAAAGTCACAACCAACTTTATCCTGAACCTATGTTATTCTGCAAAATGAGCCTTGGTTTTTAGACCAGCAGTACTTTCAAATTTCTTTCAGGATTTTTGCTTTCCCAGATTCTTCACTCCTACTGCATATGAGCAATTTAGAGTACTGGTGTCTACATTGAGTAATTTGCCTTTCCGGTATTCCATTTCCTAAACACAGCTCCTTGGTGCTATTTTTAGTCCTGAATTCTGTCAAAATGATGAAAGAACTTCAAAAACATACTACTTTTTCTTCCTTCTTCTTACAACTGAACAATGTTAAAATTGAAGAGTTCTAATACTTTAACTTGTTATAACATAAAACACCTATCCACAACTTGATAAAAGGAATGGGTGTTATCTGTTTTCATGCTGTTGGTTTCAGGTGTTTTCCTTAATTGAGAAATGATGCCATCTGGGACAATTTCTTGTACTAAAATATTAAAGATGATTTTCTACCTATCTAAATACACTTGTTTCTTTGTACATTAATGAAATTATTTCCTAAGAATTGAATTTATCTAGCAGGAAAACTACCCCTTCAGAATCATTTTACCAGCTAGGTATCATTCCTGATGTTTATGCATTACCATGTTGAGTGTAGTTATCCATCTTCAATGGCAGAGATGAAGGATTTAGAGTGTAAAGCTGCCTGAAGCTCTATGGCAAGTATCCTTTTGGGAGCAATACAAGTGATACAAAGCTCAATCACAGAATTATAGGGACTTTTGAATTGTAAGGGAACCTTAAAGGTCATCTAGTCCAACTCGCCTGCAACAAACAGCAACACGTACAACTAGATCAGGTTGCTCGAAGACCTGTCCAGCCTGATCTTTCATGTCTCCAAGGATGGGGTACCCATCATTTCTCTTGGCAATGTGTTCCAGTGCCTCACCATTATTATTATAAAGAAGTTCTTACTTATACCCATGTCATGGTTTGGCCTGGTTCAGCCTAGTTCCATGACAAAGGGGTGAAGAGACCCACAGACCCACGCCTTTGGAAAAAGAGTGGAGAGGGGAAGGGAAAAGGTAGGGAAATGGGAATATATGAGGAAAACAATGGCAACAAGCTAAGGGAAGAAAATCTTAGTTTACTGAATATAATAGTAGAATGTGAGATAATGCTATATAATATGATTGGAATTGAAGCTAATAAATCAAATAAAATGAGAGAGAGAGTTTCTGAAACCAAAGTCCTTACTCTAATGCTGTAGGCGAAACAGCCAGTGGGCAAAAAGAAAAAAGAAGGGGAATTCTTGTGACTCCCAGCCAGTTTTAACTTTCCCTCCAAATGGAAAATGGAAACAGAAAAATGAAATCTTCTGGGAATTGTAGTTAATTCTTCTCTTCTGAGACCAGGAAACCACAAATATCAACAATCCATGGAACAATCCACGGGTGCTGAGGGAACTGGCGGAGGTGATTGCTGAACCGCTCTCTGTCATCTTTGAGAGATCTTGGAGAACG
>JAOWBP010000001.1:22757064-22792994 GCA_028571105.1 Tragopan temminckii | reverse complement strand
AAAAAAGTTGTTGAATACCTTGGCCTTATATTCATCCATTGTTACCAGCCTTCCTGTGTTGCTCACTAGGGAGGGTACGCCCTACTGGATTTTCCTTTTCCAATTGATGTACCTAGAGAAGTCTTTCCTTTTTTCTTCTTTGCACTCCTTGACAAGTCTAGTTCCAGTTGGGCTTTGACCTTCCTGAACCCCTCCCTACACTGCCTAGCAGCATCCTCTTACTCCTCCCAAGTTACCTGTCCCTGCTTCCATTGCTTGTTCATTTTCTTCTTGCTCTCTAGTTTGAACAAGACCCAGTTCAGCCATGCCTACCTCTTGCCTTCCCGCACTTCGGGATGGAGAGCTTTTGTGCCCTAAAGAAAGCTTTCTTACAGATCTGCCAGCTCTGCTTCTGCTTCCTTGGCCTTCAGAACAGATTCCCAGGGGTTTTATTAACAACTTCCCCAAAGAGCTGGAAGTTAGCTTTCCTAAAATTAACAAAAAGCATGCTACAATGGCTTGTAACTATAGATGAGAGGTAGCACTGCCACTTACTGAATTAACTACCACATATAATAGAGCTTTAGAAAAATTCCTTGGAATCTCATAATCTAAATATCTGTCTTGATCTGTTTAGAAGAGAGATCTAGTGGTATTACAGCAGAGGATAGCTAACATCTCCACCACTGCTCAGGCTAAACCAAGGATTACGAGAATGTTTTGAGAACATAGTATATACCATCTGTCTTTTTTCTTAAAAACTTGCAGCTGCAATGTCAGCCACTGTGTACAGTAAAATTAATGAGTGCAAGGAATGGTGCAATAATCAAAATTCCTAGCAATCAGTCACTGTCTTAATTTTTCCTCTGTGCTTAAAACTGAATTAGCTGACTGTTTAAAATGCTAATACTTGTCCTTCACAAATATTATACTGAAAGAGAAAAAAAAATCATGATATTGAGCTTTTCAAGTACATGCTTAGCAAGATTAGAAAGAGATACCACTCTGGACAATCCTTGTGACTTTCCTATGCAAGGTAGGTTAACATTAAACATTTAACTCATAACACAATTCTTCCCCTCAATTTTCATTTAGCTGTAAAACACTTGCACAGACATACAAAAAATTCAGCACTCAGTGTGTTTTAAGGATTAAACTCAGAAGGATGATATTCATTTCAAAGACTACATCTGAACCAATGGACAAAACTTCAGCCTCCAGGAAAAAAAACTAGTGTAATTGAGCATCTTAAATAAATTAACAGCAAGAAGCACAGTGAAAAGCAAAGACGTTGTTCTTAGGTTTATTTGGACTTATTCAATTTATGCAATCACTGGACTCAACGTGGATAGAAGAAGATAATGATTAAGTCAAACAAACAGTTATCACCTCATTTCCAAAACCAAACACATATGCCAGCTCTCCAACTGCACAGACACGTCACTGTTTTCAGAACAGTCATTAACTGTTTTCAAAATCGCCTGTAGTGCTGAAGAAAAACATGGGTATGGCTGAAAAACTTCTCCCTTGCTCCTTCAAAAAGAGCCACAGATGCAAAGAATATGCTGCAAAACTTTTCCAAAATAATTTCTGCTATCCACTGTAGTGATACTAATATAGACTGAATTTCTGAATAAAATACACATGAACACGTACATCTCCCCAGCAGTTCTGTGAGAAAGTACAAAAGAACGTATGCAAAGAAACAGGAACTACTAAAGGAACAGTATATTGCTGGGGAAGACAAATTAAAAAATAATAATTAGTCTGAAAAGATCCTGGAGTACTTGAAAGCAGTATAAAATCTTTGCACTTTGGAAAAAAAAAAAAGGGGGAATTTTAAAAAAAATGCAGAGGTCTTATCAACCAGTCATAGGGAAAACTAACTGTTCTGGAAGAGACTACTGTGGAGGCTCACATGGGAAAGAGAAAGCTGTTTTTGCAACCAGAAGGAAGTAAAGTAGCCAGGATCCAATACTTCCAATACTTCTTACCCACTTCCTTGAGCTCAAACTTTTAAAGAATCCTTAAAACCACACTTTTTTTTTTTTTTTCTAGGATCCCTTTCTTTATTTTGCAGCATATCAAAATATTTACGCATACCCCAGGGGTTTTGTAGAGTCTTCATCATTGTAGTTGTTCTATCATGGCTGACTTAGATGGCAAAAGCTGATGTTTCTACTGAAATCCATCAGCCAGTATCCAAAGAGCTCTCAAGAGAGCTTCTGGTTAGCAAATTAACCCTTATAGCTTTTTAAAAATCTCTTTTAAATTGCTTAGTACAAAATTATTTCCTCTCAAAATTAATACTTGGTCTTTACTATGGGTTTTACTTAGAAATGAAAAAAAAAAAAAAACTGTGGGGTCAGCACCACACAGAACCTTTTTCTTCCACATAGCAAAAAACTATACTATTTTATATGATATATACTGAGTATCACTTGCATCTGTGTAGGTTTTTTATGTCATATTAAGAACACAGAGGATCAAATTTGCTGAACTAGCAAGACAAACAAAACTTAATGGATAAATGAGAATCTGTTTGCTGAACTACCCCCAAAGGAGAAAAAAAGAAGACATTACATTTGTAGAGCTTTTTCCCTTTATAATTACTTTAAAAGTACAGTGAGAACTTATTTCACGGACATAACCAGCAGCAGTTTAAGAAAAAAAATGTTTTTTTATTTGTCTCTAAAATCCCAACCTCTAACTGACTGTATTCTTGTTAATGGGCAGCTTTTACAGAACAGCACTTGAAGAAACATGACTTAGGAAATGCAGTTATGGGGGGCACTGTTCCCTTCAGTACCTGCTGACCTGCATAACAAGTGTAACACTGAAGTTCCTTAAGAGCAGGCAGCCCAGGACAACCTTACCTGGGTTGGTGTACAGGTAACTCTCTACAGTTTTCCCAATACTCTGAAGTTTAACAGCTTGAAGGGATTCATCCCCCTGCATGACTGTCGGCAAACTGCCCAGAGCATCGTGAACCAAATTTGCCACTTCTCTTACATCAAAGAGCTTCAAAAGTTCAGAGTACACAGATGGGAATGAGCTGAGAAACACAGCCTATAGGAAAAGGGAAAAAAATTGGATAGTTAGATATTGCAGTATAATTTTGACATTTATAGAATTTAAATAACTATAGTGATACAAGAACCTGTAGAAAAATTGCTGTTTTTACATTTCAAAGGCAGTCAACACCTTTAAAATTGGCTACATTTTTCAGAAGAAATATCCTCACTTTCATTAACATTCTTAAAATTGTGACTAATTTCCCTTAAACACTATCACGCGACTGTACATTTCCTTCACAAACAAGGAAAAAGCTCAATTTAGAATAAAAATATTTATTATTTACAGGTTCTTCATGATCTGTGCATGTGTGTAAATTTTTGAAATGATAACGTAAGCCAGCTGATAACAGAACAAAAAGAGAAAAGTTTTATTCTGGAGTGAGACAGCACTGACAGAAGTGGTTCACTTCAACAATCTTAAAATAGGTTTAGAAATCTTTCAGTGAGAATAATGAATGTGGAAACACTGAAGAAAAGAAAGAGGACAATGCTAGAGAAAGGAAACGAGAACTTGTATTTCCTCTTTCCTCTCCAATTCCTGCCAACAGAGAAAAGCTACCTATACTTCAGACCCTTTTCATGCTGGTGTAACAACAGATGATATTCAAGGTTAAAGATAGAAAGGAATAATTCCAAATATGTTTGTTTATATCATCTTGCTGCAGACATTACACTCCAGCTACTTATGTGATATGAGATGGAAGAACCACTTCTCTACCCTGTTCTCTCTGATTTTACTATCTTCTTGGAAGAACAGACCTTAAACAGTCACAGTAGCAGGAGATGACGACTAAGAGGTACAGCTACAAGCTGTGGACACTGCTAAATCTACCACACCTAATGCAAAGATCTGTCTCCTGAGTGTTTTGTCTTTGCCCTTCAGCACTAATAAATTTTAGTGGTCTCAACTGAAATAAAGATATACCAGCTGAGCAGTAAAATATACTGTTCAAGATTTATATTGTTCTATAAAGAATAAAAAATCTGACAGTCCTTTGTTTAGTTCAAATTCTTGAACTCAAAAGTGGTTAAACAAAGCTGTAAAGTGCTCAAAACAGAGAAATCTCTTGATTTGTACCCAGCAGTTCTGAAATGTCATTTTAATCACCGGTACTGTCAAAAGCATAATATGAATTGCTTGTAATTCAAAATTAAATATTTGATTTAGGGTTATCTTCATCATGCATATTCAGAAGCTGCTGGTATGAAAATTTCACACTACAGGACGAAGGTATGAGCGCAAGCTGAAACATCATTTTGCTGTAACAAAAAACATTTTCTTTTCCAAGAACATAGGTAAAAACACGTGTAGATTTTTTTAATACCGCATATGGAAACTAGTCATTACCAAGGCACACTCACAAACTTACTTGCAGTTGGCATAAAGCACTGGCTCCTTTGCTCTCTTGAGAAAGGAAGAAGCGTACCGACATCAGAAGCTCTTGAATACAACAGCGAAATTCTTCCTCATTTTGTCCACCAGTAGCAATAGAGAATAACCTTCGAGACTGAACTATATACTTAAAGATATATTCCTGTGCCTAAAATGTCAAAATTAGAAATAACTCATAAATATAAACCAACTCATCTATAAAAAGATTTATGCTTATATAACTTCAATAATGACAAGGGTTTGAAACAGAATACCATGCTATTTAATTTTGGCAAACTTTTTGTTTTTACTTCTAATGCAACACTAACATTTGAAAAGCACATACTCAGAAACACTCTTTTGCCTTTTACAAACTCTCATTTTATAACCTCGTGCCTTTTATAACACTCATTTATTTTAAAAAAGTAAAACTGCAAAATCTCAACACTGCCCTCTGCTAGACATCCATGCATGTCTGTGGCTACAAAAATATGTAGAGCTTAAACATGCAAGGCTGACATAAGAAACTTTGAGCTGCTCTATGATCTCTTTGGCCTGTTATATGTTAAAAATGTTTACCTGTCAACTGTTAACCAGATAATGCCAAAAAATAAGCTTAGTCCCAAATAGAATTATTCTATTCTACAACTCAGCCTTTCTCTGCACTGTGCTCTGTTCATGTACAGAACAGGATGAGAGCAACCAAATCACCATTTTAAGTAAAATTCCTTGTTGCCAGGGTTGAATCATTAAGTCAGCATTCTTGTTTACCATTTAGATTCAGTTACGTGACAGATGTTAATACTACCAACGCAATTTATATACAGTTTCTTAGATCCAACTCCTACTTATATATATTCTCATTCAGTAAGGATGACAGAGCTCCAGAGTCTAGGGGTTGCAAGCTTTATTGACAAAAGAAAAAAAACAACTGACTGCACTCAAAATGCCTGCAACTCCCTAGAATTAATACTACAGGTTCATTATTTACACATACTGTGTTCCTTTTACTAAGTTAAATCTGCTGGTACCATGTAATTGCCTTCAAAGGTGATTCTCTTACCTTTAGTACTTCCTGTATGTGCTCATGCAACTCCACTTCAGTGACTCGATCAATATGCCACTTCAGTACTTTTATCAGATCTCTAGAATACCACATCAGAAAGTACTATAACACACTGGTTGAAGAAGAGTTAAGTGCACTTAAAATGCAAATTAATCTTTCGTAAAAGACTGAAAACACTGAAAAAATAAAAAACTTATGACAAAATTCTGCTGACCACTAAAAGCCAATATTACAGTTAATTTCAGACTTTTGATAGATCTACTAGGCCTATAATAAACAGGGAATAATTGTCAGCATTACACGTGTAGTAGAATTATTTTGACAGGGGTACGTGATCTCAGTTGAGCTATGGGAGACTCTGCCAGCACGAACTACCCCTGCGATTTCATGAATTGTTTGGCAGTCTCAGTAAACTGTATTTGTTTTAATGAAAGTCTAGTTACAAAACAAATACAGAGAACAGCGTAGCAAGTGAGGCTTAATAGTGCACTGCAATACACAGTGAACACACATCTAACTGAATGGTGTTAAAGTTCCTATGCTTTTCAAAGTTATTTAAATAAAGAAAGTCACTGAAGAAAAAGAGACAAAATTAAGCCAGCAAGAGGGTCTTAGCAAGTAGCCTTTCTGGTAACTAAAAAAATTTGACTATTCAAATAAACATTGTTTGTTTTTTTTTCCTACTGTAACACACAAATAACTTTCAGTGTTCAAATCAGTTAGAAAAAGTACAGACTTCACCTGTATGCAAGAGCTCCTGCAAAGTGACTTTCAATGTAAGTGTCCATTACTGGCTTAAAGTGGTGAAATTTGCTGTCCTGCAGCAGATTTATTATGTGAACCTAAATGTGAGGGAAAAAAAATATTTTTTTTGTTTCATTTTTTACTTACTTCTTAAATGGTGTTAAGCATTATGACAAAATGAAACTTACCAAACAATCAAATACTTTTGATCCATATTTTTGAGAGTTTTCATCTAAAATTCCAAATAAAGTGTCTAGTGTATCCTGAAGAAACTGATTGGAAAATAAGAGGCAGTTTGTTATTAAACATGTATTTTTGAGACACGCAAGTAAGTACACTTGTGACGGACAATTATTTCCCTCATATTATTTAAAAGCAAAACAACGGAAGGAAAGAAATAGTGGTATATACCTTTACTATTTCTGAACCATCAATTTCTTTTAATTTTGAGAGGCAACCTGCAATTTTGTCTGGATGGGTTCTCCATTTCAGAAGGTCAAGCATATCTCCTGCCAAAACAAATTGCAAGATTAAAGCTGGAACCAAAGCAGGGTTTCAGATTATATATTTTGCTACTGCAGTCCACTCAGCAAAACTGAATTCAGTAAGACAAAAGAAAACATCTCAAGATTTGCTATAATATATAATCAGTCTCAAACCAACAACTTTCCATTCCATCCCCTAATTGCTTCACATAAGAATTTGGTATCGGGACACTAAAATCAATCTCCTGTGGCAAATATATCATGCAGTTTTGCTCAGAAATTTGTCAACTGCCAGCTTAAGAGAAGTAATTATCTTGCTGTGTCTCATTCTATTAAAGAACACCTTCCAGAGCTATACTCTGACAGCTAGAAACAATGTCTTAATTATTTTGCATGTCTTGTTTGCTTGTATTTTAAAATCCTAATCTTCCTATGTCTTTTAAAGAACAAACATACTGCCTTTAAGATCCTTTTTCATTAATAAATAAGACAATTTCTACTGGAAAATAAACTCTTCTAACCTAAAACACACTTCAATGTCTTTGTGCTTACTCAAGTTTCGATCCATCCTCCTTTAGCATTCTTGACCAAAATGGCACACAACATTACAGAGGAGGTCCCATCACTGTTTTCTTTATCATCATTAGCAAGCTTAAATGTCCACTGCATATGCACTGTAGAATTTTCATTTTTTTGAGATTTATCATGTTGGTTACACAAATAGCTCTTTCTTTTTTTTAATACTGTCCAGCTCCTTGGCTATAGCAGAATCCCCAAGAATCTCCATACAAGCCCGCCTCTCATACCACCAGATTCCATGTAAGTTCTATTCTAACTAATTATTTAAATTAAAGTTGCCTTGCTGTGCCTATATCATATTTTGGTTTCATTCTCCTCAGTTGATGAGCCCTTTCATTTGCCTATTAGAAGCAAACATCATTAACAGGCTCTCTGCAGTCTTAGGCTTTAGCAAAGCATGTCCCACTAACAACCCCTTCCATCTCCACTCAAATAAGAGGAGTCAATCTCAGGCCAAATACTTCAGATCTGGTATTATTTACCTTCTGTTCAGGAAGGAAATCCCTTCCTTTACAGTGCAACCTGCTCTTTCCCTTTTAGTCTGTTATTTAACAGTTTTAAATTTTTTATTCTAATCTGTATCGCTTCTATTTCCCATGTGGTGTGTTACTGAAGTCCAGATGGTTTCAATCTGCTATGTTTCCTCTGAATAACAAAAAAAAAAAAAAAAAAAAAAAAAAAAAAAAAAAAAAAAAAAAACCTTAGTAAAGAAAGATTAAGAAGTTTATTCTGGCATGAAATGCCTTTTACAAACTTATCTTGAGTTTTATAGCACATTCCATTTAGCTACATGTCCATTACTTCATCCATGAATTCCTGTAAATACTTTCATAAAATTCATTAGCGGGTGATGGCCCAGATAAGGTTATCTGTTCTTTCTCCTATCTTAAGTAGAGGTACTGTATTTATTATCCTGAAATCACATGTTGTTGGTTTCTGCTTCAGAAAGAGAATAAATGAAATCCCAGCTTGGTATAAGATTGGGAACTTAATGTTCAACACCATTTAACACCCAAAAACAGAGTTTTGCAAGTTGGCTTGGCTTTTTAACAGTTTCCACTTCATGCTGACCCCAGCTGAACCCTGACACATTGCTGTTATTTTTCTGTTTTCTGTTGCAGGTTCCTTGCTTACTCCTCACATTTTTCCCTTGCGACTCTCTCAGTTAGGTCTGCAGTACTCCTTCCAAGTCATGTTCAGAGCACAGAAGTTACTCATATTTATCTTCAAGTATACTACTGGCCCATTTCACTGATCAGCTTTTCAGAATTTCACAAAGACAGGCTAGCTTCTTGAAAAAGAAAACCTTAACCACTGTTCAAACCTTCAATCAGCTTAAACAGAAACTCTCTCTACTTGATCATTGTCCAGTATTGTTTTAGAATGGTTCAGTTCCTTTGAAACAACCACACTATTTCAAACTAAGTAGATAATAGCAAGTTTTCCTCTTGGTTCAGCAACTATTTGGGTTCTTATTACCACAGCTCACTTTCACACTAAAATTCCATTTGATTCACACCCATTTTGTGTCAGTTCTTTCCCAGTTTTCCCCAGGAAGTTGAACTCTCTCATAGAATCATAGAATTACTCTGGTTGAAAAAGACCTTAAAGATCATCGAGTCCAACCACAACCTAACCATACTACCCTAACTCTAACAACTCTCTGCTAAATCACATCCCTGAGCACCACATCCAAATGGTTTTTNNNCACATCCTGGGATGGTGACTCAACCACCTGCCTGGGGAGCCTATTCCAGTGCTTAACAACCTTTTCCGTAGAGAATTGTTTCCTGATATTCAACCTAAACTTACCCTGGCACAACTTGAGGCCATTTCCCCTCGTCCTGTCACCTGTGACCAGTGAGAAGAGACCAACCCCGCTCTTGCTGTAAGCACCTTTCAAGCAAGAGAGAAATAAGGTCTCCCCTCAGCCTCCTTTTCCCCAGACTAAACAGCCTTAGTTCCTTCAGTCGTAACAAGGAATGAAGTAGCATTTAGCCTTTACTAATATTAAATACATCTCCATCTATATTTATGTCTTGCCAAAGTTGTTAGCAGCAAACCTTCTACACATTATTCCACTACTGTTTTGCTGCTTTAGTTAACTTTAGTAGGCACAATTTTTTTAAATACGTTTACACATTTCTTTTTGTTTTGCTTCAATGTGCTAACACGGAATGGTTTGGATTAAGAGAGCTACTCAAGTTTCAGTGAGAGTGAGAAGAAGTCCCACATGCGTCAGGGACACATCCCATCGATTAAGGACAAGTGATAGGTATTATTCCTTCTGTCAGGAATGTTCAAGAAACAAGCATTAACAAATCCCTACTGAGCTCCATTTGTCTTTTGGATAATTAAATGGACTTCTACACTTTATTCTCTTTAAACCACTGCTTAAACTGAGGAACAGTGAAACTAGCTAAAGCTGTCATTTCATAGCAGGAAAAATACTTCTTCGCAGGTTTGCTGGAGGTACTTGATGGGTAGAAACTTGACACTGAATATTAGGGATTTGGTGGAGGATTTAAAGAAAAAAAAGAAGAAAGCAAATGTAAGACACTCACTTCAAAGCACGTATTTCAAGGAAAATGCAAAGGCAGGAAGACATTGCTGAGATAGCATTAGTGAATAGCCTAAGCTTAAATGACATGAATAGAAAATCTGACGTGAATCACAAGGAGAAGGGATAGCAATGTGTCATGTATTAAGAGAAATGAGAATATAAACTGTCCCCTAAAATAAGCCCACTATGAAAACACAGTTTTGGAAAAAGCCAGTGCTGCTGATACACTCTGTTGAAGAGGAAAAGCATTTCCAATACCTCCTCTATATCATGAGCTGATTTGTACATTTAGAATTGTTCACACCTGAGCTACCACCCTTACCAAAGAAAACAACTTCCCTTCTCAAAGCAATTTAAATTTAAATTCAAAGTACTAGGTGAAACAAAAGATTAAGGTGTATAAGGAACAGGTTTGTGGTCTTTCCATCTGTGTCCTATAAATCCCAAGTTAGTCTGGTTCAGCATTCAAAATGAAAAAGCTGAAATTCAGAACTGGAAATCCCTATTTCTCTTTTAGTAGGCTGCCAACACTTCCCACCCACCCAAGGAGGGGGTGGTCACTCTTAAAAGTTTTCCTTGTTACTGTTGTTTTATAAATCATGAGTTTTCCTTTTTTTCTTTTTTTCTTTCTTTTTTTTTTTTTTAATGTAGATAAATGGATTACACCTCTGCATTGCAAGAGACATGCTGTATGGCATGTTGCTCTGCTGATGAGCAGCTGCTTACTGAAGATGTGCTGATGACTGCTGAGAAATGACTGGATGCCAACATGCTAAAACACTCCAACTTGTTGGATGGATCCTGACTCTCTGGCAGGCAGAGTCTTCCTAAATGTCAAAACCAAATAGGACTGTTTTGACAGCTAGTCAGTGGAAAAATACTACATTCTCTCTTGCTCTCTCTTTTACTCTGTTCTTTCGAAAAATGAATTATAACTGAAATACAAATGAAATCCAGGTAAGAAGCAGGTGTACTTCTTTTGCTAACATCACCTGAATAACAATCTAGGACTAAAGGTCAAGCTAAAGAAAGATAACCGTCAGACAGATTAAACAAGGACATGTTCTTACAAGAGTTGCTGATGAATGCACAGAGTGCCCTGTTAGAAGCTCTCTGAAAACTGCTTGGAAATAATCCTAAAATCCCCTCCAAAGCATGTGCAGTAAGGAAGTTATGGCTCCCAACAACTGGGCAACAACCTCCTTCTCCTACTCCTCATAATTTTAATATTCATGAAGGCTGATGGCAAGTGGGAACAATCAGTGAGAGAAGGACAGCTGAGTAAAATTTTCCAGCAAGTTTGTAAAGCTATGGCATAATTCAGTCACACTTTACAAATCTGGTTTTGGGTCTTCCATTACCCCATAGCTAGACCAACAGCAAGATTTCCATTTCCATTTCAATACTATTTGTAGACACATGCAAATCATTGACAACTTCAGAAAAATCTCCAAACAGATTAAAAAATAATCAGAAATTTTAGAGATACTGCTACAAATATTTACTGAAAAAGTAAATATACAGATCTTTTTAATCCTGTTTTTCTTTTTAAAAAATATGCTACATTCTCTCAGGGTAACTGAAGCAATGCTCACGTAACCAAATATCCACATGCTTTGCTCTATTTTCATTCTTTGAGCATGCAATAGATTTTGGCAAATTTTTGTTTAAAAGTATGGGGATTTGGAAACTCACCAAGATGAACTTCCCAAAGAAGATCCTTGGAGAAAATATGAGCCTGTCTATTGAAAATATTTCCACCCTCTGAAGTACTGCTGAAATAATTGTTAACTCTTTCAGGGCTGAAAAGGGGATCAATATTATTGAGATATTCTACACCCTCTCACTCTATATATGGTAAAAAAAAAAAATATATATATATATATATATACAGAAATTTTATGCCCTCCATCACACATCTTTTTACATCAACTATTCAATAACTCCTGTACTGTGAACATAAATTAGTGAAGTTCCTACAACTGCAGCCAACACTCAAACTATTCACCAGTGAGACACTTTAGTCCAGGCAGCACTTCCAGGCATGTGTAAGTATCAGGAGGTTCATGTGATTTCCTAAATCAAGGCTTTCAACTGAAGTAAATTTAGCCTATGATTGCTTATTAGCATCTTTGGAGAAAATCTTCTACTGACTAACTTTTATTACTTTGAAGCTAACTGTTATGAGAATACAGACTGCATGTGCACAGACAATTTACTCTTTACATATAGTTCTACTTTGGAAACTTGCTTTCTAATGGTGAAAATTAAGATGACTATTTACACTTACAAAGCTGTTCTAATTGTTATATACTCACAATCAATTTGCAAGCAATTAGCAATTTTATCAACATATATATGTGAAGAAGTAGCACAAGAGGTAGCTAAGCAAGATCTTAAAAATGAAATAAATAGCTCAGAAAAAAAATATTATAACACTGTGATGATACAAAAAAAGGTCATAAATGTATTATCAAACAAATACACCATATTTAGAAGACTGGGAAACTGTTTCAGTTATAAACTGTAGTTAGTATGGCAAACAAACAAGAATTTTAAGATTTTTATGCAGAGCAATGGTAAAGAGCACGTCACACATGTATTTGCATCTTCCAGTCGTAATATCCATGTATGAGGTTGTCTTAAGCAGTAGTATTTGTAGATATAAAGGAAGAGAAGTGATCGAATAGGCAAGCAATATGTACCTAATTACAACCAAACTGCCACAGCCTAAAGCCTAGAACAAGTATTTCATAAAACCTATAAAATAAACAGATTAAGATGTTTTGTAAAGCAGCTGGGTTTTGATAGTTGATTCCAAGAATGCTGCATTCGATTCCAAAATCATGTTAATTTAAAAGCATTCTTGAACTATGTAAAATTAGTGGTTTATCACGCTGCACTGGTTTCCATCTGGATATCAAAAATATGGAGAAAACTAGACTGTAGAACTGATAGAACATAAGCTATTTTTGTGTATATCCATCCTTGCTTGGCACAGAAAAGGCTAACTATCACACTCATTTGAGTTCATGATGTTTTAAATAATCAACATAGCCTACCATTTTGTGTGAGTTTAGTGGAGCAGAGAAAGGACGTAATCCAGAAGGACTCTTTAGTGGTTTTTACTGCTTGGCTGTTGTTTGCTAGGAAAATTCCCTTTGAAAAGGGGAGTTTGAGGTAGCGACTAGAATCCTGAAGGTTTGTGTTTTCTTCACACTGTGAAAAAAAAACAGTTAAAATCACTGTACTGTATGCAATTCCTGAAATTATTGTTTCTTTGCCAGAAACCATAGAATTTCTAAGGCTCTCATACAAATGAATTCTAATGAGTTGAGTTCATTAAATATTGCTTCTATTCAAAGCATATGCACCAGCAACAAACACCATACAGTTATGCATGTAATGTTTTGAATAAAGAAATTTCATGAAGTATAGAATTCCAGTCAAGTACAGTTTAAGGTATGAAAAATTGCTTTTACAAAGCATTCAATACATTTGAATGTATTTTAAAATAGCATTACTACTAGAAAATGTCCACAGATTTTTATATTTCAGACACATAAAAATATTCACACATTTTTATAATTCAGAAAAAAACTTCAACAAGCCATCCTAAACAAATATTACCAATATATGTATACGTATACATAAATATATATATTCCCACACACACGCGCACACACATGGGCTGCTCTGAAAGAAATGCCTCCTATTTATTTTGATGGAAACTGCAACAAAGAGCACAAGAACACTATTTAACGGAGAACAGTCTCAGTTGCAAAACACTCTTTTTCAGCAGTCACCTCCATTAGCTGTGCATTTTTGTCAGCGATGAACAAGAGCCTGCATGCCACGCTCCTAAACGTCTGTACCAGTGGAGGTGACCCACTGTCACTGTTACCAGTGCTGAAAATTACCACCCACCTCCCTACTGTGCTCACACCCACTCTTTGGACTCCATATATGTAGAGCAAGCATCACTGAATGTCAGCGGGCACAATTTTTTCCACATGGAGGAAGTCAATGGCACATCGTTGCTTCATATATGCACTGCCACGTCAAACGCCATTTTGTCAGACTGCCTCTCTGCTGCCATCTGTTTCACAGCAACAAAATGTAATGGTATATTGGTGTGAGGTTGAATCTCTACTGCCACACCACCATCTGTCTCTGACATCACGGGTGATCAGAATAAAATAGGAGGCATTACTTTCAGAGCAGCCCATATATATACATATATATATATATACACACACGCACACACATTCATACACATAATCAATATAAAGACACGTCAGTTTTTTGTCTTTGCTATTATTAATAATTTTTATCCATAGAAGCTATCTGAAGATCATTTTTTATTGACAAAATTAAGTGGCACATTCTTTAACTAAAACACACTAGTTTCAGATGGGAAACTTAGATTAAGCTGTCATATGAATAGATAATATTTTCCAGCACATTTTCCAGCTCACTGCTTTCATGGATAGTTCTCACTAATGGGAAACGCCTGTTGCAACTCCATTTCTGAATTACAGCTTCATATCTGACATTGGAGTCATAACAAAGTAGCAACTTTGTATAGGTTATGCCAAGTTAGTAGATATGAATTATGATGCTTAAAATTTAAATCTACCTGGAAGCATATCAAGTTCTCTGGACTAAGAGATAATTGGAAAATGTGGAAACAAATAAGAAACTCCACAAGATAGAAATATGTAGAAAAGATAACACTGATTGGATCTGTTTAAATCATAGCTCTATTTTCCATCTTCAGCTGTTCAGTAAGTGAGTATCATCACTCTGTGTGTTTAACTTTGTGAAATGTATTATAAATATAATGTAACATAGTAAGACTTCATGGTACTACTGCTGCACTGAAATGCACACCTAGATTCAATTGCATTTTGCAACAGGAAACAAACAATCAGCAACGGGTATTTTATCAGTGACAAGATTATCACTCATTTGGTAATGAATACAGACTTTCTCAAACCTAATGCTTCAAGGCATTTATAGTATGTTCCAGAGGAATCATTATAGTTAATGATTTCTAATTCAAATTACCTTGTGTACAATGAGTTCATGGGTGCCATCTGGCAGAGTCCTCCCATTTTCCTGCATCAGGGGCACAAAAGAAAAGCCAAACAACTTCTTCTCACCCTTTTCTTTTGCTGAAACACATATATAAATAGTAGTGTTTGAGTTAACATTATAAATATTGGACAAAATAAATGGATATAATCCTAGATAAGGAACTTTACCAAAAGCTGTTTGCAGCTTGTCAGACTAACAGTATCTTAAATTTCTTTATGGATCTGCTTGTAATGGTTTTTGTTATCTTACTATAAATCAGAAAGGAATGTGATATAACTATTACAATACGAAGAGAAAGTTGTTCTGATTTTGCTGTTTATCCACTATAGACACTTCTACTTATTAATCTCCATTTTAGGTCAGCCTCAGAACTTCTGTTTTCAAATAAAATATCTACCTCTATAGATATGCCTGAAGATGTCACTGTTCCCTGTAGGGATGTTACGCTTCAGATAACATTTTCAAACTAGGATGGTTAAGGTTAAATTCCAAAACGCATGTATCAACTAAATATGGAGGTTGCTCAAAAAGTAATGTCTCCTATTTATTTGCACTGAAACTGCAACATATTCAAAGAGCACAAGAACACTATTTAATAGAGCAAGTTCTCAGCTACAAAACGCTCTTCTTCAACATAGTCATCTCCATTAGCTGAGCTTTTTTTTTTTGCCAGCAGTGAACAAAAGACTGCATTCTGTGGTTGTAAAAATTTGCACTAGTGAAAGTGACCCACTGTCACTGTGGTCACTGTTGTAACACACCACCCATTGCCCCACTGTGCTCACATCCATGTGGTCTCCATAAACATTCAGTAAGCATTGGTGGATGTGATGTCAATGGGTGTTATTTTTTCCACATGAAGGAATTCAATTCCACACCTTTGCTCCATATACACTTCCATGTCAGATGCCATTTTGTCAGACTGTCCCCCTGCTGCTGTCTGTCACACGGCAACAGAGTGGAATGGGATACTGGTGGGAAGGTTCAATCTCTACTGCCATACCGCCAACATCTGCCTCTGATGTTGTGGACCAGTAGAATAAAATAGAAGGCATTGCTTTTGGAGCAGCCCTCATATAAGACAGACAACAAAACAGAGAATGTAGAAATTTTACTGAAGCCAACAACAGTGTAGATGCCATATATCTTTCAAAATCAACAAGTTTTAATCAGCTTTATTTATATATACAAACATGTATATGCATGGCTTTTGAGTCTGAGTTAGCGCAGTTGGGGTGGTGCAGTCAACCAAACTGCAACAAAAAGATCTAACTTATACTGCATAAAAAACTGCAAAAACATACAACCAATTGGAAACTCACCACCGACATTTTTCCATTATTACTTCATTTTTCCTTTATTACTTACTGCTAGCTTTATAAAAGAAATCTTGAAAAGAACTCAATGAGTATTTCTTCCTTTATTATCTGTTACTCACATTTTAAGTCTAGGTACCTGAAATCCAAATATACTTCCACGGGTGTGATTGCCACAAAGGCAATCTGAATAGTATTGCTATATTGGAGTTGGACACGATGATCCTTATGGGTCCCTTCCAACTCAGGTCATTCTGTGATTCTATTACTTGCTTCACCAGAAAGAGCCAAACAACAGCAGCCACTTAAAAGATTTAATGATTTTATCCACATTTCTCTATCAGCTTGACAGTGCTCAGCAACACATGTAACTTGTATATCTTGCTGTGCAAACATGGATATAGACTTCAACAGTAGTATTATTTTTACCCTTAAAATCATCTCTAAATTTCTTCATTTAGGGCATCCTGGAATTTTATACAATAATTAAAAAAAAAAAAAGCAAAGAGCAAAAATACAAAAGTTATAGTAATAGACAATACCATGCACGCATATTTCTCCAGATGGCAGATTGATGAACAGGTACTAAGAAGCAGGTATCATTTTGGAATATTTCACTAGGTAAGTTCTAAATTTGCCTTTGGAAATTCTGTTTCAGAATACTTTTAGCTGCAGTATTAGCTATTACTATTAATAAAAGTAGATTGTCTTCTCCTTGTGTTTAGGCTTTATCAAAACACCAAGTTTTATTAAGCAGAGCTGCAAGCCTGAAATGCTGTGTCATGAAAGCATAAAGAGAAAGTTTATAAAACATATAAAGTTTATGCAGCTTTTCCCCAAGGTGTTATGGAAACTTGTGTGCTGACAGCAGCTTTAACAGAGAGGACTAGCACAAGTTGTGATCAGCGCTTACTGGAACAGTGTCGGAATTCACAGCGGATGTGGGCTCCTCTGAATTTATCCACAGGAATAGGAAGTTTCAGCAGCTCAGCCCATCTGGGACCATTGTTATGGTAAAGCACAAAGGAATGGTACTCACTGGCTGGTGGCTCTCCAGAGCCAAATGAGATAAAATCCTAATGAGGAAGAAATATCGATTAAATTTTTAAAGATAGATTTGTTAACACATTACTAATATTTTTAAACACTTGCTGATTAGAAAAAACAGCAAAAAATCATCCACGCAGATGAGAATCAAAGTATTTTAAAGGAGTAACTGGGTGACTGGGAAGGCTTAAGCAACACGTGTGATATGGAATTATACAGGGTGATCCCTGTAGTAAGTACGTAAGAATTTAAGTGATACAAGAACAGCACAGACTACAGGACCCTTATTCACGTGAAATAAACCTGAGAGCTTTCTGTTGTCAGTGATACGTGCCAGCATGAAATAGTAAAGAAATCTGGATCCCCTGACTGCAAACAAGCACTGTGTTGGGTTGCCTTTGCAACACCCACAATGGTCTTTCCTTAGCAAAGAAGGTAAACAGGTTTCTCAGGGTCTTGTCTTGGGGATATCTATCAATTCTCTGTGGGAAAACTATGCTACTGCTGTAGCTTTTCTCCTCAGCAAGTATAATCTTAATATTCTTTATAAGTATATATATATACATATATACATGCACATATATAAAAAACATTTTATATAAAACACACATACACAGCACTCCATGCATTCACACACAACCTCAATTTGCAAATATGCATGCAGGTATGCAATTTGAACCAGGCTGTATGTGTCTTTCTTCATTTTGTCACCCTGTAACTCTCAACATCATACAGAAGATATGAAAAAAGTACATACAAAATATATGAAGAAAAGCACTTTCAAATTAAACTAAGAATTATCAAATCAAAAATTCTCCAGAATGTAATCTTGCTTCAACATTTCACAGTATCTTAATGAAATCATTAGTTATTTGATTGGTGATTTTAGGTGTTTATCTGGATCGTGTAATTGATTACAGAAATAAAACATACGAAGTGGAAATGTTTTGAACATCTATACAGAGCAAAAGATACACAAGACCTCTTAAAATCAATTTTGTATTTGTTAACTAACAAAAAATGATTTACTCTGAAGAAGTGTATCAAGGTTAACTACAGCAGGGAAAAATTCACAACAAAAGTACCCTTAAAATCTGACCACCGCTGTCCACAACATGCATTGTCACTTCCACATTTCTGGCCACACTTTTCCCTCCTTTCTCAAATTCTCCTCTTTCTACAGTGATGTATAAATCATTCCTCATTTCACCTAAGAAGAAAAAAAAGTGTGCAAAAGTCAGTTAACATTGATTAGTTTTCTCTACTTTGTAGTAGTGAAGAGAAGCAGACTTTCATCTTCTCTTTGAAAGAACAGTATCACAATTTACCAGCATTTTCAGATTTTAATAACAACAAAGAAAACCAATAAGAATTTTCACAAACCAAGAAAACCAACAAAGCTTCATTCTGATAAAAGCCCAACAGATTATCTGCTATACTAAGCAAGGCTGGCAACTTTTATTCACGTTAGCACCTTTTGGTATTTCCCATGGCATCTCCATTCATACTGAAGTTTGGCTTCATTCCTCTTCTAATCTACACCAATATCAACATATTTTTTCTCAATTAATCTCCACATTTCTCTGTTTAAAGACCCCTCATTAGAACTTTTTTATACTTAATCTCTAATAAATCATATATATATATGTGTATTTTTTATATTTTATATTTATATTTTTATATATATCTAATTATTACTTGGCTTATTTCTCTTTGAAAAAGCAAAAAACAAGCTAGAATTCATATCTCTTTCTCATCTAAGAGACCTTAACATATTTTACATTGATAGGTTATCCTGAAGATCAGTAATGAGAAGCAAGCCTATTTTTCAGTTGTTGGAAAGGTTTCTTAGATTAAAATCTTCATCAACATATTCAAGGCACAAATCCAAGGCAGGCACTACCTAAGAGTTATCTAATATGTGTTAGTTATACAATACCTCTTCAGTGTTTAATTTGAAAATCTTTACATTTTTATCCATCAACAAACTAAGTAACCATTAGGCCTTATTGAGAACTTCTGGATGAGGTCTATGCTGACTTTAGTTTCAATTCAGTACACACCACAAAGTTTATGGATAATGAAAGAAGAATAGTTTGGCTCTTGTCAAAGACTAGGCAGTAGAAGTGGTGGTAGGAAGCCACTCTTTTCTTTGAAACTCTAAGCCTTTTTTCTAAGAAGTAATATTAACCTACTTCTGGACAAACACTGCTAGAACTACTTGGAATTTTCTGGAGAAATGAAGGACAAACAGCATGACCACAGGAGCATCTTCTAAAATTCTAATTGCTAGAAAGAAAAAGAAATCGAGAATACTTGCTTTCATCTAGTGAAATGCAAGTTAAGCATTAAAGTTGATTTTCAATGGGCATCAGAAAAAAACAACAGTTTTGTGTATTTACAGGCATATTATTAAAAAGTCAAATATGATTATAACTGATAAATAATCAGTTCATCTTTGATTTTCAGCTTCGTTTTAATGTGCAGGTAGAATTTGACCTACTCTTGTGTTTCATATTTCTTGTGGTTATTTTGCTGCATGCAACTTTGCAGTGATTTTTAAGCACCAGAAACATTAATCTTGCTACAGCCTTCTGATATTTTATAATTTTATAATTATCAGAATTAATTTTCACTATATGAAAATTAATTGAGTTGTCTAAAGCATGATCTAAACCACTGTCAAACTGGAAAAAAAAAAAAAAAGCCAACTTTATTATCAAACTCTCAAGAAACACACCCATTAAAAAGAAGGGGAAAACTGCCATTGTATTACCTTGTTATCAACTGTCTACTGACACACTGATGCAAGATGTTAGAGTAGAGATAGGCAGCACAAATAAATATCAGGAGCAGATGGTATTCACTTAAGAGCCTGATATGAGGTCAAGGATGAAAAAGCTGAACTACTAGTAAGTGTGTGCAACCACTGAATCAGTCTCTGGTACCCAGTTTCAAAATGAGCTAAAGGCGGTGGTTATTCATGTAATGGACAACAGACTTGTGAAAGAAAACCCAAAACTTTCCAGGATGTTGTGAATGTTAGAAATTTGATCTGAAAGAATGGGTTCAAGGGGAGAACAGAGAAGTCTTGGAAGACAGATCCACTGAAGGATATGAAACAGACTGTCACAAAGAGCTCAGGAAATCCCTTGAGCTGAAAATAGCTGGAGGCTGAGAAAATATCGGGGTAATCATCACACATGCATATATTCCTGTCCAGTTCTCTCTCTTCCTTAGGTGCCTGTTTACAACAGTCAGCTAGATAGGCCCTTGCTCTGAAGCAGTAGAGCTGTACTTACAAGTCAAATCATAAAATTACCTTTAAAATTACTAGATTCTGATTATTTCTACATTTAAGTAGATCTTTTTTTATCTTTTATTATAAAAGATTTACAAGTATGGTCACCAAAGAGCATGCAATACGTTGGGTCCTTACTTCACATGTGCTTATCCTAGAACTGGTCCAGGTTAGAGCTGGAAATCGGTCACCAAGAGGAGTTTCACATTCAGAAGAAAATTCACAGTAATAAACAATAGAAGGTTTGTAGTATAACTGGGCGTAGCAAACAATTTCTATCTGCAGCAAAATCTCTATAAAGACTAAGCTGAATTCCACATCTATGCATTTACACGATATTTATCAGCAAGGAATTATTTCCATTTTCCATGAGATCTGCACTGAAATATAACCAAAAACACATTTTCACCACAGATTTCATGACCTAGCCCAGATAAAACTCAGTGAAAACTACGTTGTTTTTTTTTTTTTTTAATTTTTAAGCAGAGCATACACTGATCTAAAAGTATTTAAATGGAAAAAAAAAGAAAAAGTATTTTTAAAAAGTAATCACAGTTTCATAGAAGTTAATAAGACTTTCTAAAACAGTGTCTGTTTTTAAAGGATTTTAAAAAACGTGCAAACTCATTGTCAGAAGAAAAAAAAGAAAAAAAATTCACTGGGAAAAAGACACAGGAGGATGTACTTGCACAATTCCTGTCTTGCTTTGCCCTACAGATCCTTGGCTGTGCTCATAATCAGTGTCATGAGAGAATAGGTCAAACAGTTTTTGTCCTTAGCTACAAACATTCAGGAAGCTCTACTCTGTTTTCAGTGTCTCAGGGTAAGGCATACAGTCATCTTATTCTAAGAAAATGTCATATTTTTTCCACCTTCATGCAAGGCAAATTAAATGCAAGTGGAGACTAGGACTCACACTATATGAGAAGCAATGATGTATATGAAATATGATGATTTATATGGAAACAGATGGACAGAAAAGCAGAAGGGAGATAACTGAAATAAACTAGAAAATTAAACCAAAATAATGTAAGCTATGGGCTATATATCAAGGGTATAGTCTGCATCAGGCAGATGAAACAACAGCTTCTTTTTCTCATAGCATGCAGCATATCGGACATTTTGTAATCTTTATGAAAATGTAGTTTCTGGTTTAAGTTTGGCCTTGTCAGTATTGATCTGCACTCACACAAATTTCACTTTTGCTTTACAAAAGATCACTATTTTCAACTAAAATACAGAAAAACCTAGCTACATTGAATTTGTACAATTCAGATAAGGGTAGTAGAAGGTTAAGAACTTAAAACCAAGCTTCCAGTAAATCTTTAGTGCAATATTTATGTGAACATACTATGAGTAAAAGCTCAGAAGATTAAAAAGTCAGAGGGGTTGTAAAAATAAACACAAAGACTTATCAGAAAATAGAATTGCTGATTCAAGTAACGAAAATGGATTTGGGAAGTGAACATCAATCTGGAAAGGGAAAAGGAAGGAAAACTGTGATAAAAGCATACACAAATATATTTGGAATGACTTTTTAAAAATTTATTTAACTCTCAGTACATTGTTCTGGAGACATCTTAACCTCTTCTACTTCCCCGATGTAGAAATGCTATTGCTTCAATCTTCCTTGACAGAAATTCTGAAAATCTTGACATTGTCTGTATAAAATTAATCTAGGGGTTTCTATTGCAAGTCCTCTTCCAGTAAAAACAATTCCATCTTGATTTATGAAATATTCAAACATCAGACAATGTTTGAATTTGTTATTTATGTTCCTTTCACTAAACTTTTTCATTTATGGAAATTATAATTACATATTTGATTACAAGAATATGCACACTTTTCCTATAGTATCTCTATACCAGATGGATAATTCTCATATTATGTCATCATGTTTTTACCAAGAGATGTAATTAAAACCACAGGGAGCCCTGAAAGTCAAAGTTCTACTGAATACTTAAGTTCTGAAGTAGACTTTGGCAAGTGCAGATACTATCTTCTGCTAAAGTACCTGCATGACTCAAATAAATCTCCTCTGGATGTATGTGTACTGAGATTTTCTACTGTCTTACACTGGAACAAATGTGAGGAATTTACAAAGAAACAAACAAGGGACATCTCAGACATTAGAGAAAATCAGTTTTTAATTACTGGTTGAAAACATGCCTATAAAATTGAATCTGAAACAGGCAAGCGGAGGTTTCAAATACGATGAGAAAAGCAACGTATTCCAGCTAAATGCTCAGAAATACCAACATTAAATAAAGACACACAATGGTTAATTTCAGCATCAAGTTTGGTATAGTAAGAAGCAAGTGAAAACAGAAAATGTTGCTCAACTCTAAGGTAACAAGCCTACATCTAACTACAATGAAGCTGTGTGGTACAAAAGATCTAGACCATTTGAAGGGTTTTCTTTCAAAAGAAAGGGAAGCTCATTTTTGCCTGCTGTCTCTGTCTCAATCCTGTTATTATAAGAACTGGTTTTCTTCAAGCTTTCTGAATTCACCAGAGCTTCCAGACTACGCAGTGAACATGTGGATGTAGGCATCCAGTTAATAAGTTTTGAACAAAATGGGATCGAACCCCACAGTAATTCAGTTTTGTCTAAGGCTAACATACAGTTTTCTGGGAAAGAAAAGGCTACAAGAAAGTGAACCACAAACACAAAGATTCATTAAATGTGTTCTGCAAAGATAAATCACTCCCGAGAAGCAAATGGCACTTCTAGACACGTGGGTTATAGGCTGAGTCAACAGAAGACGGAGAAAAGGAAATTAAAGAAGATACGCATTGCGTTTATGAGTTCTCTGAATCATTCTGCTGCGTAAGAAACCTGCTTCTTGTAGCGCAGATACCTTCCAGCCACTATCACAATAAAAACTGAAGTTAACATGATACAACCAACCACATAACAGAATATAACAGAAGGTTGGTGCAGATTAGATGTAAGATGACAAAGAACAAAGCAGAAAAACAAAGGTTGGCATGGATCCCTGCTGGAGTAAGAATTAATAAGTCCTCTCTTGCCAAATGGATGAACTGTGAGGATCAGCGCGTATCTAGGGAGGCTGTTTGTTATTGCTCTTTTCAGACAATAACACATCATGTTGAAAAATTGTATCAGTAGCTTCTGTGCTAATTACAGAAGCAACCCAGTAGACCCCAACACTACTTAGTTAGTGCCCTAAGGTTTCATTTGTTTGGCTAATCAAAACTACATTTTAAAATATTACAGTTACATCCAAGGCATTCCTACAAGAGCTTGCAGTATGAGGGGAGAGTTAGAGATATATGGAAATCAAAGTTCCACAGAATGTAATAAAGAATTGCAAAGTTGTATTGGTGTGGTTGATTATAAAGCCTTGATTTCCCATGCAGCGCGAGTGTTGAGTGCACGCACTGAAGGGACATTTGTTGTGGTAAGTGAATTTAATTGTATGTGAAGGATGCGGAATTGAAATGTCTGAGTTGCTAGATCAAAATGTGTACAGCATAGCACTGGCAGTAACTGCCTCTTCAAATGGTCCTGCCAAAACGTTTCAGCTTCGACCTGGCAAAAACATCTTGAAAGCACTATTTATAGGCTAAGAGGAAAAACTCCAAATCCTTTTTAAGCCAGATGTAGGTGCTAACCAGGCACACTACAGCTCAAGGTTTCTGACCTAAGAAGAAACAGAAGCAGCTTCATGACTTCATTTCAGCTACCAGTGAGGTATCCAAGCACTAAACTTGAGTGGAGGATGCATGAATTACATGACACAGGCAAATGAAAGGAGAAAAAGGAAAGGTCAATTAAAACCCCAAAACAACCACAACATAGACTGTCGGAGAACACAATTATCTAATGGAGGTCAGTCTTCCTGATGCTGTCTAAACCACAAACTTTAAATAACCAGAAAAGAGAAAGGAGCCAAGAGTAATTCACAGACTGGTGATGACAATGCATGCTCAGGCGCCCCATTATCTCTGCTATGCAGTTTCATTATGGGATGCCTCTGCAGGCTTTCTTTTCTTCACAAATAGGCTGAATTATCACTATTCAGGAGCTTGCATACAAGCAAAAGCCTGCTGCTGCTCAGAAGATGTACCCCCAGATACAGGACTCACACACAAGCTGCCCCTGGCTCACAGAAGCTTCACAACTGAACCTCAGCCAAGGAGAGCAACATACGTAATCACTGCAGATCTGAACATGCATCATGAAACGCAGAATTTGTTCCATTTTTTTTTTGTCTCCTAGAAGTATCTGTACCTATATGTCAAAAGAACGATCAGAATTGCTTATGCTGAGGAAGCTGCGAGTTGCAACTGCAACGCAGATAATGTAACAACTTTTCTCATATTCCAATCCCATTTAGAACTGTACAATTTGTTGTAGCATATTAATATGGAATGAAGTTTTCAAGCTGAAGATAGCTATTAAAGATCAAAAGCAATTGTCTTTGTTAGAAAGGGAGTTTAGTTTGCCAGTCATTCTCTAGAAAGCTTTCTAGTAAAATAAATTCCAATTTGGTTATTTATTACTGTAACAAAGCAGTGTGACTGTATTTGACTGTAATAGCATCCCTGATAGTTGCAGTTTACAGTGTGGAAATCTGAACTATCCTGAGAGCAGCTGCTAATTTGAAAATAATTACACACAACTCACTTGCTTTGGTTACTGGCTGCCTTTTTGAAAGCTTTGTGCAGAATTATAGGTCCTTTAGAACCAAGAATTGAACAGGGGCATAAAATATTATTTTGTTTACAGAAAGTTCTGGTAAATTTACACCTCCGTAAAATGCAAGCTAACAAGTTGCTTTGTTTTATACATTAAGTACGAATTTAACAGATTTTAAAAAGATTTCAGCTGCAGGGACCAAAGCTTGCTGGACACAGCTCAGATGAAACGGCATTATGCAGGATCTAAATCTTGTGGATGAAAACTGTTTTATAGAAAACCTTTTGAAAAGACTTTGTAGAATGGGGCAAGTGCCATGTAGCCATTGTCAGTAAGGGAGATCTCAACAAATCACACTGATGATGGTGGTGACTTTAACTTGATAAGAGGGTCAGAGATTCTTATAGCACATTGCCTCCTTTGAGTCAGTATGCTCAATGCTTCTTAGCAGCTATGAGGCTGTAAGTATATCTGTGCTGATATACTTACATCAACAAGCAAAATGAGTTGGTCTTTTTTAAAAATAGCATATTAGAAATTCATGCCAAGTTTCAGATCTGTATTTAATTTAAAAACAAAAAATCAAAACTAAGTTCAAGTTATGCAATTTCTTCAACATTCGTGAAAATCATAGTGCAGAAGGATGTATTAAAGGACATCATTAAAGAGATCAAATCAGAAACATACAGGCACGTAGCATTTCGCAAGTAATTTCATCACTGTAGTAAGTGAATTTCCCCTAATGAAACAATTTATTTTCTGTTTAGCACTGTAGGTGATACTGAAAGAGCAGTTGGAACTGCCTGTCAGTGAATGTAATCTGAAAAAAAAACAGATCTGAAGGGAGAAATACTACTAGTACTTATAAGAAACAGGGCAAATCTCACTGATGTGACTGAAGCTTCCAGTGTAAGATTTAAAGGCTGATAACCTGACAACCAAAGATTTAAAGGTGGTGACAACCACCAGCCAGCTTTATGTTCGCTAATTTCTGTCCATATAGCAAACTTCTTGCTTATTGTGGCAAAGAAAATTTTGCTATTTGCAAGAAATACAGACTCACAATAATTACTATTGATCAGTAATATTCACATAGGGCTCAAGAATGAGAGAATGTTGCACTGAGTGCTCAAATACAAACACTGGAAGAAAAGGTCTGAGACTAGGACCTTCTGAGTGACAGTTGGCAAAATTTTATTTGGTGAACATGTGCAAATTTGTCTGCATTTAAGTATATGACAGGGGATAGGCCGAAAGAAACAAGAGCATTTCTGTTATTTTTGTACTGTTAGCTAGTTTTTATATAAATATCAGTAATACTACTATTAAGGAAAAATTAAAACAACTCTGCATGTGTTGGAATTGCAGGAGCTCTGGTAACTTTGGTAACAGTACTGCCTTTTTACTATTAGATTTGGTAAGTTTTGGCATTTAAAACGAAGGATAAGATGAAAAAAAAAAAACATTCCTTTTCTCAGTTACTTCAGTGTCCCTTTTCAATAGAACACCATCTGCGTTTTCAGCTTTATTGCAGAAACTCTCAAAAAGCCCTAAAAAACATTCATCTGAAAAAAAGCTGATGAAGCAAATGAAATGCCCTTGACACAAGGGATTCTCAAACTGCAAAACTTTCAGATTTTAAACAAAACGTAGATCTAGCTGGCATGATTGCTCTGTGACTCTTCCTTGTTCTCCCTTCTAACGAGATGTAAAATAAATTGATTTGAACAGCGGGGAATTAAAGATTTACAAGCTTGTTTAACAGAAAGCTTGGATCTGTTGATTTTGGGAGGAATTTAACTGAATTTTGAGAGATTATTGACCAAGCGCTTCTTGAACTCCAGCAATCTCAGTGCCATGCCCACCGCCCTCTGGTGAAGAACTGTTCCTAACTCCCAGCTGCCCCTCCCCTGACACAGCTCCATGCCGTTCCCTCGGGCCCTGTTGCTGTCACACAGAGCAGAGCTCAGCGCTGCCCTCCGCTCCTTGTGAGGACCTGCAGCCGCCATCAGGCCTCCCCTCAGCTCTGGGCTGAGGAAACCCAAGGACTTCAGCCACTCCTTCTTTGTATTGCCCTCAAGATCCTCCACCATCTTTACTGTCCTCAGTGGACACACTCTAATTAGTTGTATATCCTTCTTACATTGTGGGGCACAAAACCGCACACAGTACTGCAGGTGAGGCATCTCCAGCAACACTTGGCCCTTGGGGCTGCCAGGGAACTCACTGTTGACTCATATTTCAATTGCTGTCAAACAGAATCCCCAGACCCCTTCTTGCAGGGCTGCTAGCCAGCCCTTCATTCCCCAAATTGTACCTATCATAGAATCATTAAGGATGGAAAAGACCATTAAGATCATCTAATCCGTCTGTCAGCCCATCACCACCATGCCCACTAAACCACATCCCTCAGTAACACATCTACCCTTCTGCCAGGGATGGTGATTTCACACTTTCTGGGCAGCCTGTTCCAAAGCCTTACCAGGAAGAATTTTTACCTAATATCCAACCCAAATATATGCATATATCTAGGATTGCTCTGTCACAGGTACAGATTCTGGCACTTGTTAAATTTTATATAGAAATTGTAAATTGAGGGAAGTTCAATTAAATTCTGGCTTTTCTTCCCTCTCCACAGTACTCTTCCATTTTTCCTTTGGTTACTAATGAATCAAAAAAGAAGTGAGACACTATGGGAAGGAGAAGAAAAACAATATAAAAATTCCTTGCACTTGGCTAACCAAGTACGGAGTTATGTATTAGTGTCTTTGTTTTCCTCAGTGACTGGAAAGATAGATAGAAAGGAAGATAATTCCTTTGGTAGAAAAGATCAAAGCTTCTAAAAAGTAGTGAAATACGATTTGGAAAGCAGAGCGTATTCCCCACAGAGTACTACAGTTTTGTGAAAGGTCAAAATTCAGGGTGTCTTTACTTGACAATATTGCTTAAATATATTTTGTGTAACTAATATATCCAGGCAATATTACTTTCAGTAATTAAAAATACGTATTTCTGGATTCTTGGAAATCAGAACAGCTAACAGTGGCAGGTGGAAATTTAGGTTATTTGTACTCCATAGAGACTGGTGAAGACTGGAAAAAATTATACCACTTCTCATAGGAGAAAAACATGGAAGGGTATGAAACATATTTTTCTCTTCCTAAAATCAACAAATCTTTACTAAGTCCAAGCCCAGTGACAGCTACACAGACACATGAAGAGAACAGATTCCATAGCTTTCTCTACATTTTTGCTCTCCAGATTCTTATTTTAAGCGTCGAAAGGAGGAATATGCTTCTAGTCAAAATCACATCATTGAAAAATTCATGTTAATCACATGGATAGCATTTTGTAAGATCATTTGTATAAAAAAGACAAATATTCTAGTTATAGTTTCATTTTAAAAGCTTGTGAAAAAGAAAGGAAGAAAGAGAGAAAGGGAGAAAGAAGGAAAGGGAGAAAGAGAGAAAGGGAGAGAGAAAGAAAGAGTAAGAAAGAGAGAAAAACAGAGAGTGTACTTGCACATGAAAAGAACAAAAGATCTTTTAATAACCCAGAATGAGTAGTATGTTCAGCAGCTTTCAAAGACAATTCTGATGAGATGTAACTGGACAGCTAAAGGACACCTAATGGACTTAAATGACAAAAAAAAAAAAATAAAATAAAATGCAAAGCAGTACAGTTGTGATGGTTAAAAAAAGGGGGAAAATAATTCCTAAATTAAGCATAACAAGGCTTACATAAAACTTGTAAGCATTGCAGCATCCAGGGCTGCTCACTGTACCTGCTGAATAAGCAGAAACTGTTAAAAAAGACAACACTGAGAAACAAAATGCAAATTCTGTGGTTTGACAAACATAAGAGAAGTCTGGAAGTATTAAATTCTGTTGCAGAAAATAATACTGCAGCTTCATTTGGATTCTTAATTGTGTCCTTTGTGAGGCGATATCACAGTATTAGAAGAGGACCAAAAAGTTCTGAGTGAAGGATTACTAGCAAAGAACATTCCAGTCAGGACTGACTAGCTCAGACAGCATTGTTTTAGACCACTTACGGGTACATACAGGGAAAATAATGGTCATTGCAATACCATTGTGCTGACTTGTCAATTCTTTAGCCTTTTCTAGTTTCAAAAGAGTTTAATAATTTGGATGAGCAGGAAGAAATATAAACTCTGATCTTAACTCAGAGGAAGCTGTGGTCAGATCTCAGCAGCAGTAATGCCACTGGCTGAAATCCAAAGCTGAAAAAGAGTGTCTACAAATAACTGATATCTGTCTATGAAAATCTGTCCAGACATCAGGCCATTTGTTTATATTCTGTAGTATACCTTATGGACTCTGAAATACATATAGCATTTCACCTCACATCTCTAGCTATTTTAAATAAGAATTCTTTTTTAGATTATGCATAAAGCAGCATAGAATAAATGTGTAGGTAGAGTTGCAGGAAATAATGGTTCAACCTGACTAAATTTCTTAGTGAAGAAAGAACTCTACAGAAAGCCCTGAGATTATTTTACTTTATCTGCTAATGTCTCACACTGAATAGATTCTGGCTTTGAGTGTACTAAGCAGCAAAACATACTAACAGTAGTAAACTTTAAGAAGTTAAGAAGACTGTAACTTAAAGCAAAACAGATGCAGTTCTAGTTTGATAAGCACAACAAAGTAAGATGTGTAGCTATACAATGCTTATCATGTGTCAGCTCAGTCTGTTTACAACTGGCTGCCCTAGCAGAGAGCTCTGGCCCCTTTAGTAAATCCTCATTCAGATAAACAGCTGCACTAGGGTTTACCACCACACACTAATGAATGGGTTTCTTTAATGAACTAGGTATTATTTTCTACAAAGATGAAAAAGAGCCAATGCATGCATGCATACACATCAGAACACATGAGCATAACATCCAGCACTTAAGTTATGCAGTGATGCAAATGCTATATGTTAAATTTGGAATCAGATTCTACACCAGGGCACTACATAAGAGAGCAAAAAAGCAGGTAAAATTTTATATAGAAAGATGTGAAAGGGCTTTCACATTCCATCAACTTCTACATATGTTAAAGTATTTCTCAAAAAGCTTAGTATGTTCATAAACATCAAAAGGAAAATTTTATATACTAAATAATTACATGGTTGTCTGTCCTTTCAGGAAATGTTAAGATAGAAATTCAGAGTATAAACACAGTTTTGCTTTGACGCAGTACAAAGCTTTCCAAGAATACCAGCTTGCTCATCTGCCAACTGTCACACTTGGATGCTGGAAAGGAGAGTACTGGTTAAATCTAGAAAAATGCATGTTGATTAGGCTCCTAAGGTAACACTTTCACTGCTTTTCCTTATTCTGCCAGCTAGAATAGAATGAATTACCTATTTAACAGCCTCTTTCAATCATATATGCCTTTTTCTACTGATCTACTTCATCTCCTTAAACTCTTGAATTTCATCATTAAAAAATTTCACGAGTCCTGGAAAGAGCACTCTGTGGCTTCACCCTGTCAGGCTCCAGTGACATAAAAAGTACTGCTCTACAAAAACATTATTATGAATTATTATTGTCATCAAAATTCTGGTGTGGCATGTGTGCTGGTGCTAGTTATTTTCAGAAGCAAAACCTCTAAAGAGAAAAGGGTTGATACAATGCAAAATGAAGGTCAGTTAGAGTTTAAATACATCAAAATAGGAGAGCAACTTAAAATCTGGCACCTTATAAAAGAGATACTACAGTTAAGCAGCATGTAGTATTTCTTATTAAATAATTCAAGAGAGTCTGGTTCAGAGTCCTAACCTAAGTGCTAATTAGACAGAGCAACACACTCAATTTCAACAAAAAAAAAGACCTAATTAGTGACCATTTCCAGTTGCAAAAGATGAAGCTCTTTAATTTATCTCTGAAAAAAAGACACTAGAGAGATACAAAATGAAAAGGGAGCTTTAAAAGAAAAAAACATTTCAAAGGCTAGGCTCCAGCAGGCATTTCATCGCCTAGAGCACGCTGCCCTGCTTAGCCCTTGGAACTTGTCATTAGAAGAATAAGATGATTATTTTCCTCTAGGAGAAATTTCTTCTATGCCAGCAAACACAAACTAGAAGTTGTACGTTTTCTTAACTGAGGTAAGCATATACTTGGAATAAGAAATCAGCACACCAAAGTTCATAGATTATTTTTTTTCAATAAGAAAGGGTCAAACTGAGCCTGTGCAATTCTTTGAGTTGCAGCAGCTCACTACACAGTGCTTGGCTACAACGTGCTTTTGGCAGTTCATGTTACTTCACAACTGGAAAATCAGAGCTATTGTAGGATAAAGAAAATTTGATAACACAGAGCTGAAAGTCACTAAATCATATGTAGATAATCAGTAAATTAAGAAAGGTTTCTTAATGGGAATTATAGCGTGCTCTGTAAAACTGCATTCAAAATTATCAGCCATGTTTTCTATAATATTCATTTGATTCAAAAGAGAAATCCAACAGTAACACAATCAAAAAACTTAGCTAATAAGCATTAAGATTTCAAGTGAAGACTTTCATTTAACATATGTATATAATCTACCTTTAAATTAAATAGCACCTAACTTACCCATTTTATTGTTCTAAATATTGTGGTGATTTCAGTAGAACAGTTTCATAATAATGCTGAAACTGCTTTGTGAACTTGTGCTCTGCGCATATTTTAAGTGCACAGTAGTACTGATGAGGGATGCAGAAGGACAGATGTTTAACTGGCAGTAAGAGCAGAACAGTGAATTCTCAGCTGTCAAGTTTCAGGCTGAAATTCAAGAAAAGTGCATGCCCACAGCTAAAGCTGAGTCTCATTACTGAGTTTTAATAGACTATTAAGATTCCTCTGATTAGTGAAACAATGAAGCTTACGTATTCTTGTCTCAGAACCAGTATTTATTTTCAATTTATGTATACAGGAATGAAAAGACATATATTTATAAAGGAGAACGTAGTTCCTATTAAGAATCCGCAAGTCCTGAAGATTATTTGTATCTGAGAGAGCCAAGGCATTGCAGCTCAGAGCTGAAATGAAGATGTGAACTCCTCCCTACAATATTCCTCACTAACACCACAGCACAACAACAGTTGTGCCAAAGTAGGCTGCTCCTAAGTATGCTTTTTCTTTGAAGAGACACTGGCTAAAGACTTCATTTCTGGAAATGATCTATAGATTTTACCACTATCTGTTTTCTCCCTGTATTTGCTTGGTCACATTCATAGTGACACAATCTCTCAACCTTCCTTAGTACCTGTTTAAGCACTAACATAGGTTATCATATAATCTAATGAAAATAAATCTCCACATCCCTTCTACTATCCATTTCCAGTATCTCTATTTCTATCACTTGAGGCATCAAATGGGTGAAATCAGAAGCTACACCATGTCAGTGAAAGTCTGTGAGTCCGTATTTAGAAGTTACCTGCTCCATGTTCTGCTGGTTGCCTCTTTATCTGTGTAGAGCTCAGCAGTCTTGCAGCCAGTCATCTTCACTTCCAGAAAGCAGACAACTATCTCTGTATGCTCTTTTGACATTTACTTAGTAACTATATAATACACAACCTGGGATGCAGTTTTCTTTTATTTGCATCCAAAAAAAGTCTCTGGAAAATTCAATAATTTTCAGAATTCTATATTTATTTGGAAAGGAAATGAGTACTCATTAATTCCTCACTAGTTCTTTCTCTTGCTCCTTAATGAAAATTTGTTCTTTTCAACTTACCAGGCATGATAATATTGGAAAAACCTAGTTTCCTTGTTATGGATACTCCGTGGGTAAACATAGATGTATACTCTCTCCTAATTTGTTCTATGTCTCCATGAAGCAACTGAAGAGAAACTGCCAGACCTGAAAATCAAGAGAAAGACAAGGGAAAGTAAGACATTCAAACAGGCTATGATTATCATTACCAAATTATTAGTGATGTGTAAGTAAACTACAATGACATATCAGATCAAAATTGTCTCAGTAGAGATGGATGGTGACTTTGATTGGCGAAAAATATTAAAGAAACATCAATTTAGAGAAACATCAATCAATAATATTTGCTGCCATTTCATTTTTTCATTTACTTCAACCCAGTGCTGCCTTCAATGTTATGAAGGAAATAGTACAACCACAGTGCTCCCTATCCATTTGAAAAACATGAACATTTCATTACAGTGCTTCACTTCACCTTATACAAGGTTATATAATATCAGAATATTCAATATCAGAAGAATTAAATTCCTAATAAACAAATCTAGCATAATTGGTATTTGTCACATAGACTCAGTAATTTCATAATGACTGAGATTGAAACTTTTCATCAATATTAATCAGATTTAATCAACCATGTTCTCGTGTTTGCTGGAAGACACGCAAAATTCAAGGGTGGCCATATAATCATTTCCCAACATTTATTCCTCAAGAATCTAGGAAGAATAACTTCACCGATCATATCTGCAGCATGCAAAATCATTGCAGACACGGCTAGAATTAGCAAAAACAACAGGAATGCCTTATGGTTATTTCAAAAGTAATCACCAAGACAAGTGTCAGGATACAGCTTGTGGAGATTAATCTTCCCTGACCTTCAACATTACTACAGCATATCACGTGTCAACAGACAGATCAAGGGGAAGATAAAACTCTTCACATACACTCAACAACTGAAGATAAAGAAAAATCTCAGTCAAGTCATAATTAAATTCAGATTAAGCTTAAGTAAATAGCATGCACACACAAACTGAACAACAAGGTCATCAGTCCTTTGGGCTTTGGAAGAAAATTTCCCTACAAGCATGTTACATTTAAATGAATGAATTTTCTTTAAGTCTGATGGTTCTAAACTACAACCTGAAAAATCAGCCTTTAGTATTGCTAGTCCAGTCTCATGCATGTAAGAGACCAGAGATCTGATTAGCTTGACAACTTTTATCTTTTTCCTCTTATTTTCATTTATGATACATTATTTTGGCACCTATGGAGAATGTGATGTTCTGACCAGACTTCCATTCTCTTAACACAAAAAATAGCACACCTACACATCTCCAATTAAGTGTGTAAATAGATCTTAGAAGGAAAAGCATTGAGTGAAGCCTGTTTTATTTTAAGGACTAAATTTAATGCTATGAACATTAATCATCCCAGTAATGGTAATTTGTTCTGTGGTAATCACTTAAATTTGGGAAATAGTAATAATTATTATCAGTGTAAGCCAGAAAATAAACCATACAGTGGTCAGATTATAATACAAGAGCCTTCTATGTCCTTTCCCTGTTGGTAAGAGGTTGCAGAGGCAAAATCCAGACACTCTTAGAGTAGGTGGAAAGTTTTTCATTGCTAGAAGGAAAAAGCTAGGTTGGATTTGTCAGACAGTTAGAAATACTTAGCCCACTGTCAATCTTGTTCCTTCTGTATTTTGAGATGCTGTTATACATAGGTATGTATATTCATAACCCCTTGAGCGTATTCATACCCCCGTATATCTTCATTTCACTGTTTCCTTGGAAACTTAAAGAAAAACATTTGTCACTGCCCCAGATCACATAAACAACAACAACATTAATCAGATACTGTACACTGGTGTTGTATAAGGTGATTGTGTTTTCTAAACACCAAGTTCAAGACCTCAAAACCATTTATTACTACAGTTTTGTATATTTTTGTCTACAGATCTCACAGATTTCCATGAATAATTTTGATTAGGTAAAACCCAAGATAAATATCAAAAGCTCATCAGTGGAGAATAGTTTTAACTTGAGAAATATGCTGTCTGTCAAGAATTTGGTAGTTGAATCACCATCCCTGGATGTGTTTAAAAACCGTTTGCATGTGGTGCTCAGGGACATGATTTAGTGGAAGGTTATTAGGGTAGTATGGTTGTGGTTGGACTTGATGATCTTTAAGGTATTTTCCAAATGATTTTTTGTTCATTCATTAAATAGGTATGGTTTGGGTTTTTATTTATTTATTTATATGTTTGTTTGTTCTTAATTTTGGTCTTTTCCAATCTGAGCAATTCTATGATTCTATGAATATGAAATACTTGTTCATGCATGGGAAGAATAGTATTAGAGCTCTGCTTTTCACAGTATTCATTATTCATAAATGAAAGTTCATCTGCTTATGTCTGAAGAACTTCTGAAGACCAAGGTTTCAAGTTAACAGCTGTATTACTGAGGACCCAGCTTCCAAACGAAAACGGAACTGGCAAGAGCAGAAGAACCGATAAATCTTGTAAAGATGCTGAAGTCAGGAGCATAAACACCATAATCAATGAAATATGGATATTTAGCCCTGCTGAAAAAGACCTTGGGGTACCAGTGGATGGGAAGCTGGACATGTACCAGCAATGTGCCCTCACAAAACAGAAAGCAAACTGTATTCTGGGCTGCATCAAAAGAAGTGTGGCCAGCAGGGCTGGGGAGGTGATCCTGCCCCTCTGCTCTGTGCTGGTGAGATGTCGCTGGGAATACTGTGTCCAGATGTGGAGTTCTCAGCACAGGAGAGATAAAAATAAATAACATGCTGTATATGAAAAGCCAGGAACTCACTACTCCTAACAGAATTTATAGCAGTCTAACTAAGGAGTCCAGTTACAGTGATACTAAAATACTTAAAATTAAGTACTGCTACAGTGACATAT
>JAOWBP010000001.1:22715192-22753052 GCA_028571105.1 Tragopan temminckii | reverse complement strand
GTTGGAGATTCATGATCCTTGAGGTCCCTTCCAACCCTGGCCATTCTGTGATTCTGTGATTCTGTGAAGACTTGTTATTCTTTCAGTAGATAAACATAAGGAAGTCAAAGGTGGCATTTATTAGTAAAAAGCAGAAAAACAGCTTTTTGGAACAGCTTTTGGAAGTTTTTGTCCAACAATACAATTTGAATTTATTTTTTCTAAAGTGCTCATCTTCAGCAAAGTCTACAAGTCATAGTCATGCTGTGTGAATCACAGAATCACAGAATTGAAGGAGTTGGAAGGCACCTCAAGAGACTGTCGAGTCCAATTCCCCTGCTAAAGGAAATTCCCTACAATAGGTTGCACAAGTAGGCATCCAGATGAGTCTTGAATATCTCCATAGAAGGAGACTTCACAACCTCTCTGGGAAACCTGTTCCAGCACTCCGTCATCCCTCCTATAAAGAAGTTCTTCCACATGTTTGTTGGAATTTTCAGTGTTCAAGTTTTAGGCCACTGCTCCTTATCATATTGCTATACATCACTGAGAAGAGCCTGGCCTCATCCATTTGCCTCCAATCTTCCCTTAGATACTTAGGAAGGACACTTATGGATCACTACACCAAAAAAATATCCTGAATCTGACTTATGTTTTCCTTTCGGTAAATCTAGAACCTTCAAAGACAAGACAAGCTCAGACTGCCATATAAACATACAAATTTATATCTGATCGATTTATGAGTCTGACACTTTTAAGGATCAATATCTTTTCCCAAAACTACTGCACTTAACACTATATGCTAGACTAGGTAACAGATACGGGTTACACTTCAGTTTGGAAGAAGGGGTTTGATAGTCAATTGCTGAACAGTGTCAGGCATTCTGTTAAAATGTACTTGAAAAAGGAAAAATCTGCAGATTTTTGTCTAAAAACTTTCATTAAAACTGGCTTTTCATTACTTCATAGCTGTTATTCAAGCCTAAATGAGCTTGAGGAACAACTTGAGTAAATTCTCTATACATTTAATCATTCAGCTTTGGCATTTGTTTAGAACAAAATGGAATGCCTTAATTCATTATGTACTGACAATGAAGCACATACAACTGCAGTTCTTATTTTAAATGTATTTCAAATATCAGCCTTCAGTGACAACTAATTCTTAAGCACATCACAACAGAATACACAGTCTCCTTGTCACAAAATGTAACAAAAGATTAAAACTGGCAAATTAATAGATTGTCATAGAAGTAATTAAATAAATATATTTGCTCTGAAATG
Source organism: Tragopan temminckii (assembly GCA_028571105.1). Taxonomy (NCBI): domain Eukaryota; kingdom Metazoa; phylum Chordata; class Aves; order Galliformes; family Phasianidae; genus Tragopan; species Tragopan temminckii. Next base: position 22,751,792 of record JAOWBP010000001.1, on the reverse strand, counting down.
TTAGCTATGTGTAGTTACAGAAAACATTTCAGAGAACTGATGACACATCTGGGCACCCTGCAGAGAAGAGACAAACACTGCTCTCAGCTGAGCACAAATCATAGAATCATAGAATCATTTGAGCTGGAAGAGACCCTTAAAGGTCACTTAGTCCAATGAACTGGGGCACCTACAGCTACATCAGGTTGCTCAGAGCCTGATCTAGCCTGACCTTTAATATCTCTAGGGATGGAGCACCTACCACCAATCTGGGCAATCTGTTTCAGAGCTTCACTACTTTTATTGTAAAAATCTTTTTCTCTACATACAGTCTAAATCTCTCCTCTTTAAATTTAAAACCATTTCCCCTTGTCCTTTCATGATAGACCCTACTAGGTATAATCTGTCCCCTTCTTATATCCTCTATTTAGATACTGACAGGCCTTTTGATACTAAAGATGTAGGTTGAAGCTGAATGTGATTAACCATAAGCTCAGGAGTTACCTGGTTGTCTATTTTGTTCTGTTTCTTCTCTTTTAAGCACATCACCACTCCTGCCCTCATTCTTCCTCATTTCTCTCCCCTCCTCTCTCCACAACGAGCCCAAACGTGCTCCCTATGACTAACAGCAATAGCTGCTTCCGTAAGGACATTAACACATTGTTTCTCACCCATCACTCACACCAACTCAGGAGAAGGTTTCCTTGCAACAACTCCAAGTGGGATATACTGGAAGTGTTCCACTCCAAGTGGAATACTGTGAGCTGCTGGGGTTCTGTCATGCTGAATCATAGAACCATCAAGGTTGGAAAAGACCTCCAAGATCATCCAGTCCAATCATCCACCCACCACCAATATTTTGCCACTAAACCATGTCCCTCATTACAACATCTAAACATTTCTTGTACACCTCTGGGGATGCACTACATCTTGTATCCAGAAAATACTATGTGAAGTTGTCACAGTGTTGCCATAGAAATACATGTTCTATAAACTCTTACACTGAGCTAACAAATTCCCTTCTGTACTTGATTTCTTATAGGTTTTCATCATAAAAAGTGGGGGAAAATGATGCTTCTCATGAATCTTCCACAATTTTAGCACTGGAATGTAAATGACTCCAAAAGACTTCCCCACTGAACCATATAATTTTTAAGCCAAAACTTACCTCCAGTGAAACAGAAGATGAAACAGCCAAAGTATACTGCTTTCTACCTGCTTCTTTAATATCACGGTGTTTGATGGTAACCATGGAGAAAAGACATTACTGGATTGTCAAGAGGCTGCTGAAAGCAGAGAGGTGCGGGAAGATGTAGACTGTCCCTGAGCACACACTCCTGTTTCTACTCAAATGCCCCCAATGTCACACTTGTCTCAGAGCTTGCATCTTGCCAGATGGGCTCTTTCTCTGAGACTGTCTTCCTTGTGGCCCACCTTCTCTAACCAAGTCTTACGTGAACACTGAGGTAACCTGAGTTTCAGTACAAACCAACATTATACTTGGGAAAAGAAATATTTGAGGTGACAACAGTTCCCTTCAACTAGGTGATTTGCTTTATGAAACTTACTTTGGTCTGGTTGAATTAAAATGATAGCAGTGTAACAAAACTTGCCTTTAATGAGCAATCTCCCTGAACTTCAAAAGAGATTCCATAAAGGCAGAAGCTAGTTTTGCTTTGAGTTGGACCCAGACCACAAGACCTTTAGATGATGCTACACCTGCAGATTTTTGCACATGTATCACAGGAACAAGTTTCAATTTATTAGTGACAGTAAACCATGTATTTGTAGAATATACCTGTGCATTTTTCTCTTTTAAAGAAAAAGCATTCAAGTTTATGGCTGTCATGCTTAGGATAGTCTTTTACAAATCAAACCACAACCTGGATTTGTCTTCAGGACAGCCTCCCCATTCAGATATTGCTTCTGCTGTATTTAAAATAAATATTTCTTTCTGCCTCCGATGATATACAATACCGTTATTTTTTATTTTATTGTTTTTATGATCTAAACTATATGCAAGAGAGCATGATTTATGTAGCTTTATCAAGAACTGTATTTTGACACGTAATGCAACAGAAGAAAAATTAAAATTTGCCACCATATTGAAAATAAGAAAGAAATGGGAAAAAAATCACATTCATGACAGGAATTGTAAGAGAAATTCCACTATTTTCAATGCATCTCCTCTAAAGTTTAAGGCCTTCCCATCAGTTAAAATTAATGTGTAGTTACCAGTGTTGTCAGTGGAATTGCAATGCAGTTTGGCATTGCTACCACCATGCTGCACTCAGTAAACACGCAATTAGGTTACATCACCCTTCTCTTATTCATCAGAGCATTCCAAGATAACAGCACAGGAAAAGATCTTCCCATTACATTTATTATTTTTGTGGAATCCGCGTTAAGAGTCTAAATCTGCAGCAGCTAGATACGTATTTTTAAATTCTTACACCAGTACTTTAATTGCTATAGGATCTCAAAGGATTTTCACCTTTGTTGTAGCAAGTGAAAAGCATGTGTGTCCTTGCCTTATCTCTTCAGAATTACTGCATCAGGGTCATGCAGCTTTTAAAGACTTGTTATAAAGAAATAATTTGGCATTTATAGAAGAGCTTACACGTGAAAACATCAGGAACCTCAAGCAAAAAGTGGTCCAAGAAGGAATATCTTGGATCCCTTTAAAGGAAAAAGCAATCCTGTTTTTTCTAAGGAGAGGGGAGAAAGAAGTTGCAAGTATATTTTTAATAATTTTTAAGATGCTTTTTGTAAGGTAATTCGTTAGGGAGAAAATTCTCATGTAACACAAGGCCAGGGCTTAAATGTCTTCTCCCTAGGATTTGCTAAGACAACATGAATATAGATCACACTTATGAAAAATCATGCAATATTCTGCATGCTTTAGAGCCATTTTTACTTCCCCTGTGGTATAATGAATATTTTCTGATCTTATACAAATCTGAAGAGTTGCTGCAGGGAAGTCTGAGAAGTCAAGTGATTAGCATTCTCATCTGGGACATGTGAGACAGACTGAAAATCCTTTTCAAAGTCAGAGTCTGAACCAAGACATTTTCTTCGCTGGAGTAAATTATTTTTATGGAAAAGTAAGTGAATAATTATATATTTCCTGAAGTAACACAAGCACATGAGCCACAGCAATCAGCTCCAGCATTTTTTTTCTACCCAGTGCTCAGGCAGCTACGTCCAGATCATGCATATCCTGATGGAGCAAGTATTGTGGATGTGTCCAGAGACGTGCTCTCAGCTTCAAGCAGTGGCAGAAATAACACATTTTTAGGTGTCTGTGGGAAGACACCTTGCACTAGAGGAGGAACTTTTGAGATGGTGATGGTGTTTAAGTAGGGATTACATTAAGAAGCATCACTGCTTAAATGGGTGATTTTTTCAGTCAAAACCTCCATATTCAGATCCCAAAGGACTACTCTATACAAGGACATTCATCCCATCACAGCACGTTGTATTTAATTCTACTTCAAGAGTACAAAGAACTGGATAAAAAATGTGGTAGCGTAAGCAAGAATATAAGGTTACACATGATAAACTGTTACTAAAAAGAAAGAGAAGGAATACATGACTTTGTATAACCATGAAAATCAGAGTTGCACTCACTGATACTTATTTATGTATTATTGTATAAAAAAAATATTCAGTGACAACCAGGTTTGGCCTTGTTCTCTTGCCCCTTGTCCTAAAATGCACTTTAAATTCAACAGGTTCACTCACATACAGTAATTCTGTAGGCAAATGAAGCAGTTATTATATGATTAATAACAGTTTACAAGGCACTTTGCACACTAGTTCCTCATTTATTAAAGAGAAAAGCAGCCCACATCCAATACTCCCTATTTAAGAAAGACCTAAGAAAGGTCCAGAACACAGTTTCACAGCCAGACAGTCAGAGAATAACATCTGCTACCATGACCTACACTGCAAACCCTAAAAAAAAAAAAAAATTACATTTGACAAAATCCCAAGTTTCAATTTGACAACAAGACCTTAGGCTAGGCTCCACTATCTAAAATATACTATTACTTATGATTATGCTATCACAGGCATTGAATATTTAATTTATCTGAAATTACACATTCCTTTTGGAACTTTTATTTCAGAATTAAAAACTAGCATGAAATTGGCTTTTTTTCCTTTAAAATTCACTAGAGTTTTTTCATTCTGAAATTCAGACAATTAAAATAAGATCATAATAAATGTGCAGTAAAGTGACATGCAGTAAACAAATATGTTTACTTTTTGCAGCCTCAGCATAGCAGCTGTATAAACTGGAACTGCCCAGATCTGAATGAACTAATAAAGAAAACAGCAAAAAGGAGATAAAGGACAATTTGATATGGTTCGAGATAAGCAAGGAACTGTTTTCTGTATCTGCACTATACATTTCACTGCTTTTTGGTCCTACAGATTGATAAATACAAATATGGTATTTTCAATGCAAGATTGAAGTAATTGGGTGTGAACTTTTAATAGGAATAATCATTTTCCACATATTTTTGCCCTGAATAGCAAAGTAATGAGTCTTTAATACTTTAGTTTTTATTTGGCCCTTGCTTATAATGTAGATTCAAGCTGAGAAGAAGATTCATGAAGATCCTGCACAAGAAGTAAAAATTGCCATGAATTAAAGTGGAAAAAAGCACTTTTTGAATGTTAAATAGAATAGCTGTAGCATGACAATTTGTTTTTTACATGTAAGACAAGTACAGTTTGGGTTTGTTTTTGGTTTTCCCCAGAAAACTGGAAGACATCTTTTTGCCGAGGAATAATATGAATTTTCATATATAACTATTTCGGTAGCGAGAGACAGTCACTTCTGGAGACTAAAACTGTATGTGAAAAACTGCTGAGCTGGAAGAAACTGTACAGGACAAAAACTTCAGAGGAAGTAAGCCCAGAACATAGATAACCTGAACACAGAACATAGAACATAGATAGCCTGATGACTTTTTGCCCTTGTGTGCTGATTGTGTTTCAGTTCTTAAGTGTTTTTAAAGTGACTTTAAAAAGCCAAATTTTCAAGCTCTGTTACATTTGACTTATACCTACAAGGGATCTTGAGACAGTAAAAAACCTGTGTGTCCCATAATCAAAGATTTACTCTTTTCTCCCCCTTTTTCACAAATATAAGATAGCAGACAAGTCTAGTGGGCCTTCAGAACCAGTCATTCAAAACTACTGCAAAGACAGAAAAGGGAAAATACGTACTAGTGTAACAACAACATTTTCCATGAGGTGTCAGCAGAAGTATCTGAACATATTGCTGAAATCTTTCAAGTGTTTTCAGGCTTCTAAGCAGTCACAGAGGAACAAGTTTCACATGTGTGATGTAAATAACCTTTCATAGTTTGTGTTTTAGTCAGTACTCGAAGCGGCACTACTACTTGCATCCTCTTTCCCTCTCCAGCCTCCGCAAGTGCTACTCTCTCTTGTCTCCCTCTCCAGACAGCCCTTGATCAAAACGTAGCTGGTATTGAATGTGCTAGCTTTATTTTCCAGCACTTGCAATCTGGAAAAAAGTCATGTCCCACATGTCTTTTATGTTGATAATTACTTAATTAAGAGAATTAAAATTTACTGAATGTCTCCAAGGACAAAAGGGTATTTAGCTATGAACTTCTATTTCATGAGAATGAGAATCACAGAACGGCTTGTGTTGGAAGGAACATTACAGACCATCTAGTTCCAACTCCCTGCCATGGGCAGGGCTGCTACTAACCAGATCAAGCTGTCCAAGGCTTCATCCAACCTGGCCTTCCAATACCTCCCCATCCAACACCTCCAGGAATGGGGCATCCACAGTTTCTCTTTGCAGCTTGTGCCAGTGCCTCACCACCCTCTGAGTAAAGAATTTCCTCCTAACATCTAATCTAAGTCTCTCCTCTTTTAGTTTCAAATCATTCCCCCTTGTCCTATCACTATCAAGCCATGTAAAAAGTTGGTCTCCCCCCTGTTTATAAGCTCTCTTTACATTCTGGCAGGCAGCAATGAAGTCTCCCTGAGGTCTTCTCTTCTCCAAACTGAACAAGCCCAGCTCCCTCAGCCTGTCTTCATAGCAGAGGTGCTCCAGCTCTCTGATCATTTTTGTGGCCCTCCTCTGAACTCCAACACCTCTCCATCTTGTGCTGGGGACCCCCAGTCTGGACACAGTACTCCAGATGGGGTCTCACAAGGGCAGACTAGAGGTGGACAATCACTTCCATCTCCCTACTGGCCACCCCTCTTTTTGATGCTGCCCAAGAAAAAGCTGGCCTTCTGGGCTGCAAGCACACACTAGCCTTATAACCTGAATCACGCCACTGCCAACAAGAATCACTTAGAAGCATACAGCATGCCACATCATACTACTTTAACTGCCTATTCAGAGATTAGCAACTCTTTCTATTTTTCTTTTTCAAGTGAGGACATAGATGGACAAGTTAAATGTTTCATAGCAATATTTACACAGAAAATGTCATTTACAAACAAAAAGCCACCTTTTGCAAACCGTGAAACTTGCTTTAATGCCAGAAGCAATGTACCTATTTAGAAACCAAAATGCATGCATTCTTTATCACACGTTTTTTTCCATCTAATATTCAGAAAAGGTATTTGTCCAGGTCTTGAATTATGTATTTTTAAAATGTTCCATAGCTTTGCAAGTTGAGTCAAAAGGTTCTCAAAATTGAAAATATCAACTTTATCTCTAGACTGATTATGCAGAAAAGACTTGTTATCATTTTTAACAGTAAATAAAGATATCAATTTTTAGTAATGTGCTTTTATATTTTTACTATACTATTTTAATAATTGTAGTCCAGTACGATGCTCTACATTCTAAACCTTAAATATATGCATGTATGCGGCTAGACTTGCAAAAATAGAAATAATAAAATAATAGGATTAGATTGATTAAATACACAATTTCAGTCTTGATAAATATCAGGAGCTTTTATGTGCTTCTTAGACATCCACTGAAGACTGCTGAGTATACATTTGTGAAATAAACATAATGCTTTAAATCAAGTCAAAAGAGCATGAGGTTTACTACATGGGATTATAACTACAGTGCAGCTTAGAAAATTGAATTCATTTGAGATTTTTCCATATTCATATTTCAAATAATGAATGTTTCACTGGGGCAAAATAGTATTTCGATAGAAACACAACAGACTTGTAAGCTTTCATTTCTGGTTTCCCTTCGGGTTTGACCATTTTCCTGGACAACAGCACTACAAAAAAATTAAGAAGCTGGCATTCCAAAAACCAAAAAGAAGCAAACCCAGCATCTCCTTGGGTTTAAGCTATCATCTGACATTAGCAAAGGTAAGCCATCACTCAATTCCTAAGTTTTCCAGTTGAATATACTTTGATGACACTTGGTGACAGACAATTACATATGGAAGGCTACTGGTAAGTCCCTGAATATCAACTTTGCATCTTGCTCTGTTGGCCAGTAGAAATGCAGAGAGCACTAGCTCTGGAGACAGGTCTGTAGAACCTAGTTAATTTTTTATTATATTTTATGTACATAAAGTGAAAGTATAAATCATCAAGCAATGCACATCAATACTTTGACTGGCCCCACACATGAACAGAGTTCCACAGCAAATTGTAGCTCTTCAGCAAAGAGCAAGTTTATTTTACATAATTTCTTGAAGAAATTTCCATGATTTTTTTAAAAATGTGCATACAAAATACAATCGCCCATATTTTCACCTAGTACAAGTATTTTTCTGGATATGAAATACTGTTTCTTTCACAGACATTAGATTTTCTAAAATAGAGCCACTTCATTTGCAGACATCACATAAAAAACATTACTCACCTGCATTGGAACCAGTCAAGTTGTAACGTGCATTCAGCTTTTTAATGATATTTTCATGGATCTGATACCAGTCACTCTCCGTGTTGCACCTATAAAAATGATAACTTCTTTAACTCTGAAATGGGAACACAAGATTTTCAGACCAGTTTCACCACACACCTCCATGCAAATCCTTTTCTGTTCAGAAAACTAACTCAGTGGGAGCAAATAAAGCCTCATGAAACTGCTTGGATCAATGGAAAGAGTGAGAGCAGTCATATCATTTGAGAAATGCCTCATGGAAATATCTGCTTTTTGTGGAAAAGGACGGGAGAACGACAGGAGCAGTAATGCTCTGAAACTCATCATGAACAAGTTCATCATCTGTAATTTTATCCTTCAGTTCCAAAATACACAGAATATCTGTCCCACAGCACTCAGGAAGACACATGGGACTCAGAGCTGGTCTGAGACAAAGATCTGTACTGTATACTTTGAAGTTATTTAAAATGGAATATGATCTTCAAGAGACAGTCAATTAAAGAGCAAATTATATCTCAGTATATATTTGGAAAGTAGCACCTTTTCCATGAGGAAAAATAGGCCACACTGAAATGTGAATGGCTTAGACTTGACCCGGTCTTACTAAATCTGCTTTTCAATAATGTTTCTTCTTCCCGTCCTTTTTTTTTTTTTTTTTTTTTTCTTTTTTTTTCTTTTTTTTTTCCCAGTTATTTTAAAAATGATCAGGGAAATTTAGAAAATAGGGTATAATGGGCAGATATATAAATCTAACAATTTGTTATCCAACAGCGAACACTTCTTTGACTTCAACATCCTGGGAGTCTTAGTAAGAGCCAACAAACATTTTCACTGTCACACTTGATTGTTTCTCTGTGGCATCATCTCCAGCAGCTCTAATTCAGCACAGTATGAGTACAGAGAAGGCTGCCTAAAAGCCTTCCACGTCTTCAACATTTGAGTGCAAACCCTGAGAGTCAGAACTTCCTCACGCACTTGACAAAATGCTTCCCAGGTTTATGTACTTAGAATAGGCCACTGCACAAAACAGCTCTTACTATAATCTCTCAGATCAAGATCAGCAGGAAATTAGTCGCACTGTGTTGCTACAAACAGAAACATGAACTTTCTTTCAAATACTGTCAAACTCCACTATTTCACTAACCACTCATTTTAAGATCTATTTTTGATTTTTCAATCTCCAGCATTAACTGCCTCTTCCACTTATGCTATTTCCATTAAACAACTGCTTACCTACTTGTCTTCTTTTTTCTCTAAAGTTACTTCTGCTAGCTGCCTAGACAGTGCAAGCTGTCTAAACAAGCCTTGAAAGCACTTCATGTTGCTTTAAAGAGAGAGCTCCAGAAGCTCACACAAGGGTGTGACAAATGCTGAAACATACAGGAAGATCTAAAAGGATGTAACCTTCATTTTTAATACTATCCTTTTTTTCAAACAGATCTGTAGAACTAGCCAAAATTTCTAAACTGTGATGAAAAAAAAGAAATTAGCTACTATACTTTTTTTACTCACACCGCATTTAAAACCACTGTTTTTGATATAAACCTACTGTGAAATAGTTCCAATAGTTATGAAAAAAAGCCATTCCTTACATGTACACTTTTAAGATGAGGTCATCCTTTGAATCTCCTGCCAGCAAATCTGCAATACTGAGGACTGCGCAGCCAAAGGGCCGTCTGTACTGTACGTTGCAGGCATTTTTCTTTTCTCCAGCTCCCATTCGTCCTGACAAACAAAATATACATTTGATGCAATGTACAAAACTGTCTCCCTTAAAACCACAGAAGGGAGGCAGGGAGCAATCCAGCTCTGTATGGTGACAGCTCTGAATATGTGATGCCAAGCATACTCTGCAAATCTAGTCCACCTCTCTCTACAGTACATTAGGATAACAAACGGTTCAGGGAACCCACTAATGATGTGTTGATCTCATAATACCAGAGGTACTGCTCATCCTCTCATGACCTCGAGTCCGCAGCTCTTCCTGATACTCAGTGACAGCTCTACTTGAGACACCACCAAATAAAATTTAGTGTTCAGACATGACAGAGTGTCCACCATTTGCTGTTCAATAACAATATTTTACTGTGGCTGTTGTTACTTCTGATTTATATGAGAGGTCTTGTGACTGAACCACTACAGTTTAGAAATCAAACGCTGCCTCCAAGCAGGCAACTTGCTAGCAGGGGGATAGAACTGCAGAAATCAAGGAGAGATGAAACTCGGGGAGAAAAGATGACAAAGGGCAGGAGAACAAATTATGGTACAGAAAGAAGGCAGCCAAGGAAAATGGAGTTGAAACAAAGTATTTTTCTATTTGATTTAAATGCAATTCATCAATCTTCTTGCGGTGTTTCTGATAGATGAAACTGCCCTCTTTCTTACCATTTTATTCAATTATGTTCTGGCAGCTATGTATCTTTCCCACCAAGTCTTAACTTGTGACAAGAAAAGCCTCTGGCTGTACTTGCCACGGGGCAATGCCTCCTCTGTATATTCTATACGTCACAGAAGCTAGAAGAGTAATTGTTCACTTTCACACCACAAAGCATATAAATGTTATTTTAACTTTTTAGCATTTCAGTCACTGATATACAGACTTGCTGTGAATATATTTTATAACTATACAGAAGGGAAAATTCTATGCCACATTGTTCTTTAAAGCATTTACTTTTCTCAAATTAACTCATATTACACCAGAATTTACTACACTTTTTCCCAGTCCTTGCCAATAAAAATGCAATATTTTGACATTCCAGTGAAACACTACAACATCATGAAAGTGCAAGGAACAATCATCCACCTGAGTTGTAAAACAGCACTTACTCCATAAAAAATTGTTTCTGAACTCGGCACAAGTTATAACTACCATATTTGAAAACAAAATACCTCGCAAAAATAGGAAGATATATTTAGTAATGCAGTGATGCAACTAGGCAGACCATTTACAAAAGAAGAAATAGATCTAAGAGCTCAAAAACAGACCCAAAGAATCTTGCTTCAAATCAGCACAACCAGGAGGTTAACTTCTTAAAATACATATGCAGCACACTTTTTGACTCTTCAGCTTTTTTTCAGAGGACACAATATCTGCCTGTATCATCATGGATTAAAATCATTACATGACACATGTTCACTTACTTCCTTCTCCTCTTTATAAAGAGATCAGGGAGAAGGCAAAATTTACCTGAACAATTTCATCAGATACTACTTAATTTCTAGGTAAGTTTCCTATGAACAAACAATGCTTGAAATTACTCTCTTCGTAACAAGAATAGACTCGCCAGTGACAACACCATCATTTTAGTACAGTTCACATATGATGTCCTAATTTCGTTTTGCAATAGCAACAAAAAATACAAAAAAAAAAAAGAGTATCAAAACTCATCAGCACACTTGAAAAGTAACTCAAAAGGGTGCTGAGAAATTCAAGGCAATTTTCCCATTAGAAGAGAGGCATTTGCTTCATGAAATTTATACAGAGACTTAGCAAATCTAACAGATCCCAAAGCTGACACCAAGTGGTTTTCTTCACTGTTATATACCTACCAAATGTCAGATTTCTACTCACAGACCATTATACCTACCTATTCGGATAATGTGCACAGTGATATAGATGTCCTTCCTGAGTTCACTGCTACTCAAATCCTGCACAAGATCAGAACCTCATTATTTCTGCCTCCTGATTAAAACGTGATATTTAAAAAGATCTTTACGCATTGGTTTTACTGCCAGTAACAGTGACAAATGAACAGTGAGGTCATTTACATAGAATTAACAAATTATCCGTTTAACACTTCAAATTGGTGGTCATGCACTCGATATGTCTGTTCTAAAATATCATGGGCAAGAATTTGTTGTAAGGCAGCAAAATGAGAGACGAGGACAGAAAAGATTCAGTGTGTCTGGAAAAGTAATGGTGTTTTTGTGCAACTCCTAATATCTTGAAGTTATAAAGAACACTGCACAAGCCATCTTTTGGGCCTAAAACTCACAAGTCTTTGTTGCAAGAAAAAAGACTGCTATATATATGTACATGAAATACGTACATCCACATATTGCCAGAAAACATTCAACTTGGGATTTCAATACCTGTTAACCACCCTTTAGAACTACTAAAGTAAAAGCTTAGGGAGTACCACTGAGTCAACTATAGAATAACTTAATCCAAATTTGGTTTTAAATACCCATCACAAAAAGGATTGAAAATAGGAATAACTCACCACAAAAAGGGAACAGTGTCTTTCAGGCTTTTCTGGACATTTTGGCAAACCATTTCTATTCAGTCTTAAAAAAAATCGTTCGCTGTAAGAAAACAAATACAACAGATACTTTGAACAACACTACACTAAAATTAGATCTCATATTGATCTTATTTTTAGATGTAACCTTTGTCAAGATATAAAAGAATGAAATAATTTCTTATTAAAAGGCTGAAACATATCAAGAAAAAAAAAGGAATAGATAAGAGTAGTTAATCATTTAATAGAATTACTGAAAACTCAATACAAACTAAAAGACTGATTGCAGTTAGAAAAAATGATACTGTATATCCCAGTCCATAGAGCAATAAAATTCTTATATCCTGGAACTGAAATTAGATGCGAGTGATGTTGTATTGATTTTTGCTAAACAAATGTCAACACTGCCACATTCGTATTCAATCAATATTCTTTTTCAAAGACAGGAAGATAAATGCCAGGGGACATTTTTCCTGCCTAACTCTATGAACATTTTTTTCTAGACTACACTGATTTTGGCGGTCTTGCAAGTTTCAGCAGGCAAATTTCATTTTCAGAATTCTGTATTGCAGTCGGCTGCAGGGTGCCAAGTACTGTGTCCGATACAAATAATAACAGTGATAGTAGAGAGATGCAGAGAACTCTTATTTTGGAGTAAAAGTGGGCACAAGAACCCACTGAAAGAGAAATTACTCTTTGAAAAATTCCTATTTGATAGTAGCTTCATCATGAACAATCTCTGGGGAAACTTGTCATTTCATGCATGGAAAACTTTGGAAAATTCAAGTTTTCCATGGTTTGGGTAATTTTCTACTAGATACAGCCTCATAGCAAACATAGCCATCACATTTATGCAGTAAGAGACATGCAACGTGGGAAAAAGCAGAGGACTCAGAAATGGTTGTGCACAAGTGTTACATATATGTGGCTCAGAAAGTAATGCCTCCTATTTATTTCCATGGAAACTACAATAGATACAAACAATACAACAACACTATTTGATAGAGCAAATTCCCAGCTACAAAACACTATTTCTCAACACAGTCACCACCATTAGCTATGCATTTTCATCAGCGATGAACAAGAGCATGCATGCCATGCTAGTGAAAATCTGCACCAGCAGAGGTGACCCACTGTTTCACAGCTGCTATGATGGCACTGGTGCTAGGAAAATGTTGCCCATGCAGTCCACTTTCATCGACCTGAACAGATGGAAGTCAGGAGGTGCGAAATCCAGACTATATGGTTTGTCTGGTAGGACAATCTTGTCACCAATAACGACACCAGGAAACTGCCACCTTCAGCCTCATATTGGTTCAATAGATCCCAACAAACTTGCTTGCAGTGTTCTTTCTGCTTGATACTCCAGTGTTGCCACCATTGTTTCCAACGCATTGAAGCCAATATCCAGCTCTGTATACAGTCCCCTGGCCATAATCCGCCAATTCGCACAGAGAAGCTGACTGAGACAGTCTTCATTTTGTGATATGACAGCTGTGCATGGCTTTCCAGAACATGATTTGTCTTTCACATCATTATCACCACTGCTGAAACACACCATCCACTGCCTCACTGTGCTCACATACGCTGTTTGGTCTCCATAAACGTTCAGCAAGTGTTGATGAATGCTAATGGGTGCCATTTTTTCCACATGGAGGAATTCAATTCTACACCTTTGCTTCATATGCACTTCCATGTCAAAGACTGTTCTATCAGACTGCCCCTCAGCTGCCACCTGTCACACAGCAACAACATGTAACAGAAAACTGGTTTCAAGGTTCAGCCTCTACTGCCATACCAACACCATCCACCTCTGGCACCATGAGCTGACATAATAAAATGGGAGGCATTACTTTCAGAGCAGCCAATGTATCTGTTACTCTTCACGCTTTCACCCCCAGCCCTACCTGGCCAGACAGCTGAGTCTGGACACCCTGTAATACTCAAATAAAACAAACAAAAAAAAAATTCCAAAGTGAGATTATTGCAACTGGTTTTCTCCCAGCTGTACCCACCTCTCCTGCTTATTCCAAAAGCTAAGCATGCTTTATCACTGCTCTCAAAATGCAGCTGGCAAATCACAAGAAATGTGTTGGATAAGATACAACACAATATAGTTCTAATTAAATTTTTATTACACCAGCATTTGCTTTGTACAAAATCTGGATCAATCATTCCCAGAATCAGTCGTTCACATTGAAAAAGACCTCAGAAGGTCTCTAAGTCCAACCTGCTGCTCAACACTTCACCAGCCATAAGGTCAGATAGGCTTGCTCACAGCTCATCCATTCAGGCCTTAAAAATCTTCAGTGATAGAGGCTGCACAGCTTCAGTGGTCAATGCCTGAGTGTCCTCAGGTTTTTCCTTACATTCACACGCAGCCTCTCTTGTTACAGTTTATATTCACTGATGGCATTGACCATCTTGCAGGCACAGGCAGATGCCTGTTAGCTCCCTCCCCAGGCTGACCAAGGCCCACTGCCTCAGCTTCACCCCACAGGACACCCAGCTCGGGGTCTTCTGCTAAACTGCCATCCAGTCATTCATGTCTGTCCTGTATGAGAGGATCCAAACTGGCATGGTTTAACCAAAACTGCACAGGAGGGAATAATCTCTTCTCTAGATCTGGCCACATTAGTGTTGTTATAGCTCAGGTCACTGTTAGCTTCAAAAGCATATTTCTTAAAAGTTATGACTGCAGAGTACTTCATTAAATGACCGCCACTTACCCAGGCTGAACCTACAAATGCCTAGACTTTTTTCTTGGGAGCATTTAAAAACGTTTGTGCAGTCTTCAGCTATGTAGGTTTTGGTTTTTTTCATCAGACAGCATAAAAGGCAGAACCTAAGAATAGTACAGTTGAACTCAAATACCTTTGAGTCCATGAAATGTTATTTCCTCAGAAACATTCTTGTTTTACGATACAGCCAACTTCTGCAGCTTTTGTCTCCATGGAAACTTTAAAACTGAGTTTTAAAGAATGTTTACATGGATATATATTTTTAAGAGAAACAAGTTGGTATTTTGCTGTTGATTTAAAAACGTTATTCAAAAGACTTACGTCTTTTCATTTACATTTACTTCCTTCTCAATATCAGAAAATACCATAAGAAAGCACAAAGCTTTGTTTATGGAATCTCACGCAAAGTCCATGTTTACTTATATTATCATAGCAGTTAAAGCTTTAGGACCCATTTTGTTGGATAATGTGCAAAACTAAAGAAAAAAGAAAACAAACCTCTGTTCCAGCAGTAACAATACAGCTTCTGTGTGCTGAAACCTGCAGTGCATTTGTATGCATCAATATAAATTTGACCTATACAAGGTGATTCTGAATTTTACCACCTTACCTTCAGTCTGTGGGACTATGTAGAAGGAATATATATATACATATACATATATATATATACACACACACATACCTTGCTGCAATTTTTGCCTTTAAAAAAAACAACTAGAAATGTCAGTTTAAAAAAATACCATTTAACAAGAAACTGTCTACCAGCAGATAAACTATTGTCATAGTTTACCTATGAACAGGCAAATGCTGAATTTAACGGGGAGTGTTCTCTTTCTTCACTGAGCATACTTTCTGCAGAAATCAAAGGCACATCCTTTAAAAGCTTCCTACTCACTATCCACCTGGATATGAAATTTGCAAGTGCTGCTTACACTCACAGACCATGAGATTATGATTCACAACACAATTAAAAGCCAAAGACTTTGGTCACATCACAAAGAAATGCACTGATTGCAACAGACACGTAGTGGTTGTGCTGATCCATTTTCCTCATCTGAATTTGAAATTTTGTTTGACTGAAGCACGGGACGTAGCAATGAAAAAGGCAAACTGAACACAATAACCCCCCCAAAATCTTAATCCTTGTTCAGAGCTACAATGCATTTCAAGCAAATAAATAAATAAATAGCACCAGTTACAGTTCAGATAAAAACAGTTACCTTTGAACATTACCACAGAGCAAATGCAGATATACTTGCAAGATCATGAGAATAAAATAACTTTTTAATAAAATATAGAGAGCATTCATGTTTATAAACAATTCAGAGCATTCCTATAGAGAAAAATAGAAAATGGTTGAGGAAAGTAAACAGCCTTTCAAAAACAAAATAAAGACTGAGAATTCCCAAGATCTGAAAGCTTGGCTTCAAACAGTTGCAAAAGCTCCAGAGGGTGAAATCTAGGGCTAGGATCTTATTTCACAGCAGCTTTCTCAGCAGTCATTTACACATACGTATATACAGCAACCACACACAGCAGAAATCCCAAAGCAGAAATATCTTTCCTTTCTATGAAGATGGTTTGATTTTAGTTTAGATTGCAATGTATTTTTTATGAGCACCAATCGTCACAGATAAATAGGCTGCACAGATTTAAACTCTGCTGTCTTCCCACTGAAAATAAGGAAATAACTAATGCTGGAGAGATTAATTTAAGAAGGTCAGCAAGGGATTTCTGTACTGTAACTTCCCGTGTATTAGTGAAGCAACAATGTGTTCCAAATCTGCAGGCTTAACACACAAATTTAAAAGAAACACTGCCACAAACTGTTCTATTTTCATAAGCGATCCCTATTTCCTCAGTATTAGCAGGAAAACGTTACCAGTCACATGTTAGCAGTCTAGACAGACTGCTTGTTCTATGATTTATAAACACACTATCAAAAAAAAAAAAAACCAACAACAATCAAGAAAAACAGCCACATGGCATACGCTTGCAGTAAAGCTGTTCATCCAATACTCATAGCTCTCAACACAACTTCCCTTTCCAACATCTTTGCAAATGGTCTCTATGTAAATAAAGGTTTTAGTGTTTTCTAAACTAAATGCTGAGAGAAAATAAGAGAATACTGATGTGCACTGCACCAGCTCAGGTCTACCAAATTCCAGAACACCATTAGGGGATGCTCACTAAGAACTAGAATCTGGATCTACTGAATGTATAGCTAAAGGGTCATTGACATCATAAAAACACAGTCAGACACAGAAGGTTGCCCTTTTACTTAGGGGTGAAATGCAGAGGAATGTGGTACAACAAGTCATAAGTTACTGAAGTAAATAGACAAAAAAGCCTTAAAAGTATATTCTTAATTACAAACTAACTGAATGGTAGATGTGCCAACATGACTTTGCAGTACAAGCTGTTCCACAGTAAGTCAGTCCCTGTACTTTAACTCTTCTACATACTTTTGTGAAAACTGTACTCCCATTTCAGGCTGACAAAGAAGTAGCAATGAGCAAAGAGTGAAAGGAAGAATGAGTATTAGAAAAAAAAGATTTCAGCCAATTTCAGATAAAAGCACCAACACAAACTAAAATAAATCACCAAACCAATATTATGATGATATATTGAAGCTTATCATCACATCTAGATGTGCTGACAATGTGGGAAGAACAAAAAATATTTTGAATGCTAGCTTTATGCTGAGGAGTCAAATTTTCCCTATGTTAGAAGTAGAGTTAATGAGGAAGGAAGGAAAAATGAGAGAATAAAGGGAGATGGGAGAGGAGACTGATAGAAAAGATGATCAGATAAATATATTAGCTAAATCAAGCTCCATCTTCCATCTCTTTACTAACAGAAGATAGCCTTAAAAAATCAGTTTTTGCCAACACACTCTATATTGTATTATACTCTATGAATATTTGCAACTCTATTTTAACTAAAAGGTGGTATTACACATTTCCTGAAAAGATTAACAAGTTACATTGGAAAATGACAATTCAAAATTACTTTTTGGTGAGGCACTAAAAGTGAGAGGAAGACAATGTGTTTTTGAAAGGCAAAAAGCACCCTGGAATCTCTCATCATGTATTTACAACTAAAAACAGAACACAAACCAGAAACCAGAGTCCTCAGTAATGGTAAGCTTAGTCTGCCACCAGTGATAAACATTTTGCAGCACTGCATTATCGGCATGCAGACCTACAGATCCTTTAAGCTGAATTGCAGACTTGATCATTATCCCTGTAGCTGGCTGAGGCAACAGCATGGATACAAGTAGAATTGCTGTATTTTTACCCCAGAGATGGAAATTCTTTGGAATTCATAAATTCCAAAGAGGAATTGGTAAAGGTGAAAGGAATTTAAGAATATCCCACTCCCTCCAAAAGCCCAAAGGCTCCTGTGTATTCATCTTCATTTGGGGGAATATAAACAGCAATGCTGTGTTGTCTTGTGATGTCTCTGCCTTTTATCAGTACCCAGGACATCGAGTTCTTGCTAAGACGATCTGTACGCCCATCAGAAAACCTCTGCTGTTAAGCATCTCTGATGATTACTTAAACTTGTCACAAATACATCACGGGTGGTGCACATACACACCTCTATTCTAAAACTTCACTCATTTTTAAAGAATAACCTACCATTTAAGCTTCAAATGGCAAAACACCAGCTACAGGAGAGGTCACTCCTTGCAATGTTTTCATCACAGCAATTAAAAACAATAATTTCTCCTGTTGCTTTTCAGTTTTTACATTGCAATCCATATGAGGGCTATTTGTTAATGCTCAAGAGAGACCTACTCCAGATCAAAGGTTTATCTTGGGTTAGTTTATCTGCTTTAAAATGGGTATGTCTATCCAAGAGAATCTCCATATAAGTGAGTGTCATTTCCCCTGCCACAGCAAGTAGAAAATAGCAGAAAATCTCGGAAACATTTCTTTCACTGAAAATGAGATTTCATAAGGGGAATTGAGCTATGTAATGAAACAGCTAATATCTAACACACTTCAATTGGGAATAATTAATCTGCATTTGTTGATTTAAGAGCATATTAGAAATACAATGAAAGAAACAAGTTATGTCTTCTCATAAATACAAAACCTTTAAAGAAATGAACAAAAAAAGCCTTCCAAAAGCATATTCTTGCTGGACTACACTCACGCTTGTCTTTGGCAACTCATTCCTACCCCATTCTACCTCAGTTATGAAAAGCTATCCACAAATTTAGTTTCCTTGCTGGAAATTCTCCCTTACAAGAGTTAAAATGTTACAAAAGCTGCCTTACAAGCATTAAGCAGAAAAGTCTAGGCAGACCGGCCAATGCAAACGGGTCTTGATGAAATGCCAGCTCCTCAAAAAACACTTGGAACACTACCCTGAAGCAAGAGGCTATTATTCTCTCACAGTTCTGGAATGGTTTGAATTTAAAAAGCAATTTATCAAAATTCTCACTAATCACAGCAAATTACACAGTATTGCACAAAGTTAGATTAATGGAATGATCTATAAAAATAAGTACTATTAAAACATATAGAACGTCTTAAAGCCAGGATTAACCTTTCTGATCACTTGGCAATGAGTGGCAGTAAAGATCTGTAGAAAAGACATTTATTACAGAAACCACCAAGGCCAAAATGTTTGGAGGATGCAGCTGTGCCAAACATTCCTTTTACACACATTCTGCCTGCAACATAAATCATATCTGCTTATAGTAGTACTGATGACAAGTAAATAAAACTGAGCTACCAAAAAATGACTTACTTATAAAGGAAAGATCTATTTTTGCTATCGGTATCTGAGTGCCATGCACATGAGATGCTAAGCTAATGCCACCTTACATTCTATAAGACACATCGGAGTAATTTTCAACTTAACGGGAATACCACCTGTGGAGAATGGCTACTATAATAAATATCCAATGCTTTTACCTTCCTTCAAACAGACCATTTGAAGGAAAGTAGGCATCCCCGAAAATACCAAGTATGCTGGAGAAACATGACAGAGATATAGAAATCTTTATATGATACACACCCACCGATTTTGAAATTTCTCATTAGTTAGGATATGTTCCTGTGAAGTTTCTAAATCCCAAACAGACTTTTCAGGTCAAAAGCAAACTGGGGACAAAGAATTAAAAGAAATCCTTGTTACACTGTGAGAGGCAAGTTGCATGAACATGGTAACTGACAGACTCTAGTTCCAATGTGTTTATTATTGACTTTAAATGTCAAGCTACTAGCTAGCACAAGTGTTTCTACTCTCCCTTAGGAGTTGTTTTTCACTGTAAAACAAATGCAAATGTAACTAATTGGGCAAACTGACAAGGCCAGCATTCTTCCTTCTGGTGTGAAGGAACTCCACAGCAGGGAGTTTAATTCAGTATTCTCAGGCAAAGAGCATTATTCGCTTGAGACACAACCTTTACATTTCCAGTTTGGAGTAATCCACCTAACTGCAACCAATCTTTGCTTATCTTCTCTTGATGACTCCTACTCCAGAATTTCTTCTCATTCTAGGATGAAGAGATGTCCTATGACTTCTGTTACTTCATTACCCTGCCAAGAAAGGCCTGAATATATTCTTGCACATCAGAATTATTCTGTTCACAGTGGATAACTGGAAAGAATGTTGCACAGTTTTGGAAGGGAAGCTTTTAAAGTTTCCAGAAGTTCAAGTTTCTCCTTCAAGCTGCTTCTTGTAACCATTTGTATACTTCCACTTACAATCACATCAAATACAGCCTTGCCCACATGTGTAAATTACCAGGCACCTTGTCACAAACAAAGTCAATAGTAGTGAATACGTCAGTCAATATAAAGGATAATACCAAACTGAAAAAAATAGCCACCTTATTCAACGAAGTACACACCACTGTTAACCTTTCTGTGAGATATTTAGATATATTCCAAATGTGTAAGGGATTGTTAAAAGAGTAATGGCCCCTCTTGAAAAAATGATTTTTAAGTTGTATAACCTTGTTTCTAAGGAGGAACAAAACAGAGTAATAAGTGACTCAACTAGAATGAAGGACATCAAAATAGCTGACAAAGCCAAGATGCATAATCTCTCCTGCATCTACAAGGTATGGATACACATGCACTGACTTTGTGTAATTCACCATGGTGTAATTTAAGTATTGCACAAGACTAAAAATGCTTGCACACGATGCACAGGAAACTAAAAGTAGCACTGAACCCCACTATGCTGTGGTCCTGTAAAAGTAAAAAATTTGTTTTTGTGGAAATACTGTAAAGGAGAAATAGCCCTGAGCTAGTTCATTTCTTCCAGTTCCCCTATGTCACTTCCCCTACCAGAAGCACTGCTTACTCCTGTAGCTCAAATCCTGACCAGGATCCAAGGCTGCTTCAAAACAGAAAGCATTCACAGATAACGTTGAGGTATTCACGTAACAGATAATTTCCAAGGAACACTGTTTAAGTGTAGGTTACGCATGTTAAAACATAGTATTCTAAGAGAGAAAGGCAGAATAGCCTATCACTTGATGACAGATTACAAGGAGAACCTAGACTGTGTGTAGTGTATTAGATTGCACTGTACTGAGTACGCTATCAACTACACGTTTTTTTCTTGAAAAACATCCTATTTTTGAACAGCTACAACAAAGTCCAGTGTGAATTGTGCCTCTCTAGTCAGAGATCATTCCTTCCAAGAAATTCTGTCCTATGGGAACAGGCAAGTGATTCTGAGACAATTAAAACATAATCTTACACATTCTGTTTTTTCTCCAAATGACGTTAGTTCTTTTAGGTAACAGTGGAAGTGAATCTCTCCTTCTATTAATCAATCCTTGAATTTTCATGACACTCAGAAGCACAGAATTTAAATATCAAACAATCAGATATGTGCAGTAGCAGAAAATCTGAATATCAATTAATGTATGTGCACGTATGCACACATGTAGAACTAAATGTGTGCACACTCTCTCCAGCTTTTGTATTAGAAATATATTGCACCATCTAAACTGCTTTCCACATTTAATTTTAAAGGGTCTTACTGATTCCCCAGTCCTTATTTGTTCTTTTCACTGTAGTTACAGAGAATAAAATAAAGAATCAGGTGTCTGGAGAGAACAGTAGATGCACACAATATGTACAACAACAACAAAAAAATTCAAATAAAATTCCTAATGTGGAACATCTGCATGATGACAGTGCTATGGAAAGAACCAAAAAGAAGCTAAAATTCATCTAGGCGGTTCTGAACCTCTGGAATATCAGAAAGGCAGCACCAATAGGCAACTGGGTCTTTTGGTTCTTTATGGATGTATAGCTCTTTTCACATTCTTCTCAACTTTTCAACTCCAATAGATAATAACTACCCTATAACTGCCATACTACAACACTTCACCACTTGTGTTTCCTTGCCCTGAATTTCTAAATAACAATGGCCAGTGAACTGCTCCTCACAGCTACACGGAATAAATTCTTCATAGGTAGATGATCACATACACAGGATATGCCTCTACTTTTTAAATAACTACTGTAGTGTGTTAGATAACACACACTGTTTCACAAGTATATTTTTCCATCTTCTTCGTGGCTTAGTGTCCTACATTACTGAGAAGCAAAGAAAGAATTCAGCTATTTGAGCGCTGATGTCTGGAGCACTGATCCTCAGTAAACTGGATATTAAAACTCAAGTGTAACCCCATTGATTTACATGTTTAAAGTAATACTGACTCCTTGAGCTCTAGCTCAACAGAGGCCACAATGATATCTCAGCTTGCAATGAAAGACATCTCAGGTTCAAAACAGTGAGACTTCTGGGAGATGGAAATAAATCATTAGTTAGGTTGGAAAGGTGTTCAAGCCCTCTCGTCACTGCTGTTTTTCTGACTGTCAACAACTAACACTAGTCAATTCTGTAAATTTCTAGTGACAGGGATGGTTAGAAGTTGGTTTATTTGAGTTGCCATAATAGACAGCAACTCTTATGTTTGGGGAAGTTGCAAAAAGCATGTTTAGACATCTTTCTTCCTACGCAAAATTCTTTAAAATTTCCACGGAATAAGGGCCAGTGGGAGGGGCGGGTAGGGGAAAGAGCATTTGCTTCTTAAATGGAAAAAAAAACAACATCATGGCTTTTTCTCTGGAAAACAAAGTACCAAAAAAAAAAAAAAATTATAACTCAAATCAGAAAATACTTTGACCCATCAACCATGGGTTTCAGTCTTCAGCAAGAGATAAAAATGATTTAAGTAATTCCACAACTAAAAGAAGAAATACATTAAAAGGTTAATGATGTGTATTAAGAAGTTGAGATTGAGAGTACAACAAAGGGTAACCTGTTTAATCTTTGATACAGTATAGAGTCTACACAGTCCTTAAACATATAACCAAAAGCTTACAAAATAGAAAATGTAGGTTACTTTTATTTGCCTTGGATAAGCAGTCTATTCCTCTTTGTGTTGACGAAGAATCTGTGCTCATTTGAGGGCAATACGATAGTAACAAACAAGGTTGTTCAAGGTGACAGAAGAAGGAGGATTAGCATGCCAGCTTATCTCCGCTTCTCCCGCAGATGTGGCCAGAGGCATCAATCATTTGTGATAAGACATTCATATCATATTGACACAGACACAAAATGTATATCAGTTGTTAAGGAAATTCTTAACACACTCCATCTTTCTAAAGTGCTGCCTTAAAATTGCTCTATTAATAGTATTGCTATTTGGAGAAAATGATAACATTAAGAAAGTGGCTTAGAGAAGATACAGCTAGACAAGAACCGTGTGTGCCACTGTAGATTTAAGGAAAAAATGTCAGCATTCTACTGCAGTATGTTGTTGTAACACAGAGGCACAAACACTACATAAATGTAAAGGTCAGCAAAACAACTGGGACTTTGGGCAGGAGACAGAGCAGCATCCTCATACATATCACCAATAACAAGAACAAAGCCCACTTATCTGAACAAATGCAGGTAACTGCATTTGTGGTAACTGGCTTAACACCCTCCATTCCCTTTTTCACAGTGCACCCACAAGATGATAATTGCCCATGTCTCTAAATTTCAATAAAGAAACATAGGATTTCTGGGTAGCTATGTACAACAAAGAGAAATATGGTTTTACAATAGCTACACTGGAAAGGTAGGTATTTCAGAGGACACTGAGATATTTGAGTTTGGAAAGCAAAATGTATTTGTAGCATCAGAACATTATTGTGGCAAAAAACAGACTGTGAATAATACACATAATCTCGGAAACAGCGAAGTTGGTGAGAAAAAAGCTGGTGAGATCTTTCAAACAAAAACAATAAATAAAACAATATGTACTTTTTACTGAAGAATTTGTCTCAGACCTCCAGTGTCCAGAGCCCAGCTTCTTCTGGTTACACTAAGGTCACCACTTCCACAACTGCTGCGCTTTGTAAATGATACGAGCACAACCAGGGGAAAAGAACATACTCTGATCAGATGTCCTTTACTTCTCCAAAAATCTAACAGTGCAAACTGTGATCTGTGTCATCTGTTAAGTATGCATTTTAGACTTGGTATGTGCAACCTCACTGCTGGTTTATTTACTAAACTTTTATGCTGGTAAGAAAATAAGATACCTACAATGCATACAATCATCACCACCTTCTTTGATACCCTAAGTGTTGGGAATCTTCTGAATTTACAGAAGAAAAGCTACCAGTTATTTCTTTAGAACAGAAAAATATCGGAAGCTTCCTAAACCCCATAAATAATCACACATTACAAAAGATTTAGAAACTAGCTAATGAAGAACACAAGATTGTTGAACTCTTACAAAATGTTTTAGAGAACACACATTTCCAATCTTCTTTTGGAGATCCACAGTATCCTAACTTGTGCCAGGAGTTTAAATTATGTATTTTCCTGTAAGTGCACCTCACACTAAAATCGACTCAAATCAGGCATCTAAAATCCCATTTAACAATCAAAATGTCTTTGTAATGTAATTGTAGTGGCTAACGCCCAAGGTAAAAAGTGATAGAAATAAAGCTGAGTTGCTCCATGTTCTACACAAATTTTCTCTGTTCAAACTATAATCCTGTAATATTCACCTTACATATGCTATTTTAAGATCCACATCATCAGCTTAGTTTGTATCAGATTTTTGGTTTTGAAGAAAATCTCTTGGTTGTCTCCACAATCCATCTTCTGATTCACAATCCAAAATAATTTTAGTGGATTTCTACAGGATTAAACCGGAAGACAGACTCTCATCATTGCTGGGCATTCAGATCACACAACCTCATAAATTGTCTTTACTAAAATCCTCTGAACAGTTACAGATGTTAACACTGGGCTCTGAGCACCCGCTGCTGTCCTGCAACTCCCACTGGCCACCACTGCCTGTACAGTGCAGTCTTACAGCAAATTTAGATGACATGAAACGAACCTTCAAAGCTCAGTATTACATTGATAAGCCCTTTGGATTTTGTTTTTCTGAAACATCAGCTGAGCATGCCAACTTCAAGGAACAGATTTTACAAAAGCATTTTAGAACAACGCTAATTAACTACTGTCTGGACTCTCGACACATCTAGACTGAGTATGCTTGAGAAAATGTACTTTAGAATAGACTATGATGCCGTACACCTCTGCGTACCTGGTAAAAGCTCAGCAGCAACCAGGAACATAGGACTGAACTGAAAGACAGAAAAGTCTTAGGAGAAAATTAAAAATATGATAACAAACTTCTTACATTTTCCAAATACAACTTTCCAAATACTACAACTGTATACACTCAAAATTTTGCTTGTATATTAGGTTTTTTCAGTGCAATTAAACTAAAGCTTCGTCAAGACAACTTTTCACTTTTTTAAAGAATAAAAAGCTGAAGAATACACAAACAAGCCTTTTGACTGGGACAGAAATAAAAAGAGAAGAATATAAGTTAAGAAGACGAAGTAGTGCATAAAACAAAGAATTTTACTGAGGCAAGTCATATGGCTGCATCATGTTAAAGCAGAGCCATTCACAAATTTACCAAATACCATGCAGGGATAACACAAATCATTCCTACAGTTAGTTTAGCTAGAAAATACGTATATCTACATATGCGTACACACAGAGTTCAGATAAGTTACTATGCACTAACAAGGCAGAATATTACAACTGTAGTTTTAATGAAGCAAGTACATACACGTCATCGCTCAGATTTATACTTGACTGTCAAGAGAAAACTTCTACAGTTTTCTAGCTTCCACATGAAGTAAACGCTCTTGACAACACACAGCTTTTTAAAGCATGAAGGCATGTATTGAAATCAGTGTAATTATATAAATATAGAAATACTCTGCAAAGTAATATTAACTGTAACAGTTTATTAGCAATAATAAAGTCATAAGTAAGCCTGTATTTTACTACTACATAATTAATGCAACAGAACTGATGCTTTTGCAAACACCAATATGATTAAAAAATTAATTTTTAATAGTAATTTCGAGCCACAAAAAAAAAACCTCAAGAAGAATAGTGTCTCATAGCATCCCAAACAAACATTAAGATTCCTACCAACAGCAATGCAGTGATCACAAAAGAGCATTTATCTCTAGCTTCCTAAATTCAGCAGAAAAAAATCTGTTGCCCAAAGTGTGCATTGATTACACTAAGGTGGATGCAAGCGAAACATCACAGCTGCTACAAATCCGGGGAAGTCCTTAGATTGGAAGCCTGAAGGTCAAACACTGACCTTGCCTCTCCCAGCATCACTGAATCTTTATCACTACCTGACTTCTTCTCTGGGCAAGTCACTAATTTCTGCATGATAGTTTCTCACATCTCACCTGAGAAGCTATTATTATCTAACTCTTTGTACATATAGGAAAGATTGTGGTCCGTTAAAAAGAAAAATTATTTCAAAATGATGTAGTTACAAATTTACTTAATTTTCCTTTCATTCAAAGCACTAAAAATATTAAGATACATGTTTTTTAAGATACATGAAAAATGTTTTTACAATTTTAATTTCTGCATCTTATTTACTTTAACAGGTACTTGCCTGGGAATGCACTTGTAGATCACACACAATCAAAAGATCAGTTTATTGGAACAGTATTCCTTAAACATAACAAAAGAGTCCTTCAGATAATCCTTTTTTTAATTAAGAAAACAATTTCAAAATCCACTGAAGCAACAATTCTAAATTTGTACATATGTGTACACAAATTTTTGATCCCCCTACTGTAAAATTCTTTGCAAATATTTTAAGAGTAAATTCAGGGAACTTTTCTTTACAGATTCCACTGTGAGAGGCTAATGGCAAGAAGTCAGATAAGTAATATTGAATATCCATATCCTTTTTGATTTCAACAACAATTATTTCTGATTTTGAAGGCTCAAACTTTGTGGAAACATAAAGTAGCCACATAGAAAGCAAGAAAGAAATAGGATGGATTCAGCTCAAAATTACTTCAGGGTACACTGGGCAGCTCTTTAATCAACCCCAATCTAAAGAGCCAAGGAGATACAGACATTTTATCGGCTGAACATTTCTAAGCTTCACTGACTGTAGCAGAAGTCTAGATATATAATTCAAACAAAGATCTTAAATTCACATGTCTTCAGAGATGTATTCAAATCATACATTCCATGTATTCCTCATGAAACCTTCTAAAATTAAACAAAAAAGAAATGCTAAACTTTGGAAGAAGTCTTAACGTTGGCGTTTCGTTCATTACTCCACAAGATACCTCCATCTGAACAGATTCCAGAGCATGAATCAGAGGTCTTTTAATCTAGGCAGTTCTTAATATTGCTTGAGAAAACTAATATTTTACTATGGCCTAAGGACAGCCTTATTCTTGCACTTTAATATAAAGCTCAGCTATTAAACCATACATTTCCTATGCTATCGAGTATCTTCCTTTTACTTTTACAGATTTTCCACATGGAAACATATTATACACTTTTCTATTTAAACACAATCAATTAGAGAAAGAAAAAGTGGTGAAGAGCATATACAGAATTTAAATATGAAGAGTGGTGAAACCCTTTTGGATGTTTTTGCTTGTTTGTTTATTTTCTTTTAAAGAGCAGCAAAGTTGTGGTGTAGTTGAGAAACATATTAACAGGTGAAGTTCTTCAAGAAAACAAAAGTCTATGCTCCGTTTCTTGCTATGCCTTCAAATATTCAGATTTGCATACCCTATCTTTCAGGGAGTCTGGACTGTCTCTTAACCTAGAGCAATCATCCTTAAAATATTTCATAAAGGGAATTTCAGTCACTAGTATTCTCCTTTTCCTCATCTGGTTGTCTTTACACAGAAAAACAGTGGCTAACACTGCAGTGTAGGAATCCAGCCCTGCCAAGAAGACATATTGAACTTAGTTCCTATGGCAAACCATAGGAGACATGAGAATTAGACAAAAGCTGTGTGCTGATATTCAGGATCACAGTTTTCTATTTTATATCTGTACAACAATATTCTTCTTACACATCACTATGTTATATTTTATTATTAGACAGAATTCTAACCTCACTATGTCAAATGCAAGACCTGTTAACACAGTGGGCTTTCTGCTTGTAACTTGATTTGACACAGTTGCTATGGTATGCTTTTTTTCAGAAAGAATCTATAACTATAGCAACCAAAAATAATTTCATTTGCCATCATTGTTCAGTGACAATATTCTAAGTATGAGAGTGCTTAATATTGTCTCAGAAAACTACAATTTTACAATGTCCTAAGGACAACTTTCTTCTTGTACTCCAATATAAAGCTCAGCTATTAAACCACAGCTTCCTTATGTTGAGTATCCTCCTCTTCCCTTTTATTTTTTTCCTTCCCTGAAGCACAGACCTTTCCACAGCAGCACGTTATCCACATTATTAATAAATTCAGATAGGTTTAAAATAAAGGAAGAGGAAAATGAAAACCTTCCAGACGATTCAACAGCACAGTTGATCAGAAAAAAAATAATGGCTGTAAATTCTGTAAAGATCATAAGATCATATTGTTCTATGCATGCAACAGATTATATCCTCTTATCAAAAATCTTTAAACACTCCAAATATAACGAAAATATTCTGTACAAATTCTGCAGCAGTATACAAATAGATTTAGATCATTTTATAATGTATTAATATATGTCACAATGAAGTATCAAGTATATTCTCTGAACAAGATAAAAATGTCTTGACTGTGAGGGTGACAGAGAACTGGAACAGGCTGTCTAGAGAGGTTGTAGAGTCTGCTTCTCTGGAGACAGAACATGCTGCATTCCTTCTTGATTGTTGCTAATTGCTTAAGAGCAGAGAATCCTACACCCAGTCTGCTTTTTCTTGCATTAGTCTGCAGCTGGACAAGGAAAGTTGCTAGACTCAAACTTCCTAAAGCATTACTGTTCTGTAGATACTTGCCTCACCTTAGTACCTACAACTGCAATTCATTTTACTGACAATACTTGAACAAACTTTTCTGTGCAAAAAATTTCACTGAATGTATGAAACAGGTAATGTAGAACAAAGAATGGTTTGGAAAAAAACACTCCATCTATCAACAAGAACACACAGACAATATTGCTTCTAGTCCCCCAACAGTTATAAAGCTGCTATTTCAATTGCATGAACTTGGGGTTAATAAAAAGTGAAATAAGTATATACAGAGATCATATGCTTGCAGGTTGATCTGATAAGAAGCTAAGATAGTCTTAAGATAGAAAAATATCAGAACAGAAATTCTATCATTAAATCTCAATTCTTCTCTTTTTACTTTCTCCACAAGAACCCCTCTAAGAGGCAACAAAGATCACCCATTTTATGTATATTTACATCAGCTGGACAATAAACACCAGATTGAAATCTATACAAAGTCATACTTTTGGAGCAATTTTAACCTCTGGACTTGTACTTAACACTATGTATTCCAACTGTCACATTCAAACAAACAGAATTACCACCTGAGGAAAGCTTGGTACACACATAGTGCTTGCAAAACGAAAATTTAAGTAAAAAGTAAAAAATCTCAAATAAATGAAACCCCCCATTATAATACTGTAACCATGGAATTGAAGACATGGATTATAAGTGATGTATATTCCCATATTTTTATCTGTCAAATGTTCTGTTTCAGGACATAAATTGCCATATATGGTTTCTCACTTTTATCTGTGCTATTAACAAGAGTTTCATCTAGTATTTTTATTGCTTTTTTTCTTGTGGGCTGCTTAGCAATGACTCAGGAAACCAATACACAAATCACCCAGGGAGGTTGCAACAGAGCTTAAGGTAATGCTAAACACAGCTTTTTGACATGCTACTATCATCCAGAATTAGCAGAAGATTACATCTATCCAGGTATCACACTTCGCAGCTCACACGTCTCTTACTGCCAGTAGGCCTTGTCTTCATTGCAGGGTGTGAAGCTCAGTAACCTATGACTGTGCACACAGTCTCTTCTCACATATCATCTCCTCAGGGTTTATTGCATGCATGTGTCAGCACCAGCAAGGGCATAAAGCTTTCTGAAATATCCTGCCAATTGAACGAAATATCATATTGCTGTGTACGTATACACAAGACTTTACACTAACTTATATGCTCTAACAAGCACTCAACTGACCGAAATATAGAGCAGGTGTGGAGACTACAGCCATGCACATATTAAGCAAGAGCACAAAAGCCATGTCAGCAAGACCAACTAGCCTTGGTTTAACTCTTGGACAACGTGGTTATGTTGCTTGCATATCTAGTCCACAGAGACCACAGCTTAGACACATCTGTGTTTCCACTCGTGCTGTGATACATATATACCTTGAAATTAAATCCATTCTTATGAAAACTCCCTTGCTTTCATTTTTTTCAATGCGTTTAATCTGTGAGAGGTGTGGAGGTGTGCGTGTTTGTTTTACAGATAGTAACATACTGCTTCCCCAAAGTTCATCTTGTCATTCCTCCCATGTTCTAGAAGGCAGTTTGGATTCATGACAACACACTTCCTCAAGGTTTGTCAGTAATGGGATGAGGAAGTTCACACAAAATAAAGCAGCTGCAAATAGACACTGGAGTCAGGAATCAATACCTAAAGGTCAGATCACAGCAAGCATGTGACAAACAGCTCTAGAATTTGTGCTTTCATGTGAATGTGAAATCCAATCCATTTGCTTTCATACAGCCACTACTGCCATAACCTTGTTTTCAGCAATCCATAACACTCAAATTGTTTTCTGTCAAGGTCTGAAGCTCTCATCTAAATCTATCACCTGCTATGCCATTCACTGAAATGAACACAAAAGATGTGCCCTGATGCACATTTAATTCTCAGAAATGACAGTAAACTGTTTTTGGTGACTAATGTCCAAAGTGCATTCCAGGTCAGTATTTAGCAGCTAATGTTCTAACAATTTAAAGATTTCATTAGCTATAAAAATCAATTTATTCAGTATAAACTTCCTTCAAAATAGTGGGTAGCTATTTTGCACAACTACATAGCACACAAGTCATTTCGCCAAATTCAGTCTAATGTGCATGTGTAACGCCCCAAATTCCTATTACCACATGTATAAGAAGACAATTAGTACACAGTCATGGCTTTGCACACATTCTGAATAACACTTCTTATCCTATTAGCAGGCTTATTATAAAAGGTTTTATTTCTATTTGTGCATTTGTGTTCTGACTTATCTAACGTGCAATTTGTTTTTAAGTCTAGACTTTCATTTCTCCAGTGACTACACTTAAATCAGACTGAGGTATGTTGCCTCCAGTACCTGTAGTGAGAACACAGACAGAATACACCAAGTAATGACCAGCAGCAAATTCTGAATGAGAGCCTTCTGACCAGTCTTCCATCACCAATGTACGAGCATTTAGTGTGGCACCGCTCCTTCAATCTTCCTGCCGTATTTCTCATACAGAACTCAGAAGGCTCATCCACCACCTCTGCTCTCCCCCTATAAATCATATCTGCTAAGTGCATCATGATTCTGATCCTGTTCATTCCCAGGTCCTCTCTCTTGGCCCAAAACATGCTAGGAATAGAAATAAGTACTGAACATTTAAAAATTAAAAGGATTTCAGCTCTAGGATAAGCAGAAAAATGGTTACAGGATCGGTTCCCAGATGAAAAAAAGGCCAGCAAACCCTAAATGGATGTGAGATCAGGTTTGACTGCTTCATTAAGAGCATGCACCTCAGGCTCCTATTATAAAAAGATTTCATAACTCACTAAGCTCTCTGGTTTGAGGTACCTAGGAGAATTCATCTTATAAATATTACAGAGCAAGCAACAGTTGTAAGTTTGAATGTGCATTGATTAGGAGAAAGGAAAATAGAGATACTAAAAAAATAACCTTTCAGTCACAAAACTAATATTCAGTTTGTATGCACAGGTTCCCTCTCAAGTAAAACCGGCTGAAAACTGAAATAAGTAAAAAAGCCAGAGAAAAATATGTTATTTAAATCCAAAATGATATTGGCAAATATTAAGTATAGGAACTGGATTACAAGACAAATAAAAAAAATCTTGTTTCTAAACGTGGGATTTATTACCAAGACCAAAACATGCAGTGCACACTGACAATTTAAAATCAGTATCTCAATGAAAAATTATATGCTACCTGATGGGTCGATTTTCTTTACTATCAAAGAGTGAGAAGATTACTTCCAGTTCCTCTCCCAGATTGGAGCACATTAGACTCTTCATCTGAACAAAAAGATGGTGGCTGCTAGCTGGTACAGGTGTATCTTTTTTTCGATGACGATGCTCCATCTAAACAATTCACAAAAAACACAGCAGTCAGTTTAAATTAAATGTAAAGATCTAGGAAAAAAAAACAAAAGATAAAAAATACAATACTGGATTACTTTCTTATTCCCAATTTTTAAGTATTAATTTGTAATAGTGCTTTGTTCTTTCTATTTTTTTTCTTAATCTGAGAAGGAGAAAGTGGAGAAACCACTTTAGCAGCTTTACACTGCATCATAATAGTCTCTTGGAAAAGCAGTAACCTCTAGAAGTTTGCCTTTTTTCTGCTCCAAGAATTCCAACCCCTTTTTAAATGTCTGTGCTGTAACTACATTGTATTTCATAGCTGGTTTAGTTAATGATCCGATATTCTACTAATCAAACACACAAAGAATGCTTTGGCAAAAGACTACACAGAAATATTTTTAAATGGAAAAAATTACTCCCGTATTTTCTAATCGTTGGCAGAACATTATGTAAATGGTATGAAGCTCTCCTGATTTGACTTTACAGTTTATATCTTTACCATTTTAGTCACCAATTAAGGTTATACTGTTTTTCTCTTATGTCGTACCAAAACCAATTTTAAAACAGCAATCTTTATAAGTTACTGAACCCTAAAACCAAACTTTTTTTGGATCTTTTTTTTCTCTTTATTTTTGAAAGTGCACTCCAAAAGTTTCATCATTAGTTTTCCGGATTACTCTTCCTCTGTATGTCTCTTCTTATGATTGATGGTTTCTCAGTGTTTGTCACTTAGTGCTTCAATATAATTCCATACGATTACATATGACTTTGAACCTGCCCAAAGGTATACTGATTCCAGAGTGAATAAATTACTATTTGACTCGACAGCATACAGTTTCAAAATCTATCAGTGAAAATTATTAAACATATTAAAATTTTGGCTCCATAACAAATTATCACAATTTCCCTATGTTCTATATTCTGCATTAAATACATGCATTAGCATAAATAAAATTTAATTTAAATAAAAGCTTAGTTTTAAGCAAGTAAGGCTCAGAACTCTATTACTGCAACTGTGATAGTACTATGAGCCAAGGCCTGTAGAAATGAATTGGAATGCTTTCTTAGATCTCACTTGATATAACATCAGAATAAAAAATACCAGTACTCTTTTTAGGAAACCAAGATGGGCTTTCATGCCCAAAGGAGAGCTTTTCTATGTAGCTCAGCTGCCATTAACATTAATGTATTAGAAGAGATCAACCAGCCAATATGATTAATGATGACAATGCTTGTACCACAAGTATGTTATTTTATTTTCATTAATGTTATCTAATGGGACTCATGGGCCAGTTAAAGTACTAATGATGAAGAGTCTCATAAGCTTTTATTGATGATTAAATTCATGTTAGAACTCATAAATTTAATGATATATCAGAAAACAAAGCTGTCAGTAAATAACATGTGGAATGTACATGTGTGCAGACAGACGATATAAAATCAAAGCATCCCATGCAGAGGAGCAGATGAAAAAAATATTAAAAATAAATCTTCTTTCATCATAGTAAAACCCGTTGCATTAGTAAATTCCAGTGTATTTGAGCAAAAAAGTACTTCTGATTAAGTAGAAGAAAGTTATCACGAAAACCTCAGCATGTAATCTGTCAGCACAAGGACAGAGTATTAAATTCACATACCAGCCTGTAGAGCTCCGTAATGCTGATCTCTTCAGGATCCACCATAGCATATTCTTTTCTTGGAACTAAGTCAAGTCCCAGTTGTCTGTATGAGGAAAAGAGAAATAAAGAGATACTATAAAGCGCTAGAAAACAGTAAGTAGTTTCTACAAACGAAGGAAATAAATTAAGAAATTTAACTAATTTTCGTCATTTAACATCAACATTCCATTTAACAAAGGAAATACTAATTGGTACTCCGAACTTGTTAGGGTTTTTTTTTTTTTAAGTTCATGCATGATTCCTCTCTTTTCTTCACTTTGTAACAGTAATGGAATATCTTTTCCCACAATATTTAATTCCATTTCACACCGCAGGCAATGTGCAATGGATACCATCCTTAGTACTACTGTGGACATTACACAATGAGAATTGCACTGGTATTGTCATTTTGAATGACAACCGCAGAAGATAATACAGAAAGAAAATCCATACAATGTCAGATCATCGGTTTATTTTAAATTTGGACTGCATTGCATCAAAGCTGCTTGACTGTGTCTCCTGAATGAAATAATTAAATACACTTCAATCAACAGGAATAAAAAATATTTTCAGCATAGCAGCAAATAATAAAGATCATATATGGGGTAGTCATGCTGAATTTAGAGAAAAAATGACAGATTAGAAAACTTAAAAATATTTGCGTTTAAAGAACGGGAACTGATGACTTCAGAAGTCGCCACAATTCTGAGCAGACAGTTCTTCCACTGCAATAGATGCTTAGGCTTTCAGATAGCAGTGCTTTCAGAATCCCCTGAAACTCAATTAGTTCTACTACTGAGTAGTATTTAGTCAGAGTTTGATTGAAGAATCTACAGGCTAAAGAAAAGATTTTGGAAACAGCACCTCAATGCCAAAAGGTATTTCAACTTTTCAAATATTGTTAGAGAGTGGTTTATCCTGCTGATCTGATAGAAATTAAATAGAAGGGAATGCAAAGAGAGATGGATCTGACATGATCCATTCCATCTCCTTCAAGTTGAAAAGCTGGAAACAAATGACGTTGAAATTCACACTTTTTAGGAAAAGGATACCATGGCAGACATATTCATTTATGTAAAGTAAACTTTACCTGTATACAATGGCTGCACTCATTTTTTGTTTGTTTTTAAGCTCCACACTTTAGATGTAAAGTACTTTATAGAAAGCTTTCAATAAGTACATACGATAAATCGCATCACTCTCATTCATGCTAAATGAAAGTAGACTTGACATTGTTAGGCAAAAAATACATCTTTAGAGCTCATTAAGGGATTTTTTATAGATTTAATCAAGCCAAAATTACATTTTGGACCATCTTTTGTGTCACTCTTGCTGTGCTTTCGCAGTTTCTCTCAAAGGTTTTGAGTAAGTTTTATCTGGTATTTAGAAGAAAACTATAAATTCCTCTTCATGCACTCAAATTCTGCAGAGATTGAATTCTTAAAAAAATAAAAAATCTATTAATAAAAACAGAACACCCTTTATTTTACAAAAGAGACCTTAAGAGTGAAATAACTGTAAGGCTGGTTTATAAATAACGAAGTAAGAAAGATTTGCCACAGTAGGATGATCAGGTGCATTGGAATTGAACTCAGAGATGACCAATAAAATCTGATGTCCAACAAAACTGCCAGTAGCATTCTTTTTGCTGCTTACTACAATAAATACAAACCCAAACTTGATTAAAAGAAAACAACATGATGAAAAGTATCTGTGGCATCTGCATAACAGATGTAACTCTGACACAAACACAAGTAGGTGCAAAGTGGTTTTATTACTGATACACAAAACTAAAGGTTCAAACATCTGACCTCAGAAAACTTGTTTAGGAAATACTGCATTACTCTTCCTACCTGTAAACTTAGAAAGCTGATGAAAGTCCAATTCTCATTATCTTGCTCTGTTTGAAGCAGAAATTTTTCAAAACAATTTACAGCCATTTCTGTTTTTGTCCTAAACATCAGCTTTCATGGATCCTGAGTCTCCTTTATTACAATGAACTCCTGTGCTGGAAGAAACTTAATTTTGCTCTAAGCAGTCCCACAAAACAACCTTGTTACTTTCAGAACAGAATAATGGTTGAAAGCAAAAAGAGATTCTTTTAAAACTCGGGGTTCCTGCCTGACTGCTTGACATCACTGGTTCAAAAACAGCCCAGATGTGATAGCTGAGTTAAAGTTCGAGACGACAAATGCCCACTTCATAAAATACAACACTGCAACCATCTGTAGCCATTGCAGTAGACAGTTGCACAAAAATATATTAAACAACAAAACAAACAAACAAAAAAAAACAACATAGAGGCATTGGGCAGATCAGAGGAAAGAAAAATCTAAAGCTGTGCCAATTAGTAGCAGCTATGATGTTTGTTTTAACAGAATTTGGAGAATGTTGTCTGGTTCAAAGG
Source organism: Tragopan temminckii (assembly GCA_028571105.1). Taxonomy (NCBI): domain Eukaryota; kingdom Metazoa; phylum Chordata; class Aves; order Galliformes; family Phasianidae; genus Tragopan; species Tragopan temminckii. The sequence goes on along the minus strand of JAOWBP010000001.1, from coordinate 22,715,197 downwards.
ATGGG
>JAOWBP010000001.1:22697248-22715092 GCA_028571105.1 Tragopan temminckii | reverse complement strand
TTCAGGGTCATACATTTTGTAAAAAAGCTTGCTATGGAACAAGGTATAGAGCACTGCTCTGAGTAGACTATCAGCCTGTATCAGGTTATCAGCCTGTTCCGGTATAAAAACTACTATTCCAATATACAGGACTTTAATCTATGAGATTAGTTTACTTTTTTTTAGTTTAAATAGTTTTCCAAAGTCAAATTTATTGTCTCAGACGAATCATAGAATCACCAAGGATGGAAAAGACCTTCAAGATCACCCAGTCCAACCGTCCACCTACCACCAATATTTCCCACTAAACCATAACCCTTAGTACAACAAATCAGTGTTTCTTGAACACCTCCACGGACACTGACTCAGTCACCTCCCTGATGATCAAAGAAATCAAGTGTTTTTGTTATCTTCATGACCACATAAAACACTGATGATACTGTCTCAGGATAGTGTACTGTGAGGGAAAAGGGATGCTCCTATCACTCCTGATGCACATACCAATCTTACACTTGTTCTTTCATTCCCAGGGACCTAGCAAAGTAGCCAGGAGTGCTGCACTGAGGAGACAAATACAATATATGTAAGCAAAGGGCTGCAGATGTACCAACACAGTGTTACTATGGAGGAAGCACCGCAAAGCATGCTGTACATAACAGCAGCAAAATTTACTGTCTGTGGAGCCTATTTCATCCGGTCTCAGATTTCTGGACTAAAAACAAAATCACCATCAAAAGCAAGGCATGCATGCCAATGTGATCAACAGCAGCACATTCCATTTTTGCATTTTCCATACTGCTCAGCTGCCCAACCATACCAAGCACACACTTCTTTACAAGAGAATGGCAAGATTCTGATGCCTCATTGCTACAAGAGCGCAGACTCATGCTGGTTTTGACTGTCATTGTAAATATCACTGTGTTGTTAATCTGTGCTGTTGTTTTCACTAGTAATACTGGAGTTAAGAGAAGCCTATTGGGCTTATTATTCTCACAGGTGAGGTATCTGGAACAGAGATTAACTTATTGGCCTTTCAAATTATGCAAGATAGTAACAAGATCTGTGAAAACTGTATTCAGAAAATGACTTAGAAATCATTTTCATCATCATGCATTATGCTAACAATCCCTACAAATCTTTACACTGTTAGGCATTTAGTAATACTGAAGAGATGTTATCTGAAGTATTGCAGGTTTAAGACAAATAAATGAAAATTTCTTGCTTTGAAAAAAAAAAAAACTTAGAATATAACTGAGGTTATCAATTTTTATTTGTCACTCAAATAAAAGAAAGATGCATATAATAGTATCAACATGAACACTAGGGATGCTTAAGTAGAAACTGAATCATACAACACAAATCAAGAAGATTAAGTAGTGTCAGCCAATATAATTTCAGTTAATAGACAGAGTTATGCTACACTATGTCGCATAAGAATCTGGCCAGATACGTTTTTAAAAGACTTAAAAGGAAACTGCAGAAATCCAGTATTCCAACATACTATCTGCAGTTTTCTTGCAGGTCATACCAGTGCTATGTAAAATAAATTGAAGCAAGTATGTCTCTTTAGTGGAAGGAAAGAAGAAAGGAAAAGCTGTAAGTCATTTTTCACTGCTAAAACATAATGGACAGAAAAACAATGAAGGAAAAAATCCATAAAGAAAAGCAACATCTGTCAGAAATTTGTTCCTTATTTCAACATTCTATATTGAGCCTGAAGCTGGTATTATAATGAGATTACACTATTTTCTTCTACGATTATAGCTACTCACTCATTGCCCCAGTCCAGACGAGCAGTGATGTGTCGCTTCACATCCTTCATTCGATCATGGGTGAGGTGGCCAACCAGGACTTGCCTTCGCAGGTCTAGGATTTCATTCATTATATGCCACAGTCGGTGAAAGAGATCCCCCTCATTTCTCTGTGAGATAAATAAAGAATTGCATCTACACCAACTGACAGTCCTAATGAATACAGATGTGATATGGAAATCAATGCCCTTCCATCCTTATTCCCTTAGTTAGTCATGATCCTCTTCCTCCCTCTAATGCTGTGACCTCTTTACCTGTATGTATGCATGCACATGTGCATAAAATCATTTCAGAACTTATCACAGATAACGCCTTTGCACTGTCCACGCTCCTTAATTTCACTCAAACTCCTAACACCACACGTCTACACAGTCTGATTTATATGACAGATATGACAAAGATTCAATAAAAAATTGTTGAATGTCACAGCACTGTTTTATTCTGAAAGCATTTTCATTACATGTCGTTTCATCAAAACTGGAACCATGACAGCGTAATTCAAGACCATTTGAACTCTCACATTTAAGGGATCAAAAGGGAACAGCTCCTAGAATTCAAACTCTGAATCACACAGCATTAAAGTTCTTTTAATTTTTTCAGGGACATGAATGTACACGCTATGGCCTAACTGTAAATAAATAGACTCATGTAGACAGAAATCTCTCCCAGACTGTTCTGCTTCATCTAACTGCAAAATAGAAGAAATTACATGAATATGAATAAAACACATCCTCCTACTCTAATTACATATCAGTTAATGACATAAACCATTTCCCATGACGGTTTCCTCCCTAACAGTAAAAGTTCTTTTTACTCTTCCTTCACTTTACTGTAGGCAGTTTTACTTAATATAATTTTTCTAAGAAACTGTAGCTTGAGAAAATTATTGCAACCTCCATTAAGTGACATATCACAAACAACCATTGAAAATTCAGATCTGTTCTGCTTATTTTTGCTAAAAACAAACAACACAAAAAAGTAACCACCCTAAGCCACTCATTTCCCTTTTACTTCTTTCTAAGAAAAAAATGACATAAAACCAAATTTCAGCTATTACAGCTAGATAATTGCCATGAAAAACTAAAATTCACTTAGAAGCATCATTATTCTCTGTCAGTACACTTTATATTCCATGAGCTCTGAAAAACACTGCTGTGTGACAAATTTGCCTTTTTTATTTCACATTCATTCACTCCATAAGCTTGCTAAAATAAGCACTGATTTATTGTTTCTTTTGGCTGTCTGGAAAAAAAAAAAAAAAAGGAAAATCAGTGTGTTTAAAACACACAATAATAACAGCAGCGAAGAAAAAGGTTGTTGAAAAAGTCAGCTTCAGTGAGAACAATAGAATATATGAACTTTATAAGTAAAAGCAAATTAAAAAACAGGTCACACAAATAGTGTCTAAAAGCAGGAAACTGAAAAAGTCTTTATGAGAGCGTTACATAGGCTGACTGCCGTGCTCACAGTATTCCATTAGTTACAGAGATTTCATCTTTCATTAAGAAGAAAACAAATCAAATAATCACTTATTCATGAGTATCTTTGTTTTTGATATGCAATGATAAACTCTATTGAGGTAAAATATTTAGCAGAATACAAGAGACATGCTAGTATTTCACAACAACACTAAGCTCACAATAACGTTTTCAAGGCAGCATCCTTTTTTTCCAAAGGTTTAGCATTTGTCTGAGTTTCTTACATCTCAAAGCGCTGAGTGGCCCTGCAAGCAAATGCGCCTGCTTTATAGATTTCATTCTCTACTAAAGCAGATTGTGATTTTGCTCCTTTTCTACCTATATCCTTCCTCATATGTAAGCACAGAAAGCAATTACACTTAGATGTGCTTAAGACAGTTAGGAAAAAAACTTCCCATTGTAACCTAGAGAAATTTCGATATAGTTTTGAAGCTCACCTCAGAAAGAGTTCATACTGCTTAACTTTTTAGCTTGACTGTCAAGTCTCATTCGATACTGTATAGCACTGAATTCAACACAATTTTGTTGGTTCTTTCAGGAAAGCTTTCTCTAAGCAAACTAGCCACTGTACCAATTGCAGGTTTCAGAAGTGTCACCTGGTTCAGAATAGCCTCTCTGAACACAATCCCTACAATCATCACTCAAAAGGAAGCAGTCCAGCTGCTTCTGAACCATTCCGACTTGTGGACTTTATTACATAACAAACGCGGGCCCTCTACAAGTAGAGTGAGAAGATAGCTAAGCTTTTCACTGTTTAAGTCATAATCACCAATTCAGCAAAGAGTTAAGACCAGGACTTGGAGGTCTGAACTATAAGGAGATGCAGGGAAACTATGGAGATGCAAGGAAAAATGCTTCAATTCCATCTGATAGGTGCATATGGCGTCAAGTCTAAGTCATGGTTAGGATTCAGCGTAGCAGATCAGAAGGAGAAATGTTAAGAACCAAAGACAATCACAATAGAAATCACAAGTTAGTGTTTAAATGGAGGCAACACTTCAAATATTTCATTTCAGTCTTTAAAGACAATTCCACAGGGAAAGTTAAAACAACAACAACAACAACAACAAAACCTCGAGTGAAGAGAGGAAAGAGAAGAAGGTATGAGATGAGGGAATTGATGATAATTATTACAAGTTAGATTATAAGGATTAAAAAAAAAAATTGAAAAGATGTAAAATGGTGAGAGAAGACTAAACTTCAGTCAAAATAGAGATTAAAAATTTAAGAGTTTTCTATGTGTTTTAAGTATATCAAAACCAAATAATTTCTCTCTTTAGTGGCAGCCAATTAAGTGATGCAAATGGTAGAATTTTTCACAACGAAGAACAAAGTAAGTTCAGTGAGGGACCTTCTGTAAGCAGTTGTAATAGAATTTGTAAGACAAGTGTAAATGAAATATGGAAATGTATACATAAGAAGAAATTAAAGGGACAGTACATATTAATTGCCACAGAGCACTTTAAACGTGATTTCAGTCAAGCAAGGGTGACAAAACAAACAGAACTGACGATGTCAGGAAGAAAGAGAAAAGAACCAGCGCCACAGCATATCCAGAGAAGGAAAATAAGAACTGAGAAACATGGGGCTTTTGCTGAAGATATATGAAGTGTGAGACAAAGTACCAGATGCCACTTCAGAAGTGTGTAACTGTTAGGCCCAAAATTAGCTCATTACTGTTAATGAAGAACCACTTCTGACTCCCTTTGTCAGTGAGGACTCAACAGCTGGCATCCTTTGATCTCTGCGTCACAAGTGACCCTGGTCAAGTAAAATGGACATGCCTAGGTACTTATGAATGTGTAGATGTAAAAGAAAATAAAATCTATAAGAAAATGAGCATGAATCAAATCAAATGGCTTAGAGACTTTCCGTAATTGAAAATGTAATGTTATTTATATAATACTTTTCCTGAAAATGCAGTTCTTTTTATATTTCATACTGTTTATTAATAATGTTTTCTAAGTCTTTTTTTTTCTTTTTCTTATCTTTGCATATACATATTCTGGTCACTCAACCATTAAGAAAATCATTTTCCCTCAATTAATGTTTTGGATCTGCTATTATAATCTATAGGTATGATAATAATACCAGTCAAGATGTCTGACATTTCCACATTTAATTATTTTTAAAGTTATATTAAAATAAGAATTATAGATTCTTTGACTTATTTACTGAGTCAGGGTGAGCATTAAACCACAAAAGACAAGTGAAAAAAATAAATAAAAAAGCAACAATCAAATAAATCCAATAGGAAAAGAGAATCACAAATTGTCCACTACCTTTAATTATATTTTTTCTTTTTTCATGCAGGAAAAACTATATTTTAACAACATATCTGGTCTTTCAAGCTGGTATTCAATCAAATCAACTTATTCAAAGTACTTGCCACATAGAGTTGTTTCCACATTGTTCCCCAGTCTCTTAAAGTTGATGTCATCTCTGTAATAACAGAATCTTCTGTTGGAATAACCATTTCAAATTGCCTGAAACGTGCAGAAGAACACATGGTATTACATAAGCATTACAAATCACAGTACGGTTACTAACATAAAGACTTCCTCCTGCCAACAGCAATGCCAATTAAATTACAAGGGAGTTCCTTCAACCCACAAGACTTTTTATTTATACATTTTCTTTAATCCTCATGGAAAGTATTGGTTCTAGAGAAGACAAGGCAAGCATTTTGCCATGAGATAAGCACATCAAACACTACTTTTATGTCAAAGTAATTCCCGTGGTTTTCAAAGGATTTCAAAATGATCTTGCCACTTTAGGTTAGACTGGAAATCAGCGACTGCTGCCACACTTTTTAAACACTTCTGTTTGTAGAAAAAAGACAGAGAATGTCATTTCCTCAGCTGAAAATGTATATTAAACTTGAAAATAAAATTGGTACATTACGAGTGAGTTCCTGACTCTTCAATGCTGAGCAAGAAAAACCTGAGTTGGCTTGATCAAGACCAAAGTCTAAGTCATACCATCACTTTATACACCATCATCGCTATCACTTTGTTCTTACACACAGTACATTTTAAAAGTCTGTAGTCATGCCTAAAGTACCTTTCTCATGATATAATTTCTCTTTCATCAAGTTAACATAACAATGTGAGAGCCCCCAGCCCTGATGCTCTGTACATCACCTGAACAGGAAACACTAACTACAGAAGAAAATGCAGACAAATAAGATTGAACTCCTTGCAAATGTTGTCATGGTGTCTGTTAAGAAAAAATTATTCTATTCTTAAGCTTTGTTGACAGTTTACCACAATTTTATTTCACTGAACTTTCAGTTTAATCTACAATCACTTTCAAAGGAGAAATGATCCTAGGGCATAATAAAACATGGGTACACTGAACTCTATAGCAAACAACTCTTTTGAGCAGCATTGCAATTCTCATTTTCACCTGTGTGAATGAGACTTCAACTATGTATTTAAATATATAAAAAAGTCTTCAAGGTTCATTTTTTCCAGTCAGGAAATGCTGACCTACACACTCATGCAAGCACCCAAAATCAAAGCCATCCACACCTGTTTTTTTAGGCCTCCATCTAATTTGATAATAAATGCTTTTATTTAAAGAGGTTTTAAACCATTACGTAAATGTGAACACTCCCAAATTACATAAAACTTTGGAAATGACTGTGTTAACAACACTGCCAAGTATAACTTCTTAAAAGTGGTACTTTCAAAGTAAGTATTAACTTTCCAAAAAAATCACTTTATTTTACTCAGAACATTCTAGTTTCAAAAAACTTTGTACTAATTTTAATCAATTGTTCCTTTTTTTTTTTTAACTCTTCTAAAAATGAAATGAGATCAGTCATTATCAAGAATAGCTATTTGCTTTTCATCATCTGAAGAAAGGCAGTAAGGAAGAAAGAGAACATCTCTATTCTTTTACAGTTTTGGTGAAATCTTTTGCCACTGAATTGATCCTTAATCTTAACATTTGTTTTTGTAAAATGGCAGCTGTCTGCCATGGTACAGCTGGAATCTTTAAAGAAAACAACTACTAATCTTAAACAAATGCTTCTTTACAGAATAATTTCTAATTAGAGCAATAACTTTTCAATAACTTTTTTCTGAACCAAACTTAACACCAGGCAGTGAAGATGTGATTGTTTTCTCTTTACTCTAGACAACACAGACTGATATTCCCAGCCATACTGCGTGTTCTTCAAGCATATTACACACTGATTTTATCACCATGCAGGAGCACCATGTTAACTAAGGACAGCCATTTCAAGTCTTCTGACCAAAAGCTTAAGATGAGATATCATAATGAAATCATCACTCCTTGCCAGATTCATAAATGATCTTTGGCACAAGTAAATTACCATGTTTAAATATCTGAATCCCCAAAATTTCACCTACCCTTTGTTCTTAACGCATGCATTTTTCAAGTGAATGTAGTTGGATGGAAAGATACCCTGAAAAACAAAATAGGTTAGGTAAAAACAACCAAAAAAATTCCCTTTAGTGAGTTTGGAGAGTAATCTTAAAGCACCATTTAATATGCAAATGCATGTTGAATTAAAAATCCTCCAAATAATTACCATAAAGCATACACAAAAAAGAATTCAAAATATACTCAGTACAGATCTAAAGGAAATAAAAATGCCTTCAGTAGAGTTTTAGTCTTTCAATACTTTAGAAAATTAGAAGATAAACTTGTAAAGCATGTATAAGATTGCTTGACAGCTCATTTATCCTAAATAATTTATTAATATTTCCCCTGAGAAATTTTTTACCGACAGGATCTTAACAAGATCTCTTCAGTACAGATTTTCAAAATAAATGAAGTTAATGAATTTCAATAAAAATAAACAAAGATAGATTAATAAATAAAACTTTATTTGGGAGTTACTGTGCCATGCAGCAAACCTGAAATGTGCAGTAGAGGCACACCAAAGAGCCTCAGTGTTCAGACAGGAGTGGTCCTTCCTAGTTAGCTAAGCGTTCTCCACTGTTCTTTTGCATGGATAACAGTGTCACAGCACTTACACCACACTAACCGTCATTAATCATAATGGTAAGCAAAATTAAGCAATTCAACTTCCAAATTCTGGCTTAGAACATAATACACTACTGCTAGCTACATAATGCAGCAAAGGTAAATATAAGCGTGCCCTTCCTTATTACAAACCCAGCTACATACAACTTTGCACTGTGAAGGTGCCCAATTTTCTTCTAACACAAACCACTGTTAGACCTTTGAAAAAAAGGCATCTACTGTGTAATATCAGCTGCCCTTGAGAATGCTCCTTCTCCTCACAGTGTGAAGTAGTTCAGGAGAGCATCTCCCAAGGACAGTAAGATGTGTAGCTCTGGCATTTATAAAAATGTCCCAGAAATCAGGATGGTGAATACACAGGGGTACTGCAGACCGGCTGCCACAGATAATTTCTCTGAGCATCCAAGCTGATGGAATAACAACGGGAGAATCTTGACAGAGAAATACCAATTATAAGCTGACTTAAAAGGTGTTCTTATTTTACTTTTGGAGAGGGTCCCTTGAAAAATCCAGTTCAGAAAACTGTTTGCCTTCCTTTTTTTCTATGAAAGTAGAAAATATCTATCTCGTTCCTTCACACATCAAGTCATGTTTAGAAAACCTATTCATAACTTCTATCAACACATTTGACAGACCACAAAGAAACTGACAGCAAACATGTGGTGAGAACTGCAACAAAAGACACAGAAGATGCGATAAATACCAACTGTTCAAGTCTCATAAATCAAATTGCAGTATTTATCAATGAGGTCAAAGTAGTAAATGTCAGATTAGACACTGGCTAAATTTATTTCTCACACTGACCCTCCACATAAAGCAAAGCAAATTTATGTGAGCAGAAACTGAAAGCTTAGGGACAAGAAACCAGTGACTTGTATGGTAGGAACCTCTAGAAACTTCTGAAATTTATATATCATATGCCCTAGTTTGCAGCTGAAGAGGCTTGAAAATGAATTAGAAAAGGGAAAAAAAGGAGATAAGATGACAGCATGAGTTGAAGGAAAAACAAGTGATTTCAGTACTGTGTCGAAGGAAAAGAAGTCTTGAAATGGTTTCCCATATGAAAAACGAATACTTTATACTGACAGATGTAAGTCAACAGGAAAGTAAGAAAACAGAAAGACAGTTAAGATAGGAAAATCTAAAATGCATTCAAGATGAACAAATGCTGAAGAAAATAAGTGTATGAATAACACAATATTTTATGTCTGAACGCAACAGAAACCAAACAAACGGTGAATTCTATCAGCTACAGTCCCATGGAAATCAAAGATTACACAACAAGGAAAAAAAAGACAAAACTTCTCTTATGTGGAAACATAATTTTTTTTTCAACTGATACTCTACATACAGCTCCACTGGTGAACTAATATATACCATCAAGAAAATAGGCATAGTCTAATTAATTAACTTCTCTAACATTATTTACAGTTTCCATTCTTGGTAGCCTTTTCCTTTTAACGTAGCTTCTAAAAGTCAGATTAAAAGAAAATTTGCCACAGCCTTGGATTTGTAAAGTCACTTGAATGCACAAGAGCCTTTGAGAAGTGTAATCATTGTCCAAATCTAATTCGTGCAATATCAGTAATATACTTAACATTAAGCTCCAGTTTTCTTTTAAGGGTAAATATCATCTACTTACATGGAGACTATAAACTTTAAAAAGTAAATACACATTTTTGCCAAAGTGTAAAACTGTAATTGATCTTTACCTTAACACTGGGGTTTTTTAAGGCAAATCCTCTGTACCATCCTGTGAATAAAGAACATTTTTGTTTTTCAAAGTATGCAAGTCATTTCCATATGTAAAACAGATTTCATTTTTCCTTTTGGACAGATACAACTAATATGCAGTGATGTCAGACTGCACTCATTTAGAGTACTTTCCATATAATGAGAGGTAATTTGTTTAAACCAGCTCATATTTAGATGACTTAATTCACACTTATTTTCAGGAATTACTCTTTTACCCTTTATCCCCGACTGTTTCTAACAATGCAACCCAGATATATTTTGCACTAGACAGAAAGTCTAATGCAAAAGAGGAAATAGATTCATATTCATTCTAAACATTTACAAATCATTTTTGAACTTCATAATCCAAATGTTTTGATTGCATGACTATACAAGACTCATAACATACCCAGTTCAAAATGATAGATCCTACGCCTTTTGTAGGAACATTTCTTATAAGATTAATAGTATGTCATCCCAAAATTAAAAGCAAACAAACAAACAAATAAATAAATAACACCACCACACCTATTTAATGAATGAATAAAAAATCGTTTGGAAAACACCTTAAAGATCGTCAAGTCCAACCACAACCTAACCTTACTGCCCTAACTCTAACTACCCACCACGAAATCATGTCCCTATGCATTTTCTTTATATTGGTGACTTCAAAAATTTGTTCAGTTAAGAAAATCAATGAGTAGCAGTGGTGTTCAAGTCAACGCTATAGGATCCTTCATTATCAGTGGAAGTCCAGCCAGTGAACTCACCATCACATTTCTCCAGTATCTGAACTGTGTCTCCAATCTCCAGGGAGAGGCCATGTGGGACTGTTCCTCGAAAACCAGCTATTACTGAAAAAGACAGAAAGTTTTGATTATTTGCATGATTAAAATATAAAGCAGGATTCCTTGTTAATAAAATTCATATACTACTGGGGAAAGTTAAGAATAGAAGGAGTTGAAGAAAGAGTCAGAGGTTAAGCCACTGTTATGAACAGAATATTTAAAACACAGGATTCATATAAAAGAAAGAAACACTTACAGACCTACTACGCATGAATGGAAATACTGGTGAAGGCTGTCAGCTAGTCTGTTACTCATAACTACCCTCAAGGACAGAAACTGTTTTATTCCAAATGTTCCCACTAACAGATAGCTGACCTCAGACGTCTGCAAGCAGAAAGTGCCAATATTTTTGTTACCATCTGTACCACCAGCATGTCAGAAAAGGCAAGACTTATTTCTCAGTAGTTTAATGGGTGCTGTAGATCCAACACTCCATATAATAATCCCAGCTGAGGAAATGTTCAGGGAGTGTAGAACAGCAAAGAAAGCATGCTGAAGCGGGCTGTTTACTAAAACCCAGCGGCACGCACTGCTCTGCCCACAGCCTTGTTGGCCAGAAAAGCTGAGCGTGCATGGGCATGACCTTGGGCTAGAAGGACAAAGCGCCCACCAGAGCAGTGATCTTTCCAAATACTTAAGGCAATCCAGATTTGAGTCTTATACTGTAAGCACTAAAAAAGAGACAGGTTAGTTGTTGTTATTGTTGTTGTTGTTTTGTTTTGTTTTTTTTTTTGCTCAGAATCAACACATAATACCTCAAAACTGTCTGAAAAACTCCTTCCTACAATTGCTAAAAATTGACATGCCAGATGACAATTCAGCCATTCAACCCAATGTTTGTTACAGCTGAAATTCTGAACTAAAAAGCTGCCTCACTCAAGTTAATACACTAAGTAATAGTGATTTCGATTCTCTAAATTGCAATATCAGTTTGAAGTTTAATTTTGAACATGAAGAGGAAAGTGTCTTTCTAACCCTATCAAAGGGACAAAATGCAGCAAACCACTTGGTGACCTGACAGAAGTCTTGCTGCTATCTAGTATCTACCAACACAGATAGGAAAACACAAATCTCACAGTGATGTGAAAAAACAACTCAGGGCAATACAAACAAATCTTTGCATGTAAAAGCAAAAAAGGAAGCCTGTCAGTGCAGCTGTGCTAAGTAAGCAACTACTCTTTTAAGAAAGGAAATGCAACATTTGAAGCCCATGTCACAATGCTCCTAACGCAGCAGCAGCAATTGGCTGACAGAGACCACAGAAATCTAAAATTTCTTTGTGAATCTTTGCCAGAAAGTTCGAGCTTTTCAGACTGAGACAATGGGATAGGTTCTATACCACAGGACGGCACATTCCAAAACGTGCAGCAGTTCAGGGAAAAAAAATGCTTAATTTGGATGGTACGCCAATTTTGAAAGGTTGTGTGAAATTTGTTTCATTAATAACTGTAAGTAATGGCAACTGGACAAATCTCCCACTGCACAGGTGGAAACAAAAGCTACTAAAAACCAACATTATCTCCCCTCAAGCTCTATGAGGAATTACTTTTTTTTAATTTAATATCACAGAAATAAATTACTTCAGCTGTAAAATCAGCAGGAAGTTTTAAAAGTCCTTCACATGCTGTGACAGAAGGATTTAAGAGCATAAATCTTGTCCTCGGGTGTACGCACAAGTTTTACTTGATTTTGCTGAAACGGCACACATGCCTATTTCCTATGATGTTTCAATTCTCTGAAGCACTGTCAGTGCTTGGCAATGTGTAAGGCTAAACTAAACACTCCATGCAAATTCTGAAGACAAAATACTTCCTTCAGTTCTAAAAGAAAGTACATTTTTGTCAAATCCTTTCCAGAATTTGCCAGACATTGTTGAATCACCCCTGCCCGGAACCCAGTCTGTATTCACCCCTTTGGAAAAACCCTTTGAGACTACACACCTGGTCAGCCCCGAAGAGTCTGATATGTGAGCAGAACTTGTAGCAATGAGACTTCCTTTTTTTGAGGCATGTATGCTGAATGATCCACATTCCGTTTAGCGCTACTCCTACTCTCCAAGTTTTTACATAAAAACAGAGTACCCAAAGATATGCATACTGAAATAAAAAGAGCTGCTCTGGGTCACAGAATCAAAGAATCGTGGGGGTCGGAAGGGATCTCTGGAGATCATTGAGTCCAACTCTCTGCTAAAGCAGGTTCTCTGCAGTAGGTTGCACAGGAAAATATCCAAGCGGGTTTTGTATATCCCTAGAGAAGGAGACTGAGCAACCCCCTCTGGGCAGCCTGTGCCATTGCTCTGTCATCCTCACAGTAAAGAAGTTCTTCCTCATATTCAGACAGAACTCCCCGTGTTCCAGTTTGTGCCCCTTGTTCACACTTTGGAAACCACCAAAAAAAGCCTGGGCCCATCCATTTCACATTAGCTCTCTAGATACACTGGCATAATACCTGTAATGAAATAAAAATCTTACAGATCGAGACTGGAATATCTTAACTCAGTGATGGGCAGCCTAGGATATGCAAACAGACTGGAAAATTATGATACTGCTTATCTACTCAGTGTCCTTCCCCATAAGCAGCAGGAGGACACAGAGAAAGAAATAATGCAGCTTGTAGCAGAGGATAGCCATCTATGCAAGCAATCCAAGCGATCTTCACCACATTGTTGGTGCTGTTCGTCAGATGCTGGGGCAATTAGTGAAAAGTGCAACTCCACTCAGGCAGAAAGATTCCACAGAAAAATTCAGGGATTGGACAGCTTCTCTTCAGCTAGCATCTTTTTCAAAATTATATACAATGCCTTAAAGTGTCAACAGGCAAAGCAAAAATTAAGAAGGCAATTTTATTCCCACTATGACAAAAAGAGACTATCCAAATGTCCCCCACCCCAATCAGGTACCTAATTTTTCAGGTTTTTTTTAATAGTTGCAAGAAAGTATATTCCCACTGAAAACGTTTGCGTAAGAATTAAGAACTAAGAATTTCCCAATTAATTCTTAGACAAAAATCTAAAAGCGGAAACAGCTTACTAAATACGAATAGATTTGTTTTAAAAAGCTGTTATGAATGAAACACGTACGAATTCCCCTATGGCACTGGAATGCCTGGTGCCATTCTGGTCAGCTTTCTAATTTCAAAGAAGTGAAAGTGAATTATGAAGTTTGCCATAATAGCTCCCATATATGGAGCAAATGAAATAAAAATTAAAGAATTTGCAGAACTAGTATGCTAACAAAATCTATGTCTTATTATAGTTGTGAGATGTCTTATTTTTAAATTCTGTGAAAGAATGACAGTAATTTTCTCCTTAAGAGTCAATATCTCTTGTCACATTGTTATGATACAACTTTGCTCTGACATCCAGTTTTTATAACTTAGTTACTAGATCAGATGAAGAATTTTTTTCTTTTTTTTTTCCTTCTCTTTTTGAAAAGAGATTAAAAAAAAAAAAAAAAAAAAAAAACTTGTAGGACAAAGAAAAAAAGATTGAAATGTGACATACAGTAGAAAATAGCCAGAACTCAGAAGTCATTTTAGAGCACATATGAAAGACAAAATTAGATCTTGAAATATCCACTAGAAGGATAGCCTGCAGAGTATCAGGACAAAGAAAGAAAGAAAGAAATGAGGGCATCACCTGCACCACGAAGCCAGCACATTCACTACAGGTTTCTGGCAGGAGTCTAACAGAGGTCAGGCTCAAAACAGACAGATTTGTCTTTAGTAACGCCACTCAAACAAATGAGAAGTGCATGGCAGAGCAGCAAAGTAAGGCTCAGAAACCCACAGATGAATTACTGTGCACAGAGCAAGCAACTCAACACAGAAAGGATTCCTTGGCTAACTTTCTACTAACTGTGTCCAGAACTGAGACCAAGACAGGAGGCAGCCATTCGTGCCTTGTATCTGTGGTGTATATACACATGTAGAATACTGGAAGGATAATAACAAAGTTGTGCAAAGAGGTGGCTTCTGTCCTCTTAGAGAAGACCCCGGGGTTCAGCAACTTGGTTGGGACTCAGGGCTATTAGCAAAGCTGTGATATGATTTTGATGTGACAAACTTCTTGCCCTTTCCTCCAATGGACACACCGTTCCACAATGAGAAGCTGTGGATCAAAAGCATGTGCACCTAAACACATTAATGTCATTATAGGACCAGAAGGTCTTACAGTTTCCTGTTTGCATTTCAAGCACAGGCACAGTGATCAATGTTCCCTTCAGTCACCTCTCAGCCCTTAAAGTAAAAGGAAAGTGAAACTCTAGAATAAAAATTAGTGGGAGGATACATTCTTTGCCAACAACACAACACCCAACTTGGCACTTCTTAAATATATTCATGCTGCCAAAGGGTACTCAGAGGATGGGAAAACAAGATAACGACCAAAACTCAGTTCACAAAGGAGGTGAAATAATGGTGAGATCTATAATGACATGCAATATTAAAGCAGCTCCAGGGTCAACATTTCTATGGTATTGCAAGTACATTGAAACCCAAATTATGAAACAACTCATTTACTTGAGACCATGGAAAGGGAACAGGTCATCTCATACAGGTTCTTTCTTTGGGATTAAGTTACTTATCTGTGACTCACTGCTCAAAATAATCAAAAAATGCTAATATTTCCTCCATTTAAAAAAAAAAAAAAAAAAAAAAAAAAGCAAAACACAACAGAAAGGCAGTTCAATCAGAAATGTGATTAGAGATATCACAAGACATCCTTTCGATGAGTTTCACTTTTTCACTGTAAGGACCTGTGTGAGCAACTGGGAAGAGGTTTCTAACCCTTACATACACATCAGAGCACTGCTCCAATTAGGAAAAAGAGGAAAGAGGAGGAATAATCTGATGGAGTTTCTGTTCTGCTTCTCAAAATAATTTTGTCTTTTCTCTCTGTCATTATCCAAATTATTGCCTATCCATGCTTCCTGTTGGGCAGCTTTACACATGCAGGTCCCCAGCCTATGAACAGATCAATCCACACCCAAGATCTTTATGCCTAAACACAAGTCTTTTGTGCAGGAACCTCCTGTCCTTCTGCAGCCTGTATAGCATTGCTGTTCCGACATATAGAGCTCAACAGCAGGAAGGAAGGCATGGGCATGCTGCAGCTCCTGAGTGCAGCCACGCAGGCACAGCCCAAACTTAATGGCACCAGGAGCAGCAGAGAGGACATCCCAGAAACCACCAGGCTGGGCACGTGGACCACAGCAGCACACTGGGACTTCAGATGACAAAAATCAGTCCTTCAACTGAAGAAAGTGGGGAGGAGAGAGGGATAATACAAATTGCTTTAATAATTACTCGGCCACACTGCGCGTACTCCACGGGGAATAAAAACCAGACTCCAGCTCAATGCCCTAAGCCTGATGTCCCAGCTATTAAAGCACATATGAACCACACAGAAATGTAATAACTGATGTGAAGGTTGGGAGCACAGTGTCAGAGGAACTGGTTGTGACAGGGAGCAAGATGCGGTGATAGAAATGGGATCGATTGCCTGGTAGCAGGGCTGGGCAGCCCATTTCAAAGTTTTGCTCGAGGATACATTCTTAAAATTTTTATGCCTGAAATAACTGGAGACCTGCATATAAGAACTAATGAGGCAGATACTGTTGTTCCTTTCCTCCTAATAGATGACCAGAAGCTATTATTGATTCCAGATATTATCTGCTATAATTGAAAGCAGGTCCCCTCAGTGGCAAAAGCAATTTTTAAGCTTTTTGTTCTGGACTTCAAGTGCCATTCTTTCACCAAATGGAGAGTTTCAGGTAAATCATCTCATGGGGGTTAAAAATAAAAGTTAAAAAAACAAAACAAAACAAAATAATAATAAAAAAAAAAAAACAGAAAAAAAAAAAAACAAAAACCAAACCAAACCAAAAAAAAAAAACAGAAAAGCTGTATGGAATTATATTGGGGAGCTTTTAGCATTAAAAACACAGCTGAGAGTTCATGTGAGATATGAATTTTCTGCTGTCTATTTCAATTATGAAAGTTAAGCTTTCTTCAATGCAATTCCTTTAGCTGATCAGTAATGATAGATCTGTGTGCATGGGTAGCAAATTATTACAACAGACATCTAGCAGTGTAAGCAGTTGAAGAAAATTCAACATTAGAGAGAGCACATCATCAAAAAGAGCCATTTCCAACAAAAAGAATCAAAAGATCAGATGAACAACTCCACTCAGGAATCTGTCGAAGTCCTCCTGGATGCCACTGACCACTGGCAAGTACTGCAAGCATCCAGCAGCACAGCTCTCAGCATTTTGGGGCACTCGGATCTCCTGAGCCAGATGTGGCAATTCTGTGTTCGACAGCTATTAACGAATGTGTGTAATCAGGCTTTGAATGCATTGCACTGGCAGTGCCCACAAATTCCCCTTTCCAACTTAAATATGCTTCAGAAAAACAAACAAACCAACAGCATAACACAACAAAATATCTTTCTTTTATTTTATACCTGATGCTTAAAATTTTGTTTTGTACCACTCTGTTCTTATGGGAAAGTTTGAAGAAGTATTCTCAAGTCACTCTCTCTGCACCATTCTCCAAAGCTTTCCTTAGCTGTACCTTTTCCAGGATGAAGTCTTTTCTCCTCAAGAGAAGCTGAAATATCGTTTTAGATTTCAAAAAAGGCAGAATTTTTACAAACAGAAACACACACAGGAGTACAGTTTTGTTGATGCAGAACATAGAAGGCCACCATAGGTGCTCATCATTGCCTACGTATGAATTGATCGGGATGGAGTGCTACAGAAGCACTGCTAAATGCTTGTGCTTCTAATACAGGGGTTAATTCAGGCATCTGCTCAGTAATGCATTCTGCTGCCTACAGACACCCTAGGAGGCTTGCTGCTAACCAAAAACAAGCTAATGAAGACAATGACCGAAAAGCAGAGGGAAAGGTGGGGGGGGGGGGGGGGGGAATTAAAAAAAAAAAAAAACTAAGCACCCCACAAAAAACACAAAACA
>JAOWBP010000001.1:22680900-22697148 GCA_028571105.1 Tragopan temminckii | reverse complement strand
GGGGAATTAAAAAAAAAATCAATCTAAGCTCTCCTCAATAAAGACAATACATATGAGTGTTAGCCTCAGTACAGAAGTGATCCTTAAATCTCCCACGGACACTGAGGACAAAGACCCTCAGATTTATACTGAAGTGAAAGGATGTGAGCTCTCCCCCCTCCCTCTACGTGTTCATTACAACTAGAAGAATCAAACACACAGCTCAGAGGATGACAGCCCAGGACTCCTGAGACACGTGTGAACATTTCAAGTGCAGCACTGACCCTTTCTTAAAGACACAGGTTGCTGTGTGGCATATTTCTAACAGCTATTTACGCAAATACTTCAAGGCACTTCAAAAATCATCAAAAATGTTTGTATCAATGTCCAAGCTTTGAAAATGTAGAATCGTGAAGCTTTCCATATGTTTGTTCTTTGCCTGTCCAAAATACAAATCCAAACCATCCTGAATGCCTCCACTAACAGCACTAGCTACTTATTCAGATAAGGTAAATACCATGTCTGAAATGCACAAAGAACAGCGAGCTGCAGCAGAAAGCACACCATCCTGTTCTGGTATCATCATTTGAATTCAGCAAGGTAATCACTTTCAAATCCCTGATGACTACACTGCCAAAAAACATAGGACTATTCTAACACAGATAAACAGTTTAGTGTGTCTGTCTGAACCTTTGTCAAGCTCTTCTCATTCTGCAGCTCAGCTTCAGGGAGAGCTTTATCACCTGTTTGGTAACAATTCCCCCAGTATTTGCAAAAACCTTCGCACTCCATCTCCCTTGGGTACCCTAGTTATCAAACACCGTACCTTGGAAAAAGTGTTAGAAGTAACAAGTGATGGCTCCCTGGTGCATCAGCTGCCATTAAGAATGACTACCCATCTAAACACACCTGGGATAATTCAGGATGTACCACTGGGTCGCTATCCTTGCAGGTATGAGTTTTCAATAATTGTTTTTCTTCTCCAGTCAGAGAGTTAAGCATTTCTTTAAATACTGACTCTCACTATGTCTACAAATTGCTAAGAGCAATTTCTTGGCTTGATTAGTTCTGGAAAAGGTAATTTAAAAGTAAAAAGAAAATAAAAGTAGCTGGGTTTTACACATCTAGAAAACAAATCTAGCGTACATTTAATAGATGACAATGCTCCTGAATAGATGAATAGATGACACAACCCCCCACTGACAATTTGCTGAAGAGTTTCTTTCTCTTCAAATAAGGAATTTCAATACAAAAGCGTCTGAGGTATCACAGTAGAAGGAGAGGTAAACTCAGTACCATCAAGTATAGATTTCATACTTTCAATCACTGTAATAAGGAAGCTAAGCTACACACCAGCTGGACTCACAGCTCTCTAATGTAGAGCTACGGATGCAGTATTGATAAACCAAGATTGCCATCATGAACAAGAAGTGTGAATAAGGCGTCATTTTCCTTCACTACTCAGAAACAGCCACAACTTAAAAATCCACGTGCTACAAAGGGAGAATATGTAGAAAAAGTAGATTATGTTAAGATGACATTATCTATGAGAACAACCTTCTACAAGTAAAAGTAATAGTTACTGTGACTTTTATTATGACTAAGTATTTCTGAAGTATTAAGTCTTTCAAGTGACTATCTTTAAACTCTCTTAAGTAATTGCCTTGATTTTTAATATCATGGTCAAGCAGAAGAGTTACTACAACTTTAACTCAAAAAAAAAAAAAAGGTTTTGGGTTTTGTCTACAGCTTTTGGGGAACCAAGATTTCTGATTAAAATAAAATAAGCTACCAAATTTATTTATTTATTTTTATTTTTTAATCTTCCTGTCAGCGTCACATTTGGAAAAGGTGGGAGAATGATGTAAGACAGCATAAGCCCAAGTGCATTTGAGGTCCTTTCATTGCAGACACCAGGTTTCATTGTGATTCTTCAGTGTATTTTCAGCCATTAAAGCAATGATGGTGCTCACAAAAGCCTCTAAGAATTTAAATTCATAAGATTTAAAGTTGGACATAATTTTCAATTCAGATCCATGGTGATATTCTTGCATATTCACACACAGACAGCAGAAATGGAATGGGAAAACTGGATGTCTCACACAATTATAGACACAGGAAATATTTTCCATAAAGCTTATATATAGTTTTTTTCAATAACACTAATATGTGTTTATTTTAAAGAACACCTGATGCTGAGAGCATCCTTACAATTTTGTGCTGATTTAATGCAACAGCACTAAATCTAATGACCATTTCCCTCCCCATTCTCCTCTTCCCCCCAAAGAGCATTATATCCCAACATGCTATATGAATTTGGAGTCTGTAATTTCACATCCTCTAATAAACTGTATGTACCACCATACAAACACAAGCTGAGAGGAGCTGTGGTCTAGTCTGCAAAGAAAAACAAGACCATTGAGCAAGCTGCAACATCACTCCTCAGCTTTCAGAACCTCCCAAGGGGAACACAGTTAGATATCAGTACAGCAGCTGAGAAACCCCATGTGTTGAGTACAGAAGAGTCTGGCAATTTGGATCGTTTTCCCCTTAAAATTTTGTTTTCTCCTGTTCAAATAATAAGTAACATTCAAGGAGGCTAAGAAAAGCAGAACTTAAGGTTTCTTCACTAATAAGAAAAAGAGACAGACCATCCATCTTCCACAGTAAAGTTTATTTTACAACAGACAGGTCCATCAAATGAAATGATAGATGACATACTGTCCTGTTTTCTTTTATTTCCTTCATAAGAGCAGGGCTTAACTCTGTACTTGACCTACCATCAGTGAAAGAAAACGAAAATAAAATCAATGTTTCATGGGATTTTTAACACCGATACTTCTCAGCTTGTCTGGTATCATTACATTGCCTAATAGCTTTTGTCTCTTAGTAATCCGTATTTCTCTGACATTCACACATTTCATTACACATTTATTGTAAATAATGCCATTCTATCAGTAAGAATTCTGTTAACTTTGACTTTAACCTATCTTTATTGTTCTCTCTGCCATTTTATAACTCAAGGATTTATTCTGCCTTCGTAAGCTATGAATCTTATACATCCTAAGTAGCAAAATGATTATATATTAAATGTCAAACTTTGCTGTACATCACAAAAATCAGAATATGGACCTAATCATGAGCTGTCATATCCTTAGTAATGAAACAAACAAACAAACAACAACAACAGGGGAAAAAAAAAAAAAAAAAAACATGCAGCAAGCACACTGTTTAATTTATTTAGTCTTAAAAATAAACCATAACTGTGAGCTGCTATAGCCTGCCATACAGGTCAGCCAATTATCCACAGACATGCGATAATCTCTTGATAGGCTGGACAGTTTGCCAGGAGTGGAATTAAGTGCAACTAAGGAAAAGGATGATTACAAATCACTTACAAGTACTCTGGTGCACGGTTGCTAGTTGTTTTTTCTTTTAATCTTAAATGAAGCAGAACTTTCTTGATCTCATGTAATTAAGAAATGCTTCAAACATACTGGAAATACTATCATGACTGTTGAAGCAAAACTTTCTCCTGTGCAAATCCTCAGAGACTGCTGAACTGAAGTTTAAACATCCCACTCTGGTTTTAAGCAGGTTTATTAGGTTTAATGGTCGGAAACAGCCATTTCCCTTTTCAGCCTGATTTCAATAGTTGAGCCAGCAGAACTCCATGTAGTTAGTCCTGCTGAGTTTCATCACTAATCCATAATCTCCATGAAGTTAAAACTTGTGGCTATTTAATGTAATCCCACAAGTATACCCAAAAAGAAATGTAACAAATGCACACACTTACTATTCTCATAATCAAAGCTCTGGAAAGAAGTTCTACTTGGATATATCCATTTTCACAGTATCTCTGCAGTCTTATGGTGTGTTTTCAGAAGGATCCCCTCGAAAAATTACATCCTGCCTGTGCTACTGATGCTTACTTGGGAGCTGTGCCTATTATTCCAAACCCAAGGGTGAGGAGAGTTTAAATTCAGTTGGCTGTTTATAAAGGCGCACAAAAGGATCCAAAAAAATGTATCTGAAAAGAATATGCTACTGGTTAGGATAATGAAGATTGCTGAGCAGGGATTGATGTCTGTTTGATGTGATGGGTGGGAAGGAAGTTGTCAGAGGAAGCAAACCTCTCTTCAGATGTTTATATTACTATACATTGCTGCATCTGAGTATTTATCTTTTTATGTACAAATCAAGATAATTCTTTTGTTTTTCAATACTGTTTAACATATTGGGAGGGTCACTAAAGATAACAGCCATCCTAATAGGTCTCTCATTAACCCTTCCTCCCAAGATGGCCTGGGGCATGTTTGGGACACCATGGGTCTAAGAAAGCACAGAAAACAGATAAATATTTCTCAGAAATCAGTACTGAGAGACTCTCATTATCATTCCATACCATTAAATACTTCCTGAAGGAGTGAGTTGAAGTCTTGAGAGGCAGCTAGGTGGTACCTGGCAAACTGGACATAGTACACTTTGTTCTTTTATTATTAGTATGGAGTTTTCCCATCTTTCTCCAGATGAACAAATCCGCATTACTGTTTTCTGAAGCTGTTTAAAAGCAACACAAGTAGCAAATACTCTACTTGATAAACAGAACAAATTAGCAGCCACAGGTAAAAATACTCTTGTCAGCCCGGCACCAGCCAGCAGGTTGCTAACAAAGCTGAGAGAAGCAAACTCAAAACAGATTTTCAGTCAATCGATCGATCCACTGTCCACCACGTTAAGACACATCATGCACTTGCTTTATACCAACCCAAGGCCCAAAACTCAAACACTTGCCAGAAAAGCAGCTGCCAAATTTCATCTGAAAGGGGCATGGGTGAGGTAGAGAATGAGGAGAAATGAAAGCTAAGCAAAATCAGCAATGCAGACCTAAGTAAAGCCTCCTGAGTTCCCCAGAGAGGGACAGCAAACACAGGAGCACCGAGTTCCATAATTCATCAAGAGGGCCATCACTTAATGCGCACAGGCAGCTGTTATAACTATTACATTAATTTAAAATCACTCATTTTTTGAAAGATTGATTTTCTTTCCTACAGTTCATAGCTCCCTGGGGATCCAGGCTGAACAACAGTGGCCCCATGGGATTTGAGATAAGAAGAAGAAAAAGTTGCACTTTCCTCCCATACTTAAAAAAATTTCTGAAATGAGATCATGAAACTCAAGCTGAAAACAGATTCTAGAAATAAGTAAAACACTGTAAAGCAACTGAGAATTTTCCAAGTGATAAACCACGGTGATTATACCTTTAGTAGTTATGCATGCGGTTAAAGAAATTATTTGGTCAGGTAATGGAGTGTGAACTTTTCCACTGCACAAACCACTCTGTTGTTTGACTGTGTACATTAATTCAGAAATTAACTGGCAAGAATAAATCACCCAGACCTTACCACTGTCAGTTATAAAACCCAAAACAAGATTTCATATATGACTGTGTCATATGCTTTATCTGTGACTTGTAGTTAAAACACAAAATTGTACTGTTCACAGAAGAGCTAAGGACAGATTTTTACAAATTTCACAGGGAATTCTGTATGTTTTCCATTCTACTATAAACACTTGAATATCTCAGAAAACACATTTATTCCTTAAATAAATGCTGAAAGAGTCCTTTACCATAAGCAGATATCCATTTTTTCTAACCTTCGTCTAGAAGGTACTCTATGGGGCATGTCCAACCTGTCCAGGACCCAGAACAGGCCATTAGGAGATGTGTGACCCCAGAAGCTTCCAACTGTACTTGTTCTACATCACTGTCTGCAAATCATTTCCTAGCACATCATAGCAAGAGGGATGTTTATAATCACCAACTAAGCCGTACTTGTGCAGTGCCACGGGAAGAAAGCAGTTCTGCCCAAGGGTAATGACAATGCACAGGAATTTACCAGGCAAGAAAAGTGAAAAGAACAGAGTTCCTTCCAATCTAACCTAAGGAAAAATTACCTTCCACGTTAACCATAGAAGTATGACCAAGATATATCAGGCAGTCAGCTCAGAGATTTCACCTGGATGAAGAGGACCACCTCTACCCCATATCTACCCATTATCTACCTCAAGGATCAGTGCTTCAAAGGCTGTCAACATGACAAAGACAAGCAAACAAAACCCTTCAATTAAGATACAAGCAAAACTCTGCTTAATCAGGGTCAACTTGCAGCAAGTAGCAATTGAAAATCTATGCATCACATATTCAAAGCTTACAAAGCTCCAAAGTTTTCAGAAAACTAACTGCTGCAGTACTCAGAAGTTCTGCCACAGCAAATCCACAGTGAGCCCACAACCAGCCACCCTGCAAAATTCAGTTCTCCATTTTTTGAATAAGCAGAAAAACCAGAACAGATTCTGGTTAAAGAAAGACAGAAAAGAACATGGGAGGCACGCATCATCATTGTGAACTGAGTCTGGAAGAGAGAACTGTCTGGCAAGATATTAGCGGGCATACAAACCACAAAGGATACAGGAAAACAAATGTGTACTTCCTATTTCTAATAGCATAATACCTTAAATCAATGAATGGTCCAGCAGTAGGTTTGAAATGAAACAAGGAAAAAACAGGCACAATCAAGCTGCAGAACATCACTGTCAAGGACAACAATAAAGGGAGTTTAAAAGGGGGGTTACAATACAGGAGGACTTGACTACAACAATCCTATTGCATCCTTTGGTTTTGAAAGCCTCTAACAAGTATGGTTAAATCTGCATTTCCCTTATTTCTCATGCTTTTTACCAGTAGAAAATAATTAACAGACAGATGTCTGCAGCTTGATGCACCTTGCTGCCTGTGTACGCTATTCTGCAATAGCAGCATCTTCTGGTGCCAAATTCACACGCAGTAGCAATATATGGATGTTGAATTTTAGTAAATTAGATGATTAGTAGACTGATAAGATGTTTTTGAAATTGAGAGAAACAAGCAGAAGAACTGATGAATCATGTGGCAATTCTATTACCAGTTCTCTTTTATAACAGAAGGTTCCCAAAACCACTGAAGAGAATCAGTTGCTAAGAGCCAAGCCAAATGCTGAATCTGAAGATGAATAAGCACAAGCATATTTTAAAAACAAAAATAATTTTCTCTCAGACTTATCTGATTTTAAAACAGCTTTAGTACTTCTGCATTACTCCTTCTCCTCTTTCAGAAAAATCATACATCTCCAATCCCTGAATTCAACTAGTTCAGATATCAACTGAAAAATAGAACCACTGGAAACACTGTGCATGAATAACCACTGTTTTAGACTCAGTTAAGCAGCAGATTTTGATCTATATCATAAGCCTCAATACTACTTAAAAATATTACAGGTGTGTAAATCATCAGAAACGCACCTAATCTGTGATGGGTCCATTCTTCCTAACAAGGAATCGGAGAGAACAAATTATTACTCCATGAAATATGATTTTGAAGTATTTGCAATCCAATAAGGCACACCAAGGCTTGTAGCATTGCTTCTAACTTTCATTAGAAATTTAAATGTAGTATATTCAATGCATTTGCCAAAAGATACGCAATTTATTAACTCTAAAATTACCATCCCAATTTAAAGGATTTACTTTTCCACTTCAGTAAGATTATCTGAAAGGTCAGCCAACAATCTCTGCTTGGCTTGCACTGAAATTCATTAGCTCCAACCAGCAGCAGTGTTAACAGATATGCTAACTACCCTCATTGGTTGTTTGGTTACTTGTAGCGCCAGAAAGAGATACCATATGCGACCAGCCTAATCCTATCCAATCCTTGAAAGCCTGCATGTAAATAAAGCACTGAAGTGTCACAGAAAGGAAACCACACGTGAGCAAAATCAGGGAAGTTACATGTTTTGACTTAGGATTTGTTTTCTAAAATGCATGGAAATTAGATGATTTTATGCTCTCTGTCTTCAAAAGAATTGAAGATGTCAAGCATGCTGAAACAGACTATTCTCATTCTTGTGAAACTGCAGCCTTAATATTTCAGCTGGGGTAGACACAAGATGAGAGAAACTGGGGATTTTGATAGAAAATTCTCTTCTATCACTGCACCTTTTCTGAATAAGAAGTTAATACCAAGATTAGGAAATCACAATTTACATCTGCCCTGTTACTATTTCACTGTCTCAATTCTGTCCCCTCCCTTTTTCTTTTTAAGGACTCAAAAGATCCCCAACCCTGGCCCATAAAAGAGATCAATGAGAGAAGCAATAGATGCAATGGAATCAAAACTTAAACTGAAGAGATTTTAAACTTGTACCGTTATGAGAGCCCTGCAGAAACCACCAGGTCACAGAAAGTGTCCATGTGGGACAAGTGTGTAGATCACCCTCTACTCCACTGCAATGCTAAACTGATTAATGGACTTACTGCAATGTAGGGCAAGTACATGCAGAATCAGGACTAAAATATCACCTTAATGATTCCATCTTGCAACTTGCTTTGCCCAGGTAGGATTTTGAGTTATGAACATATTCCATCAGGACTAGGCATTTACATAAGATATTCAGGGTTGACCTGGTTTCATGAATATTAACCCTATTTAACATCTGTATGTTTGCGATGGGGAGGTAGAACAAGATGACAGGACAACAATATTCCAGGGCTCAGGGCCCCATCCAAACTGGCCTTGAATACCTCCAGGGATTATTCACAGCTTCTCTGGACAGCTGTGCCACTGCCTCCCTGGAAAGCTGCTTTCAAGTTTAGATTCTTCTCTTATTAAAACTAAACCAACCAACCAACCAAACAAACAAACAAACCCCACTACCCTATTTTTTTGCCATCTATAACTTCAAAATAACTTCCTGTTTTTCCAACTAAAAATATGAATGCACAATAACTGGTAATTTATGCATTTCCAAAACATACGGTTCAAGTAAGGCCATTTAGCTTTTCACATATTTCTAGTATTACTGAGATGGGAAAAGTAAAGACACCACCAGAGTTTGTCATAGCTGTGGTGACAAAAAGAATACTCTGGCAATGACTTCAAATTTTTGCCAGATTTGAATGGTTTTGGTTGGGTTCACCCTGGAATTCATGGAGTGAAGCTGACTGCCAGCACTGTGAAACTGCAGCTGCTACGTTTTGCCTGATACAAGTCAGAAATATAAACCCACCAAAACAAAGCAAAGAAAAAACAGCAACTCAGTAGAGCAAACTGAATCAAAGGCTTACTCAAAGGCTTACAATGAGATACTGTGCACTATTTCCAGTAAGACAAAAGTGGTAAGGTAAATATAAGTGCTAAAACTACTGCAGCACAGAATTCATTGCAATTTTAATCTCATCAGAAGACTCTTAAGTAGGTCACAGCAAGCTTAACAAAATTTGATAGAAAGCAAAGTAATAGTATGCAAATCACTTTCCTTGTAAAACTTGATACTTCTATTTTTTCCCCTGTGATTTTTGACCAAGACTTCAGTATAAAAGGATCCACTTTCCCTGGAAACAAAGGAATATTTTAACACTTTAAACAGAGCATTTAATGATGAACTGTGTGCTTCTAGACCACTTCTAAATGGTCTGGAATTCCTTCAGTGTTTGTTTTGTCTTAAGTAGTGATTTACAGCTGCTCAGTATTATCTTAAATGCTACGATTAGAAGGTATTAGAGACTGAATGCATTAGATATAAATCCCACTTCAACACATACATGGATTTATCAACTTTTTTTTAAAATGTACTCTCATAACTCAGGATTTCTGGAGAATAAAATTGAACTTTTGCGTAGAAAAATTTTTGACCAAATTTCAATTGAATTATACTTCTGCGATGTAAAGGGGAAAAAACAGTTATTTCTTTGTGAGCAGCACTTGCAATTAAAATTTATGTCACCTTGTTACTTCATTTTGATCTTCAGCACATATTAAAAAATATGTAAAACTGGTAAAACAAGTTAAAATCAAGCAAAGAACGAAAGAAGTTCAGCAAAATGTATGGCTTCCTTACATTACAAACTAAGATTTTTCTGTGTAAAAGGTAACATTACTATAATGATTTTTACTACACGATAAGCTTAAAAATTCCTAAGTTAAATAATTAAGTGAAACTGTCTCTTTCCTAAATTCAATAAATTAACAACTTGAATTTCAGGATACTACAACTTCAAAACTCTGTTGTTGTATTTTGGCTGTCCGGTTATTCTTGTTTTCTGAGGGCATTCCAAGACCTGTGGATAATAGAAAGTTATAAGAAGTTTCCAAATCATACTTTTTAAATCCATATGGCATATTCTGATAGATGATAATGTATCATTGTGTATGTGGGTTTTGTTACTGGCTCAAAGTTTTAGCTTTCACCCTGGGAATACAGTATTACATTCACGATAATCAAAATTTAAAAGTAAGGCAGCACTGCATCAATGCTGCATTTCAGTGCAGCATGTCAATCTTCTAGATTACTGCTTCTCAGGAAATAATCCAGCTCATTCCTGCCAAGCAGCTTTTGTTCCTTTTCTTTTTAAACAAACAAGACAAACACAACCCACAATGAAAGAGATATTGTTTCTTTTATTTCTTTATACCTTTTCTAAAAACAGCGTCTTCACACTTAGGCACTGTTCTCTCGCTGAGCTTTTATTCAAATATATTGGAAGATATATTGGATATACACAGGATATAACAGTAACTAGGTGAATCCAGATATCTTACATTTTATGCTCTGCTCTCTACATTGTGAAAACCACAATATCAGGCTGGCCTTTCATGCTGAGTTTTCAGATTGTCATATTCCAGATATTTGATTTGTCACTGAGGGAGCTGCATGTACGGGAAGACTCTTTCCAAACTGAGGCGTTCCACAGTAAGCATTTAAGGGTGTCAGAACAGAAATTTCTAATGCTGCTTAATGAGGTTTTAAACATTCAGTCAGGTGAGAGCACTAGTTTTGAGAATCTGTCAATCCATGCCCACAACATTAATACCAGCTTAGTTGTACCATGCACGCTCTCTACATTGCTAACAGGTCGGTGGTGTGTTAACCAAGTGGTGTTTGTGTGCGGAAGGTGAATCAAGGATCATTAAACAGTCATGACATCTCTCTGTGGAAATCAGACCAAATTTGTTGTAAAGAAAACAAACAAATGGGAAAAAAAAAAAAAAGAAAAAAAAGAAAAAAAAAAAACAAGACAGAACCATTTTTGGCAATTGCAGATTCTTGAAATCTTGGTCTCAAGAGACAAAGAGGTTTGGGAGGGGCAACAAAAGGAAGAACTGAGGGATGTAATGAAGTCACAGGAAGGTTATGCAGGGGACCAGGAGACTGGAGGCAATGTCAGTGATTCAAAGCTGATACCATAGGAGAGTGGGGAAACATGGAAAGGAGCCACGCAGAGAAGAGAGAACAAGGCAGGTAGGAAATGTAGGAATGTTTTGTCTGCTGAGGAGCAGAGCAATTAAGTGAAGAAAACTTTAGAAAACCTACGTGTGTACTTAAATGTTTTAATACCTTCAAGATCTCAAAAAAAAAAAAAAAAAAAAAAAATTAATACCTTTTCATTTCCCTGGACATGTAACTAAACATTCATTACCAGCTAGATCTCTGCATCTCTTCAGGACAGAGTTCAGAGGCGACAAGCGGTCCCACCAGAGCAGAGATGGGTCCAGGGCCCTGCTCTCCTGCAGGGACAGCACACAGGCAGCCCTCACAAGTCCACGCAGCCAAAACACAAGATGAGGCTGCCATAACCTGAGAAATTGAAAAGCACATTGAGATGATGCCCAGTAATGGTAACAGACCTAACTGCTCTCTCCCAGCTGAGTTTTGTTATTTACCGAAAGAGAAGGCCGACTGTTGTCATAAAGGAAACTACAAAGAACTTTAAATCTTAAAGGAAAGAAGAGGTGCTGAATAACATTGGCTTCTCCAACTTTTTCTTTACAGAAAATGAAACAGGAAGTAGTCATTTCTTCATTTTCTTTTAATAACATTGTCACTTGTCCTTAAAGGGCAGAAATGAAAGTGGAAGAGTCACTCCTTGTAAGCCATTAAACAGCCACCAGACTGCTGTGACTTCTGGATTACATTCAACATTTCACAGGTGAATGCCCTTCTTGACTAGCCATCAGCATCCTTTCCCATTTTGGAGTACTATTTTTGTCTCACTCAGGCACAGGCCAGTGAACGACAGCCAGCACTTCATATTTGACAGTTAAGGACATAGCATGAAGTGACTTGATGCTAATTACCATACACAAAAGCCTCAGCGTTGTGATTTATCACACCAAAGCACTGCAATAAATAGGTGACAGTGAAACAGCACAACTGCCTGCAACTGCTGGTACCACTTGAACTGGCCAGTTTACCAGTGTACAAAGCCAAAATTTCACAGGAAACAAACCAATAGCCTACAGCATCTGAATTTGCACAGGCAGCCGAATTCAGAAGATTAATTAACATTCTGATGTGTCAGAGAAAGTTAAGTGTCAGGACAAATGCTGGGCAGAAAAAAAATAGAAAGGTAATAACTAATGTTTCTAGAAAAAAAACTAATTAGAAGCCAATTTATCATACTGCAACTATCAAGCAATTTAACATCCGGGGGGGGGGGTGTGACAAGGGGAAGGGTA
This sequence comes from Tragopan temminckii, assembly GCA_028571105.1. Lineage (NCBI taxonomy): Eukaryota > Metazoa > Chordata > Aves > Galliformes > Phasianidae > Tragopan > Tragopan temminckii. The sequence continues at coordinate 22,684,616 of JAOWBP010000001.1, read as the reverse complement.
AAATTAAAGCAGTCCTCCGATAGAGATGTAGGGCAGCATTCTGGGTCAGTGTGCCAAGAGGAACGTGCTGCGGAGGCCAGCAGTAGTGGCCCTGCAGTCTCAGTGCTGCCCATGGGTGCTGCTATGGGCAAGAACCCCACCAGGAAGCAAGATCCAAAAGCAGCTCTTGCAGCACACTGACCTCGGCACAGAACAGTGCATCCCATCATTCAGCATCCTCTCAAGTTGACCACAAAGGCACTAGATTCCCCCATGGATTCTTTTTGCCAACAATGGCTGTTATTCAGCTGCTATTTTTGGAGGAAAAATTACATAGTCACTGAGATACTGTAATAAACACAGATTTTTATTCTTCAACGTGAGCCCACCACGACGACCCCTCTGCTCTCACTCTCTGCAGCTATCAGCTCCTCTGTCCTGCTCATGGCTAACACTGCTGGTGGGACTAGGCAACCACATTTCAGAACGGGCACTTCCAAAAGTAAGGCAGCTCAAGTGCTCCAGAAAGAAAGCTGAGCTAAATGCAATCTTTTGTGCTTTGAGGATACAAGGAAAAAAACCCAATAACCACCACCAACACAGCCATCACCCACCACAAGATTTGCATTAGTATCTCAGTCCCAAAGGATGACAGGATGTTTCTTCAATTACCTCCCCCAAACCCTTTTCTAAGCATGTGTTAAGTAAGTTTGTCACATGTTACACTGTATTTTAAACTCAAGATGACTGAAGCAATTATGCTGCCATAAATGTAACTCTCAAAGTGAGCTAGGCAATCCCAAAGTGTTTTTTTTTTTTTTTTTTCCAAACTAAAAAATTGCAATTTACCCTGGGGATCAGTCTAGACATGCCAGTGTAAATTACAAATATCTGTAGCCCCAAACAAACATTCTAGCAATGTCCAAACTCCCAATTACAAAATAATTAACTACTTCATTTGAGGGGACAACTATCAAATAGTGCCTACAAAGGTAAGGTATTTACTATTGAAACAACGTTCAGTTAAGGCAAGCCTACAGAAACAGTCCTAACAGCTAGAAGATATAGCCGATAAACTACGTGCAATAGTTGGTTGTAGACTGATGTGTAGTTGTTGAAGTAATAAATGATTTAATGCTCTTTGGAGCCAGGTTTAGCTGGATGAATGGAAAAACAGCTAATTCCTCACTACCTTACCCATGAAATACAAAGTTCCTCCACAGCATAACAAAGGAACAACAAATTAAACCTGGAGGAAAACTGAAAACATTGTATTGTATCAGTCTTGTCAAATTTCAAAAACCTCCACCTTCCCTGAGAAAGCAGACACAAATGTGATGCCTGGTAAGAAAACACCATCAAGGGACACTAAGAAGCATCACAGCTGATTAAAAACAGGGAACTATGATGTATCCTGCAAACCACACTTCATTATCCATGCCATTCACTGCTGTAATAGCAAGACCTACACAAGCAGCACAAAAACCTATTTAACTTACCTTCAGCAACCATCAAGAAATGGACACTGGGAAGTACAAAGCAGAGTTCTACAAGCGGAAGATCAGCTTGTTCAGTTAGAAATAATAATTAACAAAGAAACAAAAGCAGACATTGATTGTTCAAAACCCCAAACTACAAGGAAGTACAAAGGGACTTTCTTCACTTCTAAAATTTTATGAAAGGCTTCTGCAAAACAACAAGAGGGTAAGCACAATAACTCAAGCTGCAGAAATGACAGCACACACAGAACAATCTGTTTTGAGACTGGAAATACAGAACAGCAACTGTTTGTCTAAAGCCTGAACACAGAAGTAGCGACCTAGAACAAAATATTTCTCTTTTAAACAGCTTGTCGAAATCTCTGTGATCTACTACTGAATCAAATGAGACTTGAGTTGATAAGGACAGTGTTGCATGTGTGCTTTCTGCTCATCACTTTATCTTTCTGATGGCAAAATTTTCCTACTCCAGACATTAATATATTTTACTTCTCAAGTCTGCTGGACCTCATTCCCTTCTGTCTGCAATTCCAATCATGTAACTTTATCTAGTGTTTTGAGCCTAACTTTTGGTGTGAAAATTGTGAGAAAAAGAACAAAAAATGTGTTCCATGTGCTAGGCATCAGTGAAACTGAAGGTGGCTGTCTGCCTCATACTTCACCCAGCCTGGAAGCTTTCAAGGCCAGGCTTTGAGCAACCTGGTCTAGAGGAAGGTGTCCCTGCCTATAGCAGGGGGTTGGAACTAGGTGATCTTAAAGTCCCTTCCAACCCAAACCCTTCTATGGTTCTGTGATTCAAAGTCACTCCACTCCGTGGCTGCTGAAATTCTGCTCAGAGTAGAGTAAGTACGAGTCCTGCTCCTCTCACCTCTGCATCAACCACACAGCCAAAGAGGTTCATCTCCAGAATGAGACATAAAGAGAACTACAAGGATGGAGGCAGCTTTGAAGGCGTGTCATTTCTGAGCTCACAGAGTAAATACTGCAATATTCAATAAGAGCAGAAGAATCCATTTTTGTAATCTCAGAGATACTAGGTGTTTTAGGGTATAGGAAAGAAAACAGAGAAAAAGCCCCAGCTACATAGTTTGTTGTTGGTTTTTTGTTATTTGCTGGGTTTTTTTTCAAGCTACTTCCAAAATTGTCTCCAATCTTTTTGTTTGTTTGTTTTCCTTCCTATTAGTAAACAAGACATCCAGATGCAATGAGATGAAAAATTAAGAAATGGTAGCATCTATGCAGTTTCCAATTGAGGATAACAAACATTTTGATAAACATTTGAGCTATCAGGTGGTATTTTCCCATGGATGAGGCAAGCATCTTCTCTCTTCAGAGAGAAACAGAAAAATTACACTTACAACAAGTTACTGACAAGGCTAGAATCATGGTCAAAGCGAAATCTTATCCACAATTATGGCTGCACAGCCTTCAGAAGCAGACAGCTTGAAATGCTTCACAACCCAAATTTAATGGTGATCACCTGAATCTGAAAAGGAAAATAACTCCACTATTTTGGGGATAAAAATTCCCATTCAATTCTCCACTAGAAAGTTTCCCCCAACCACCCGGTGTTTCCAGCAATCCACTACTGGTTGGTTTGTGTTTGGGGAAAAGGTACATGCACAGCATTTTTGATGCTTAACTTCTTGTTTCTTTTCTCTCAGCTAGAAAATTTAAGTTTCAATTCCAATTTCAATGAGTTATGTAACTAAATTTTAACTGCTGCAGTGCATTTAATTTGCATATGCAAGATGACAAGAAAATTGTACGGTTACTTCCATTTTAATAAAGTTATACACCCTCTCAAAGAAGTATCTTCTTCTCTATTAAGTGTTATTACCCCAAAGCCTGCAACTCTCATCCACTTTCTGTAGGTCACAGTAGCATCCTAACTAGGAATTCCTGGAAATGATCTCGTACCAGGAAAGATCTTGAAAGCAGCTAATCTTTATGCTGATGGATTTGTAGGAACAAAAAAAGAAAAACTTATGCTCATAGAGTGAGATTGTTCATAATTTTTTAAACCATGAGGAGGACTCATGTAATGGCAGTAACAGTAATGACCATTTACATGGTTAATAGTGATAGGACAAGGGGGAATGGTTTTAAACTGAGACAGGGGAGGTTTAGGTTAGACAGTAGGAGGAAGTTTTTCACACAGAGGTGGTGACACACTGGAACAGGTTGCCCAAGGAGGCTGTGGATGCCCCATCCCTGGAGGCATTCAAGGCCAGGCTG
>JAOWBP010000001.1:22666165-22680505 GCA_028571105.1 Tragopan temminckii | reverse complement strand
TCAAATTAAACTACACCAGCAAGCATTTTATCTACAGCACCATCAACACACTGGGGAAATGAAACTGCTGTTCAGTTCCCAATTAGTCCATGGCTCCTCTATTATTTCACGTCGTACCAGTAATAAATCTGCAAATAACCATTTTTGCTTTATTTCTGACACAGAATAAATTAGATTCACTAATCTTAGCTACTTCATTTTCAGCTGCAACATCAGTCGAACACTACTCTGGCTAAAGGCAAATCACCATTTCAGTGGATACATTTTTCACGTTTCTCCTATGCATTTTCAAAACAGCTGAACAGTGTTTGCTTTGAAATCCTGTTTCAAACAGGACACAACTTCACTAAACTGACAAAACCTGCTATTATTACTCTTCCAACCTCCAAATAAGCCAGAAAAGCAAATTAATAAGTTGTGGTTTTCATTAATATAACTGGAGTAATGAAAGTTAGTATGTTTTCTGACAGATTTTGCTGGCCTGGGACTCTGGTAGCACCTTGCTGTGTTTCTGTTAATGTGAGCAGCAGTGTGCCACAACACATGGGGCAACATCACCTACTTGTACAGAACTCTGTAGAGTATCATACTCTAACCTTCCTGGGGGAAAAAAAAAAAAAAAAAAAAAAAAGTTAATTATTTTGTAGCCTCTGATAGCATACTCTTTCACGAACATTTTTAACTCATATTATATTACACTTGCCTTAAACAGCTAAGAAAAACTGCAAAAAATAACCACGCATATTCCTTTACTTACCACCTGTACCAGGCTTTGTGCATCAAGGATGCAGTAATTTCTTTAAATTCAGTGCTACGAGTAATGCATTCTTTGCCTTAGATTTTGTCTTCACCTTACAAGCCTTGAACAAGAAATGCTTGGGGGCGATGGATACATCTAACCAGCGGCAGCAGGGAGATGTAGCAGGGCTGAGATGACAGTACAGACTATAGAGCAAGAGGGAAGAGGTTCCAAACGAGAAGAATGGAGGGAGAGAACACCAGGCAGATTCCTTTCTCCTCTTTTTGAGGCCCCAGACTTTTTATATCTGGCTTCTAAGTGAATATGAGGAAAAACTTTGCCCAGATGAGGCAGTCCAGGAGTACAAAAGGTGGCTCAGGAAGGTTATGCAGTCTCTGTCAGTGGAAGTTTTCAAGACCACCAACCGGGTACAAAGCAAATCTTAACCTTTCAATACTCAAGCAACACACTGAACTCCAGGTAATCACGTTTCAAAAATGTCTTCTGCATAGTTTGGTACTTTTCATGAGAATACAATAACCTGCTCTCACCTCACAGCCGACCCTGAGAGGAGTAAGAGGTCGTACCCGAATCTCCTCTCTCACACCCTGAACATTGCATGGCTTACTTTGAGCTCTCAAGCAGGGTTTCTGGTTGCAATTCTGAGCCATGCATGAAAAGAAAGAATAAAAACAACTGTCAAGTAAATTTTGAAGAGCCCTTTTACTATGTTTACTATCTTCCTGCCTGTTGTCATGTTCAGGAGCAATGTTAAGGATAATCTGCTTGATCTTCAAAAGAAGGAAGAAACAGTGTTACTCAGTATTCCCACGAAATTCTGTTTCCTTGTAAAGCAATGCAACTGTACATTTTGTACTCAGCTCAGATGAGACTACAGTGAACACGGCTCTATTTAAATAAAGACAGACTTGCCTAAATGAAGCCTGGAGTTCTTTTTCTGCAGAACAGAGCCTTCTGCCTCAGCCCTGCTCACACTGAGGGCAGGAGGGAATTTCCATGAACCACTAGGATTAGCAGCATTCCTGAATCTTGCCCATTTACATCTACCTGGGCTATATACACTACTACTGGCGGCTATATTGGCACCCAAAATGACAAGAATGTAACAATACAAACTGCTGAAGGCTAGCCAGGAAATCATGAAGGTATGCCATGGCAAATCCCCTGAAGTAAAAGCAAAGTTGAAGGGATAGAAAGGTATTCTGCTGAGAAAAAAAGATTTTCAAAAAACACTTTTTGGATCTGCAAATTCTTATACTTAATGGATTTACTAGCCTCCAAGGATGAGGTATCCACAGCTTGTCTGGGCAGCCTGTTCCAGTACTTCACCGCTCTCCGAGTGACAAGTTTCTTCCCAACATCTAACCTAACTCTCCCCTCTTTCAGTTTAAATCCGTTCTCTCTTGTCCCATCACTATCTACCTGCATAAAAAGTAAGTCCCTCTCCTGCATGTAAGTTCCTTTCAAGTACAACAAGATCATCCAGTCTCCCTGGAGTCTTCTCTTCTCCAAGCTAAACAATCCCAACCTTTCATCATAGAAGAGGTACTCAGCCCTCTGATCATCTTCGTGGCCCTCCTCTGGACTCACTCCAACAGATACCATTGGCATTCTGGGCTGCAAAAGCACACCATTGCTCATGCCTTTTCATTCATTGGGACCACCAAATCTTTCTTAGCAGGGTTGCACTCTAGGAGTTCATTTCCCAGTCTGTATTCATATCTAGGATTACCCCAACCTATGTTCTCTATTAGCCCAAAAAAAGCACAAGCACAGCCTTACTGTTGGAAAAAATTAGTCCCCAAAACTGGTGAAGTGGATAAAAGCACTTTTGCACTAAAAGGAAATGCCTGAATGACCAGCTCAGACAAGCAACATGCAAAAGAACTAAAACCAGACATCTGGAATCCAGATTTCCATCTCTGCATGACAATCAAACAGAAGCATCTTTCAAGTCATCACAGCGTAGTGCACTTTCAACCACCTCTTCTGTAGAACTAAAAATTAGAAGAGACAAGAAGAGACTCTACTTATTGCCATAAGGACTGGGGGGAGAGAAAGAAAGGAGGTCTATCCTTAAAAGCAATTCACAACATCAAAATATCAAATATTTATTGTGAGTGGAAGGCAAAATCTCCTTCATTTTTGCTTTTATTAGACACACAAATATATGTATAATTTCAGCAAAGGGCATAGAGCTGGAGTAGTTGAAAGGTTCAGGTGACAAACTCATTTACTAGCAGACTGATAAAAAATAAGACAATTAAACAGTAACCTTAATTCAAGTTTTATTTTTTTCCAAACAAACACATTCACCACTCCACCATCACACTGATTCAGCAAGTTTTATCTACAAAAAGTATGAAGAAGAAAAATCCCAGGCATAATAACATGACCTTTTCCAGAGAGCTGAACACTGATGAGCTGACTCTCTTTGTTAGCACTCAAATGACTGTCCATTTTAAAATCTCTACTGATGCAGCTCTACAAAGGCTGAATTGTTGCACAGGCCAACAGTCACAATCAAGTCTATAAAAATATAAGGCAAGTCTTGCTTTCTCTTCTGCCTAAATTATTTCTCTGTGAAAAAATTAACATTCTAGGTCTGCCTTCTAAGCAAACAACAGTTAGAAATAGAAGCTTATCTATCAGGTCATTAGTGAATTCCTCTACCAATGCAAAATTACATCTTGCAGTACACAATAGTGGTTTATTCAGTCTAGTTAAAATATCGGTCAATAGCACTTTCCAGGGATGATTGATCACATAGATTCCACTGGAAAGAGCATTGCAGTTCAGTCCAAATATTCTTTATTTTCTTCCTACCAGTGGCAGGGAAAACCCTCATCAGAGAGCCTGCTCTTTGCAGCACCTCAGATGTAGCTTCTTGCTTCATGCTGCCAACCATCTCCCAAAGATGGCCACAGCCCTTTACAGTTCCCTGGTGGAATTCTCTCCACACTTTTTCTGTCTCCCACCGTGTAACCTTATGTGACTCACGTAGTACTTTCCACAACAGCAGCTCTGTCCCATATTGATTCAACAGGCTGCTCAAAGCAAGACATGAGTCTAGGGGCCACCATTTCATATAGCTCAGATGTTTCAGAGAGGTGCTAATGTCAGTTTTAAGTAATTAAGGGGAGGTAAATAGGATGACAAACTGAAAACACAAAAAGCTCAGCAATCCTCAGACGCAAAAAGCAAGAGTAAAGTACAAAATAGGGCTTACATGGCAAACCTTGAAAAGGCTCACGCAGAGTAAACAGAGCTGAGCTTAATCCTATCCAAACTTTCTCCACACTTTTGACTACAAAGTTTCTGTGCATCAAAACATGGCTGGGCCATTCAGTATAAACCAGGCAGATGTCCATCCTGCACCATGTTGCCTTTAGCCCATTTGATGAGGAAGATGAATCTCGATTTTAATTTGCATGTTTACTGCTATAACATCACATCTTTTAACTGCGTGTATCCTGCAGGCCCACACACTCTGGGAATGGTGAGCAACCCTGATTACCTCAGCAGGGAGATTGGTGGCACCTTCCAAGCAAACAGCCACACAAGATGGCTGCCACCGCACAAGCTGCCTGCGGTAATCCTTGTTTGGCAGCACCATAAGAGAAACCTGATGACGAAAACTCAAACTGTCCACTTGTTCAAGAAAAACTGTGCCCTCATGATCAAAGATCATAAGCAGAGTAACAGAGACATGTCCCATTTCCATCTTATGTTGAAACAACACGCTGCATTTAAATAAGGTTAACCTTCAGCACACAAGCATGCAATTTAAACAAGAACTGCAAACTACCTGGGAACATGCAAACAGAACCATTATGAAAATTGAATAAAACTGAAGGATGAAAGCTATAATCCACTAGGCACTTATGCTTTACTCCCCATGCTAACTCTCTTGCCATGGGGAGAGCAGGCTGCCTCCGACCCACTCCAAAGTCAGCACCGACAGTGGCCGCTGCCTCAGGGATATTTCTGTGGAGAGGGTTTCCATAGCTAACACTAATAGCTACGCAGCAAATCATTTTTATTTCACTTTTCTGGTGCAATAAACCCGACGTCTCAATTAGGATTACAATATTGCAAGTCCTACATTCCCAGACATTATCTCATAGAAAAGAAATAAAAAAGGAAAGACAAGAGAGTGTAAGAGAGGAAAGAGATTACTTACTGCAGTCACATATTTCTGTGTGCTGTTACAGTGTTTAGCTGAATGGAATCTCCACCTTTACTCCTTTAACTGCTAATGTAGTACTAATAGCAATAAATGCACCACTCTTCCCCTTCATCCTTTCTAAACAATGACCACAAATAAAATACATTTCTAGTAATAGATAGTTTATTTTTGGACTATCTAGTCTACCTGCTACAAAATAAAAGTTATAACTTAACTTCCCAGGGGACAGATGATGGGAAGATATTTTCCTAAGTAAAAAAGTCTACCCCCAGAAAGCTAAAATAGTAAGCCAAGAAAAAAAAAAAAAATCGCTATTTCTCTGAACAGAGTATTGTTCCCTTCCCACAACATTAAAACTTGGGTAACACAGCTCTCTTCAGTGTTAGTTTGTGAGTGTCACTAAGAAATTCTGTGTTTTCAGCCATTACACATATGCAGATGAAATAAGCACTCTGCTTTCACAGGGAGCTTTCCCATGTCACAGAAAGCTAGCAAGAAGGCCCACATTACAGATGCAGATGTCATTTGCTCTGTGTATAACAAAATAAGATTTTCAGTTGTTTCAATCTTCAGCAAATAGAAAAGGGTAGAGGGTAGATACTTGCACAATACCAAGGAAAACACTAAATTAGTCTAGCATTTTTCTAAAAAATGCACTGGCTAGGCAGATCAAAAATCCGCAAAAATTTAAATAGAAGCATTCAACTGAAAGATCAGAGGATATAATTAAGAAACTGTGACCCATGTTGTCAAATGCCTACGCTTCTAATTTCAAAAATAATGAAGACCAACTAGCACTCAACTAAACACTAGGCCATTTTCTGCAGTGAAAGAATGGAAATCACAATGAGTGTGTGAAATTGCTGAGACGGAAGGGCTACCACTTTATTTCTGAAAGTACTGAGCAATTCTTGGGACCTCAGACACCTTTACAATTTGCTTAATGGGCACGGCCACTGCACACCCAGTTGGCACATACATTTGATTTTAGCAAATGTGAAATGTCTTGGACGAATAGGAGGCAAAGACAGCCAATAAACTGTGTGAGAAGTGCTCTGCACAACTGAACTCTGTCCCACTTTCCAGCAGAATTAGGCTGACTGAGCTGTCAGCCAAGCAGCCCGGCCCTTCCACTCACATTGCCTGGCACACACGGTGCTCCTCACCTGCCTTCAGCACGTGGCAGCCAAGCCAAAATTCCATAAAGAAATTACTTACACAATAATAAAATAATAATAGTAATAAAACATTATGGCTAATACTGATGACACGTTATGAGAACACTTGAAAAGCATTTTGAAGTGTTCTGCTAACCAACAGTAGTCACATGTAACACCAATGGAAAAGTACTGCACAAAACACATCTATTATTTAATAAGCTATTTAAACAGACTATAGGCACAAAAAAATATTTACTTTAAAATCTATAAATCTGTTGTTAACAGCAAAAAGTTCTTCCAGTAGTACAAGTTAGTAGCACCTCTGAATGATGATAAAGTATTACGTCCCACAAGGAATGGCAGTGCCAAGCAGGTAGAGCATTACTTGCAAGTAGTGTCAGTGGCTCTGCACTGTCTTCTCTCTTCAACATCACACCACAACTGAAAAGCAATTTACCATTCTGCTCACAGACAAAGCAATTTGCATCTGTTTATATAAATTCCTAAAGGCAGGAAGAAGACACAAAGTACTTCATGTTGCACAACATTGAGCCTTTCTAATAAGAGAAATTAGTTTAGTAATCCTAGGAGAATGGAAATAAGTGCAGGAGAGACAGCATGACTCTGAAGCTTCCTACAGCACAGGAGAGCCCTACAGAATGTTCAGTCAATACAGTGCAGAACCTGAATAGCTGCAGAAAAATCACCTGGGCTGTGCCTAACTACTTGGCTTAAATCCTGACCTTCAAGTGACAAATTTTAACAGTTGATCACCATTTACTGGTCAAAACCTTCTGGTAACAGTCAATCTACTTTCTGTTCCGCATGCTTACCCCTTAATTTAAAGATATTTCCTTACATCATATAGAGATTTTCAACCAAGAACGGAGCACTTAATTAGAACTTTGATTTTCAGTAAGTGCTGATGTGACAGGCTTTAACAGATCGGCCTTCCTTTAAAAATTTCAAGGCAGCACTCAAAGTTTTAGTATCACTCCTGAAAATCTTGATTATTCTTAAAATGCATCCACTGTAATTACTGTTGAGTCACCTAACAGAAGATAAATTTGTATAGAGCAGACTAAGAATGTTATAACTTTAACTGTTGGAAAAGTAATGTTTTGCATTATTAGACATTCACATAGCAGTAATTTCTGAGTGAATTACTAATGCTATCAAAAGTACATGTATCGGTGCAGTGGATCACCTCCCTTCAGAGATACATCTACAAAAACCTCCTTTAGATATTTCCCTGTGCCTAATCTGCAGAGAAAGCTGATGCACTGCCTCCAGCCAACAAATAAACATAGACCCTGCCAGTATAGGAGGGGGGCTAACTGTTCAGAAAGTACCTTTGCATTAGAGGACCTGGAGGGTCTTGGGAGACTTGAGTCAGCAGTGTTCTTTTATGGCTAAGAAGACATCCCGGGCTACCTCGGAACAACATTTCCACATTTCCAATAGGTTGAGGGAGGTGATCATTCCCTTCTCCTCAGCGCATGTGGAGAGCCACATCAGTGCTGGGCTTCTCCGGAGAAGACACGGACCTGCTGGAATGAATCTGGCAAAGGGCCACAAAGATTCCTTGCATACTAACCCCACTAGAATCTACAGCTACAACAAGTACAAAACAGGAATAAATTAGGAACCAAATTTTCGATAATGGATACTTTGGGACAAGTGAAACAACTATCCAGTCTCAATTTTGGTTTTGGAAAATTTCTTATCTGAGTGAAGCACGAACAGAAGAAGTACAAATTGTAAGGATGGCCACAGACCTTCTAGTCACACTGATCAGTGCTTCTGGTTCTCTTAATGCAGCACAAGTTTCTGGTAATATTACCAACAGCCTTTCTGAGGCTGCAACACCTTCTCATTTTCCTGCACTTTTTGTAGTTACATTCAATTACTCTTGTTGCCCCTCTACTAATTGTTCCAAAGGGACAGAAAGCCAAGCCTAAAACGCTGAAGTGACTGAAATTCCTAGCAACTGTGGACAGGATATCATGGGGGCTGTCCCAAACCTACCATACTTTAAGCATCCAACCTATTGTCTTGAGAAGCTTTTCATGGGAAGCTGTGAAAGCTGTGTTTTCTCTTACTATATTAAGGCAAAAAAAGGCAAAGGATAATTAAAGCAAGCAAGTGGAATAAGTAATGAGAAGTTGCTGGGAGATTAATCATTTTTTATTCAAGTTAACTTCAAATCCATTTGTTAAATGTATCCATTACTGCAGTTCAACATACTCACATTGCAGTGGGCTTTTCACCAGTGCTTGGGAATGTGAGTGACAGAGATTCTTACTGAACTTAAGACAACAGGTGTTCACCTCTTAATAGCATCTAGTTTAATGCAATCAGATTTGACAATCAGTGAAATCTCATCTCAACAAAACATAAATGTGTCATCAGATACTCCCTTGCTGAAAATGAGTATACTTTCACACTCCCTTACCCCTTCATGTACTTGCTTGACAAAAATATTAAAACAGCACTACATTTTGTACAAGTATTTCTATACATTCCTTATAAGCTTTAATAAAAAAGTAAGACCAAATATACATTCCTTCTGCATTCTCAAGCTGGTATTGATTTGAATTCCTTCAATGCTTAAGTCATCTGTAAAAAAGAAACACAGAATTTAAGAAAAAATCTTCTGTTGCAACACAGATTCAAGCAATATTGTGTTTTCCTACTTTCCTTTCTCTAAATTCTTCCTGACAGGTGAAGAGGGTGAGGTTTACACACAGAGACCGCATAGCTTGTAACAGATTTTTCACCAGCTACCTACACCTCACTGTTTCTTTGTCTATACCAAAAGGCACCCGGCACTCCCATCTGATGTCCCTGGACAGACAGGTACATAGCAACTATTTGATACAACAAGGAACTGAAAGCACAACTTGATTGGTAGCAGTAATTAAATCCTGTGCATAAGTATCTCAGACCGTTTGCATTCTTATTACTGAAGGTTCATTTCAAAATGACTGTCAGACCTAAGACTTCTATACATTTGAAACTAAGCCTGTCAGGGTGCACAAACATTTGAGCTACGGTTTGAGTAGATGGATTTCCCAGCTCATCTCACGTTCATTTGAGATTCTGAGTCATAGGAAGATATAAAACAGATTTTCTCCACGTAGGACAGAGAAGGTTGGAAGAGCTGAGCAAAGGAGATGGAATAATTTTTTACAAATTAACAAACACCATTTAATTTTTACTATACCCTAGAGCATCAGGGATGATTTCACATAAATCTGCACAAAGGCTATAAAAATGATGATCATAAATTTAATGAAGTAAGAGAAAACAGAAGACTAGAAAAGCCAAAAAGACTGTGTACTTTGCAGTGCTATTCTCCCATTCATTTTTTCTATATCAATCAATTGCTGTCCTTTTTAACAGAACACTAAGCTAGTTCAAACATCCCATTCACTTACTATTCAATAGAAATAATACACTCAGTGATTCTGTACCATTGATCTGTTGCAGATTAAATTAACAGTGATCATGCAATTAACGGAAAAACAGATATATTAACACTACAGGAGAGAGTAATGATGGTTTCCAATTGGATCTTTGATGTAATCCAACAGTTCTAGGAAGCAGAGTTATTTAGTGTAGTATTAGTATGTCATTCCTAGCCTTAAGAGCCAGTAATGCAGTTCTAGGTGAGAGATTCTTAACAAGCAATGAGAGTGTTTTTCACATTAACAATTTACTTTAAATATTACAGTACATAATGATTTAATCCATACTTGAAGCAAACAAAAACACGTCTAAGCTTGCCACTCCCAGAATTAAGCTATGAGTAGCAGGTTGTTTTTGTGTAATTGTGCTGAGCACTCATTTTGATTCATTTGTTCTGCACAGAGACATGTAAAGCAGGGTTTACATTCCTTATCTTTGATCTCCTCTCTCCACGTTGTTAATTACTCCCCTGTGATGGTAATGAGAGTGGCTGCAGCAACAAAATGATCATGACAGCAGTCACAGCTGTGGCAGCGACCTTCCAACCTTTTCTTATCTTCAGCATTTCCTCCCGGGAAGAAGCCAGGAACAAGGGAAAGGCCCTTCAGTCCCATCTCTAACAGGAGTTTGACAAGATTCTTTTTTTATTTCTTTTTGTCCCCAGAGGAACCCATTGCAGGGACATCTCCAGACCCTATCCTACTAAATCAAGAGCTCTGCTGGGAAGGCCAAATGGAACACAAACTATAAAACCATAGAATAAATGAGGAAACTTAGGAGGTAGTGAATACATGAGAACAAATAGAAAAGGGAGAGGGAAAAGGAAAGGACATTTCAGTCAAAGGATTTTTGGCGATTTTGTTTGCTTTTGTTGTTTAAAAAAAAAAACAAACAAACACAGAAGAACCCACAAATGCAATGACACTGAATATTCCTGACAGCATTCATGAGTTCCTAAAACATATCCTGCCCCGAGATCTGACTAACATCAGGAACCAGCAATGGATGACATTGTTACCGTGAGTCTTTCAAGTTCCTTTCTCCATTCACAGAAGCTTGCTGAGCAATTGATAAAAATTCTATAGCATTTTGGAGCCTCAAATATGATACAAATGCAGAGGTGCCACTAAGTCCCGATAGAAAAGCAGGCTCATTTGAGAATGGCATCCTGCTGGCCTCCTTTACCCCTTACCCCACGAATCCAGGAACCTCTCAAAACCATAATTCATCATTCATCCACAAATAATACTATTAAATATAATAACTCAAGTGACAAATATCAAATTATTAAATATTTACAGCTCAGGCAAAAAGAAAGGTGTAGATCATTTTATGGAAAGTAATTCTAAAAATAAGAGATGATAAGGCTATTGGAAAGCATGTCTATTATGCTCAATTACAATCAATGGATGATTTCTACAAACTAAATGTATGATGAGTACATAAATATTGCTTGGATGATTACCGTATTGCAGATGTTACTTCAGTTTCTTTAAAGCAATAAAATGACTTCAGGTTGTTTTTATGGATATTTGGTTTTTATTCCTAGTTTAGCTGCAGAAAATTATCCAATCCTCACAGCTGCTATACATTACTCTGGACTTTACCAGTATAATACACTTCATACCAGAGAAGAAAGTACATAAGAAAAAAACAAAACAGAACTGTCCTCAAGTCTGAATGGAGAGCATGAGGGCGTGTAAGAGCTCAGCTGATTTCAGCTTGACTGAAGAGAATTACTTGTTGAAATGATTCCCAGATCATGTAACAGAGTACAACATCAACTCTCCTCTTATTTCTGATCTCTATCTCAGTCACTTAGTGGCAAGAGGAAAAAAAAAGAAGAAAAAAACCCTAACAAAATAAGAGAAGTAGCTTTTTGTTTTCTTAGAGGATTTCCGTGTTTTCCAGCCTAACACTAAATGAATCCCTTACCTACATTGCTCTGCAAGCCCACATTGACTGAAAAGCCTCAAAAGGCTCAGGGCTCCCTAAGGCACCCTATTCTAATGACGTGAATGCTGAACACTACTTTTTTAACAATATATAGGAAGGACAGCAAGAACACCTTCTCTCATACTTCCATGCTTTCTAATTGGTTATGTTACAGGCATACTTTTCAATCTCTTCCAGATCACAGTAATTAGGTTATATTTATGGATGTTTTAAACAAGGAACTTACTTCTTTAAAAAACAGTAAAAATAATAATTGTGTGAACTATAACATCAAGAAAGTTTCACTTCCACTATCTAACTGAGAGCAGATTGAGCAAATGAAACAATCACACCCAGCATCAGAAGAATTCTGTATAAATGTGAATACACAATGAACAGTGTTGAACAAAACCAGAAGTAAAAGCATTAGTACAGAGATAGCAGCTTCCATACGTTACAATATCTTGAAGTTTGTGCATACTGAACCTCTTAGTGTTTAACTACCGTTATTAGAATATTACTTCAGAAGTGATTATTCCCTAAACACTCTACTTAGAAGATGAAATAAATTTCAAGGATTTTATTCTATACCTCTAGGCTCATGACCAATAAAAAGTGGCAAAGTATCTCATGTTAATGGATTCTTAATTAGTCTGGGATGCACAAAAGAAATTTAACAGAAGAGAAACTTCTAATTCTAAGCTTAAAATACCAGAGTGCTTCTCAAATGTCTGTTCCAGTGTCACAGTAAATATGAAAGCTAGAGACTGTTGTAACCAAAAGTTCTAACTAGAGAGTTCTCTTTCTTCTGCGGAAATAGAAAACTAACCTCAGAAAGGAGAACACAAGCTCCATTTTTTAAGCCAAATGTAAAAACAAAAACATTTCTTTTGCAAGTATTTAAACCAAATTAAGTGATACAAAATTGATTTTATGCATACATGTACCAATGCTAAATATAACATGTACTGATGCTAAATATATATAGAGAGAGAGAGAAAGAAAGATTGAACAAAAGCTTAATTTTGTTCAGAAAATGTGCCCACCCATTCTAAATGGGGAACAAAAGGTCCCATAGATGCTCCATAAGCCTAATACAACCACCAAATATCTGTAGATGACTGCAGCCATGCACTGCACAGTAAACTCACTTATCATTGCGGCAGAATAGAGGCAGGATTACTGGCACAAGCACTATTCATACCTGGAAGAAATGGAACAAATTCCCATATCTATTTATTTGATGTCTTGGAGTCATAGAATCATAGAATTGTTTGAGTTGGAATGGACCCTTAAAGCTCATCTAGTGCAACTCCCCTGCAATGAACAGAGACGTCTACAGTCCAATCAGGTTGCTCAGAGTCTGTCATCTGAACACATTCCAACTTAAGAATTTGGCAAAAATTCAAAATATTATACAAGCATATTCATGTCATTTTGGTTCATAAAAAGATGACAAAAATCAAGACTGAAAATCAATGCACTGCTCTAACAGCCAACATGAGAGCACAGCAATCGTGCTAAGCTAACCTGCTACTTGTGCAGAGCTCTGGGTTGCATCTCCCTGTGCAACAGAGGATGAAAAATTTGAGTAATTGCTGGTTTCAAATTAGACTGGTAACCTACTACTGAAGCAAGCAAAATTTGTGTGAATGTTTTCAAAGAATTTAGATGGATTTATTTAATCAAAAGTGCTGTGTTTTTTTAAATACTAGATCAAACTGCAAGAACGTTATTTTTACTCTATACTCTGCTTATCATGAAATACTCTTTTCCCATATGTGCTGTTCTTTCTTTGTCTCTAGACACCAAAAATGAAGATGTAGCATGTTGAATCAGTCACAATGGTCTTCAGCAAGGAGGGCAGAAACTCAATTATGGGTAGATGTAATTAAGTCCTAACAATTTTGATGATGTTCAAACATGAATAAATTCAGCTCTCTCCCATGAGCTGTTTAATTTACACGGCATGTTTGTGCTTAAGGCAGCCCTGTCAACAAAGTTATCCACTTAAGTTTGGAGCAAAGTCTTTGTCTAGTACTTGAAGGTGTTTCAGAAGTTCCTCAGCATAGTTCAGCCTTTATAATCTGAGGTGAAGATGTGTCCACTTATGCTGGCAACCAAGAAAACTTCACTAAAAAGAGTTACTTAGGCTGCTCCTTGTATCCAGTGAAGCTGTCTTGAAGCTAGCCACCAACAGGTGTTCTGTTCTTTAGAACAGAAATACAGCCATCAGTAAGTTTAAATGCAGGGTTCTGTATCTCAAATACAATTTTTCCAAGTTCATATTGTATTTAAATTGGAAGCACATTTGAAGGTGTAACAACACCAACAGAATTAAAAGAGTAAAATGCAGAGCAGAGAAAGCAGCAGAGATCAGTGGGCGTAAACAACCTGTAGAAGGCCCTTTCAACTAAACAGTATCACAAAATGCTAGGTCTGAGGCTATTTAAAAAGAACTGACCAGTTTTCCTCAGACTGGTAACTGAAGTCTAAACTACTAGAGAGGAAACAATTGTCTCAATTCTCATTAATGCTAACAGGCGCTGAACAGCTAAAGAGCTACACAGAGTTATGTTGAATGTTACAGCTGCAATTCTAAAGATAATTTCAAGCAAAGGTGTGGGCAGGTGTTAAAAGCACTCTGTAATAAAACTAACTGCTGAAATAAAAAAGGGGGGTGGGGGGGCAATTTCACTGAAACCTTTATTTGAATAACTTCAGAATCTTGCCTCCTACTGATAGCTCGACATCATATAGAGAACAATTCTAATTTTTTTTATTTTTTTTTATTTTTTATTTTTTACTCCAACAGCTCTTTTCCC
>JAOWBP010000001.1:22641490-22661739 GCA_028571105.1 Tragopan temminckii | reverse complement strand
AGGGGGGTTGGACTCGATGATCTCTGAGGTCCCTTCCAACCCCTACAATTCTGTGATTCTGTGATTCTGTGATTCAAAGGGCCTAGGCAGAATTAGGTTCCATCAGTCTGCATCTATATTATAACATCTGTTCCACAAATTTATACATTGGCAAAGGAAGATGAGTATGCAAATAATGGAAGCGTAAATAATACTCATTCAAGCAACTGGAAGGAAATGTTCGTCCAATAACTTGCTCTTCCATTACACAGGCTACACGAGGAAAGTAGTACCAGGTAACAACAAAGCCACAGGCGAAAGTAATATGCTTTGTAACAGAGAACATGTATTAGCACTCAGCACTGAACCACAAAGAACCAACAGCCTGGATTCCTCAAAGCGCCAACAGAATCAGGTAACAGGTGTGTGAGCTGATTTACAAAAGAATTTCTGCTCAAGTTCTTGGTTTTTAGTGGAAACTCAGACTTCACCTATACTGATCTAAAAAGTTTTTTTGCCAAATTGATTTCTTTAGATTCCCAGTTTATAGCTGCATATTGCCCGAACTGCTGAAGACTCTATATGAGATAGGAGAGCAGGACTCCCCTTCCAAGGGTTTAACTCTGCAAGCAACCTCCAACAAGCTGTACTTTTGCTGATGTGACTGAATGAAAGCATGCATGAGCAATGTATGGCTTCCTGGCTCTGCCAGAAGTGCTTGAAAAAGGATCTTCCATTTTTATTCCCCAAAATGACTAACACAAAAGCTCGGGCTTGGCATTCTGACCAAAACCCAGGATTTCCCTCCACTACCACTCTGAAAAAGATACATTCTACAGAGCTACTCCAGCTGGAACACTGTTGTAATTGGAAGCTCACAGGCATTTTCCACAGAAACTCTGATCCTGAATTAATGGCATTTCCTAGCAGCAAGAGGCCAAATATAGTGCCTCTCCAAAGTCCCCAGATGTGAAGGTCTGTTTCTGGTGGAGAGAAAAGTAAATAATGTAAGGGGTTTTTTAATTGGGGGTGCAACTTTTCATTCACATACTACTTGAAGTCTCGCATACATTTCACGAGGAGACAGTCATGCAATTGCAGTTTGTTTGGGAAGGGCTCAGTAAGAGTTGAGAGATATTTACACCTGCGCAAGATTGAGTACATGGCCACAAGCACTTCACACTTGTTCACCATCTCAGAATGCTTAAATCTGGGGGGAAAAAAAACAACAAGTTTTTCATAAGAGCTGAAAAAATGAAATGAAGACTGCTAAGCACTTTGAGTTTCAGAGTGGCAGTGAGGAGCTGTTCTGGACTGACCACAAGCTCCATTCCTATCCTCATCCTCCTGTGCTGGTCAGCAGCAGGAGGGAGCGGTGGCAATAATGAAAGAATGAAGATGAACTCAGGAATGAAGAGGGGGGAGGAGGTTAAGGAAGATGTTTCAGCTCTACCTTTGTTTCTCACCTTCCTGTTGAGATTTTAATTGACAATAAATTATATTAAGTTTCTCCAACCAAAGCCTGTTTTGCCTCTGACAGTAACAAGTGATTTCCCTGTCTTTATCTCAACACATAAGCTTTTCCATCCTACATTCCCGCCCTGTCTTCTAGAGGAGGGGAGTGAGAGCAGCTGGGTAAGCATCTGGCTGCAAACCAGGACCAATTATCACATCCATGTGTGTGCTTATCCTTAAAACCTCTTATCTCAAATCATAATCCTTCTGTGCGACCCACCTGAACCAGTTAATAGCTGCTTTCTCCTGCTATGTACCTGGAACAGTTAAGATTTTGCTAATAGCTCCCCAAAGCAAAGCAATTTTGAATCCTAATGGACATTAATTTTTAAATAATTTGACAGAAAGCATTATTCAGGGTTATAGGCTACATTTTTATCTCATGAAGTAAAAGCACCCATCATTTAACTTTTTATAGGATTTATATGTACGCCTAATATACTTGGAAGAGCCACTTCTTTTAAATCTTTCAGTCTTTTCTTCAATTCCTTCTCCATTATGGAAATTGTGTTCAACAATCAGTTTAGACAAGTTAACCATGCCTAAATATTCATCTAACTCCTTTTTAGCTCAGAGTGGAACAGAATTTTATGACAGCCACCAAATCTTTCATATTCTTCCCCTCCCCAAGTCTAGTCCTGTTTCATCTTCGCAATTACCATTTTAAATGTCTCAGTAATCATTTTCTCCAGCTGCTTTCTGCCTTTTACCCTGCAGTAGCCCAGCCAGCATTTTCTTCTGTGCATCCTCTGTGCTGCATTCCCACTGAAATACAGAAAAGATTGAGAGACATTGTAGACAGCTTGAAGGTGCACACGTGTACAGAAGTGAAGCCACAGATAACACTTGTGCAGGATGTATTCTTAGGAAAATTTGTTTCCCTTCTGCAGTTTGGCTAAAGCCTACATAACGTGGAATTTGCAGAAGAAAAGAAGTGTGCCCATCGTATTTCCACTGTTATTCAAATTTCTACTCCGAAGACAAGTTTCCATCCAATCCATTCCTAATATTTTATTCCTTAATCCCCTTATAAGAGTGAGGACAGCAGAAAAAGGAAGATCTTTCCAAGCCTCCATTTAAACAGATGCATTTAATTGGAAACAATGTTTTCATAATGCCAATAAACATGACAAAGAAAATGGAGAAAATACTTTTGGACAGCATTGGATCAAGTCTACACCAACATTTAGCTCAGATTTACAATGAAGTAGGAGTTTTCTACAAATGGCTATTTGCATTTGAAAAACAACAAGTTTATGTCATAAATGCTTCCAACTCCTCACTGAATTCAAAACATTCAAAACAATAATACATAAAGGTGACTCCTTACCAACCTCTTAGAAGTAACTGTGCATACAATTCTGAGAAAAGTTCAGCATGAGATCCTGCAGTCTATTCTGAATCAGGATTCTAGAAGGGTGGTGAAAACCTCTGAAAAGAAGTCAATCATGCTAAATATTCAGCATAGGCTTGTTGTTGCATAGTTGTTTTTGGTTTTTTTTCCTCCTCCTTTTCAGTCACTGCAGTTTCAGTTTAGGTTATTGTTCCTTTAAACTAGTTACATCATCAAGAGCAGAGCATTGTGACACCAGTATCCCTATTTTCTTTCTGAAATAAAACCTTAAGCCTAGTAAAAACTTTCTGCTGTTTCTATCTGCTCTAAAAGGTCTTCTCTTAATTTCCAAAACAAACTGAAAGCTACTGATGTTTCTTTGGGAAAAAAAAAGTCAAAGTTCTCATAACTTTCATTTAGTTCTTTGGTGGGTTGTCTTCCTGCACTGAATGAAGTGCCCTTCCTCTGCGTTTTGATTTAGCTGAAGTGTTGCAATTAGCATTTGACTTCAAACTAAGGTTCTGTCTACACCACATTAATTCTTTGAATCAAATTTGTAAATTCTTCCAAGAGCAGTTTTTATTAATACTCTCATGCCTCCAGTCAGCCACATTAGACATTTAAACTCAATTCACACTTGCCAACAATTAGTTTGGCCTTTTAGCCCACTTCTGAACTTGCATAAAACTCATTTGGTCAAAAAGGACTGTAAATTCAGAAGTACTTGAGATATAATTACTACCCAAGGAGCAACCATAAAATTGGGTTCAGAGACTGAAACCAAATATGTCAGCATACAAATCAGATTTTGCAGATTATGTCCGTGTTTCCCTTGTACCATGTTCAGAACTGCACATATTTTTGACTGCTCAGCAACTGGCACATCATCCAAGGCCACTGGCACTATACAGCTCATTACCAAAGCAGATGAAATACAGAGAAAAACTGTTTCATGAATGAGATAGGTACATCTTACAAGACAACCAGCAAGTGCAGAGATGTTCAGTTTTAGGTCTCAGTCTCATTTATTTAGGTAGTACTGGCACCCATATTGAGTTAGAAGATACAGAAGAAAGAGAAAAGTATGATGAACATCATCAATGTGACATTCCCTGTGCTTCAAGGCTGACCCTGCAGACACCTTAACATGCTGAGGTTGAAAAGGACAGACAGGACAGAACCTCCCCAGACCCTTAGGAACAGTCTGCTGTGCTTCTGAGGGGATGTGGAAGGAGACAGTAACATGAACAGTTTCTCACATCAGACTCCCAGCTTTTCTCAGACTAACCACTGTTTTTTTCCACTCCCATACGCACAATTATGAACTTGTGTATTCATGAAAGTCTCACTGTAAAATGCTACCCCCTAAGTGGGGAAGTGTGCTCCCTCCCAACAGGCTTCAGCTTTTTCAGATTTCAGAAGTCCAGTCTTTTGCAGGAAGCAAAATGAAGAGAGTAGTAAAATAAAACTAAACAAGACCCACTTGCTTTCAACTCCCTCCTCCCAAGGTTATTTTCCACAGCTCTATAAAAATAAAGAACTCCAGTGCATATAAATGCAGTTACTGGTTGCAAAAGGGATGGGCTGCATTCACAAAGAATGCAACGGAAAATTAGTTTCTAAAAATATTTGTCTGGTTTCAAAATATGGCATGATGAAAAAAGAGGAACCAGCACTGACAGTATCACTCCCTGTGCGGGAGTAGGAAGACAGATGAAATATTTCTCAATCATTAGAGAAACTCATTACAGCTGGGGGTTGAGCTGCATCTCTGACTTTTCCTCCACTCTCTTTTGTGGAACGTTATTGAAGTGACAGCCCTATAGCTGCATTCCCTGCAGCACAAAATCCACATTTCACCTGATTTCCAATGAGATCTCTGCAGTACAACTCATTTCTCAGCAGACTGTCATGATTATAGGGCAGAGGATACCTTGTACTGCTTGCAGTCACAAACCATGATCTCTCTCCATCACGTGCCTCTCCTCCCTGGGTGAGCTGCTGCTTTATCATTCAGCATAGACTCAGGAGAGCAAAACCACTTACTAAATGTATTAACATACACGCCCATGTTTGAAGTTGTGTATGGCGATAACTACTCAGGGGCCACTAGCAGGCTGTATACAGGATATCCTTCTTTCAGGGCTTGCAACCATTGTGTTACTAAAAATGTCCTCAAAGTGCTTCCAGATTGATTTTTCATATTCTCACACAAGCACAGCATCAGCAGGAAGGAAGGGTTACAAAAGACCTGTGCACAATCCGCTCGTTTTCTTTCAGAGTTTAATGAATACCTACCTATCTTATATGTCTGCCTTCCTCCACAGCTGCACTGTACTGTACCTGAGCCAGCTGGTGAGCATGAATGTACATGAGTACCCGTATATTCATAAGAGAAGGCCAGAACATATCTCTTATGAAGAAAGGTTGGGGGAGCTGGGTTTCTTTAGCTTGGAGAAGAGAAAGCTCGAGGCAAACCTCATTGCGGCCTGCCAGAATGTAAATGGAGCTTAAAAGCAAGAGGGAGAAAAACTTTTTACATGGTCTGATATTGATAGAACAAGGGCAAATGGTTTCAAATTAAAAGAGAGGAGACTTAGATTAGAAGTTAGAAGGAAATTCTTTACTGAGAGGGTGATGAAGCACTGGCACAGGCTGCCCAGAGAAGCTACGGATGCCTCATCCCCAGAGACATTCAAGGCTAGGCTGGAGGGGTCCCTGGGCAGCCTGAGCTGGTAGGTGGCAACCCTGTCCATAGCAGGGGGGTTGAAACTAGGTGGTCTGCAAGGTCCCTTTCAACCCAAGTCAGTCTTTGATTCTATGAACGCCTGCATGGCAGGCATCTTGCAGAGCCCCTGCAGCCTCCATCATCTGCAAAGCAGTAGGCATCTGCAGTTCACTACTTTGGTACATCTTGACATCTCAAAATACCTCTTTCAGGCAGAAACTTTTAAGGGCTTAACATTCTTCCTAATCCCAGGCTCTGACTTTAGGAAAATACAGGTATCTAATGACAGCCTAGAAGTCATTTCCTTGTGATCAGCTTACCCATAGTTTCCTGGAAGGCACTCTAAATGGATGGCATTTTTAAAATATTTTTGTCTGGGTTTGTTTGTTTTTTTTGTTTGTTTGTTTTTTGAGTCTTTTGATTCCATTTCACACATGTAGCCAGTCAGAATATCTTTGAGAAGTTAAATTAAGGTATACCAGGTACTTCCCTCCCTCTCTCAGTATTTTCCAAATGGGAAAATAATACGCATTTCTCCTTTGCATACAGACTGCCCTTTAGAAAGTGAGCAGCTTCTTTGCCTTTGTATATAAATTCCACTTTTGAACCCCCAGCCAGATTTAAGATCTTTGTTCTTTTGTGCTATCTCAAAAATTTGAGATAAGAGACATGATCAGGCAAAGATTACGAACATCGCTGTCTTAATGTTTCCCAATAAAACATGTGGAAACATGCATGAAAGTCTTTGTTCCTAACTCTATGTGTGCCTAATCCTACAAACGTAAGCATATTTTGTTCTATGCTGTGAATTTACACAAGAGGCAAAAAAGACATGCTTCCCAGAGCTTTTCTCCCCCAGTGAAGCATAACTCTGCACAGCCAGCTCCCAGTAAGTCCTGTATGGCAAAGAGCAGCTATTATACACCATGGAGAGATGATGGAACACAACTCTAAGTTATGAAATTTGAGATACCCACCAAAGATCCAGTGAGAATGTGCAGTAAATAGCTACTGTGGATGAAACATCAAGTTCAACATTAGACAGTGCCTAGGACTGATACAAGTGTCCTTTTCCTAAAAGTTAAACAACTTTTAGAGAAGAAACAGAAAAAAGCTGATGCTCCCTTAACCCTTCTGCAATAAAAGTCATGAAATAAGAAAAAAGTTAAAAGTCAGCACATGCTCTGATTTTTAGGTATTACCAATATTACCTTGAGGGCAGAAGGACAATCGCACACAAGTAATTTAGTATCTAAATATAGGAATGCTCATTCCTCTGTCCTCCTGGAAAGATCTTCATCTTGCCAGAGGGCAAGAGGAGCAGTCACAAAGTCTCTGGAAGAGAACCCAGTGACAGCAAGGTACTCCACCTCATAACATTGACGTGTCTTGTCAGTGAAGTACAAAAAAGGAAGAGAAAATTTCCCTGGGGAAAGTAGCTCTCTACAAGAGCTTTCTTATAAACAGCAGAAAAGGAAAGAAGTTTTCTCCTTGGGGACTGGCAATATGGAGACCAAAGCTTCTTAGTTTAACCAAAGCAAGATTTGGAAAAGAGTAATGGAAATGCATCTGTATAAAGAGATAGCAGGAGTTGTTCCACCCTAGAAAACCAACACCCTTGAAGGGGCAACACGGTAAAGATATACAGCATAGTGAACAGCACAGAAAGTAGGTCACAAACATCTATTCAACCTTTCTCAGGACATCACAGTGGACAACTCAAAGGGTATTAAATTAGAACTGGTAACAGAAAAACCTTTTCATAGAGAAATTCCTGTTCATACAGTAATTACACTATCTAATAGCAGCAAGAAACAGAAGGCAAGCACTTAGTAAAACTGCCAGAACTGAATATTTGCAAGCATACCCAACATCATAGAAGTAACATTTAAAATATGAACTGTTTTGAAAGGGCACAAACCCCCAAGCTTTAGGTCAGAGCCATTACCCTTACAGCATCACAAGGAGCCAGCCCTGCTGGCAGGTGCCATGGCTCTCAGCAGCTCCTTTCACACCTCCCACTGAAGCACAGAGCCCGGCCTCTTGGAAATGAATCACTCCTCCAATTAAAAGTGTACTTTCCATACTCTTACTAGGGAGGCTACGTGAGCCATCTGCAGGAGATAATTTTCCATGTTACAGTTTAGCTCTGTGGAAAAAAAAAAGAAAAAGGAGCCTATATTTTTAAGCATGACTGAAATACTGGTAGTTTTATTCCAGTCCAATTTATGTATTTGCAGTTATTAATAGTATTGCCAGTAATGCCAAACTTTGTCACATGTGTATTTTACCTCAACTTCTCATTTCTTTCAGCACACGTAGGCAGAAATGAAAAAATGAATTTGTGACTATTGTGAAAGGAAAAAAAACCACATTTCTAGTTAATTATTTAATGGTAGATTATTGGATTAGAGGGAAAAGTGGGGAAAGGTATCAGAATCAAAACCAATAACTCATCATTAATGAAAGCAAACTAAAATTCTGGCCTCTTAGCTAGATTCATTTAAATTTAATAGAAAATACTCATTAATCAAGTATTCATATGACAATCTAACTTGCTCTGTAGTCCCACTGACATTCTTTTGAACTTTCAGGGAAGCCAAGAAACACAGAGCCAGCATGGCATTTAATAAGCACAGAGTGTTTTCTGTGTGTTTAAAATCAGAAGTGAGGCAGTCTGCACACATAAAACACTCAGGGATGATTAATTTCCTGAACGACTGCTAAATCCTGCTTGATATATATCTCCATTTTGGTTGCTTTAAAGCATTTTACTGCTGTTGCAGCACCCAACCCCTTAGTTTATGAACAGCAGAGAAAGGAGTTATTATCCAACAGTTTAAAACTGATAAGAGTAGAGGTGTCACCTGCAGGAAAGTAATAGGAATGGATTGCTACAAATAAATAGTCAGGTTTTGCTCCTTATATCAAACAGAATAAACAGGATTGAAAGAGCAGAAGCATTATAAGAAGACTACTTACTTGGGAAGCATTACACGCTAAGATTCATTCATTGTATGTTACACTAAATTTTGAATAGTTGTTTGATTTGAAATATGCAAGTCTGAGTTTTATGAAAATAACTCAAGTGTTCACTCTCAAATTTTGAAATAAAGCCTCAGAAACTTACCTCTTCAATTCATTTTACCACACATTTTGCTACAGCCTAATCTGTATTAGCCACTGTTGTCATGGTTATCAGTACCATCCAAATTCATAAGCCAGTTTCTCATTTCCTATCTCCCCACACACCATGAATAATACTATCTGTTCCACGGAGTTCATACCTTACGTTTTTATTGCCTGGCTTGGTCTTTGTCACTTTCCCAGGTGCTCCTATATGTTTGTTTTAATACATGAAACATGCCTGATGCCATGAAAAATAATGAGCTATGCTCCAAAACAAACACTCAGGAAAAAGTGTAGGGGAAATAAAATGAAAACACTGCTCTTCACTTAAAAAGTCTCATCCTTGTAGACAGAAGTTTCATAGTTTGAGAGTCATAAACAGTATAAATAGCCCCATAGGACCTAGGTCACCTAACCACTCACAGAATTTGCTGCCTTGCAAATGACAATGAGAATGGCTCTCATTATTGAATAATTCAGTCAGAATTTGCCCAGTTAGGCATGGGGAGTCCTTGAAGGTGGGAGAGGACTGGGAGAACAAGGCTTCTAAAATAACCACCAGGCGCTGCTGTTCTGGGGGATCTGAAATTCTTCTGTTTGTTGCAGAAGGGAGGCAGTGATTTGTGGACTTTTTGTTGATGGTAGTGATGGTGGTCTTTGAGAACATTTTGATTATTGTGTTGAGACCCTAGACTTCAGTCTCACTTAACAGGACAACAGGATCCCTAAAGCACAAATGCACAACTGAAAACAGTGTCTCAAAGCACACAGTACTGCCCACCGACCTCACACTGACCTATTCCAGCAGAGCAGCAGGGAAATGCTGCCACTAAAACTGCATGCAATGAAAGGCACAGCACACTGTGAAAGCACAGTGCCACTTTCACTGCTGCAGACTGGATTTCAGCATTTTATACTTTACCAGAATGTGCAAAAAGGAGCCTATCTTACCACCCATAAG
This sequence comes from Tragopan temminckii, assembly GCA_028571105.1. Taxonomy (NCBI): domain Eukaryota; kingdom Metazoa; phylum Chordata; class Aves; order Galliformes; family Phasianidae; genus Tragopan; species Tragopan temminckii. Next base: position 22,652,094 of record JAOWBP010000001.1, on the reverse strand, counting down.
TTGCAGATTTCCTTTCTAGCCAGTGAAAACAAAAACGCCCTTTATGGTCTGCTTAATATTCTAATAAATATCCTAGTATCCTACCTACAGTTGTCTGTAGCAGTGTGATTCTAGAGGTAGCTTGCTCATGCTTCTAAGATTATTATTTCCTCAAGCTGCACGTTAAATCAAAACTTAAGCGGTCACACTTCCTCCTTAGCCTGGGCACAGCTCAGACAGAGAAGCAAGCTCCACTCCTCAGGGAACTGAAAGCAGCAGCCAGATTAACTGCATGGAGTTAGCTGCCCAACTTTTATGAACTGCTGCCAGCAATTAAAGACATTTCAGAATTCCCCTTCTAGTGTCAAGCTACAAACTCACAAGTATAGGTTTCCTTTTTTGTGGGTTTGACTTTTTTTTTTTTTTTTTTTGTGGGGCAAAGGAGGGACAGTGTTCATTTAAACTGGAATGAAAGGATGTGCTTGTCTATTTGAGAACCAGCAAGCAAGATAGCAACAAGCCTAAATAATCCATAAACCTAAATAATCCATCCCAATTTTCTCTTACTGATCAGCCTTGGATTTTCGTTTGTTTTTTTTTCCCCTGTTACATGCACATAAATGCAAGCCCTTCACTAAAAGTAAACCTAAAATGGGGTAATTTATGAACCACGCTAAACTGTTTCAACGTGGATATAATTGAAAGAAATGTCGAGCATCAGCATAAACTGATGGAATCAGAAGGAAATATACAGTGAAACTTCACCTGGGAAAGTTATATACACAAACAACAAAAGCAGCAGATGCAATGAAGTGTTACTCTGAAAGAGCTCTACTCTCCTAGAAGCTTTTAACTAACTTCAGGAATTTGTGCAAAACAAATCCCCATTCTCATACGTGGAATGCAATCAGGTATTTACGTCTGTCCTTTTAATATTTCCTTCCATTCTTGATAGCGTTTCTTTGGACTGTAAGGTAGCAAAAAACAAGTCCTCTCAACACTTACTCATTATCCATGATAAAAGCTAAAAATATCTTCTTTTCAAGAGGAACATCTGCCACAGCAATTCCTCAAAAAAAAAAAAAAGGGTAATGTTTCCCTTCACGTACATGCTTAACTCATTGTTGCAAGACCAAACAATGTCCAGTGGCAAAGAGAATGATATATTGCTAAGCCCGTACCATAAAAAAAAATACAAAACAATTGCTGGAACTAAAACATATCTTTTAATATTCTACAGCAATTTAGCACACAACAAACCCAAGAGACATTCCTAAAAATAATTACCTAAAAGTTAAGTTCAGCATTCCAAATCAAATCCTTTGGAAGAAGACATTTACTATTTGAAATTTCTGTCCATCAAACATGAATCAAACAGCCCAAATAAAAGGACCTCCATTTCTATGCAAAGAAACACCAATGGCTGTGCTCAATCTTTGCAAAAACTAGACAGTGTTAGGACCATAAATTTTTAAGAGGGTGAATTCACTGCAGGAGAAGCTCAAGTTAATGGAACTGTGCCCACACACATCAGCCAACAGCTTGACCCCAATTAACTCTGCTACTTCTAAAAACGTCTCAGTAAAAACAATTACCATGTAAATACAATGACTTCTTGCTATCAACATACAGCTGGGGTCAACTCACGGCAACCATTTCAATACCATAGACTACCTAGATAAACATTAACAAGGTATATTTTATGCAGCAATATGCACTCTCTGTAAGTACTTCTGACACAGGAATGCTCCGTGGCATCAAGGGAATTCTCCTCCTGTTGATCTGGCCAAGTAGTTCACGTGTTTCTCTGAGCAAAAAGTGAAATGAGAACTTCTCACTGGAGTGACTGAAGTATACTTCAAGCAGGTTTGCAGTGAAGATATTCATTCTGGTTTTTGCTACTCCTATGCGTATGACTTATTTTATGCCCTAAAATTAATGATTAAAAAAAAGCTTTGAACTTAGCAGTCCATCTCCTGGACCATCCAAAGAATTATAACTGATCTTAGAGATGCACACACACACACCATATTTAACCAAATCTAATTTCTTTTTATTTAAAGCTTCTTTCAAATACAAAGAAGTTACCACATATCAACTTTTATTGAAGGTATTTTTCCAACTACACCAAAAGCAATCAGAAAAAAATACATACACTGTATATCAATTAATTCTCTGAAGTACATTCACATTTTTTTTTTATAAACATAAGAATGTAACTTTATTCGCAAACTTGACAAGTGAGTATAGACAGCTGTTTAGTAATTTGTTGCATGCACTGAACTGAGTAAAAGCTAGAAATAAAACAATCTTCTTTATTTCCAGCCCAGGCCCTGTATATTATCCCATAACTTTTATTGCTAAAACTACTGCAAGGCATTTGTGGCTGACAGCAGCTGGAAGGTAATTAAAGGAAATAAACGAACAATACAAATCCCACAGTGAAGTCCTTAAAGTACTTTTTTTAATCCCTAAAGAAACGCATTTGTTTTTTGTTAAAATTAACAAGGCAACTAGAGGATTTTTTGCCTCTACTAAATATTGAAGCAAGAAACCTGTGACCAGAACTTTAAGGTTTAAATAACAATCACACATTATCTGACACTGTACTACTCTGCAGATATCAGGTGTCCCAGAGCAACTCTCAGTATCTCCCCCAGACTAGTTCTGTAATTTTTCTTTTTGCAGAGGGGAAAGATTTGAAATCATTCCAAATCCTTCAGGTTAAATATTACATGCATGCACAGAGATCAGCCCCCCTTTCTTCCCAGCCCTTTGATTCAGCAAAAATGCCTAACAAAATCTCAACCAAGACTTTTCCCCAGACCTCTCTATTCCAGAGCTCCTGAAGGACTTGGGTCAGCTGCAGCCTTCTTAACTCGCCACCCAGCTCAGTTACGGATGCTGGAAGCTCCAAGTTCATTGAGGCATCAAGAGCTGACTGCAACATCTGCTAAAGTGGCATCTACAGAAAGCATCCATCTCTTTGTATCTAACAAAGACATTATGGGAAGGATAAAAAGATATATCTTACAACAACAACAAAATTATAAAGTAAATAATATTTATTAAAAAAAAATCTTGCTCTCTTTTGCACCTTTTGCTCGTTTCAAAAGAAGGGGAGCTTCTCTACTGCACTAATATTATTTGCAGAGTATGTCATCGGAAAAGAAAGCACATTCAATTCCTCCATGACTGATGCAAGGAATGTGGTCCTTATTTCATTTTATGTAATAAAGAATATTACAATCTGTAATCAAGATATTACAAACTGTAATCAATCAATTCAGTATTCAGTCACAGAACAAGGCTGCACTCAAGACTATGAAGTGAGATGCTAACTCGGTGCCTGTGTGACATCTTATCACAGACCCACAGGGGTTGGAAGAATGTTGTTATTCCCCCCCAGATGCATGACTCTAGACGTTCCCTCATGGAACCTCATATGGTTTCTCTCTGCCCAACTCTTCAGTTCCACCAAACTCAGTCAAATGCAACTTCAAAGATGCTCTGAATCTCTACCATAGAAGTTATCACCAACTGCCACAAAGCAGTATTTTGGTAACTTGACCTACAACTGTAAGAGGCATTAATTTTCAAATAACACAGAATATTCCACAACTATCTCAACTATGTCTCACAAGTCCATCAACTTCCCAAAGTTCTTCTATCAATCTAGTGGCTTATTAACAACCAAAATCTAAGATATCTGACCTGGAACATTTGAAACTGAAAGTTCCCAGTTCAGCAATTACTCCTTATTTTTATTCCTAGAAATTCAGGTTAAAGACACACACTTCAAATAAACAAGCAAGCCTGTAACATGAAACAACAAGAAAACTCACAAAATACTCTAAGCATAACACAACCTAAACCACAAGAGCTAGAGCTCTTTGTCAGCCAGTCATTTTCTGAAACTTCATGAAAAACATGTAGATAGAGTCGCCAGAACAGAAACTCTTATTCAGTTTGACACATAAAACAGAAATTTCATCTAAAAGATTTGTTACACAAATCTTACCATAAACACCTACATAAAAAGCACTTTAGCAAACAAAAGGTTTAAGGTTACCCTCACATAATTTATTTACCATTACTTTTGCTGAAGTTGAATCATTTGAAGTGTGTTCATAAAACATGTCCATTTCAGAGACAATAAAATGGAATGTTAGTTTCCACGGCAACCTGGCAAGAGTGGGACACTTCTGGGGGTTTTATTTGTTTTTAACAGATGGGAAAATATCATAATGCTGTCCTCAAGCACTGAGTTACTTGTGTTAAGCCTTAAGGCAGAACTGAGAAAACTTTCTGTAGTTTTATTTTTGAAAAGCATAATACTAATTACAATCAAGAAAATCTGAATTACATACGATCAGATCAAACAAATCTACTGATACAGCTACTGCACATCATTCCTTTGTTACTTTTAATTAAAAGAATTATCAAAACTGAAAATTACAGAACCAGTTACAGTTTTCCACCATTAATAAAATTTATTTTCACTTAATGTAGCATCAGACATTTACCTTAAACAGAAGAGTCCAATTTCAAGCATGAGATTCTAGGAAGGGATTCAGGATTTAAGTAGTACAGATTCTGAAGAAAAGCTTGTCAGAGCAACACTTCTGAAGCTACTAGTTAAATACTCACCTTCACAAATACATACCAACACAATAACCTTATGAGATGAAATAAGAACGTGGACAATGAGGGAAGAGCAATGGATAAAGCCTACCTGGACTTCAGTAGGACCTTTAGGATTGTCTGATGTAAGCTAAGAAAGCATGGGCTGGAGGAGCAGACTGAGGTGTACTGCAAACTGGCTGAACAACTGGGACCAGAACATGATCAGTGGTATGAAGTCTGGTTTGAGGCCAGTAATTAGGCATGCACCTCAGAGGCAATTCTGCATACAGACCTGTTCAACATCTTAATTAACAAGATGGATATAGGGCAGAGTACATCCTCAGCTAGTCTACAGATGATACGAAACTGGGAGAAGAAACTGGTAAATCTGAAAGTCATGCTGCCATCCACAGGGACCTGGACAGGCTAGAGAAACAAGCAGACAGAAACATCATACAAGAGGAAGTGCAAAGTTCTGCACCTGGAGAAGAGCAAACGCATTCACCCGCCTAGGCTGGGAGCCACCTCACAGGAAAGCACCATTGCAGGAAAGGATAAATGGGTCCTTGTGGACACCGAGTTGACAACATGACAGCAGTGTGCCCTTGCCACAAAGAAAGCTAATGGTATCTGAGTTGTACCGGGAGGTGCACTGCCAGCAGGTTGAAGGAGGTGATCCTTCTCCCTCTCCTCAACACTGATGAGACTACACCAAGAGCACGGAGTCCAGAACCTCCCAGTACAAGAGAGATATGGATCTACTGGAGAGAGTTCGGTAAAGGGCTACTGAAATGATTAAGGAACTGGAAAGATCGAGAAAGTTGGGACCCTTAAGTCTGGAGAAAAAAGGGCTTGAAGAACAGTATCTCAGTATGCACAAGCAATCTGAAGGGAAGGTGCAAAGATCAAGCTAAGCTCTCTGCAGTGCTGTCCAGTGCCAGGACAAGAGGCAACAAGCAGAAACTGAATTACAGGAGGTTCCATCTTAATATCAGCTAATATTTTTTTCTTATAAGGGTGACTGAGCACTGGCACAGGCTGCCAAAGAGGCTGTGGAGCCTCCACTCTAGAGATCTTCAAAGATTGCCTGGGTAAGGGCCTGGGTAACTTGCTCTGGTGGCACTGCTTGAAGAGTAGGGGTGGACAAGAGAACTTCCAGGAATCCCTCAGCCACTCCGTAGCTGTCTCTGCTCTTTCATGCCATCCATTTATAGAAACACACTATTTGAGGCAAAGTCTATAACTGTACTGCGTATTTGTCTCTACAACCAAGAGCCAAAAGTATCTTAATTACTACTAATAAATATCAGAGATTATCCTGTAGTTTGAGCAAAATGAAGTCTTATGAAGTTACCTCATTTTTTGATTAAGTTGCATTTTAAAATACCTAGTGCAGAACTGCACCCTCAAGAATTGCTTGCATTATGTCTGCAACAAACAGTTGAAAAAAAACTTCTGGAATAATGTGGGCAAGTATGAGATATGAATATTTTAACAGACTTACCTAATCAAACGGTTAACAATCACTGAACATAAAGCTTTATGACATGTAGTAAATGGAAGAAAATAAATAGTCCATTGAAATCTAACCTTTGCTTTCATTTTTCTGCAGCAAGTGGAAGTGAAAAAGCAATAGACATAATCTTAGAGGATGTACTAAATATTTACTGAGCTAAGTGGTTAAATTTAAACATTTGAATTCAATTGAAGTCTTGAAAAAGAAGTGATAAATCACACTTCTTGAGCGTCAAAAATTTAGGACAGCTTCCATGTTTCATGAATAACAAATTACAGTTCACTAGCTGGAGCACCATCTACTGTAACAGTACAATTGTTTTCTCTAAAGAATTTGTAAAAACAGAGACTGGCATTTATTCCTCCATAAAATAAAGGCTCTCTCATATCTTACAGAAGTACTGGCACAGATTAAATAAACTCAGACAGGGAAGAACTTTAACAGGACTCATCTCTATTAGAGTTCCTCTTTTTAAAATACAAAGCAACTACTTCATTTTCATCAATCCTTTGAATCATCATAGACACAAACAAGTCCAGTACAAGAAAAACAACAGTACTGTATGTACATTGACACAGCAAGAAATGCTAGACCCACTTGAAAAAGAAAATTGTTTACTACAACTGTTTCTGGAAAAAAAGTAGTTAGTTCTTTGCACAGAGAAGTGAAGGCACAGTTCAGTTTTAAATACCAAACCTCAAAGCTCATTTTACAGGAATTTTAGCATGCTAGACTAGTTATTAAAATTATCTAGAAATTCATGCCATTTTCCCAAGTCTTTATAACTCAGCAATTATTTCTATTTACTAGCCTGCTTTTATGTGTTTAAGTGCTTTTGATTAACATTCATTAATATAAAACGAATCACTTTATAAAGGAAAAATTGACTGCTAATTACCAGGAAGTTGCCAATCATGAATAATACTCTACAAAACCAATTTCTCAAAACAATACATCCACATGAATTAACACTAATAATACCATTCCATATACTCAGTGAATAACCCATTTCTGAGTTATTAAAAAAAAATCAGTATCAACTAAAAAGATTAGTATCCACTTTTTAATTAAAATTATGCTTGATGGTACTTATTTTGTTTGTTTTTGTCTATTTGTTTTATATATGTCTTTTTTCTCAATGAAGGAAAAAAAGCTTCCAAAACACTTCCAAAAAATACTCTTTTCCTCTGGTTTAGAGGCATGCAAGTCGCTTTGCTACTTCAGCTTTCACAAGTCATTTATGAGAACAACATTCACTCCGTTATATCCACGATGATCACTGCTACTAAAGTAAGATGGTCCCTGAGTAAGATTCGATTCTCCACATGTAAAAGAGCATAAAGGTTGAACAGGGCACTATAACCTAATGTATTCTCAACTATCTCTGTACAATCTTCCAACTCTTAACAGTGCATGATATACATAAACTTCAGCCTATATGCACATTTTATTAGGTGATATAGTCATATACGAAGTGGAGGTTAATTTAAGAGTAATTTCGTGTAGCTTACACAGATGCTTTGAGGGAAAACTCAAAGCATTCTCAAGTTGAAGTCTTAAGTTCTCCCACACCATGATTCCTATTGTTTAGAACTCTCTAGAATTTTTTCCTCAATGATTGTCTGGTGCAGCACAGGTTAGAGTACCTGTGTTGACATCTGTTAGCGGACTGAACTGAGGTAGCTCTCCAAGTATGCTTTACAGCCATCCACCACGTTTTGTGATGGCACGTACAAGGAACTCGACCATAAGACTTGTGATCAGTTCAAGGTGTACTACTTGGCTGTGGATGAAGGTGGAGATCTACAGACTGCAGAGATTATTTCTATTACAACAGAACCTAAAGGCTCCAGAACCCTTGCAGGTCAGACACTAAATATATTTAATGACAGCTTTTAAGCCATTCTTAACAATGTCTTTCAGGAACATTACATAAAAATAATTAAATTATTGACTTAAATACAATTTGAAGCCTTTTTCATGCTTTCTAAATCAAAAGTATTTTAAATGCATTTCCTTGTGCATGCAGGTGCCAGGTCGAGTGGCCCTTTCAACTGTCTGCCATCATGCCCCAGGCAGGACTCTGAGGGGAGGCCTGCAGCCCAAGGCACATGCACAGCTGTATGCTCACCAGACAAGATAGATGCAAACAGGAGGTGTCCTGCATCAGATCTGAGCTTTTGCATGATCACAAGAGTTGGGAGAGCATGTGAACAAAATTAAAATTTAAAAAAAAGCTAGCACAGGGAGTCCTGGACAGGCATCTGCCTGCAATCAGTCTGTTTTCACTTCCTGTCTTGCAAATTGTGCCTGAGATAAGTTCGACTTCCCACAACTCCAGGCTGTGACTTCCTCAAATAAGTCCCACTGACTTCTTGTCTTCAGCTGTCTGCAGTCACCTGCTGCAAGACAAGCAAGAACTTGGAGAGGCACTAGCTGAGGATTAGCTGAGGAAAAGAGGTTAAAAAGGGCTGCACACACCTGCTTGGTTCAGGCTGCAAAGGCAAGCAGCATCCTAACACATTTATCAGCCCGTGAAGTCCCTGCAGAGATCACATCAGAGCACCCATGTTCTCAGCTGGTCAGTGCCAGCTAGACGGACAGCTTGTTGATTCCCTCTGTGAAAAGGAAGAAAGTAACAGCTCATTTCCACTGCCAAGTGCTTTGAGGTGCTAATAAAGAAAATGCTGCTAAACCATAAACAAGAGGTGATGCTCCAGATCCATTTATCTGCCTATATTTGTGTGCTCAGCAGAACTCAAGACCTGTCAGAGGCATAGAGCTGTCACTTCTAAGTGGGAATTCTGGTTTCACCTTACCAAATCTTGAGTTTTCCCAACAGACCTTGTTTTCCTACAACTAATAGAAACATCTCTAATTTTCAAGTCAACTGGGAGTGCTAACAATTAGACCACATAAACCCAGGATGCTTATATAGAGGAAGTGCAGAAGAGGTTAAGTTTCCTGACAGCTTACAGTGTATCACCTTTTTAACTGAAGACATCTCAGTGGAGCCAGGCCCTCTGCCAGATCCCCTCATCCTAACAGAATAGATATTTTTAAATGCTGAAACATGTAGGCCTTGTGCCTCACAGGCCAAAGTTCAGCATTGCCAAGTCACTGTAATCTGCCTAACAAGCAAAAGAGCCAACAAACAACACCGCACTTTTCCAACCAGTATTATAAGTATGTGCACAGCTGACTCATGTCTAACTCAAATCCATAGCCAGCACCTGCTCAGCACACTTTCTTCTCCTATTCAAACGTATAGAAGACAGTCCATATAGTCAAGCCATCTTCCAAAAGATATCAGTTCTTGCACGAATTACAGAATGTAATGGAAGAGAACATCAAAACAGAAGTCAGTGCTCTTTGGCCACCTGTACAGCTTCTGCAGTACTCCCCTGTTTCATCTCACTCTGCTGCACATTCACCATCTGCTCGGTATGACCCTTCTCTTCCTCTTCTGTGTTGAAGTCCAATGCCAGCGCACTGCATAGTTCTAAGTGGCATAGCCCTCCAGGGCTAAAACATGGACCCTCCATAGCTAAAACTTCCTCCTTCTACGAGCATGCGCTACAGACAGACCAGAAAACACAAATGGCACAGCAACTTCTAGAGTGCAGACATGGGGGGAAAGAAAGCATATAGTGGTGTTAAGCAAATTCAGTGCCCTTTCAGTCCTATAATAGATATCCACAAGCTACTTAAACAGTAGCCACTCCAGTTTCTTTTTTTTTTTTTTTTTTTTTTTTTTTGAGTAGGGGGAACAGCAACATGCAATATCACAGACTGCACCTGGAAACCCATTTTCCTTGTTATCACAGAATTGTAGGGGTTCTATCAGCCACTCCTCCCAGCTTTGTATCATCAGCATTCTTGTTAAGAGTGAACACCATCCCCTCATGAAGGTCACTCATGAAGATATTGAACAAGGCTGGACACAACACCAACCCCTGGGGAACACTGCTAGGCACAGGTCTCCAACCAGGCTCTGCACTGCCAATCACCACTCTCTGAGCTCAGCCATCTACTCATCTATTCCACACTTTCTCAGCTTCATTATCAGGATGTTGTGACAGACAGTATCAAAAGCCTTGCTGAAGTCAAGGTAGACGACTTCCATTTGTCTCCCCCCATCTACCCAACTGTTGATGCCACCATAGAAAGCTATGAGGTTGATTGAGCGCAATTTCCCTGATGACTTGCTTCTTGCTTCTTCTCCAATTGCTTGGAGATAGCATCTAGAACAACCTGTTCCATCACTTTTCCAGGGACAGAGGTGAGACTGACTGATCTTTAATTTCCTGGATCCTCCTTCTTGCCCTTTTTGAAGGCTGGAGTTACACAGACTTCCCTCCACTCTTCAGACACCTCTCCTGTTCTCCCAAGACCTGACAAAGATGATAGAGAGCAGTCCGGCAATTACCTCTGCCAGTTCTCTCAGCACACATGGATGCATCTGATCAGGGCCCATGGATTT
>JAOWBP010000001.1:22623770-22641390 GCA_028571105.1 Tragopan temminckii | reverse complement strand
CTCATGAAGATACTGAACAAGGCTGGACACAACACCAATCCCTGGGGAACACTGCTAGGCACAGGTCTCCAACCAGGCTCTGCACTGCCAATCACCGCTCTCTGAGCTCAGCCAGTCAGCCAGCTCTTAACCCACTCCACCATCTACTCATCTATCCCACGCTTTCTCAGCTTCATTATCAGGATGTCATGAGAGACAGTATCAAAAGCCTTGTTGAAGTCAAGGTAGACGACTTCCACTTGTCTCCCCCCATCTACCCAACTGTTGATGCCACCATAGAAAGCTATGAGGTTGGTTGAGTGCAATTTCCCTGATGACTTTCTTCTCCAATTGCTTGGAGATAGCATCTAGAACAAGATGTTCCATCACCTTTCCAGGGACAGAGGTGAGACTGACTGGTCTGTAATTTCCTGGATCCTCCTTCTTGCCCTTTTTGAAGGCTGGAGTTACATGGACTTCCCTCCACTCTTCAGACACCTCTCCTGCTCTCCCAAGACCTGTCAAAGATGATAGAGAGCAGTTCGGCAATTACCTCTGCCAGTTCTCTCAGTACACATGGATGCATCTCATCAGGGCCCATGGATTTGTGCACACTGATCCTACCTAGACACTCACAGACCACCCCCTCCTCAACTAAAGGGAAGCTCTCCATTTCATGGACTCTCTCTCTTCAGACACATTCCCTTTCTTTCCTACTCATACTGAAAAGGACAAAGGGAAACTGCTTGTCCTTGGGCCTCAACTCCGAGTTACGACAGTATGTCCTGGCAATGGAAGATGAAGTAGAAATGAACATTCTCCTTCACAAAGTCATTCAGGTAGGTCAAGCCTATGACAACACCAAATGTGTACATTAGTCTACAGACAAATTTTGGCAGTGGATGCTAGAAAGCAGAGAGCCTTTTCTACTGTAAAGCAATGGTGACACTCAGCAACATGATGTACATGGCAGTGCCAGGTACAGATGCACTCTGAGCAGCACGGTACAATGGGGCACTTGGGGAAATGCAGGGTGGTTTCATGCAACTGATGCCATGGGAACTCACTGCAATGTAGGCAAAATCTGAAAAAATTGAAAGTGTGCCTTGGGCTTGTGAACTCAAAGAGTTTCAATTAGATATGGCTTCTCAAAGGCAGTCTTCAGAAGCAACAGACAAAAGAAACACAGAACTTATTTCTCAACACGATTAATGAATTTTAAAAGGTTTAAGATAAAAAAACTCATTAGCATTTATGCAGATATCATAAATTCTGATTTTTTTTATTTTATTTTATTTTTTTTTTAAAAAGAGAAGTGGCTCCTTTATATCTGCGTGCACCCAAATCACTGCATCATGATTAGACCTGATGACAAATGAGACAAACTTTAGAACAACAGTATTTAACACAGGAAGAAGTCACACAACAGCCAACTCTTTTTTCTTTACTTTCCCTCAGCTGTTCACAAAAGTGAGCCCTGAAGTATCTCAGCTATGTCAGAGGATACAATCACACAAGCTCTCAGTCATCAGTGAATACCGGCTTTCAAGCATCTGCTTTACAAACCAGGCACTGAGGTCACACAACCTGGATGTAGACAATGGGTAAACCAGTAGTAGACCTGGGATATCACTCACTACTGCAGACTCCCCATCCAGCACTTTCACTTAATACTGTCTATGAAGAGTTTTATGCTCAGTAATGCATTTGCCATCACAACTTCAAGGAAGATTCATGATCTGTATTTCCTTTTCCCCTCTCTCTCCCCAGTCAGTTTTTCATGTCAAAGTGCAGAGATGAAAAACTTAAACCACATGTTTTGACAGCTTAAGGGACACAGCCACACCCCAGACATAGGGCAATGCTACTTGGACATCTCACTCTGGAACAACCACCAAGATATACTGCAGAGCAGGAAAACTGCAGGATGACAAAGCAGAGCCAGACAGCTACTATTCTACAAGCTGACATGCACAAGCCTAGTTGGGAAGCACAGATGCAAAAAGCCACCACCCTCTGTTTTTTTCCTCATTAAGGCCATGCTTGAACAGCCAGTGAAAATTCAGTGGCTGCAAGAACTGTAAAGACCACCAAGCACAGACGTTACCCACGTGGTTTAATTTCTTTTTATGAAAGGCAAAGCTGAGATGTCAGAAAATGAACAAAACCTACATTTGCAAAGGGAATAGAAAAACAGAAGCAGGTGGTCAAGTAGCTAAGCTGGCAGAGCATTTGGACAGTATCCGAGTGGCCTGAATTCAGTCTTTAGTAAGGTCACCAGTGTGTCTCCCACAACACATAGCTGCAGCACATTAAAACTGAAATCATATTGTGAGAAAAAAATAAACTCTAATACATATTTAAGATTACAGAGGTGAACTGTACAAGAGAATAGGAATTTAAAATATGTTAAAATGATCTACTGTGTTTTATCAGTAAAAAGGCCATTTCTCAAATACTACAGGCATTCATTGTACTTCTGCAGCACACAGTTTGTGATGAAACTGGTTCAACTCCCATCACACTCTGCAAAAGCTTTTTGTGATGGTATTTTGCACAGTATTGATACACCAGCACTCCCGCACTTGCTCCTAAATAAGTGCCTGCCAGCAGCTCCAGGATACTCACTCTAAGCAAGAGACTCTGCCACATGTGATCTCAAAAAAAAAAAAAAAACCCTATGATGTGCAATCAACCTTAGCTCAACAACAAAACCACACTCATTCATCACTTTCTACACTTCTGAACAAATACATACTCTGTTTTATTTAAGAAATGGTATTTTGAGTACGCAACCACAAAGGACTGCTAGCCCCTACATTTCACTGGTTCTAAGTGAAGTGGTGCAAACAATACAGGGAATGCTAATACTTCATGTAAAGCAAACAAAGCATTCCTTTAAAGCCAACTGAACGTGTCATTTAATCAAGATTGGTTTTGCCACATGAAAGCTCCCCTCCAAGTGAAATTCAAACTCAATTCCCACAAGCAACAAGATATTGACAGAATCCACTACCCCAGTAAAGCAGAATTAAAGATAACATCTCTTCCTGCCACCATCTGTATCTTTCAACAACTACCACCACCATGGTCATCCATAGGTTACCTAAGAAACCAAAACCTCAAAATGCAGCTGAGCATTGCCTGCTGCTTACTGATGCACCAGCAGGTTAGCTGCTGGAGGACGTAATGTAGGAAACAACATTATGCTATCAGCTCTTACAATTCAGGAACTCTTCTCAGTTCACAATCATGCATTCACTAAAAGTTTCCAAGCAGCCTTCTTGAAGCGAGAATTTTCTGTGTTCAGGAACAGCTCGTTCAGAGAACAGCAAGCTCTGACTTAGCACCACAGGACAAGGACTTTTGATTAGCTCAAAGCTCATTAGCAACTTCCAAGAGCCACTTGGAGTCATTATACAGTAAACTGAAACCCGCATGACCTACAAACTGAAGTACAGCTGACTACAGAAAGTTCAAATCTGAGGTCCTCACCTAAAATCACAATAAAGTGCCATAAAAATACAGTCTGGATGAAGCACTTCAGAATCCTGATGCGGTCGTGTTTCTGAAGTACATTTTAATTAAAGACCCAAATACCACCGTAAGTAATAATGTGCATCCCTTATAAAACATAACCCCTGGCAGCACAACATCCAGAAGTGACTGGCCTAAACTACACAAGTTTTACAGCAAGCCTAATTACAACTTCCACCCCAGGCAAGCAGGTTGCAGATGCTATAAAAAGGCTACGAGCAGGGCACAGGGAAAGTTTCCCCATGCTTACATCCTTTGCACCTTTCACTTTGTGACTCTTCCTGTGCCTGGCCACCAGCTTTCCCTCCCATCAGTTCACTAAGCCCTTCACAAATCTCACCTCATGACCTGATAAAAGCAGGCTGCAATTCCGACCTCTGTCCCTACTTATCACTCAGCTTAGGCTCCAAAATCCCTCAATCCCGTCTCTACTTCCCAAATCCAGTACACACTATCCCCTACTGTGTATGCCAAGCCTAACTCTGCAGGCCTATCTCTGTCCAAGGTTCCCTTCACTTCTGACTGAAGCTGCTGCAAAACCCTTCCAGCTTCCATGTTTACAAGAACAAGTTACAAATAAAAACAAACAGTTCACATGTTTTCAGTTCTCTTGCACTGCTTCATGACCTACAGCAATTGATTTTTACAAGATTACCAAAACAACTGTAAAAATAATTTGTAACTGAACAAAATAATTGGCATAAGATCTTCCTATACATCTCCACGCAACTGGAGAGATCCACGTTTTTCTAAGTTTCTTACATTATCAGAAATATAAACTAATAGGCCCAATACTAACACTGCACAGAAAGGATGGTGTTATTTGGAAGAAGTACATATAATATGAGTTAGAGGAAGGGCAGCAGTTCTGTTTCTCAGTCCCTGTTGTAGAAGATGTCAGGAGAGCAAAGAGCCAGCAAACTCTGCCAAAAGCTGTTCATCCAGTCACACATCTGTATAATGCAGACTAAGAGAGCTAGATATGAGATTACAAGGCGAACAATATGAAATCCTTTTCCATCTCTAAGCCTGTAGAATTCAGGGTATTTAAATCAGGTTTCCAGCACATGAACAGTACAGCATTATTTTGCACAAGCAATATCAGCAGCTCAATGAGGCATCTGAGGCCACAGCATTCCTCTCACCTCCCAGGACTGGCGTGACACGCCACAGGCTGCAGGAATGCCTTTCCACATTCATTAGACCCCTATTCATGCGCAACAAGTTATTCCAAACTAGTCAATAGAATTCCCTTTGACTTTTCTCTAGCACTAATAGAAGAGTGTTTTGACTCAACTACATACTGATGAATTTCTGGAAGCAAAATCCTCTCCAAAGAAAATTGCTCTACAGTAAACTTCTGTATCTAGTCTTCAGAACTGAAGAGAAGCAAAGACAGACCAGGTTGTCTATTAAATATATATCTGATGAGACTAACACATTCTTCTCTAAATCATTTAAGCCTCATGTCATTAAACTGTTTTCTTATCTACCCTTCCATACAAGATATCACAGACAAAGCACTTCCTTTTGAAAACTGATAATGTAATTTGTAAAGAAAAATAAGTGGCATGTATGTAGACGTGACTGCTGAGCGTTATTAAGCTACCAGTGTAAAAAGCTAATACTGAAACCTCAGAGCAGCCGTCTTCAATTTTAAAGCTACTTCAAGGGTTCAAGACTTCAATGGAAATCGTTTAATATTAAAGCCTACAGACAAGTTACATATTTTAAGACTGTACTATGGAACTTACACACACACACAAAAAAAAAAAACAAACAACACCAACACTACTGATCTGAGACATCTCAACGATCAAACATAACATTGCTCTTCTTCCTTCCCATAACCTTGCTGTTAATCACCAAATAGCAGACACAACAAACTGGAAACCCTGCATGAAAATGGGCCGAAAAAACACACAGTAATTGGAAGCGTCACAAGCAAGTGACTGTCAGTGTGCAGAAGCTTGGAAAGAAACCCATGTACAAGTTGCACATCACATTCCAGTCTCTATTCTCACAGACTGTGCACAGTGCAGCGAGCACACTCACCACACAACCTCCTAGGGATGTCTTAATTGGAGAAAAAAAAGTAAGAAAATTAAAAAATGCTTTGAGCACAGTGAAAGTTGGTTCGCAGCTCCCCTAATAAAGAAGGGAGTGTAGGGAAGGCCATACAAAACTGCCTCCAGTACAATAATGATTGTGTATGATCCCCTAGCTTTATAGGTACCACACCAGAATTAAGGATAGTCTCAATGTCTTAAATGTGACAAATCTAATATCCCACACAACACAGGTAAGTTATTTTTCCTGACCTAAAAGGTACTTGTTCTGTGTCTAAAACACATTGTGCTACAGAACATAAAGACCACATAATTACCAAAAAAGAGCTTGAGTACCAGGTTTGGGGTGCAAGGATGAGACATGCAGCCGAATGACAGGATTTGGACAAAGGAGGTAGATGGTGAGGGACAAGGTCTGAAAGAAGGCAGCCCTCCTGCAGCATTACAGGGATTCCCCAGGCATACTGCTGAAAGTTTCCAGGAGGATTACTGGAAAGCTTGAATAGGAAATGGAGCGAGACTGGGAGAAGCAATTGGCAAGAACACTTGCCAAGGCTTTTCCTCCAGGACTATTCCCATAACCATCCTGACTAAAGAGGAAGTAGAAATGCTGAAACACCATCATCTTTAGGATAAGCCGCTCTCATTAACCTCACAATACTCGGTCTTCTGCTATCAACTACATAAACGTTATCACTATAAAAATGTGTTTTGATTATGTCAAGCAGAAATGTTTAATTTCTTTTCCCATATTGCTATATTGAAACAACTCATTTTTTGAGTATTTAGGTTCTGGATGTGACAATGAGACCCTCTGAAAGCATGTCACCAGCATCACACCCTGTGCTCATTCTGCTTGAGATAGGTGCTTACATTTCACTGAACTCCTGCTGTGCATTTGCTGGTTCTTAGTTCCGTTGTTGTTCCATCTTTTTCTGAAAGTTTTGCATCACAGAAAAATTAGAAACTCTGTATTAACTTAAGAACTCTAAAGTTGCAATGTCAGTTACATTTCTAATTTTGTGACATTCAAGTTGCATTTTAGTAGCCTGCTCTGAGCTGACAAGAACCGACAACAACTTGGTGCCCAAAATACATTCTTGGGCAGTTTTCCTTGTTGCCTGTTAACACAGTCTGAGACAGCAGGGATAGGACAGCCTGAGCTAGCAAGGACAGCTTAATGAGCAGCCTCTGGAAGAAGAAAGAGCTCATGGCCATACTAGTCCAAGAGCTCAAATTAAGACCATCTGAACAGCACTAACAAGTAGAAATAACTAAAAGTTTGCTGATCCAGGGATCCCTCCATGCCCAAGAAGTGGCTAATTGACAGCCAGATCAGTTCTTCATCCATTCTTCACAAGCTGTTGCTAACACCATGCTGTGGAGCACAGCCTGCTGCTCTCCAGCCAGTGACGCTCTGCTTACCCAAGTTCTTTCCATGTCTTCCATCCAAGACTGTACGGGAACTGTTGAGTCACAGCCTGAACCACTGATTGAGCACCTGAGGGAAGGACCCAGTCAGTCCTGGGAGCACAGGTGAAGGCAATTCAGCTGTGTGATCAGAAGGGGTGGAGCCTGGCTGCACTTCTCCTAAAACTCACTTAAGGGTTGACCGCCACTGGGGAAGGATCTCTTTCTAGAGATCCCTTCTTGTGGAGCTTTCCCTGCAAGCCCAGAATCTTCCAATATGGGTGAGCAATCTTCCCTTCTTTTATAGCACCTTTTTATTGTGCTGGTCATTCTGTTGTTACACCTCTGGTGTAATGCCTTTCCATCATGTTGATTTTTCCAATTGCTACAAAGACAATATGCTACACAGAGCTTCCTGAATTATTTTAACATATGGCACTGCAGCTGTGCATATTCTTATTCTACACAAAATGCATATTTTAAACAAAACCTAGTATTTGTAGTCTGCAGTATTTGAAGCTTTGCATAATGTCCATAAAAGCATAAATGGTACTTTATGTTGATCATTAAAAAGACAGACCTATGACAGTCTGCAAATAATAAATCCATTTCAGAGATTAACCAAATACATTCTAGCTTGCTAGTTTGGAAGAATCTATTCAATACCTAGTGGCTAAAGAATATTATTCTCTCCCTCTGCTTCTGACACCAAGCCCCTTCCACAGCTTATTATATGCTGTTATTGGCTTTGCACACAGAGACAAAACACACAGAGGCAGCCCGCAGATCACTATCAACTTCACAGCTACGTGGAGTCTCAACTGTAATGCAGTTATTTGGCTGCTCAAAAAAAAAAAAAAAGGTAGAAATGTTATTACGTATACAAATTCAAAGAGATCTTCACAAGAAATCACTTTGGTTTTCATGCTAATTCTATTGTTATGGTTGCATTGTTTCTTTGTTTATGAAGTTACACTGTTATAATAACCTACTGGGGAAAAAGGAAACCACACAATTTGTACTTATTTAATATGACAACTAACCTCTGTGTACTTTATCTCAGCCATCTTTAAACTCCTGTTATTTTTAATGCATCAATTAAATACACATTTTAGATGCATTGCTATTCAAGCCCTAGCCTCTTCAGCAGAAGTCTTTGCAGAACACTTTCCTTTGCATGAAAAATGCACTAAATCTCCACAGTTTTCAGTCTCTGTCTTCTCAGTGAGATGTCTGAACGCAAGTATGACCACATTTATGTGAAGATGCCAAAGCTGGGGATGTTGTCTCACACTGACAGCAGACAGGGAACAGCACTGACCCACACATCCTTCCCCTGCCAGGAAGCTAGTGCTCTTCACCAAGGGAACAAGCTTTAAATACTGCTGCTTAGCGCAGATTATAACTGCTCAGCTTGAATGAAAGCTACCACTTATCTACACAGGAAAAAAATAATTTGAAAAAAAACACACAGGATGACAGTGTTTTCCAGAAGAAACTATGAAGAGCAACCAAAAAAAAAAAAAACCCAAGAACTCTGCAAGTGACCATGAAAGAAGTGATTTCCCTACTACTCTAAATTGAATATTGTTTAGCACAGCCCACCTCGAAGTACAACATCCAAAGAGGATTTAATTCTAAACCAATAGCTGCCTCATAAGCAAAAACAATACAAATTTTCCTGAAAAAGTCTGCATTATTTAAAAATGTTACCTATTTTCAGCATCTTCTACTATACTTTTTTCAATTAACTGGTAGAAAAATTGTTTCAAGTCTTTGGATAATAAAAACACTGTAAAAAGCCTAACTTGGTGGCAGAAAGGACTACAGGCAAATCTTCTGTCTTCCAGCCTGACTGCAAAAAAGAAGTAAGTGGAGAACATGTAACTCAGGATGTGCACCACTCTCATTAACAAACTTACCTAAAATTAGTATAATGGCAAAGTATGAGCAGGCAGATGTGTACTCCTTCTTTACCTACTTAACCTGGTACAGGATAGGGTAAGTCCATTAAGTTCAGTAAGGCTGTGCACTCAACTACAGTTGAGAAAGAGAAAGGCAATGTAGCTTCTGGGTATTTGTTATTCCAAGCAGAAGAAAGGATATAATGAAGTCATGGCATTCTGGCCCGAGTTATAATTAGCTATTCAATTTTACTCCAGTATGGGCAGGTGGAAGAAGAGAAGCAAGTCCAGCTGAAGAAATGAACTCTGTCCAACACTACCACATGCTCTCACACCAAAATAGAAAAGCAGTGATCTTCCATTGTTTTCCACCTTAGGATTTCCTTTTTTTTTTTTTTTTTTTTTGGTCCAAAGCCTTACAGACCAAAAAAGGAAGGAAGTCGGGGAAGAAGGGGAAGGTGAAAGAATAGGGAAGAGACAGATAAGTGACAAAGGTTCAAGAAGTTTCCTTCCACGACTAACTATGAGTAACACTGCAGCTCTGCAAGCCCTTATCCACTAAATTTCAGAAATACACACTCAGATTTCTACTGATGAGAAGAACATGAACACCAACAAGGAACCACTCTGATCCCCATGCACAGGCAGAAGCTGCAGGTCAAGCTCCTTCTCACAGCACCAACGAAAGAGGAAAAAGCAGCAGCACACAGTCTTTTAGGTTACAAAACATTAGCTAAATTTGTTCTTTACAAAAGCTACTGCCATCATTTCCCAAAGGTGGGCACTTAAAAGCGATGAGCCAGTCCTCTCCCATTTCAATTCAGGCAGCATCTCTCAGTTGTGCCCACTGAATCAGAGCTGCCTTTATGATTTCATCTAAGTTTACCAAGGCTACTTCCCCCCAGCCTTCCCAGGAAATAATAATAATCAAAAAAAACCACCACAATTCACTTAAAAATAATCATCCTTATGAAAAACTTTTCCTCAGGATCATGTTTCTTAACAGATATCATTACTCAGAAAAACATTAAAAATACTTTATTACAAAAACAACTGTTTATAATTGCATAGGCTACCACACCACTGGTAATCAAGACATTTCTGATTGCTATCTGCATAATAAAACTGCAAAGCAATGCAGTTCTTGCAGCTAACTTGCATTTAATTTATATAAGAAACATAGCATCAGAAATGGAACTCCTTTTTTCACAAGGCATCTCAAGCATCCTTCACTCATTATATTGCTGGGCAGAGAAGTCGAAACTTCATGAGGCTCTGTGGAGTGCAGTTGTTTTTTTGCACTGCAATCTGTAATTTCAAGTAATTCCAGAACATGGAATATTATCCCATTAAAGAGTTTATGAGTTCTGATACAAAAAATGGTTTTTAAAAAACAATCAGAAGAAATCTGCATGTTATCACAGAAACATCCCCTACTCTGGAGTTGGTGGCCACCTCTTATCCAGTCTATACAGATACGCATTCATTCAATACAAATTACTCATGAAAAGGTGTCAGTACACACATGATAATAATAACTCATTTTACATTTCTAAAAAAGACTCAGGTCTTAAATTCAGCACAAACAATGACAAAAATCAACCAAGCAAGCAGTGAGTCAGAAAGGGCAGCCAGTTTCTCCTCTGCTGACAGAAACACAGAACAAGCTCATCAGTTACCTCCTGACTGCATGGGATCAGCCACAGCCCTCCCACAGCTCTGCAAGGACGTAGACAAAATCCAGCAACGCAGAAACAAAACTGAAATGCCTGATTCTGAGGTCTGCTAACTAACAACTCAAACTTCTATTCCCTTTTGTACTATTGCATTGTTTTATTTTTCTACACACAAACTATCAAAACCACAAAACCTGATGTACCGGAGAGCTGAGTAAGCAGACTTCCCCACATCCAGTTGTAGCAACTCCAGATGTTATTATTAAAGAAGATACATACTGTAAGTGAAGCTGAGAATTCAAATTGACATAGTTCCTTAATTGGGGAGAAATGAAACATGCAATCAGTGTCAGCAAGGTTTTCATTGAATTAGCACTCTTTCAAGAGCACTTTTTCTGGCAATATAACAGGAATGATTTTTTATTTTTAATCCTACAAAATGCTTACTTGCTTTTCTTCTGTTTTCTTACTCAGGAAAACAAAAGCCAGCAAGCACAATGTACTACAGTGTGCAAAATCCAACCTTCTCTACTTGTCCCCAGCACAGGTGACTACCAGAGCTGCAGCATTTGCAACTCTCATATACACCACCATAGAGCATCTGGACATTAGGTCAGCATTATTAAATAAAAAAAAAAAGAGATGCCTAAGAAAGCAAAGCTGACAAGCTACCGCATCATATTTAACGTACACAAATGCAGCATGCATCCTAAGCAACGAGAAACATGCATTGTGAAGATAAACAGAACGTAGTTATCACCTCCAACTCCTGTCATCATAAAGATCTGGAAAAAAACAAAAACAAAAAAACATTCCTTTACACATACAAAGATCTAAACTAATGGCAAATCCTCATGGCATCCAGGTGTATTTCAGCTGCTCATCAAATTCTGCTTCTGTCAACAAGCACAGAACTTAAATTGCATCTCACAACAAAGCTGTCACACAAGGTGTTTCCAACAGGCTGATGTGAGAAAGGAAATTTGGCAGTCGGCAGGGCCGAAAAGCTGGAGAAACAGCACGGAAAAGGTGCCAATCATTAAGAACAAACGTAAAGTGCCACACAAGCAGAAATAATCAGCTGACAAACACTGGGTGGGTGAACGACTGTTTCGACAACTTCCAGAAAAGGATCTGAAGGACTATCTGGGGCTCCCACCTGAATAGAGAAGTGCAATGCTACAGCAAAAGACACAGATACCACGCAGGGACTGAGCAGCAGACACATTGCCTAACACAGAAAAGTTCTCCTGCCTTACCTGACCAAGCTTTTTGATCCAGTTTTTGACACAGATCAAGGCCAAGGATATGAATGACATGATCTACAGGGAAAGGATGAAATAACTGGAGAAAAAAAAGTCTCAGCAGACCTTTATATACACATAATGATATATGCAAGAGGAAAACTGTACTCCAATGCTAAAATCTTTGTGGTATTAGGATTGCTAAGCACTGGGCTACACAAGTGCAGATGCTCCATTAGAAGAATTTTGAAGAACATGCTGGCAAGTTTCCTTCAGAACAGATAAAGTTGACTCAGCATCAAGAATGTAGCACAGACTAAGTCTCTCAAAACCTTTTCTAGAGATTTTTCCTATGTTCCTATTGATCATCTCTCAAGCACAGCTAAACCTGAATACTTCGTTGGTGTTAGAGCCTTCCTACCACCAGTAAAATGCATGCAACTGGAAAAAAGAAAGAAAAAAAAGAAAGAAAGAAAAGGGACATCTCCCTCTGGGTTAATTTCTGCCTTCCAAATCATTGCAAATTGTACAAAATGCCTCAGAGGCATTCTGCCCAATTCCTCACAAAAGGACACACAGAAATGAATAGTAACCCTTCTTGCAAAACCACAGATAGGCTCAACAGGGCTTTGAGGAGTTATATAGATTGTTTGCCTGTACACCCACAGAATCAAACACCAATCAAGTAGGAAAAAAAAAAAAAAAGAATCCATCAAAGCAAAACCAAAAAACTGTACAACTCTACACAGATACCACTCTCAATCATTCAAACCTAAAAAAACGAAGCAGTGTTTCTTGCATGGGGCAAGAGCTGTCTGCTGGAAGTTAGCTCTCAGTCATTGCATACATTCAAGTATCCCAAATGATCCAAGACATCAAAATGCTCTTCTTGGAATCTTCTCTAATCCCAAAGCTCAAATTAGGGAGAACTTTATAGACCAAGACCTGCACAGTGAATTACACTCAAATGAACTGGAAACTATGGAAGGTGGTAGATAACATGTTCACCTTGAATTAGTCTGGAAATGTGAAACACTGTTTTCTGCTGCAGTTTTGTTTCTCAGCTTCAGGCTATGGATGGAAAGAGGTGTGTGTCCAAATGCAGTTCTGGCCTTTGGGGTATTTAACTCACCACCACTCCATCATCTTTTGGATGAATCTTATCCACCTGGTAGCTACACAAACAAC
Source organism: Tragopan temminckii (assembly GCA_028571105.1). Lineage (NCBI taxonomy): Eukaryota > Metazoa > Chordata > Aves > Galliformes > Phasianidae > Tragopan > Tragopan temminckii. The sequence continues at coordinate 22,628,383 of JAOWBP010000001.1, read as the reverse complement.
ACTAAAAAAAAAGAAAAAGGCAAATAGTGGCAAAATACTAAATATAACTGAATTGGAAGAAAAAGGCAGTGTAATCAGTATACAGCTGGCAGTGTAGCAGCATCAGCCTTAAGTCTTCCACTAGCAGCTCCATACACTCAATGAATAGTAAGGATGAGAACTCTGAAGAGCGCTGGATAAGAAGGTGCTAATGAACCAGCCAGCTCGGGTTACCTCTGGAGAGGATGACATTCAAGTCATATCCATATTAAAGATTCTACATGTATAAAAGCAGTTATTACAAACTTTTTTTTTTTTTTCTTTTTTTTTTCTTTTTTTTTTTTTAAGATCTTCTGTTGGTTTTATTTTAACGCAACTTCACTGATTTACCAATTACCATAGAAGTTCAGGATATTCTTATGAACTTCAAAAAAATGTTAGAGTGGGTCCAGAGGCTACAAGGATGAGTGGGCTGGAGTACCTCTCCTATGAAAAAAAGGTTGAGGGAGCTGTTTTGTTTTTTGGGTTTGTTGTTGTTGTTGTTTGTTTTTGTTTGTTTGTTTTTTCCCCAGCCTGGAGAAGAGAAGGCTCTGGGAAGACTTCTGGGAAGGCCTTCCAGGACTTAGAATGAGTTTCTAAGCAGGAAAGAGGAAGACTTTTTACATGGTTTGATAGTAATTGGACAAGGCAGAATGGTTTTAAACTAAAAGATGAGTGATTGAGATTAGATGTTAAGAGGAAAGTCTTCATTCAGAGGATGGTGAGGAATTGGCACAGACTGCCCAGAGAAGCTGTGATTGGCCCACCCCTGGAGCTGCTCAAGGCCAGGCTGGATGGGGGCTCTGAACAATCTGATCTACTGCCTGATTTAGTGGTTGACAACCCTGCCACAGCTGGGGGTTGGAATGGGATGGTCTTTAAGGTCCCTTGCAACTCAAGCCATTCTACGATTCTATGATCTACTCTCCAACAGAATGCAATTAGTTATTTTTAAGTCCAAAAGCTGAAGGTTGAGACTACATCATTTCTGAAGGATACTGAAAGTTATTACTAATGTAGAAGACCAGTAAAATACAATCTTCATTTAAGTGACATCCTAAACTGGTGTGAAAACCTTCATAGCAGATTGAAGACCCACAAATCTTGTAACTCAGAGTGGGAACTCTGGGAGTGTTTCATGAAATGCAAATAGCTCCCCTTGCCCCAGTGGCACGCAAGGAACGTGGGCACTCCGCCAGCTTCAGCCTCCCTGCCTCATCCACCTCACATCCAGCTCTTGGCAGGCACTGGCCCCCAGCAGTCACAAGCTGTAATGAGACAAAGACCACTCCTACCTGTTCATCAACCAAACAGGGTTCATGAGCCTCGAAGAGCAATATACAGCTTCTCAACCCTGCCTCTAAGCAATTATTTAGACAGCTCAACACACGTTCATTATTAGAGGTCTTATAAGTGTAAAACCAAATGTAAACCAAAATCCACATAAGACTGTGAGGCAAGATCAACACTGGAGAAGAGAGGAAATAAGAACATTGTTTCTATTTTTAATGTTTGGGGCAGGATGGACAAGAGCTTTTTTAAACAGAGCACCTTAAATTAGAAGTCTAGCATGCTTATGATAAAGACACACTGTGACAGTTACCACATTATGGTCTTGGCCTTTTGTTGCTGTTGAGCTACACAAACCAAGCTCATTTACAGTAATGTTAACTTGCAGTCAAAAAAACTGCTTGCAGCTTGAAGATAAAGATAGCTTTCATCAGGATTGCTCATGAGACATGTCCAACTGCAGCTCGGAGAATGGGGCAAAGCCCATCGCTTCAGCCTTTGCCTGGGTGCCAGTCAATACAGTTCCTGTGATCAACTAAAATACTCCTGGCTTATTCCACCCATAAACCTCAGCTTATATCACGAAGTCATTTAATCCTTCCGTTTCCCTCTACAAAAATGGGAGATAGCCACACTTCATATCCCTTTGGGAAGCCAGATTTATAGCTTAAGCACACTAAAAATACCAAGCACTATTTAAACTTGTCTGAGTTAAATTGGCAGATTATGCTATATGGAATGACTTCGGGACTTGGAATAATATGCTGCTGATAAAGTGGATGAGGCATTCAGTAACTGTTTAATTATTCTCTAATCTTCCTATTCTCATCTGAAAATGATCTTTCCAAGAAATGTTGGCAAGCAATGTGCTCAGCAGACAGAGGTAAGTCATTTCCATTCCAGAGAGCCAAACCATATCCTGCACGGATCAGGGAAACCAAAGCACACAGATGGTAAAGCAGTGTGTGGATCTGACGGTCCTTGACATTCAGACCATCTAACAGAACTGATATCACAACTCCAGACAACATTTACAAGACAATCACTTGCTCCTGTAGCTTTTTAATTTTTACTGCAGCAAGAAGTTTCACGTTTGCACCAGACAGCACTAATCACCTTTGAAAGCTACATTCACTGGTCTGCTGTCTGCAGAGCATCCACACCTATACAGCCTTAAAGGACTCATGTAACAAAGGGTTTGGTTATTGTTCTAAACAATGTTGTGCTGTTATGTTCCACATTCATACACGACAGCACAATTTTCTTGAGCCAACTCCACTTGACATCTACCTGTTTTAGCTACTGTTGGCAGCCACACAACAAACCCACAGATCTCCCTTCTCCTGCCCTTCCAGCAGCATAATTTGTGCCATGCACTCTATAGAGTGGGTCAGTGGGTGCTCTGTGTGATGCTGCCACCAGACTGTCACATCAGCCAAAGGTACGACATAACACAATGAAGCATCAATGTGAGATACCAAAGTTTAAGCTTCTGCTCAGAAAACAGTTACCAAAACCCAGACGAAGGAAACTTTCTCAGAAACACCTATACTGCAATGCTTATTTCACCTTTAGCATCCTGAAGGATAATACACAGCTGATAAGATCTACAGCCTTAGAAATAAACACGATAAAACTGTCCCATAACATGTCACATCTAAATGTAGTAACATCCACTACAACATCCACTACAGACTATGGCAGTATGCCTATCTTCAAGCAAATGCACTCAAAGTAGTCTGCTCAAGAAAAAAAGATTGTATATTATTGGTGGCCTGCAAGCAAAAGTTTAAAATAAAGAAGAGATGCTCCTTCTCTTGCATCAGCTGCTCCTCAGAGAGAAGATCCATCAGGCAGTGCAAGCATCCCGCAGCCCCTCGGCTACCAGCAGCCCTTCCATGCAGCCAGGTGGCTGCTGTCTGGGTGTCCATCCATTTTGGCACATCACAGCAGAAACGCTGCACAACTCAGACTGAAAACGCAGATGAGGACTGATGTTGATGTAAGCCCTAAGCTCTGGTACAAAGGATACGCATATGTTTGGTACAACTCATCGGGTGCCTCTAAGGGTTTCCTAATGCACCCATTTTAGCAGGGCAGATAAATACATCGTTAATAAAAATTGCTTGGAAACAGAAATAGCACGGCACTAAAAAGAATACATAAAAGCAAGCTTCTGCTGCACAATGCAAGTTTGTGTCAAGGAGGTTTCATAAATTAAAGTTGAAGGTTATGGAAGAATTGTGAAAGATCCAACTCCTTCTCAGCCTCCCCCAGCACACAGCACAATAGCTGACACTGTAACTGGGTGTGAAGATTTTGCAGATAGCACTCTTTGTGCAGGTGGGTGAGCACACAGCAAAAAACACAGTCCCTGCAAAAAAATGATGACTTCGGATCAGCATTTCATTGCTTTGCAATGGTTGTAAGAACCACGATACACTCGCGTCCCAGGGGTGTGGACGGCCCGAATGGAACAGTGGTTTTTTGTTACCATCCTGAATAGCCTTTGGGAGGCAAATCACAAAAAACCATGGAACGCGTTTAAATAAGAACAAGCATCTGAGACTATATTATATTTACACAGGACTCTTTTAGCGATGACATTTCCTCGTTGACCCCATGGATGCGTGCCGTCCTCCACCCCCCTACCTCCCCTCGGGAAATCACAGCGGCACTGCTCCGGCAGGCGCAAGGCTGCAGCCAGACGAGCATCCCTACACGCGGAGCTGCCGGACAATGACCCGTGCCCAGGTGCCTACAGGGCTCGCTATGCAAAACGCATGGGAGGGCATCAGCTCATTGTTCAGCAGCCCAGGAGGTGGTTATTCCGATAGGGGGAAGGCTGTTTAGCCGCTTGCCGTCAGCGTTAACAATGACTACCGAGCATCTTTTTCATCTCGCAATCAGAAAAAACGCTGCAGTTGTGGGGGGGAAAAAAAAAATAAAAAATCAGGAAAATGAAATGGGAAGGAAGCGGCAGACAGCCCGAGAGCGCGCAGCACACAGCCGTGCCGCTCCAGGGCGTCCCAGAGCGGTCCGGGAGCCCCTGCCCGCGGTGGGGCTGATCGACAGCCGCAGCCCAGCTGTGACCCGGCCGGTGAAGGAGTCGAGGAAATAAACGCCACCGATGATGCCTATAATTTAACATTTATAGGACGGCAACATCTGGGATCAACTCCAAGCGGGACGGAGCCGCGCTGACTGCTCGCGGAGCTCTCACGCGTACACACACACAGACACACACACAGACACACACACACAAAAACAAAGAGAGCTCCGCGCCGCCCCCGCCTCGCGGGGGG
>JAOWBP010000001.1:22591874-22613305 GCA_028571105.1 Tragopan temminckii | reverse complement strand
AAATACCCAGTAAAGGCATGTAGGTTGGTTTTCTCCAAATTCAGAAAACTTTCATAGCTTAAATGAAGAAGAAAATAGATGGCCTTTGTCTTCGTTTGATAGAATTCCTTAACTGTCTACTAGTGGAGGTACAGCTGCAATTACATCTAGTAATCCAAGCCAATTCTTACCTGCTCAAGTTCAGATAAAGGCTTTGGCTCATGAGCACGCTAGCAAGTATCAGATACTCTGTACACTGACTAGAGCTCTCTGAGAGGTAAGCTGCTTCAGACTATCTAAGCATGTGTGTGTGAACCACAGAACAGCTTAAACGTGATAACTTGTTTACTTGCTAATGCTTTTAAGTTGTCTGAAATCTCTGCTCAAACATTCTGTTACCTGTGGTGAAGCATTTGCTGAGCTACGGTGAGTGATGATTACCACGTCTGCAAGCTGATGAAGTCCTTTAAACTATCTCAGTATTACCTGAAAAGTTTCTCATTACTAAAACAAATAATAGATGTACAAATACCATATAAAGATGTAGAGGTGTTACAAGTTTTTGAGTATTCTAAGTATTACACAGATAAGATAATTTGCTCTGCCCCATGAAACACTCTGTTGACAGGTGTTTGGTTTTTTTTATTTGTTTTGTCTTTGCTTGGTAACACCAGTTCTCTGTAAGACTCCAAACCTGTAAATCATGTCCTCTGAGGTCTGCCATAAGATGTGCTTGTCATACAAATGATCGAGTTCTTCCTCTGAGTCTTCAGCCAGCTTTCATGAAGAGGCTTATAGGGCTTAATCTGAGATGCTGTTGTGATAAGAGTGTGTGGTAGGATAGGAGGTAAAGAACTTGAGTATTACAAAGTTGCAAACTTTAAATATTTTAACTTCGTTATAGTTGAATTCTTGATTTGTCTGTCCAGATGGTCCTCATAAACTTTCTCAAGCCTGCGTGCTTCCTTCCATCGTGTCTGTCTTGCAGACCTTGCTAGAACTCTGCGCTTGTGTGTTCTCAGTGCAAAAATGTCAGTTACTCTCAGATTGTCTCTGGGACCTCTCCTTCACATTCTCATCCATGAACACCCAGCTGACTGAAGCCAAGAGAAAAGCTTAAAAGCATTTGAATGTCTTTCTGTGGATATTTTAAAGTAGCTTTTAATGTTGCATCAGTATATAAATAAAAGAATTGCACAGTGTGGGAAGAACTATGGCACTGAAGAACTGGAGGGAAGGAAAAATGGAAATTTTGTGCAGCTTTAAAGCAAGACCATACCCCTGAAGAGCTGGGCATGTAATTGTGACACACAGCTCATTCAAGTCAGTGAAATGCATATGTGAAGATGCAGATTCTTTGCAGAAGTGTTGTCTCGAGTCATCAATAATTACTTGAAATGAATAAAACTAGTGTCCTGTGACTAGATAGTTGTTGAATTAAATAGTATATTGTCAGTACTTTTAAAACTACATAGCCAGACTGGAACTGTACTGCCTGGGCTGTGATAGTGTGCAAACTCTTGAAAGATGCCAAACTGCTAAATAGTAAGATTAGGTAGTTTGAAGGATGTACACACAGTATACCTTAAGGATATATCAGTCATTACATAAGAATACAAACATGATGTGTATGGCTATTTAAGCGATACTGTATCATCTTAGGGGAACGACTCACCCCTACCTGGTAGGGCAGTAGATTTGTACCCAGAAATATAAGCAATAACATTTACTGTAAGCAATAAAATAAAATGCTCAGACTACTTCCTAAAGAAGTAGTACCCACATTTGATGTTTTGGTTATGGTGGGGAGTGCTAAACTGAATGTTTCATTAGTTTTACATGCTACATGTTATGGCAGCCAAATTGTAATTATGAAGTAAACGTAAATAATATTGTGTTTTACTTGAGTTTTCTTTTTAATTAGAAAGGATTATAGATAATCAGTGTATGGCAGTAACTATAAACTTCTAAAATTTATGAAGTATAGGAAATGGCATACTTGCATTCCGATTATCTGGTTGTTGATATCAAGGCTGAGTTTCCCAGTCTGTAATTCCCTGTCTCGGTCTTCACTGCTTATTTTCCACTTGTGTTTTGATATAGTAAACCCATAAATGAGAAATTGTGGTAGATGTTTTGTCAGTGGCTTCATTAGTCCAAAACTCAGACAGACGCCATCTGTTCTTAGTCATATATTTCATCTGGCTTTCTTAAACTTTCCATTTGAGTTTTTTGCTTCTTGTTTTCTCTGGACAGTCTCTTCAAAATGGTGGGGTTTTTTTCCACATTCTTTCATATTTCTCTCATTTTTATGAATGATGGACTGTGACCATTGTGAAATGGCCCAGCTGCTTCTGGTTCATTCTGGCTCATTTAGATGTCACTCTCCTATTTGTCATTGGTTGTTTGGATCCTGAGGAGTGGCTGTTCCTCTTTCTTGCCCTGTATAGTAGCTGCAGGTTAAACGCCTTCTCTTTATCTGTTTGGTGTACAATTGTTATAACTGGATATGTCATCTGTTTCAACCTCACAAGCAGGTACGCTGTGGCTGTTGTACATTCACAGATAATTTGCCACAATATCAGTGGCACGGTAGATAAAAGCAATTGGTGCTGTGGTCTCCGCAACTGTATTCCATAGTCTGGTGTTTTTACTTTGGATTACATGCAGTCAGCATTCCCACACCAAGCATCCTCAGCATGTGTTTCAAAGATGTCTGAGACAGTGAGATAGTGCTCCTTGTTTTAGACCCAAGTGCCTCTGCTAGGAGTTGGAGTGCATTTTGCACGTAGCTGGACTCCAAATAAATCTAGTTAGCACGCACCAAACTTCTCCCTAAACCAAACCAATCTGCAGAGCATCTGGAGGATGATCAGAGATGTCAGGGAAGATAAGTGGCTGGAGAGCAGCTTGGCAGAAATGGATCTGGGGGTGCTGGTTGATGCTACTTGAATATGAGCCAGTGGTGTGCCCAGGTGTACACCAGGCCCAGCATGGCCACTGGGTGAGGGAAGGGGTTGTTCCCTCTGCTCTTTGCTGTGTGGCCTCACCTCCTGCACTGGAAAGACATAAAACTACTACAGAGCATCCAAAGGAAGTCTGAAGATGGTAGAGGGCAAGACATGAGAGGAGTGGCTGACATCCCTGGGTGTCCTCAGCGCAGAGCAGAGGAGCTGAGGGAGGCCTGATGGCAGCTGCAGCTCCTCACAGGGAGCGTAAGGGCAGTGCTGAGCTCCGCTCTGTGTGACAGCAACAGGGCCCGAGGGAACAGCATGGAGCTGTGTCAGGAGCTGGGGGTTAGGGAACGGTTCTACGTCAGAGGGCAGTGGACATTGGAACAAGCTGCCCAGGGCAGTGGTCACAGCACCAGGCTGCTGGAGTTCAAGAAGCACTGAGACATGCATCTCAGACATAGGGTTTGAATTTTGTGTGGTCCTGTGTGGAGCTCAGAGTCGGCCTCAATCCCTTCAGTATCTGAAGGGAAGCTATGAGAAGGAAGGGGTCAGAGTTTTTGGCAGGATTTGTTGTGATGGGACAAGGGGAAATGGTTTCAAACTGAAAGAGAGGAGATTGAGATTATATTAAAAGGAAAACTTTCTTTGCAGTAAGAGTGATGAGGCACTGGATCAGGTTGCCCAGAGAGGTGGTGGAGGCCCCAAACTTGGAGACATTCAAGGTCAGGCTGGACAGGGCTCTGAGCCACCTGATCTAGCTGTAGGTGTATCTGTTCATTGCAGGGGAGTTGCATTTGATGAGCTTTAAGAATTTCTTCCAAATCAAATGATTCTATGATCCTTGTGGGTCCCCTCTGTGATTCTGTGTCTCTTGAATGGGTCAGATCTGCTCCAAGAGATGCAAGAGGGAAGGGGCTGCTGAAGAGACGCAAGGAGCACAGCACAGTGCTCAGCCACAGGTCTGCATGTGTCCCAGTAGCTTTGCAGTCCCAATGTGGGATTGCACAAGACTCATAATATGAAATCAGCAATGATTATGAAGCAAACACTAGCAGTAATAAGTAATGTTGCTGTCACTGAAGCTTCTTGCTAGCATTTGTCTTGAGTAGTGTGCCAGCACAGAATTTTATTATGAGTCAGTAATGCACGAATAAATGAGATAGAGCTTTTTCTCTGAAGGATGGCATGTAACAGAAAACATCCTGCTAGAGTTTTTAATTTGATTTTGTCTTCTATGGGATGAAAATATGCAGTCTGTGTTATTACTGCACTAATTTAATGTTGAGGAGTCTGCATGTATTTATACAGTTAACAAAATGTTGTCTGAAAAACATAAACAATTTGTATAACTAATTCTAACATTCTAATTCTGTTTCTTGAGGAAATTTAACTTCAATTATTTTATCATCCCCATCTATGAGCTACATTAACCGAAACAGTCATTAAGTGCATACCACACTTAAGAAGTTAAGATCCGTGTCATATGTTTAATAACTGCTTGAAGGACAAGATAAATAAGTATAATATCATGAAATGTTTATTTCAAATTCTGGGACACAGAGTATGTTTAAATTTGATATGACATGCTGTGAGACGTCACCAAGATCTACAAGGCATTAGAGCTCTGACTTGAAAATACTTTTTTCTGAAATTGGTTTTCAAAGATTTATTTATAAAGTGTGTAAATAGAGGATTATTTGAAATACAGTCAGGGCTTTGTTTTCCTGAGCTAAGATATCAATTAGGCTGAACTATATTGATCCACATCACTGCACGTTATAATGAGCTGTCCTTTTCAGCCATTGTTTTTTTTCAGTTTGAATACCAATTTATGGAGGTTTGATTCTAAAAGTAGAAACAACTTCTTTTGCAGCTCTCCATCTGGAAATGCTCCAGTTCTCTGAGAAAGCAGCAACAGTCCACAGAGTTGCTAACACACAGTGCTTCTTCATTGTACTGATTCCTCGTTAAATACAAAGAACGGTTAAACAAGTCAGCCTTGAAGTCTTTCTGAGTATTGGGAAAGCGTTAGAATAGCTGATCTCCACCTGTTCTGCCAATATGAAACCTACAAATGTCAGGATCCCAGAAATGGGGTTTCTGGGGATGCACTTTGAGATTAGGATTAAGTTCTATTAGTCTTAGAAAAATTCGAGTAAAGAGAATGTAACTTTTAAAAAATATATATATTTTTTTTGCTAAATAATTGCATTTCCCTAGGAATGTCTACCGTTGGAAAAGAGCTAGAAACTCTGCAGTGCAAACAGTTTAGTCAGGAGCATGGTAAAAATTCCTATCATAATCACATGGCAGTATCTCATTGGAATGTTGAAAAGAGGTTTTAGATTTTTAAAGGAAAATCACACAGCCTTGCCTTTAACTGCAGAAAGGAAAGCAGTAATTTACAAAGATGACTAGGAAGCCCTTTTAACACCAGGAGGAAAAAAACCTGAATCTGTGTATGATAAACATTTTCCTGGAAACTGAATCCTGTTAGAGGAATAAGACAACTAAAAGGAGAAAAGATGAGGAAAATTCTTGTAATGAACATTTATTGATCTCTACTAAATAACAGTAACAAAAAGTACAAACTGAAGTAGTTAACACCTCATATATAGCAACACTGACATAAAAAATACTAGTCTCAGTACAACAGTTGTTAAAGACATGGTAAAAATCAGTTGTAGCAATCCATACAAAACATATCGTTAAGACCCCCTCTTTTCCTCAGAGCTAAGGTCACAACTGCATTAAACAGAAACTAAAACAGGCCTAATTTAAAGCTTGCTAATGTTTTCACAGATGTCTGTAAAACAGTGGCAGTAGTAAGATTTGCAGGCTCTAAATTTTTCATGTGAAAAAAACTGAAATTTAGTCTTTATATCTCAAGTCTAAAACAGCGTTTAATAATTTATTATAATGCCTTTGATATGTCTTGATATACAAGCTAAACAGAAAAAAAATCTGGTGCTTTTTATTAGTTAGATGATGAGTACAAAACGAAAACCAAAATGATCACTTCTGCCCTTCCATTTCAAATTCTTATGTTGGGTATTGTCCTTCTCTTCCTGGGAACTTTACATTCAGAATCTCAGGCTGCGTAATTACCTTGGTAACCTTTCAAGATAGTAAGGTGAGTTTTAATCATTGCTTCTTAATCCCTGATTTTAGTATCTAACTTGGATCTCAACTCTCCGTATCTACCTTATCATCACACTAAACAATATAATCAATATAATTTACTTCAAATCAATATACTTTAGGTCTGTATAATTTACTTAATTTACTTCAAAGATACCTTCTTTGTTGAAGTATCTTATTGTTGTCTACAACCTGAAAGCAGTGTAACAATTCGTATAAATTGAAGTGATTAATAAATATCAATTTTTATATCAATTTTTGAAGTTAAACATTTAAGTACAGAGGAAATGTCAGAAGAGACCACTAAGTATTGATTACCACCAGTCATCCTGGTTTGCTTTATTGCTTTTCTTATTAAAAAAAAAACAAACAAAACAAAAACAGGGACATAGCGTTCTGTATAGATGTTATAACAGTCTCTTTGTATTTAAGATCTGCAGTTCTTGTCTTGCCAATGCATTGAGGTGAATAACAATAGCCAACTGAATGAGATCCTTCATGTGAGCACAGTGTCTGCAGAGATAAATGTTTGTAGAACTAACCACAGAGTTCTCACTGCAAACTGCATCCAAGGCCAAAATTCAGGAAAGGAAAGGCTTTGAGGAGATCATATGACAAGGGTAAAAATAAACAAGTATTCTTGGAAGGAGAGAGCTGTAGGATGATGGCTGGTGGTGCAACTCATACGTGTTCTGCATCTGTGCTTGTGAGTTGTGGGTAAGGAGCAGAGGGTGGAGTGGAAGTAAATGATAATTATGGTTTGTGGAAAATTGCATGAGGGACTTAAACTGAACTTGATTTCCCAGTTTATGTCTCAGCCCTGCATAGACTTGAGTACTGAAGGTGTTAGGGCTGGAGAGAAGGAAGATTTTGGTAAGGGCAATCCAGGAGAGAGTGGGCAGAATGGGTTAGAAAGGAAGCTAAAGCAATAGGTATGGAAGGCAGGCATGCTGAAGCTCTAGAAGGCATTTTAGCCGTGAGAGTAATGAAAAACACTGTTCCCTTCACAGTGCAGTTCATAATAGCCGTGACCTGTTCTGCAAGCCTACAGCAGCACCCATAGGTGAGACTAAATCCTGAAGTATCTCCAGAGGAGTTGGGAAGAACTGAATGGCAGGAGGAGTGGATGCATTAGGACTTGGGAGATATGCTGAAGGTGTTACTGAAACCAATGAGATGCCTGCTGTAGGAAGAGTCCAGAAAACAACCTTCACAAACAGCAAAGCAGAAGTTCTGTTAGTAATCATCACGTGGGTTGTCACTTGTAAGAATTATTGCAGCTGGAGTACAGGAAAGGTGGAAAAATTAGGTAAACTTACATTCTTTTGCTAATTTTTTCGTAGTTTTGCTATGAGTAGGAATTGACTTTGTATTTTATTTGTCCGGCATACACCAATACTGAAGTGGTGCTACCATTTCACCATATAGGTATTCTGTAAACAGAAATGGTACTAATTTTGCTAAACAACAGTGGTAACAAATCAGAGTAGCTCTAAAGGATATAAGAGAGATGTTCAAAAATTCTTTCTGAATTAAATATAAATGTTATTTCATGTTTGTGACAAAGGTATCAAACAGTTAAGCCAAAGTCAGTCTATGCTGTTCACTCAGAAATGAGGCATTGTGTGGCTCTGAGCTTGCACAGAATGTGTCTGTAATGTGTTAAATATTTATAAATGGCATATTAACATCGGCGTTTAAATATTGTTATGAACACTTATTGGGATCACTTTCATCTGTGTCTACGCACACGTATGTGTGTCCCTCTCATTGTGGTAGAGTGCTTTTGCTCTGGTGTTTTTTTGTTATTAATGCAAGGTTTAGTCTTCCTGGGCTTAAGCAGAGAGATGACCAGCACTGGCATATACCTGTTGGTGAACTAGGCAATCATGTAGTCTATTATTTAAACATGATCTCACTGGCAGGCAGATTGGTTCTGTTTTATTAAAATTCCAACACTTCACATTTTTATTAATCACTTTCCCACTTCTTCTATTCACTTGTATTCCGATGCCTCTATGCCGGTACCCATAGCAACACTTGTTAATGCTAATGAAACTGCAACATCCTAAGCTCCCCGACAGAGCAGCCCTGTTAAATATGGCTATTTAGCACAGTTGTATTTCTGTTAGTTCCAGCTCCCAGCAGACACCTGCTCTATAGAAACTCAATCCTGTGATACTGGGATTTGGTAACTTACAGCTTTTTCATAAAGCTGTCATTCTACTGGAGTAAAAATTTCATATTCCCGGACAGTGGATGCTACAGAATCTATACAGTTTCTGTAAAACTGGCAAGGTTTAGCTGTATGATTAAGTACACTTTTGAAGTGCTCATTTGCATTCAATGAAAAACTGCACAGAGCTGAGGCTGACTGATCTTGGGGGAAGCCACGGGATTCGTTGTCTCCTACAGCACATGGGCATTTTAACTAAATATCATCAATAGTGTATTAACAAGCAGAAGTAATAGCTGAATAATTCCTCATGAATTCAGACTGAATGATAATTGAACTTAATAGAAGTACTTGAGTGCTTTAATACATAAAGCGAGGAAATTGTTATGTGTATTGATTCTCCGTTCACTGAGGCACATATTTGCATGTAGTACTCGTGAGGATGATGACAGGGTGGTTTATTTCCTTTATTCTGAGTTTTGTTTTTGAATACTGTTTATTTGGCAAGTCATTAGTCATCCATCTTTCATACTTCTGGAAACAATGGAAAAATCCTGTAATCAGTAAAAAATCGCTTCCAAGAATACAACCACAAATTAGGGAATGCCATAGTGCCAGCAAATACATCTTGCAGTGCCAAGGTTGCAGAACAGGAAGGCTGTCATGTGTCTGTTTCAAGTGGCAAGGCAGTGCTTCTTGATACTCGTTTCTATCATAGCTCAAGAAAGCTTGAATATCAGACAAGCTTTGTGCCTACTCTTTCTAGAAGAATTTCAAATGCAGCACTGTTTTGTGCAGAACTGAATTTAAGAATACAGCTCAGCTCCCTAATGTGGGGGAGCTGATTACTTTGGGAACTAAATAGTTTTGCCATGTAATCAGTGTAAGCTTGGGGGAGGGTGCTCAGCCTTTCTGCCTTCCAGTAGGCATCTGCTGTGCTGTTGTTACACTGTGCCAGGTTTGCTCTGCGCCTTTTGTTTTCCTGTCATTTTTACTCCCCTTTGTTCTTTACGTGTCTGAAACCTCCCATTTTTTACTAATTGTTTAGATTCATTTATTTGCCTCTGTATCTTTGTTACATTTATTTTTGGTTTAAGATCATTTAAAGTTCTCCTGCTAATCTCCACCTAATATTAACCAGCAGTATTAATGAGATAATAAACCAGACTTGTTGGTAATGACTTGATTCATTCAGCTACTGGATTTAATTAGAAAGACACTTAACATTCCAGCAGATGTTCTTATTTTGTTTCATTGTCCTTGCGTTACCAGCAGTGGGCTTATAAATATGTACTGTACATGACTGTATTTACATAATATGCTTTTCAACTTGAAGCCTTGTTGCTGTGCCATAAACTGTAAGAAATTACCTGAAACCTCGAAATTTCTATCTTAGTCAATTTGCACAAATTCCTCTGTCATAATTTAATTTCTTAGAATGCTCACAGTCCTGAATTTTCACAGTACTCTTCGTCTAATTAAGAAAAATGCTTAATTTTCATAAAAGAAGTTTGATTTCTTCTTTCCTAGTTACACTTGCCTTCTAGTCCCATAATTGTCATTCCTCTTCTTCCAGTGGCAAAGCTTCCCAAGGAAGGGTCTGAGTTGAGCATTCCCTGCAGACTCATTTGGGAGCTCCTCCCTGGGCTTGCTGAGTGCCTCCTGCAGGTATCTGCAGTTCCCTGAGATTGGCACTTGAATCCAGCCCAAGTCCAAGCCATGTTGGTGAGCCATGGGAACAGTGGAGTTTTGTTGTTGATCTGAACGCTCTCTAGCTGGAGAATGTGTCTTATGCAGCAGCTTAAACTTTTCCCCACTTGCAGTTAAGCTTCGTAGCTCTGATGTGCGACCAGAAAGAACAGAGCAGGACACACGTTAGTGCATTTGGTGACTCAGGTGTGCCTGCACTGAGAGCAGTAGGTTTTGCATCCCATGCCAAACGTTATTGTTAGGAAGCACAGCAATAAAACTGTAGCACTTTCTTTTCCTTTGTGCATAATGCTTTTCAAGGAATCTCATAAACTTTATAAGGCATGCTTACGGTACAATTACATAGAACAGCTAAGGCTGTTAAGCAGCTTGCCACCATGAGAGCAGGAAGGTCCCGATTCATCTCAGTGCTTCTAGCTGCATGCTCCTCAGCTTGCTTGTGCCCTTACTGGAGCATTTTCAATGCTACTGTGCGAAAATAAAGAAGTGAGTAGTTCTGTCTGGTTAGAGAGCTGAGTCGACTCAGCAAAGGACTTGGCAAGTATAGGAGTCAGCACAAGCAATGGGGCAGACGTGGTGGTTAGCAGTGGCAGGATCAGGTGCAGGAAGATGGGATAGCAGGGCATTCCATCCCTTGGTGGTTACACCGTCTCCTAGAAACATCTTTCACAAGTGACCTTTAAATGCACAAATCTTTCCTTGCTTTTCTTTCTGCTATTCAGATCTATTGTATTGACTATAAAATTGCACGGCATATTGCTTTGTGATAATTGCATGTGATCGTGCAGATTGAGTACATTGCCTGTATTGCAAAAGTCTTTATTATGCCTCTGTGGCATAACGTTTACTTAACGTGCAAACCAACATTAGTTTTGAGTTGGGAACAACCATATTTAAAACTAAAAATGTTCCAGTAAGGAAAATGAATCCATTTTGAGCTTGTTGCTTCATTAGCTGTGAAGGTTAACTAGTCTGTATTTAACAACACTTAAAATGAAATAAAGCCATGTAATTTCTCTAATGGGCAGCCTTCTTTCATTTTCCTTTATCATTGTTAAGTGGTGTATAGAGTGTGGAGTGTGTAGGAAGCAGGATTATGTCGTACTAATACCATATGCATACCTGTAACAAAAAGTAGGGCCTCTTCCAGTTTTGAAAGTAATTCGTGAAATCCAAATCCTTTTCTGTACTAGCTCATTGTCAAATGTCTTTAAAGTATTCATTTTATTTTTCCCTGAAGAATAGAGTATATCTTTTAGTCACTGTTTTCAGAGAATATATTCCTGTAGTCTTTTATTTCTAGTAATTTACATTTTTAGCTCAGAATTAGCTGTAAAAGACTACAATTTTATCTGTCATTGTTAAAGGTTGAGCAACATGATGATGTCAGCTGTCAGCTGTCAATTCTGTAAATGAGAGAGGGGTTTTCTCAGCTCCTGAATGAGATGGACTTTGCATGAATTCTTCAGAGTATCTACTTACATAACAGTCATGCTGGTTTTGCGTTAGGTAGAGGAGGAAAATTCAGACGCAAAGGGATGATTTGGCAGAAACTTGATGGAGGGATTTTATGGAGGACTGTGTACTGTGCTGTTCACTGCCGGCACAAATAAGAAGGGAATTATGTGATACATTTTGCTGTTATTTTGTTTTTCAAGTTATAAGCGGCAGGGCCAACTGAAGCACTGCAGAAGAATCTCCTGGTATTTGAATGAACTGAACAACAAAAATGCTCTTCAGTGTTAACAAATGACGAATAATAAACCTGGGAGTGAACACAAAGGACATGGCCACTGTCATGTGCGTTAATATGTGATTTACTTTTCTGAAACTTTCTGAGAATTGAATGGTTGAGAATGATCCTAAAAGCAAGCAACGTGCTTGGAAAAAAAAAGAAATAGAGAAGAGACTGAGCAAATTCTACGCTGATTCAGAAATCCATGTTCTTCTATTCTTGTTTTCTCACTCCTCCCCCCAAATAAAGAGAGTAGAGTAGAATAGGCAAAGAGCTGAACAGAGGCAGCAAGGAGTGAATGAACATGAGGAGAATGTGAAGCGCTGCTACAGGTTTGGACAGGTGCTAGCAGAAAGACATTTTCCAAAAGTGCTGAAACAAATCGTGAAAGAAAAATCTACTAAGCGCTGTTAGACTGAAGCACAGACATAGCTTAAACTCTGTACCCTCAGATTGCTGTGAGATTCTGCTATCTGTGTGATTGCTGTTGTTTTGCCCTGTTTTCCCAAAGCACTTGCTTCCTGCCGCTGTCAGACAGGGTACTGGATGGATGCTTAATCTAACCATGTGAAGTCAATGTCATGGCAGTAGATTCTGTGAGAAGCTTGCAGCTTTTCGCTCATTTTCCTGACTGCATGTGAGAAATGCATCCCAGTGCCCTCCCTCCCTGCTAAGCCCTCATCTGTTCTTCAGAGCTCAGCAGCTTTTCTCCAGTACCTGTGGCCACTTGGCTCCAAACATAGCATCAAAATTAGCTGCTTTTTCTGAGATTTCGATGATACGAGTAGATTTATTTGTTCTATTTTGATGTTTGTATTATGTGCTAATCCATTAACTTCTATGCTAAAGGCTGTGGCCTTTGTTCTGCTCTGTGCATTTATTCTCTTGTTCAGTGTTCTCTTGCAGCAGATGAGCACAAAGGTATTTTCATGGGTTCTTTTTTACTTCACCTCCTCCTGTAAGTGCCTTTGAAATAAATTGCATAAGCTTTGAAATAAATTATGTAAGCTTCTTTAGTTGCCACACTGGTCCAGCAGTCGATATTTAAGTAATTCTCATTCAGTATTAGCCACACTCTTTGCGCATCAGTACTTCATCCCAGTTTATTCCTGCTGTCACTCACCTCTGCACTGAAAGATTAACAGATCTGTTCTCCACGTCCAATTCTTCGGGTCCAAACAATTGCTTCTCACTAGTACTCATGCTGAGTAACTGCATCAGCTCCTTGTCTGTGTCACAAAGAAATTCCTGCCTTACACACCTGTCTCTCGAAAGTCAATTTGATGAGGCAGACAGGCTTTTGTTTATTTGGACTTCTGAATGTTCAAATAGGTCATTGCAAGAGATCTACACCAAAAATGAGCAGAAAGCACTCTAGGTGCTTACTGGGCAGAGCTGAACTGGCTGGCAGAGTATCTGCTTAGTTCTCTTGGCGTCGTTAAGAGTCAGCAAATGCGAGGGAAATTAAGTTGCTCTACTTTTCACTGTAAACACATTTTAATGACGCTTCAGGTTATAAACCAATACTGTAAGAATGCAAAAACCTAGAATCTTGCAGCTAAAAAGTTCTGCTTAGAAGTGCTGACCCTTTTGATAGGATTGCTGTATCATTTAGAGTAGCAGCTGCTGTTCTTAAAATAGGAAAAATTGGAACAATTTATACAACCTCAGTGTAATAAAAAAATGTCTAGGGGAAGGGAACAGGCTGAAGTGCAGGTAAAGCTAGCAGAGGAGGAATGTCAGGAGCAGCTGTATTGCTGCAGGTAACTCTGTGTGCTGTGCACTACCATCGCTCCGTGCTGTGCAGTTTTACCAGGTAAATGGAATTCGGCCCATCAGCCTTCTGCCAACACACTGTCTTGCCAGAGTGTTTTATATTTTCATGTGGTGTAAGTAGAAGTCTTAACGGTTGTGGCGGGCAGATTTTGTATTCCACAAAAGCAGCATAGAACTGAAGAAGCTGTATTTCCTATGTTTTTGTGCCCTTTTCCCCTTGTGGCTCCCAGAAGCTCCTGTTTACCTCCGTCCCCATCTGCACTGCAACTGAAGATTTGTCACTTAGTCAAAACTAATTTAATTTTTTTTTTATTTGTCTTCATTATAGAGTGTATTTTGGAGCCTCTGTCTCTACCAGAAAGTCCAGCAAGTCCCGATGGTGTTGTTGCTGTAGAAAGTTCTCCCTCTGTGCCTTGCATTTTCTGTGAAGAATGCTATGTCTTAGCAGAACAAAATCAGCTCCTGAAGCACATGATAATTGAACACAAGCTTGTCATTGCAGATGTGAAACTGGTTGCAGATTTTAAAAGGTATGGAATGTATTGCTTATACTACATGTGTATGTAAAAGTGTATAAAGTTTCAGAAAACAGTCTTTCCAAAATACTGGTTTTATGGTGGACTGTTGTATGTATGTGTACAACACAGGGGAATTCCTCCATTAGAAATTCTGTCGTATCCTAGGACTTCTCAGCTCATGTTACTAACCAGCAAGCTAGAGAGCTGTTTATTTCACAAAGCACACTCTAGACAATCAACTTTGTCTTATTTGTATAGGAAAGGATTATTTCTACCACTATATGATGTCCTAAAGCTGTATTGTGCTCAGCACATGAGCTTCCACATTCTAGGGTGAAATTCATTTACCCTATCATAGGGATGCCAGTATTTCCCCACAGAAATCACATTTAATCCTTAACTGTACTTCACAGGTCTGTGATCAGCATGTAACTGTGACTCCTACAGCTGTGTCACTGATCACCTCAGCAGGATCACATTTGGCTTGCTTTCTTTTAACGTCCTGCAGTAGCTGGCACAGCCCCAGCTGGCTTGTGATTTCAGAGACTGGGCACTTGTTTGGCATTTTGCTTCCACACACAAGGATGTATGGTCCTGTCAGTAAGCTAGACAGTACTTACCAATTTGTAGCTAGCTCTGTTGCAGTGTTTAGATGTTAGGTGGCTGATTTCTTAACTAGAAGGAGTTTTCTGGTAGGTCTTCCATGACAAGTTACTCAGCCAAAGACAGTAATTTGTGTCTAACCTTTAAGATGCAAAAAAATATATATATATTAGGATAAAATTTGGGAAGATAAAAGCCATATAAATCCTTATTCTGACATATGAGTTTAACATTGCTTAAAATTGAAGACTGATGCTTATTTTTGTTTGGTTTTGTGCTGAAAGCAGCAGAACAAGAGTTCAGTGTTCTTAGGAGATAATGCTGTTTTCCTCAAATAAATAAAGGGATCAGAACTGCTCAGTAATAGAATGCTAGTTTAAGAGCGCTTGGGGGATTATTCTGGGTTACTAAAAATGTATTTGAAAACCACCTCTTCAAGAAAAAGTCAATTTAGATTTTTTTATTATTTTTTATTTTATTTTATTTTGCTGTTAATGCAATTGGAAGGTATCCAGATGTTATAGAAAATGGCCCCAGGATGTGAAGTCATGGAGTTGTTACTCTGAAGTATGTCTTCTCTTCTTTGCTGCATTAATTATTAGCAAATTAGTCTAATACTGTGAACAAAAAGGCAAGAAGGCAAGTATAATCTAAGGTGTTCAACTGAAGTGTGGAAATTAAGGGAAATAAATACAAATACATAACATTATGTATACTTAATATATTCAGCAATGAGTTACAACCAGTCTTAGTTATGCATGTATTGACAGAACAACAAGAGCTGAAGAGTCCAGAGAAGAGCAATGCTAATGTACAACTTTTTTTTTTTCTTAAGCTTAGAAAAATAAACGTAAGTTGGGAGTGGGAGAAGGGGTAGGAATGAGGGAAATAAGCTTCCAACACATGCATAATGTAGAGGTCACTGACCACTTATTCTCTCTACCTGGAAGTGTGACAAGGTATTGGCTTTATCTGAGTGTCGATTCTTTGAGTTAAGTTGCAGTCTTATGGTAGCAAGTCGCTTAAGTGTAAGCTAGCTTCATGGCATAGAAATTATGGTGTGATGAGTCTGTCTAAATGGTGTTCGCTTATTTCACTACAGGGGACAGACTAGGTGACATGTTGGAATCCTTTTGCATGTTTATGTCCTAAAAACTCCAGGAGTCTTAATGATGGCATGTCAGTAGGAAACAGCCATTGAATAGCTAGCCTTTACCTGACCAACCCTGTTGTGATTAATATCATGCACCAGTCATAAATATAAATGTAAACATGCACTTAAGCATTTCCCAATTCATTATTATTATTATTATAAAATTCTGAATATAAGAACGGGAGCTGCTTAACTCCTTTCATCATAGAACTGAGTGTGTAATAATTTTTTTGTTGTTGTTAGACAGTAGCTTCTATTTCAGTGGGAGCCTAATCTCTGATGGGGTCTGTTAATGGTGCTATAACAAACTCTGATAGTGCAGGCATGCTTTTAAACAACTGATGATGGGTTAAACTTTCAAGATGTGTTTAGAGCCTTCCTTATTCTGTCTGCTACCTCACCCCCCACTGCTTGGGGACTTCGTTTTTCTGTCTTCCTAGTTGTCTGCCAAGCTACAGCTTTCAGTAACTCCACGGGAGACCTGCCAAGACATCACTCTTGACAAGCTGGTGTTTTTACTGAGTTTCAGATACTTGCCTGCATCTTACAGAACACCAGCCTCAATATTTTGGGAATTTGAGAGTACTCTGTGGTATATCTTTTCAGTAAAGATGCACCTGAATGGCATATCTGTCTGAAGATATGAATAGGTCACAGTGTTCATGTAAAGCTAAATGTAAGTCTTTCATTTTGACAGGGTAGTTGAACCCAGGTTTAATGAAGCTGAGTAAATTTAATGAATTGGAAAACCAGATTAAAGGAGGAAAATACTGAGAGAGGAATTAAAGGGAAAAAAAGGAAAAAAAAAAAACCAAAACAACTCCACCAAGATCTCTAAGAATTTAGAGAATGAAAGACATGAGAGCAGATCAGCTGTTTATTAAACCTCTTTCGTTCTTCTTTCTTCACTAATCATCTCCTCCTTATTTGTAAAGATACATCTTATATTGGAAGAAGAGGTTTGCAGAACAGCCTGTGACAGACTTTTGTAGTGTGATAAGAACAAATTCGGAAGCTCCCTTAGGTAAGTATACTGCTTATTTACTTTTGGCCAGATCTCATGATAATTACATGCTTTGATGCAGTCAGATATGAAATATCCTGACACTAGGTCAGAATACTACTGAAATCAACTGCATATTTAACTGTACCCTATTGAAAGATTGCAGCATGCTTCAATATTGTGCTAATTAAGGATTAACTCAACTCCAGGCTTTAAACACTGCCAAACTGGGGCCAGTTGCACATCAAGGCCTAGAAGCGATGCTGATCCTTATAATGGCTAGGGAGGCCTTGGTACCTACTGCATAAATAATCTCTGACTGTTCTGGAAATGTGGAGAAACTTTCACAGAGAACTGTCTTCCCAAATTCACCCTGCTCACCACTATTGGCTTGTGCTACTGTCCTCTCCTAGGCAGCAGGGCCACAGTCGCATACATTTCCTTTCTCCTGTTCCTGTGCTTACTGCCCTGGAAATGTTAGGAGAAAATCCCTTCACATAGGGGTACAAGGCCTGCAATCTTCTGCACTCTGACACAAGACCAGTACTGTACTTCACGGCTCTGGCCCTATTTGACAATCCATGGTAATGTCAGAGTCTGACTGTACAAAAGAAGTTTTTCTCTTAAGTAGACCAAAACTTATTAAATGTGGGAATACATTTCCTGTTGTGAACTTCACACCTTCTGTTCCAGGTAAATGTGTTTTTTTGGCTTCCCATTTTGTAACAGAAATACATAATTTACCTAAAAGCAGATAGGAGAATATTAGGGCTTTTCTGCATCTTTAATACTCGATGGAGAGCTCATAAGAGAGGAAAAATGCATGCAACCAGTGCCAAAGATGGGCGGAAATAAAGTATTTTAATTGAAATGCATTTTAAGAAAATGGTTCTAGAAAGTGTGGAAATCACTTTGAAGACTGTAATTACCTTTATCTCACATATGAATAATTTTGCTGCTGAAATTTTAACACCTACCACTCAATTTGAAAATTGCAGATCAAGTACCTGAAGGTCCTTGCCACAACTGTAATCCAGCAGTAGCCCTTCCAGAGAATAATGGGAACATTTTGTTAATTTTAATGATGAGCTCCTTGAAATGCAATAGCTCAGAAATCAAGAGTTTTGTCTTATTTCATATGGGGTTCTGTGTAAAAAGATGGGGAAGACTGAAATCTACCAAGTTTTAAGTGGTGAAAGACTTACTAATAGTTCAGCCCGCTAACCACATAACTCTTTAGTAGACATAAACTGTACATATTTAAACATAAAATATGTATTTAAAAATGCCAGTATATGTCATTAAACAGTTGTGATATATACTTGCAGATGGAATGTGATCGTAGAAGGTGATGTTGGCAGGGCAATTACCACTGCAAATTGGTAATTATTTGGAAAATAAGTGAAAAATCCCACATGAAAAATAGAGTTAAAAGTCATTTTATTTTTCTTTCATGCTGACCTTTGCTGTGAGTAATATCAGTGATTAAAATTACTTTATGTCTCCAGAAGAACCAACATAAAAGAGAATAAAGATGGTAGTGTGGAAAACCTGTGCAAGACATTTGTTTTTATACTGCGATATAAATGGTGTAAATTCAATTCAGTTTAAGATCAGGTGCATATGTGTAATGGCTGATATAAGGTTTTTTGAGTAATTGTATAGAAATATTTAAGCATGTTTCATTAAATTATGTAATTAAAATAGCTGACTTTTATAGATTTTAAAAGTCATTGCATCTGAGGTTTAGCTGACTATATACCACAAATGTTCAAAACTGCAGCAACCTCCCATGCCTTACCCACACTTCTTGATCTCTTAACAGAAGAACAGGACAATTATTTTCTTCTTTGTGATGTCTTACCAGAAGACAGATTACTTAGAGAACAGCTTCAGCAAAAGAGACTGGTAAGAAATTACATTTACTTCATTTTTAAGGTAAACAGTTCCATTGTATAAAATACAGGAAAGTAGAGGGTGTTTTAAAGTTAAGGCATTTTTTGCTAAACTGCAAAATGATCTTTTTTTTTTTCTTAGTTCATTTCCTTAGCTGCTACAGAAGGGCACAGAAACTCCTTGTTCATAGATTTTTTTCTGTGGAATAAATTTACAGGTTGTATGTCAGTGTTCCACAGGAGTGGAAAATATGCCCAGAGCACAAGAAAAGTCTGAGTGTGCTGAATGTTTTACTTCTTGAAAGAATCTGCAGTGCACTGACGCACTATCTGTTGTGTATTCATTTACATCTAGGGAAGTTAGCAAAATAAAACTCAGTGTGTAATATTGTGAAATGGGAAGATGATACTTAAAAAATATTAAAGCAAGTTGTTTTTGTGCTTTCAGACACTTTGACTCAAATTGCTTTAATTCACACTCATATACTTCCATGCACCAAGATGCATGATTGGAGAAAGTCTGGCCAGGATCATTTCTGACAACTGTTGAGTCCTCATGAAACCCTCTGGAGTTCTTGCCTGGTGATGACAACCTAGTTCTTTGGACAGATCTCTTGTATTTTAGGAGTTATCAGTTTTGATTGGGTAATCCTTTGGTTTAGGCTTTCACTGACTTCAGCTTCCATGAGTCTTAGTCCAGGTTGCTAATCACTGTTCTGTTTTGTTTTGTCTTCTTGTTTGAAATACACTTACATAATCTGTTTTACTCCTCAGGCTAATTTAAAACATGAGCAAGGAGCTCATGGATAAACTCAAAGGGAAGAAGAAGGTACACTAAGTGTGGAAATATTATTTCCACTTGGGAAGAATATAGGAATGTTGTCAGGGCCTGTGGGGATGCAATGAGAAAGGCTAAGGCCCACTTGGAATTTGATCTGGCAAAGGAAGTCAAGGATAGAAATGTTTTTCTAAGTATGTCAGTAGTAAAAAGAGGACTAGGGAAAATATGGATACGCTATTGAATGAGATGGGTTTCCAGGTAACACAGGATGCTGAGAAGGAAGAGATACTGAACGCCTTTTTTGCTTCAATCTTTACTACTAAGACTGCTCCTCAGGAATTCCAGACCCTGGAGGTAGGTGAGAGAGTCTGGGGAATGGAAGACTTCCCTTTGGTCTAGCAGGATACAGTCAGAGACCATCTAGCCAAAATCAATGGACACAAATCCATGGGCCTTGATGGGATGCATCAGCATGTGCTGAGGGAGCTAGCATAGGTGACTGCTGAACTGCTCTCTATCATCTTTGAAGGGTCTTGGAAAACAGAAGAGGTCCCTGAAGTCTGGAGGACAGCCAGCATCACACCGGTCTTCAAAAAGTGCAGGAAGAAGCATCCAGACAATTACAGGCCAGTCAGTCTCACCTTCTGTGATGTCATACTGGCTGGGTAGATGCAGAATGAGCAGTGGATATTGTGTACCTTGACTTCAGCAAGGTGTTTGATGCTGTCTCACATAGCATCCTTGTAATGAAGCTTAGAAAGTGTGATAGATGAGTGAACAGTGAAGTGGGCTGAGAACTGGCTGACTGGCAGAGCTCAAGGGTTATATTCAGTGGCGCAGAGTCTAGTTGGCAGCCTGTAACTAGTGGTGTTCTCCAGGGGTCAGTACTTGGTCTAGTCTTGTTCAACATCTTCATCAGTTAGCTGGATGAAGGGATAGAATGCACCCTCAGCAAGCTTGCAGATGAAACAAGGCAGGGAAGAGTGACTGACAACACCAGAAGGCTGTGCTGCCATTCAGCAAGACCTGAACAAACTGGATTGTTGGGCAGAGAGGAACCTGATGAGATTTAATGAGAGCAAATGTGTAATCCTGCACCTGATGAGAAATAACTGTATGCATCAGTATGCCTTAGGGGATGACCTGCTGGAGAGGAGCTCTACAGAGAAGGACCTGGGTGTTAGGTTGGCCATGAGCCAGCAGTGTGCCCTTGTGGCCAAGAAGGCCAGTAGTATCCTGGGGTGCATTTAAAAAGACATGGCCAGCAGGTTGAGGGAGGTGATCCTCCCCATCTACTCTGCACTAGTGAGGCCACATCTGTAATACTGTGTCCATTTCTGGGCTCCCAAGTTGAAAAAAGGCAGGGATCTTCTAAAGAGAGTCCAGTGGAGGGCGACAAGGATGATTGAGGGCCTAGAGCATCTCCTATATATGGGACTCTTCAGCCTGGGACTCTTCAGTCTGGAGAAGGGAAGGCTGAGAGGGCATCTCATAACTGTCTATCAATATCTTAAGTGTGTGAGTCAAGTCAATGGGGATGCACTTGTTTCAGTGGCAAGCAACAATAAAACTAGCGGCAACAGGCAGAAACTGGAACACAGGAAGTTCTGTAGTAATGCAAGTAAGAACTTCTTTACTGTCAGAATGACAGAGCATTGGAACAGGCTGCCCATAGAGGTTGCGGAATCTCCTTATCTGGAGGGCCACAGAGATGATAAAGGGTCTGTAGCACCTCTCTTATGAGGAAAGGCTGAGTGACCTGGGTCTGTTCAGCCTTAAGAAAAGAATACTCAGAGAGGATCTGATCAGTGTCTATTAACACGTAAGGTGCGGGAGGCAAAAGGAGGAGGCCAGACTTTTCTAAATGGTGTGTGGCGATAGGACAAGGGGAAATGGCCACAATCTGAAGTATACAAAGTTCTGCACAAACATGTGTAAGAACTTCACAGTAAGGGTGACATAGCACTGGGATGGGCTGCTCAGAGAGGTTGTGGAGTCTCCTTCTCT
>JAOWBP010000001.1:22576257-22591774 GCA_028571105.1 Tragopan temminckii | reverse complement strand
GGAGTCTCCTTCTCTGGGGACGTTCAAGACCCGCCTGGATGCCTACCTGTGCAACCTGGTCTGGGGAGTCTGCTTTGGTAGGGAGGTTGGACTTGATGATCTATAGAGGTCCCTTCCAGCCCCTAAGTTCTCTGATTGTTTTTCTGTGATTCTGTGAAATATTCAAGACCCATCTGGATGCCTACCAGTGTGAACTGCTGTAGGGACTCTACTTTCACAGGGTGTTGGACTCATTGACATCTTGAGGTCCCTTCCAACCCCTACAATTCTGTGATCCTGTGATGTTTCCTCAAATTCAGAAGAGTGCAAGGCTTTAGCCCAAAGCAACTGCTGCTTTTGTTTACCACATATTTAAGTTATGAAAGAAAGTGTTACACATTCTTACTGTGGTGTGAAATAGCCTTTGCTATAAACACTGCTTTAAGTATCAGAATTGTATCTTGAGTTTTTACAGAAAGTTTTTGTGACATCAAGCTGCTGCTGTAGTTGCAGCTAAAGAATTCACAGGTTTAGTTAAAGCATTAAAGTCTGTTTAGTTTTTTATTTCCTTTGCTGCAGTCTGAGTGTTGACTTGCAAGCTAAATACTTGTTTTGCTTTGCAAAGCCTTTTACCTCTAGACAAGTGTAGCAATGAAGAGTGAGCTGGCAAGTGGGCTCATGTGAGTTGCACAGAATAAAGACCAGAACCGCAAAACTGCCGGTGATTTTGCTGCAGTCTTTGAACCCTAACTGCTGTCTCCAACAGTAGGCTCAAACAAGGACAAATGCTATCTTTAAAATGTGCTAGCTGAAGCACCAGTATAGGAATATTTCAGGCTGTATTGCAGCAGGGGAGCTAGCCAAGGTGGATGTCATGCCGAGACATTATGGTGACTGTGATGTATTGAGAGAGACTAAGGAATGAGTCTATCTAGGTTAGAGTGCAGCTCGCTAAAATAGCTGACAAGGCTATGTAATAAAAAACAGATATCGTCTTTTGCAAAAACACAGTTTTGCCAAAAGAATTACCGAGCAGAGGAAACAGGAAAGACAGTCTGGAGTCAAAACTCAAGATAGTAGGAAAGGCAATTTCATTATAAGTTCTTGGGGTTATCTTTAAGATTTTTCTTTAAAAAAGTAAAAACCCCAAACCTACTTTTTGAAAATGTACACTTTCTACCATGACACCAACCTTGTGTTGCTGTCATGTTTATGTCCATTCTCCTGTCATGTGACATTTAGTTTTAGGTAAAGAGGCTACAGTTCTATCCTGAATAGCAGTCTTCACAAGAAGTGGAGGAGGGACAAAGAGATGTTTAAAATACAGAGCTGTACCAATTTCCTAGGATGAGTTGCTTCTATTATCTTCAATTTTTCACAAGCTTAAGCTGGGATAAGTTTCAAGAAACTGAAGGTATGTGCTGAAAGAGATTGAGATGCTAGTCTGATACGGCTCACTGCACCATCTGAAGGACTTACAGAGCAGTTAACAATAGTGTTAGCATGTCAGTACCTACATGGTTGGAATTCAGTAGGTGCTCTCTCCCTATTTGAAGTTCTATATTCAGTGACTTTTATCAGGCACTTTGGAACTTTGCCCATCCTCCACAAGGTTTTGAAGAACTAACAGTCAGGAATTGTTTTATCTAATTCCATAATGACTCTTCAGTAAATTCCATAAGATTTGAATATATACAACAAAGGTTAAACCCTTTTTTAGGTTTTGTTTATCTGCTTCTTTTAAATGCATTTTGTTTATATTCTTAATGTAATTAACCTTCTCTGCAAAGACTGAAGTCCTAGAATTGGAGACATTCCTGTTTTTGTCTATAGTTGGTCTCTTACTGCCTTAAGGAATAAGGTAGTTTGCTGCTTTTATTTGCTGTTTACTTCTAATGGATGAGGAGGGTGATGTTTTCTGCTACTGCATTTTACTGTGTTAGCCTGTCTTAATCTTCTTTTGTTCCTCTTAGTTCCAAAAAACTTTATGTCCAGGTTCAGGTTGGTAGTAGTTCAGTGTATAGTTAAGTCTACACAGTAGTTAAGCTTATAGTGTGTAGTAGTTCAACCTACATAGTATTTCATCCTATAGTATACATCTTCTGCAATTCGCCATTCTTTTTCCTTTCCATCATCTTTGCATAGTTATTTATTTTTTGTCATATAGTGAAAATCTTACTCTCTTTTCAAATTGAGTCAGCTTCTTGAACAAGCAGTAAGAATGTCTTCCACATCAGTGTCACAGTGCCCTTCAAAATGACCTGAGTCGTCTGTCCCATCACTGATTATAGCCTCTTGATGTGTAGATTCTAGTCTCTATCCATTCAGCATCTAACTCAACTCAGGAAGAGACGAGAGGAAGCATCTGAGAACAAGAGGGACAGCTAAGGAAGCAGTCCGTTACAGATATTCCAATTAGTCTTTGCCACTGGTTATTTAGAGCTCTGCAGTCAAGGCTGGAATCTAGGGTGTAAGAAATGAAAAAGTCATTTTGCCTATTTCTGAGAGGCAATTTGCCATATAAAGCAAGTCAGGAGACTGAAGGTAGTGGAGACAGATCTAGAATACTCTTAATTTCTACACCAGGGGGACAGCCTCTCTTAGATGAT
Source organism: Tragopan temminckii (assembly GCA_028571105.1). Taxonomy (NCBI): domain Eukaryota; kingdom Metazoa; phylum Chordata; class Aves; order Galliformes; family Phasianidae; genus Tragopan; species Tragopan temminckii. Next base: position 22,589,186 of record JAOWBP010000001.1, on the reverse strand, counting down.
GGTAAATCATTGCCCCATTGTTTTATCTGTTTCCCAGAAGCAGGCTTCCGTGACATCATCCTTCATTTTGTAATCTTTGATATGCAGTTCTGTCTGTCCAGCCAGCAGGGCTCTGTTTATGAAGCTCCAGGACTATGTATGAATTTTCAAATTCACTGCATTATAAGGGAAAGCACGAGAAGTAGTCAGCAAACACATCTATGTTGTTGGTGTGAGGGCTGATTTCAAAGGTATTGAGTGCTCTCTGGGCTGCAGGTCCTATCCTGACAAATACATTGTATTTCCTTGTACCTTAAGCTCTTTCCTGAAGCACTTCTGGGGCAGGTGTCTGATAATGTTAAAGAAAAGGCACCCTGCATGAGGTGCCATTGAAGAGGATTCAGTAATGATTACAGATTTTTTTTTTTCTGTACTCAGGAGGCAAGAGAGTAATGTTTGAAGTGGCAGAATTGAACTCAGGGATCTGTAAGGAGAGAAGATAAATATAGAAGTTAGGACGGAGGTCGTTGATAGACTGCTATGATTGCATGTCTTCATACAAGTATAAAGTTTCTGACAACATAATTCTTTATATATGTATATTTTTTTTCCCAGCAGCCACAAGCACAACCTGAAACTCATCAGCCAGTCTTTGAGGAAACTGTAGGCACAAAAACAAATCTAAATCTCTTACTCTAAAAACAGTTTATCCTAAAGGTATATATAATTGTCAAACTTGGCGTGTGTTTAGAGTCTCAGATCTCACCAGTCCCAGTATTTGTCACTGAGTGCTGTTGGTTTTGTGGGTTGTTTTTTTTTTTTTTTTCATTGGCAGTAAAGTATATAAGCAGCTTCTTGTGATATGTCAGCATGATTCTTTTATTTTGTTGTGTTACTTTTTTTTAAACCAGAATATGTTTCACCTGGTTCCTTTGCCTACAGCAGTAGCTAATTTCTCTGAACACACAGCAGGGAAGTGTAACTCTTACTTAAATTGGAAGAAACTAGAACTAAAGCCTCACACTGTGTATTTGAGAGATCACCTAGGAGGGCTTGATAAAATATGTATTCTTCTAGTCTCTATCTGTTGTTATTCAGATCCAAATTCACACCCACTTGCTGCCTCTTGCAGTATCCTATTTCCCAGGCAGACAGTCTGATTTCAGTAGTATTAATGAGTCAGTTATCATAACAGCAGAGAGTGTGGCTTGTAATTTTGCACTCTTTGGAGCAGAGAGTGTGGCAGCATGTTCAGTGCAGCAGGACTCTGCTGATTCAGATGTTTGCGTGCTTCACACTCAAACCATTGGGAAGTTTCCTCTTCAAAGAAGCATCTTCAGACAAACTACCTCCTCAGGGGATGTATAGTTTATAAAAAGCTTTAATTGGAATTTCTGTAAAATGTTAATTTGCATAACGTACTATCTTTCTAGCCTCTTGCCTAGAGAGTTTAAGAGCAGAGGACCAAAACTGGCAAGACAGATGCCAACAAGAATCCTGAAACTTCAGAATTGTCTTTCTGTAGTCCAACCCAGTGCTGAAATATTTGCATAAAGCTATGTATGCTTCATTCTTTGGACTAGAGATTTTAGTCTGTCTTGTCAGAGTTTAGGGCAGTAAACTTTTTTTTCTCCAGAACATCTTAAAAATGAAGATATACTGCTGCTGGTTCCATTTTACAGGCTGAACTGCAGATTCCAGTCTTTCACTTCACAAATGGTTCCTGGACTGAGAACAATAAGTTCTCATCTCGTTGCAATTCACTGCATGATCTTGTCCCAAACTGTGCAGTGTAATCTACCTCTAGCTTACAGCTAGAGAAGTATGCCCCGCCTTAATTTCTTTCCTCTCAGAAGTGCTGTGTTTGTAAAAGACACAGGATTTTAGAGAAAGAAGTAATGGTTTTTGTCAGACCAACTGATGTACTTGGAAGAAACAGGCAGACCACCAGTTTCTCAAGGTTGCCCACAAGCAGCAAAGCTTGTGCAGGGTGCTCATTGTGAATAGTTGTTCTATGTAATAGACCAGAGCTATGCATTTAAAAGGCAAATTGTTTGTTAGTAAAGAATTGTACGCTAACATGCGGTGGTCTGCAAGCAGTAAAGTAAGACAACTTAGCACCTCAGTTACAGTACAGGATGGAGAGAGGGGTAGAAGGATCAGAAAAGTCTTATGTGTCTCAAAATTAATTGTCCTGAGTCCCTGGCTTTTGATTCCAATGGAGCTGGTTCTCAATCTTACCTTTTGAAGGTATATCTTAAATGCATTTTGAAATATAGACAAGAAACAAAATAATTGTTTAGGGAAAAGTGCTTACTAGCTTAACTATGCATTTTTCATCTCTGATTATCAGTGTGAATTCTTGCTGATGCACAGTGCTTAAGCACTTCTGGAAGAAAAAAAAAACCTGGTAATTTCATCCAAAATATTGCTTCCAGTGAGAGGAACAGGCACATTTTTCAGAAACATTTTAAATTACCACCTCCCATGAGCAAGACTGAACTCCTCATAACCTCAGACTGAGCGTCAGAATGTGTGCGGCATTTTTTAGACTCTAGGTTACAAATTTTAATGCAAATGATCAAATTTCTTTTGTATTAACAGCTTAGAGTGGTGATATGTTTAAAGATAATTGTCCTGCTATAAACACTTGTACATCCTTACTATGTTCTTTTTGCTTGATTTTATTTTTCTTTTTTTTTTTTTACTTAAAACACAGCAGAGATATGATCTTATAATTTGTCTGGATTGGTTCTTTATGGTAGATCAGCCATATACTGAAAACCATATAACTGCAAGCTGTAGAAGAGTTTGTGCCCACAGAGAAAAATGGGAAATGGATTAATGGCTGTTTCACAAGTAGTTTGACAGTCTTCAGTGAAGTAATGCATTTTTTTTAGTGTATCATACAGTGTGATGGGAAGATTGAAAAATGAATAGCTGACAGAACTGCTGAGAAAAGATAAAAAGAGATGGGCATCAGCAATTATTCATCAAACAGTATCAATATTGTACACTAATTGCCTGAAATCAGACTTTGGCATTTGAGTCACTTACTGTTCTAGTGTTTTGGAATATCTTCTCTGCCTGTACTCAGCTCTTATTCGCTGTGGAAAAATAAAATTAACATATGTTCAGTTTGTTATCTGTTTGCCTTTTCCTTGAGTAACTTTGTCTTCTTATTCTCTGATACTTTGATATGATACAGTGTCCTAAAAACTTTTGGAAAATCCTCGTGGCTGAAATGTTTTTAGTTTTGTTTTTTTTTCTTAATATAACAAATACAACATTACAGTTCTAACAATTTGGAAACTGGTGTAGGTAATAAAGTAAATCCTTCATTTCTTGCCTCACAATTTGAGTTCAAATTTGGTTTAAATTTTGAAGCTGAGCACCTTTCCTTAGAAAGACCATAGAAGTTTCATACAAAACTCTAATTGCTATATCCCATCAAAGTACTAGGAATGGAGTTAAAGGCTGTTTGGGAGTGTCATTAGGGAAGAGTACTGTACTTTATTTGAGCCACTGCTTTCAATTCCTCACCTCTGCAAGTGCCAGAATTGGTGTCTGTCTTAGAAAGTACCTGCTAGCAATGAATGATATGAACAAATGATAAAAGGAGCATCTACACTGGAAAATATTTTTTAAATTCCACCAAAAAAATTTGTAAAGCAGTGGTGCTCTGTTAGACAAGGCCTCTTAGCTGCCAGGCATGCTTGTGTAGGGGGAAACCAGAAGGGTGAAGAGCAGAGTAAGAAGAGCAGCATCTGACTGAAGGATGCAGTGCTATTCTCATTCCCCCTCAGGCATAGCTGTGAATCGCAGCTCCCCAGAGCTCCAGTAAGCCGTTTGTAGGGAGTGGGAATCCGCAGTTATGCAGCCAAGTGTCAAGTACTGTAGAACACTTCTTCTTTCACAGTAGAGTACAATTAGTAAGCTGTGATAAAATGTCATTAATGGGTGAGGAAGTTGCTGTCCTAACACTCAATTTGTATGTGATATCTTTTGATTTCCTTATAGACTGTTTCTAGTGTATTTTGCAAGTTGTATAAACTACATGCCAATGCCTTCAAATTCGAGGTTAGCAAAATTGTATGAGACATCCTGCTAAGTGGAAAGAGGCAACAGCTCAGAGTACCAGCAAAAGCTCCAGTTCTCACTGCTGTGCTATGGGATGCTTACTGCCCATGTGGAGCACGGATATTCCTACTTAATTGCATCTCTGCTGAAAGACTCTCACAAGACATGTTATGCTCCACTTATCTTTTCCAGCAGTCTTTTTTTTATTTTATCATTTTTTGTTTATTTGTTGACATTTTGAATAACAGTGCAGGATGTCTGAGGATATGGTCTGGAACTTGAGTAGGTACTGCAGAACATGACTCCAACAAAAAAGACATGTCTTGTGTAAAATGAATTAAAAAGCCCCAGAATTTGCATCTGAGGAGTTGACAGAATCTTAGCTGATGTGCAGTAGCTAAAACACTTGAATATTTTGATTGAATACGGGCTGTAAAATGTCTAAGACATGGTACATTCTTTCCTCACATTTGTTATGGGCTTGAGGACAAACAAAACTCAGGTATGATATGATACTTTGCTCTCCAGCAAGTGTTACTTTAATCCTTCTGCCCTGTGCTCAATGCAGCCTTCTGCTCTTCCAAAAAAAAAAAAGCAGTTATCACATTTTGGTCAACACTTGGCTGATCATGAGCCAGTGGTGTGCCCAGGTGGCCAAGAAGGCCAATGGTATCCTGCCTTGTGTCAGAAATAGTGTTTCCAGCAGGAGCAGGGAAGTGATCATTCCTGTTTTCAGCCCTGGTGAGGCCACACCTTGAGTACTGTGTTCAGTTTTGGGCCTTTCACTTCAAGGAAGACATTGAGGCCCCTGTGTCCAGAGAAGGGCAACAAAACTGGTGAGGGTCTGGAGCACAAGTCTTATGAGGAGCGGCTGAGGGAATTGGGATTATTTAGTCCGGAGGAGGTTCAGGGAAGACCTTATAGCTCTCTACAACTACCTATAAGGAGTTGTGATGAGGTTGGTTGGCCTCTTCTCCCTCATAACTAGCAATAGAACTAGAGGGAATGGCCTCAAGTTGCATGAGGGTAGATTCAAGTTGAATGTTAGGAAAAAATTTTCCTCCTAGGGAGTGGTCAGGTGCTGGAATGAGCTGCCCAGAGAGATGGTGGAGTCACCATCCCTGAAGGTGTTAAGAAACATTTGAATGTTGTACTGAGGGACATGATTTAGTGAAGAAATATTGGTGATATTTGGACAGTTGGACTGGATGATCTTGGAGGTCTTTTCCAACCATGGTGATTCTATGATTCTATAATTTATTTGCCCAGCATCAGCCTCCTGAAATCCCTCAGTGCCGTGGTAGGCTGACTTGCACAACCAAGCAACTTCCAGCCACTCTTGTGTTGCAGCACGTACGTGGGCCTTCAGTGCCAATGGTTCAAGCTTTCCTCTTTTTCTCTTCTTTTTTTTTATTTTTCTACCTGCTATGGAGTTTATCCACTGGACATAGCTTAATGTGAACTTACACACAGACTGTAGGCCAATTTGGGTTTTAATCCACACAAAGCAGTATTGAAGAGGTAGGTCAGAAACACAAAACCTCACTATTGCAGGCTTGAAGGAGATAGAGAGATTGAGAAAATCTCCTAAAAAATTCAGTCAGGATCCCAAATGTTGGAGAGCAGACATTAGCGTGTCTGCATAGCACAGAAAATAAACACGTTACCAGCTGTCAGCTCTTAAAACATAAGCACAAGGCTGTGTACTGTTAGGCTGAAGATGTGCAAAATTGTAATCCAAACACTGACTCCTTCGTGTCCCAGATGATCAAGGCCTTTCCATCTGAAGTGTAAGGTAACCCGTCAGTAGAAGCATGTCATTTGCTGTGTGATTTTGTTTCTGTTAGGAAAATTGTGGTCAGCTGTTGTGAAGTGTCTAGCCAATTGCTCTAAGTTAAACAAGGCTAGTGGTAAAGGTGATTAATCAGCTTCTCCTTTCCTAAGAGTTTATTGCGTGCCACAGCTCCTTGCAGAAACCACCATCCTTTGTCGTCATTCTTTGTCAGGAAGAGGTCTACTAGACTGCCTGTGATTAGATGTGTAAAAGGAACATGATCATTCCACTGGGGTTTATGTGGTTACCCAGAAACTTGCTCACTGATAGCAGAGATAAATCTAAACCTACGAAGAGACAATGTATGTTATGTAAATAATCATTTAAATAGCTGCGTGAAATATCTCCGTGAGTTGTATTTCCTCCCACAGAACTTGCATAATACTAGGAGAATTTTACCAGAACTTCACTGGAGCACACGTTGCATTTGGAAAAACTACTGTTTATTTTGTGAGGAAATTCCCCCTGCTCCAATACTAACCTCAGGTTTCTGTTAGCAAATTTTCATTTTGTATGATCATTGATAACAGTAAGGATAAATAATACTTACGTGATAAAATGATTATTATTTTTTATCTGAATAACTGTATCTTTTTTTTTCATAGAGAGAAATTCTAGAACAGCAACAACGAGAGAGATATGACACAAGTTTTCATAGCGTGTGTATGTTCTGTGATCAAGAATTCACAGGAAATAGGTTTGTTTATCGATCTGTTTGCTTTTAGTTTATTTCTTCACATCTGCTCAGCTTTTTTGTTTATGACTTTAACATTGTCAAGCCAGTTAGTACCTAATGGTAAGAGTCATAGGCTAGAATTCTTTTGGGGTTATTGTTTAGGTATTTCTTTGAACTGCAATTTTAAGCGGACTCTTCCCACTTCTCAGTCCTTTAATTATTCCAGTACAACTTTGTGTAATTATATGGTAAGCTGGAGATGAGAACAAAACCATTCTGAAGAGAGAGTTTTTCAGCAGTTGTTTTGGTGTCCAGAAGAGCAGTTTAGCCAGTATGGATGATAAAAAAATACATTTATCTAGTAACACATTTTCCTGTTTACATTCACACTGGTTTGGCAATGTCTAAAGCTAGAATGAAAAACAGAATCACAGAATCACAGAATGGCCAGGGTTGGAAGGGACCTCAAGGATCATGAATCTCCAACCGCCTGCCACAGGCAGGGCCATCAACCTTCCCATTTAATACTATACCAGGCTGCCCAGGGCCCCATCCAATCTGACCTTGAACACCTCTAGGGATGAGGCATCCACAGCCTCTCTGGGCAGCCTGTTCCAGCACCTCACCACTCTCATAGTGAAGAACTTCCCCTGATATCCAACCTAAATCTTCTCTCCCACAGCTTAAAACCATTTCCCCTTGTCCTGCAGTTATCTACCCTTTCAAAGAGTTGACTCCCCTCCTGTTTATAGGCTCCTTTTAGGTACTGAAAGGCTACAATTAGGTCACCCTGCAGCCTTCTTTTCTCCAGGCGATTAGATTGAGAATAGATTGAGAATGGAGTGGTTTGCAGCACTGGTCAAGTACCAGCAGAAGCTGCATTCACTTTTTTGTACACAGTTTCAGCTGGAGAAACTGAGTATTGTCCCTGAATGTTTGACTGCATGGGTAGCTCTGGTAGTCTGAAAATATAGAACCTGTGGTCATGTCCCTACAGATCTCCCCTGTTTGGAGCGAGTATCCTATTCTCTTTACCAACAGATTTAGTGAACTTCAGATCATTCAGCACCCAAGATCATTGCTTTCTGCTTACTCTTGGGTCTGACAGACAAACTATGTGATTTGAAAATTGCATTTGGCCTGTGATGAGAGGAAGGTTCAGCAGTGTCTCTGCTTGGATTTTTCTCTAGTCCCTAAAAGCAGAAGCTGATGAATAGAGATGTCAGACACCAAAGTAATGAACCAGTGCACTTCTATTAGAAGAATATCTTACTGTAATGTTCGCTGTGTTAGTTCATGAACGCTTTTGAGTGCTCTTTGTGTTGCTAGTGCTGCATGAAGCAATATTGCTATAGAAGAATATCACCCAAGAAACTGTTTTGTTAGCCAGCATAGAGAAAACTAACAAATGGCTTTTTAGAATGTTTCTTAAGGCTGTTGTTTGAAACGTGTGATTTGCTTATTCAAATTAATAAACGAGGTTTGCTAAGAAAGGGTCAAAATAAAATTGTGTTGTAATTTTCATTAAAGGATTATATGGTATGCGTGCAGATTAGCCAGTTGAAATCTCACTGAACATATAGTAAATCTGAAGTTGAATACTTCCTATTTGTTGTTGTTGTTTTTTTTTTTCTAGCTGTGGCAGCAACACTGTTATTGTTTATTTAATGTTGACTTTGCGCTTTTAGAGCAGCTGGCATATTTTGAGTCACTAACTGCGTAATTCTCATGTATATTCAAAAATACATAATGTTCTTTTTGAATGTCTTTTTTAGATCTGTCCTTCTCAATCATATGGCAAGAGAGCATGCTTTTAACATTGGGCTGCCAGATAACATTGTGAATTGCTATGAGTTTTTGGCTGTATTACAGGAGAAGCTTGACAAGTAGGTTTGTTTTTTGTTGTTACTGTATTTAAATGGACTTGAGTGATATTTTTTTAATTTAACCTTGGAATTAAGTTGGGTTTAAATTAATTCAGTATTCATGGTTAGTCAAGAAGAAACTAAGAGAGAATGTAACTTTTGCATGGTCATCTTAGAACACTATGATTTATCAAAAGCTAATTCATACTACTTTGTAGTACGTGTTGGCTGGAATAATAGTTACAGGCAGTGCTTTAGTTACTATGTGTTACAGTTTCCACTGATGTCAATAGTAGCATACACCTTTTTCTCATAACTGCTAGAGTCAATGATCTTCTTTATAACTGTAACCATCTTTTTGTTAAACATCTCTTTAATCACTTAATATAGAGTTCTTGTGCCAATGATCTCTTTATATATATGAGATGTTTGATCTGTCCAATCGCTACTGCTTTCAGACTATATCCCAGAGCAGAAGGGGAAGGCCAATCAATGTACATGCTGATTCAGAGGCATGTAAATCTGAGATGGCTGAAGTTAAAAAGAGAAGAACTTCTTTAGAGAACTTTGATAGCAAAGACCAACAAACAGTTAACTTTGATTTTTTTTCAAGTGTATATGTGCCCTTTATGGATTTAATAAATGGGACAGGCAATATGAAGTATGCCACTAATATAAATTGGACTCTAGCAAAACATGTACTTCCTTAAGACTGAAACTGCTGCTTTAAGAAGCTTACTAGATTTTAATACAATCTGTAACTAAAGATTCTAGGAGAAATTTGCGTAAATCTTAAACTTCGAAATTAGCAGCAACAGAACAGGGATGTGTGAAAACTGCAATGTGGAAGTTAGATTAAGCATCCTTCCAGATGAATTTAGGATCCCTGGCACGTACTTCTGCAAAAAAGAAAGAGATTCAAAGGACAGAAATGGCAGTGGTGATCCCTAATTTACAGTGTTTGGCCTATCAAAGAACATGCAGTCATGACAGATACAGGTAAAATTCCTCTAGAAATGAACATATTTTAAGAATATCTTTTATGCTATGATTAGTGTTTCCTAATACGCCTCCGTATAAGATACCAATGAATCACAGCTTTACTCTTTATCAGGAGGAGTTCAGAGTATCATTTGGATGGAGGTTTTTGAAAGCCAACTAAGTCTAAGGTTAATACGCACACTGAAGTTCCTTCCAAAGCAATGAAAAGCCACTCCTCTCCTACTGCTAAGAATAGACTTAATAGTTGTTCTAGTAGAATAGTACCTGAAAATACTTTCTAGAGCAGAAAAGTCTCATTTTAGACAACCATGACTACACTGTATATACTGGGGAAAAAAGCATTACATACATTTCCTGGGAATGCCTTACACAAGCAGATCATGCTCTTAATTGTTAGCAGATAGAAGTAAGCTGCTTTTGAAACATATTTTCTGCCACCAGACCTACAATCCATCAGCAAGGCACTAGTCAGATTTTTAGACTGCAAGTACAATTAGAACTCAGAATTTCTTGAATAGCCTAAACTTTACAACAATTCTTGAAGGTTTTCTTTTACTGCTATAAGAAGAAATGATTGGCTCAAATTTAGTTAAAGTTGGAATCCTACTACGTTGCTTTCAGCCTCTCAATGTAATTCATTATTTCACCATTAGGAATTTTAATGGTTCAACAATTCTAGGGCTGTACCCACTTTGTTCATGGTCATGGCCAAGAGCACCCACCTGGTATTCTGTTATTTATGAGCTGTCCAGTTCAGGGAACGGTCACATCGGGGCCTACTGTGGTTCTTAAGGCTGAGAAAGACTTCAGTTCAGTGTATCCGTCACAACTAGCTAGAAGCTCAAGATCTACAACCATTAAACAAGGACATTCCTTTAACCTCGGTGCTCTGCTGTTTCTCTGCTGGAAAAAAAAATGGCTGTTGTCTATTTCAGGGATAGGTGTCCATTTAGACTAAAGTGCAGATTAGTATCCTCATAGTCCACTGTCTGAGAAGAGAGAGTACTTAATGCTGTTTAGGCTTGACTTCAGGTACCAGCTGATACTGTAGGAGAGAACAATTCTTTTAAAGGACTTTGCTTGCAGTAGAGAATTTAAGACAGTGGATATACTTCTCTTGTGTTTGCTCTGGAGGACATACTGTAGTAAAGTTCCCATTTGTTAATGAATATTTTCAGTTTCTTAAGTAACATATAAATATAAGTATATAAATTAAAATATAAATATAGATATATAAAGTTTGAGTAGTATTAATAAATTTGATTTGTCTGGATTGCAAAGCCTGTTGATCACCCTGGCAAACTTTTTTTCAGCCACCCTCTTGGGTTAGAAGTATAAAGCTCTGTTTAGCTAGTTTAAATTGTTCTTGAAGATATTTAGCATGTTCAGGGTTGCTGCTGTTTTGTTTTTTTCTTCCTAAATTTCAATGCAACAATTACTCATGGGTTGGATTCCAGTGTAAAGGCATTCCAAGCTGAGTGTTGATTTCTTAACCAATCAGTAGCCCTCCCATGTCCTGCTGGGGTGATTTTGGTAAAGCAGCCTTTTCCCTCATTTTACTTGTGGAGCAAACAGTAAACTTTTTTATTATCTGTACTTTCATTTTCTGAAGCTTTTGTTAGGTGCTGTGTTACCTGCATGTATGATGACTCTACTGTGATCTAAGATGAGGTTTTTTGCAAATAAATTAATTTTCCTTTTCATTTAGCTTGCTTTCAGAATTAATCTTACTGTATACATCTCCATCTCATTTAAGGGTATTATCTTGTACTATTTTTAATGTGTTGACCTTTTTGTTTTAGTTTGCAGTGTTTGTACTGTGAAAAAGTCTTCAGAGACAAAAACACACTTAAAGATCACATGAGAAAGAAGCAACATCGCAGAATCAATGCCAAAAACAAAGAATATGACAGATTTTATATCATTAATTACTTGGTAAGAGGTTCTATAAATCAACTAAAGAGCTGCAGACAATGTCTTGTTAAAAGTGAGTAATTGCATTTCAGCAATTAGTGAAAAGGTCAAAAATCAAGTCAAGGACTCTTAAGAAATATGCTCATTTATGGTGTGATAATCTGGATAATTGTTAAACTAAGGAACGGTAAACATTTGTTGTTGAGAATTGATTCTGAGAGATGCAAGAATGCAGCTTGAAGAGACACTAATCATCATGTCATTAGTGCTCAGTTTTTGCTTTAAGTATCAGAAGGGAAAATGAGATAGAGTAATGAAATAAATGAAGATCTTACTTGAATGCTATTGGCTTTGAGCTTGTTTTCTACAAACCTTAGTCTGGAAGTGCTCTTCAGAGTATAAATTAGATGCAAAGAGGAGGAAAATGAAAGATACGGAGATGAAAGAAAAAGTTTTTGCTCTTAGCCTCCAGGTAGATGTATGCTTTTAGGTAATACTATTTTTTATCTCACATCTGTGAGAGTGTGTATGCATGTGCGTAACAAATTTTCACTTGCTGTCTTCAGCTCTTGAATACAAGAGATGCTTCAAAAGCTTCTGCACTCTCCTGGAAATAACTATATTTCACCTGAACTAGTCTGTGTGCCACCTGCATGTATTGATATCCAGGTTATAAATGAATTTTCCAGGCATTTCTGACTGTTTTACCTTCTCTTTCCATTTAATCTCTCGTTGGGTTTTACTCCAATCAAGAAGTTGGATATTTAAAGCTCTGCCAAGTCCCGCCTACCTTAGGTGGAGTGAATTCCCTTTGTGATCCTGTATATCTTCCTTCCAAAGATCAGTGATATGAAACTTTCATTTTTCTTTCCAGAAATGTGAATACCACTTTAAAAACTTTAAACTTCTTTAAAAACTAATCTATATTTGCTGCATAGTGGTGAAAAAGTTATGAAGTTCTGCATGTCGGATGTTCTCAGTTTCTCAACAGAACTTAGTAGTCACTTCTTCCTTGAAAGTTAACAGACTCAAATTTAATGTTTTAATTGTTTTAAGTGATTTTAATAGCTTTATTCTTCTCTATTAGTTCTGTAATCTTATGTCTTCAGAATGCAGCATCCTCTTTAAATTCCCTTCCATCTGAAATTTGCATTTCAGTTCAGCTTTGCATCTGTCCCAGCTTTGATCAGGAAATTGAACCAGAAGCACAGAGAACTGTGTGATACGCATTCAGAAATTTTAGAGACAGGCAGGGAGGTTATAACATCACAGAGGACACAGTGGGCTATCCCACGTTCATAATCAGAATAGCCCAGAGTAAGTACAACAACGTTAATGTTCATATATCTAATCTCTTTTCCCATTCTTCCCACTTGCTCCAAAGCAAGTGACCTTGTCTATGCTGTCTACTGTGAATGATCTGTGGCCTACACACTTCCTGAACCATGTCGCAGTATTCTTTGAGTAGTGCTTTTGGCTGTCCCTGGCAGCGTTCAAGAGGCGTCTGGATGAGGAGCTACGAGATATGGTTTAGTTTGTGGTAGCAATGGTAATGGGAGGATGGTTGGACTAGATGATC
>JAOWBP010000001.1:22559784-22569840 GCA_028571105.1 Tragopan temminckii | reverse complement strand
AGTATTTTGTTTCTGTGGATTTATTTCTTGTGCTGTGAAAGCAGAATCTGTAGTGCTCTTTCACAAAATGTCTCTTCTCTTTTCCATAATTAATTTTTTTTTTTTTAATTCTTAATCATAAGAGACTGGTCTGACTGGGAAGAGCACCCTGTGTGTGCAGTTTGCCTGTTCTGTGAACAACAAGCAGACACCACAGAAAAGCTGCATCTTCACATGCAGGTAAGACTTGTGGTGATGGTTTCATACTGATGCTCCACCACACCACTCTCTCATTTCCCCCTCTTCAAAAACATAGGGGGAGAAAATGCAATTGAAAAGGGCTCAAGATAAGGATATGGAGATCACTTGTCAATTACCATCATGGGCAAAACAGCCTCAGCATAGGGAGATGAATATTATTGCTTGTTGCTAACAGGCTGATGCAGTGAGAAACTGAAACAAACTAAAAACACCTTCACCAGCCCTACATCCTCTTCTGCTCCTCCTCCCGAGTGGCACAGGGGAATGGGGGCTGCACTCAGTCTATATTGCTTCTGTGGTCTCCTCCACATTAACCAAATACTCTTAAATATCAGTTCTTTCATCACTTTTGAATTCAAAAGTAGGATTGTAGTGTCTTTGTTAAGATCAGTTCAGCTGCTTAGCTCTTTCTTTAGTGCAGAACTAAGGCATTGCATCTGTAGCATCTACATCTACAGTATTCAGTTTTACAATGAGACTATGAATAGCTGGTACTTTTAACTATATAGACTGATACAGACAATAAAAAGGTGGGATTTTTAATATCAAAGTGGCTTAATGATTTAATACGTTTGATGGTTAGCATCTGTGTTTCAGTTTTAATATACTAACAGGAGCATTGCTGTTTAACAGAATATGAAAGTTTCTGATGAGAGAAAACATTTGGGGGGTTATACCATGCATTAATGTCTGCATATGTCTGTGTCAGTCTATGAAAAGCTGTGTTTAATATGAACTAGTTGAAATAGCAGAAATTAGATGTTTTTTCTTTTTTCTTTTTTTTTCCCTCCAGAAATCACATGGATTTGACTTTCTTAAAATAAAATCAGAGCTTGGTGAGTAAGAGATGCTGTATTTGTCAGCATTTGCTGTTAGTCTGGAGAAAACCACATCATAAGAATACTGGAAAGCAACTGTATCAATTTGATTTCTGTTTGGGCATCTAACTTTCCCATAACAGATACTGTTTCAGCTGGCTTACAAAAGACAGCAAAACCTCTATTTTTCTGGAACTGTTGTTAGTGCCAAGTATGTGTGCTATTTTCTGTACAACCATTGGATTCTTTCAGAATAGCCCCTACAAATAACTGTTCTGTAAGTCTCATGGCTGGCTGCTGCAGCCTTGGAATAATCGTTACTATTAAGATTATTATTATGCCTGTTAAGACTTGTTTGCAGCTTAGGAGGCTGGGGTCTAAGCTTTGTTTGGCCAGTGTTTGCATTCTGCTGTAGACTAAGAAGAGGCAAGCTGTAATTTTTACAGTAAAATAAGAACTGGTTTCCCTTCATCTAAGAAGAAACATTTGTTCAGTTAGTTAGCAGTGCTGGTTTTCAGTAACCTTTATCAACCTTTATGTTTAAATCAAGAAAGCATTCGTAAATTAAATTTTATATCTCTTAAGTACTGACATGCTGCCCTTTCTCTTAGGTCTAAACTTTTATCAGCAAGTGAAGCTAGTGAACTTCATAAGAAGAGAAATCCATCACTGTCATTGTTACAGCTGCCAGGAGAAATTTCAGTCTAAAGGAGGACTGATAAGTCATATGGAAGAGACAAAACACATTACATTCCTGCCAGCCAGGTCTACCTGGGACCAACCACAGTAAGAGCAAACATCCTTCTTCCAGCATTTATATCGCTACTTGATAATGTCTGTAAAGGAGTAAGCTGAAAGTTCTGGTTTTTACCAGTGCTACAGTGCTCAGAGCTCAGATAATAAGCTGTCTCAAAATGGTTCAGAATTAGAAATCTCTGTTCTGTCTGAAGCTAAAATAAACATGGGGTCCTGCTCTTTTAGTTGCATGCTGGATTCAGCATCACCATGAGTTGTGTCTGCACTGTCAGGTTAGTGTGCAAGAGAAGTTCCTTGCTGCAGAATAGTCCTTTGTGTGTGTTTGCTGTGTCTGGCATGTATGTCACTGATAGTAGAGATATGCTGTGGATACACAGAAACACTAGAAACACTAGAAACAAATCAAATCCCTTCTTTTGCACATCTAATGCAGATATATGTATAGTATCTACCTAATTTGAGCTCTTTATGTGTGGTTTTCTCAGTAGCAAGCGGAGAGAGAGCATAACATACCTCTGATTCAGATCAAAAGCAGGCTTCACAAGCCTAGGGGATGATGCCACAGGGACTGTTCTCACTTGAAAAATCTCAGTTCAGTGTTTGGTGTGGGACAGATCTGGATCTGTGGCTTCAGTCATGACTGTGTGGGGAAGAAATATTGGGAAGGTTTGTTGCTGTCTCTTCTGTATAACTTCTAAGGTCCATGTGTCCGCTGATTTTTTGAGCATGCTGATTACTTGTTGCAGACAACCAGACTTTCTCATTTTTCTTTTTCTTTTTTTTTTTTTTTTAATTTAATCTCATAAAATAAGTCCAGCCTACTTGAACCAGAATATGTGACTATCTAGTAATATTCTATTCTATCACACCTTGTTGCTTCTAGGTATTATTTTCCTACCTATGAAAATGATACACTGCTCTGTACACTGTCAGACAGTGAAGATCTGATACCTGAGGATCAAAGCGAGGATGTTCCTGTTGTAAGTGAAGATATATCCAGTCTAAAAGCTCTCAAACAGAGCAGCATTTTAAACCAGCTACTGTGTGAAGAGAATAGCAGCCATGATAAAAGTTGACCTTGAATGATCTTTGAGTGTTTCTCCTGGAATACAAGAAATACATTCTTTCATTCATATTGAAATATGGTATATATGTTGTCTCTGGGCAAATATTACATGTATGGAAATGCTAAATAAAATTTACATGTAAACTTTTTTGGTTTTATCTTCCTTTAGCTTACAACTTTGTTTTAAAATTAAAGGCTGAATTTTATGCTTGGTTCTTAGAGTACTCCTGGTATTATTCACAAATAATAGGATTTTTCTTCTTTTCTTTCTGAATCTGTCAGAATCAAAGTTCTACTTTAAGGCCATTTTGTAAAAGGCATGAACAATTGAGACAATATGTCTTCACACATGAGCCAATCCATTTTAACTCTTGATAAAGCATATTTTGCTGTTTTTAAACTTAGACTTCTTCAAACTGAATGTGGATCTGCGTAGCTCTATTATTCATTATTAATATATAAGATACATAGCTCCTGTTCTTAAAACTGGCTCAGAAACTTCAGTAAAGCTCTTTCTGGCTCGTAGATATCTGACTGCATGGAATGCTGCCAGTCTGAAGCCTAAAAATGTATTGGAAAACTTCAATCTTGGTAGAATCAAAAATCCAGACTTTAAGGAAGACTTCATCTATGGTCGTGAACTGAGATACCACTATTTTAGAAGATTGTGGACACATAAACCCAAATTAAATCCTCAGAATCTTTATTCAGCTGTCCATTAAAGTTACTGTATTTACGTTAAGACAGAACTTAAAAGTTCCCCAAGTTACAAAAGGTGTTCAGCATGTTCAGAAACACCCCAGTGTTAATAGAGCAAAGCAGCTCATAGCACAGCTCACAGCATAGGATGATCAAAACTAGGTATTCCTGCCTCCATTTTTCCTCTTCAAATTTTATTTATAGTTCCAGAGTTCAGGTTTGGCTTCCTATAAAATGCATAACTGCTTTCAAAACTGGTAGCACATTCCTTTTTCTTCATTAGTCCAATGTGTGTGAGTCTCAGCTCAGTGCCCTCCCCTGCCTGAGAAGATTCAAAGCCATAGCTTTACCTTTGCACACTTCTCTTTACCTGAAATAGATCGCTGTCAATAAGAGTTGTTATTTGTCGTTATATGGTGATTGAGAATTAGATAGCAGTCCTTAGGAGCAGGAGCTAAAGCTCAAATCTTTATGCATGTTCTGGTAAGCTTCCATATCTAGCCTAATTCACCCTGCAATATATTTGGATCAGTTTCTTTTAACTTGTATTGAACTTGCATTCTCCTGGCATTACTCATCACGCACTGGCACTTCTTTTTGCTTCCCCTTTCTTATTTGCTCTTAGACCCAGGTGCTCCAAAGGTAAATTACACCAACAAGATGCTGAAAATGTATTGTGAAAGTCAGAGCAGCCTCCTAACTGCACAGCCAAGCAGGCATAGAAGCGATTTCTCACTCTGTCAAGACAAAATGAGGTAGAAGTGGATCAGCAGGTGCTGAGAGTACAGACAAAGGAAGGGAGCAGGTGTAGTCACATATCTGCATTGGCTTTGATCAAACAGGTTCAACAATTTCGGAGTTTTGGGTTTTTTTGTTTGGTTCGCTGGTGGTTTAACTGGAACATCTGACTGTCTAAAATAAGCTGTAGTCTGTACTTCTTGTAATTATATTAATGTCAGGTAGTAATTGGCTGTTGCTGTTGATTTTTCTTTTCTTTTAAATAGTTTTCTTCCAAAGCAGCTACTGTTCTTCCTAAATTAGAAATTGATTTCAGTTTTTTCAGTCAGATCCTCAGCTGAGGTGGAAGAAAGAGTTGGTAGGGTTTACGTTAACGATATGAGTGTTGAGCAGCGTTAAAAATCAGTGAGGGAAAATCAACAGCCCATGGATGTGTTTTATGGCACATCCATCTCAGAAGGGCACAATAAGGGAAAGATAAAATTTTATTGATATATCATAAAGTGAAATTGCAAAATGTTTCCTAATCAAGAGAAATGTCATGCTGAGTCACTCAAGTTCCTACAAAGTGAAATCAAGACTATTAGCAACATGAAATTGTTACTTTTCCTGCTTCTAACAGAAATCTGATTTTTGTGATTTTTCAGGGTAAAATTAAGAAGGGACATCAAGAGGTATTTTATAAATAACATGGGTTGTTTGACTTTGAGTAGAGAAGAAAAGGTGCGTATGAAAAAATGAACAGCAGTGTGTAATTTCACTGAACGTGGAACAGGGAACATGGGGAATCAGGTTAGAGCTGACCTTGTTACTTCAAGTATGCACAGTGGGCAACAAAGTAGTTCAGTAAGTTCAAAAAGTCAGGATGCAGTTTCCAGAGTAAAAAATTCAGCATCTTCACTTAGCATGATGATGCTTCTAATTGGGTTTTGCTAGAGCAACTGTCTTTGTATGATGACCACAATTTTCCCAGAGGATACTTGTCTTCTTTCTAAAACACCCAAATCAGTGTCTGTTTTAAATCTGGAGTAATCTTGCCACTAGATAGAGGACACGGCTAAGATTGCAGACAGTGATACTCAGCTATTTCATGAACAAATGCATACTTTTAAAACAAAAGTATTTTTGAAAGTCTAACCTATCCTTCATGTTAGCAACTTTAATTCCTAGATTTCAGTGACAGAAGCATTAAAAGAATAGTTCCACCATAAGCCATGGAATTAACCAAGTTAATCCAAGTTAAGGGTCTGGCAACTGGGCTTTATACAGTCAAATTAGAAGAATGAGTGGTGCTGATTGGTATGAGAAAAAGCTGCACTAGTGTAATTCCAACGCACATTTCATAACACGTTACTTCCTCTTAGCTTAGATCCTCACTCCATATGCATATCCCTTTGCTTTATCTAAAGCCATCTTCTTGTTCAGAAGAGCAAAAGGAGGTTTGTGTCCTGATGACCAGTAATTTCTCCTGCTCACTTTACAAGCACCTTAATTATGTCTCCGTTACTCTTCCACACACAATTTATTCTGACAGTTCTGTGCAGTCTTGATTTTTCTTAATGAGTCAGTGGTCACTGACTTTCATTTAAGACACTGTTTTCAGTTCCTGTATTACATTTGTCTGGCATGCTCTGAAAGAACTGTCAGAGGCTGCTCTCAGCTGCCTAACCAGTAAGCCATGTGTGAAACTCTGACGAAGGTCTCTGCAATGCCTCTCTGCTGCTGTCATCTCTCAGTTCCATCACTGTCTCTGAATTCTGGAGAGATCAGTACTGGTGAGTGAGGTTGTGTTGTCCAGAGAAATTTTTAGCTGCCCCAAATGTGAGTTTACAGTTTTTCTCCAACTCTTGCTCATGAAGATACAGATAATAGTTTGCCAATTGCCAGGTTACCCAGTAGTTGTAATTACATTTGATATTTGGAATCCATGATCAATTCACTCTCTCTATTTTAAGAGCGGGGTAATTTAGGATACTTACAACCAAAAATATATCAGTCTTTTCTGCATTAATTTAGATAGAAACAAGAGCATCTTCTTGCTCTTGCTCATCTTCTTTGGAACACAGTTCTCCACCTGGTTTACCATCCAGGGGCCAAGGAGCTGCGGTGTGTATATTATATACAAACCTATTGTCTAAACTTCTGTTAGAAAAAATCATTGTAGCCTATGGATCCTAGAGAGTCATTCAGCTCACTCTACAGTAAACACATGAAACTTTATTCCGTTCCTCACGCAGATGTCTTAGGAGTCATCTGAGATACTTGAAGATATCCTGCTCCCCAGCTGCTTCTCCTAAAGGATGCTGATCTCTCAAAGGTTTGTGTCAGCTCTGTCAACTGTATATGAGTACTTCAGATGGCACTGAGCCATGCCAAAGCCTGAGCAGCTAAATCCAGTGCCTTTGGCAGGTAGCAAAATCTCTCTTTTAGACTGTATTAACTGTAATGGAAAATTAGGCACCAAGGTAACATCTGACATCTGGACTTCTTCATTTAGTTATGTTAATTCAGAGCTGAATGCTATCCTACTATTTCAATGTTCATTTAAACTGAAGGTGGACCCCTACATGGATCAGATGATTTGCCTTCTGGAAAGGAGTACTTTGATAGCCACACTGGACACGTGTCTGAAATTAGCCATTTCACCTCTGCTCTCACAACAGTTTTGGGGATGGGAGGACAACTGAAAGAGCAAAAGCATTACAGTGTGTACATTCTATCAGTGATCTCCTGATCTGAGGAATCTCAATTACAGTCCTCTGTTGAGGAGACATCTACTAAGCAGGGGTAGTCATGTAGCTGGACAAGGTACTTTCCACAGGTGGGTTGTAACATCTTTGTCATTCTGTCCTTTTCCAGCACTTAGCATGCAGAGCTCAACCAGACTGAGGCCAGCAGACACTAGTGCAGTGCAATTATATTGTAATTACATTCCAAAAAGAAAAAAAAGCCTATGGTTTATGGTGATTAATTTAACCTGACTCTCGGTATTACAGTGGTCTTTGTACCAACTCATCACAGAAGAATGCAATAGATAACACTTTAAATGGCACGTCTCCTCTCTGTTGCCTTTGCAAAGGAAAGAGCTTGTAGCTCTGCAAAAACTGAGCCTGAAAAGACCCCAGTGAGGTGCGACCCTTAGGCTGGCAGCTTGTAGCTTCAGCATCAAACAGGAAGGAAGAACACCACAAGGACTTAGGTGTGAATTCACATTGCAGGTTCTGCTGCTAGGTGTGAAACCTATGCCAGATATTAGTCATTTCTATTATTTTTTAATCTATGGGCTACTAGTTGTTCTTGCAAATAATTTCTCTGACTATACTGCAAAGAAAGTGCAAGAGCTATCAAAGGAAGTAAAAAGATACTGCTTTTTATTTGCACTTGATGTTCCAGTGTGCCCACACACTTAGCACTGCTGCAACCTCTCATCTGCAAGTACCCATGCCATTATAGTTAAGCACATGAGAGATGCCTGAACCCCCCGCTCTTCCTTTGGGCACCACGAGGTGCCTGGAAAGCAACAGAGGCAGCTCTTCAGTATTATGCCAAGCACCTGAACACAGGTAAACAGCACATGTGTTTCTTTAGGTTAAAAAAATGCTTTGAAATTTCAGACTTTGAGGCAGCTGTGCAATGCATTTTTGTATCGTGTCACATCAGGATGTAATGAAATCCATCAGAACAATTACAGGCAGATATCTGGCATCACCTTAAGGCTCCATTGAATGTCAGGAGACTTGTTTTTCATTGCCATGCTCTCTGGAAATATTAAAACAATATAGAAATAAATAATGCAGGAACTACTGATTCCTCATTAGAAAGGCTATCTTTGCGAATTGCCTGCTACGTATTTGCAGAGTTGAATGTTGCTTTAACCTTGAAGTGGTTTTAGCTTTAACCTTTCAGTTGTGTTGTGCGTGGTTTGCTACTTTCTGATGCACATCTGTCTGAATACCACATACAGATACACTGCTGCGAGTCTTCACAGATACTTGGCCCACTTTAATAACTGCTTACCCTGCGTGGCATTTTGGTATGAGTCTAGGTGAAATAAAGAACAAATAATCGCAGACATGGCTTAGCTTTGTGAAGAAGGCTCATGAACATGTGGCATGTTGGCCTTGTGTATTCCTACGGTCAACTTTCCATGCATCCCTTGACAAATGTTTCTTCCCTGTGTCTCAGTTTCCTAACCAGCAAGATGATGATTGTGCAATGATAGATACCAGATAAAAATGCCACATATCAGACATGAATACAATGTATGCATGCAGCTAATAAGTATTGGTCAGGTTGTGGTATTTAAAGTACTTTGCTTATCAGGTGACTAGATTGCCATCAGAAAAGCTATTCATTCACCAAGAAACTTCATTTTAGGGGGACATTCTCATAAGTTTTCAGAATTTGTCTAACTTGCCATCACTTGAGGTTTATAAGTAGAGAAATAACATTCTGAAGATGACCCTCTGAGCTTCACATTGCAGATCTTCCAAGCATTCAGCTGCATACAAAGACCAGTAAGGAAAGAAAGCCGTCACAGAACGTAGAATGGCCATGTTCCACACTGGTTTAAAAGAAACGCTCATGATAGCCTCCTCCAAGTCTTCAAATCTATAAACCTGTGGATTTCCTGAAGTAAAAAGAAATAACGAAGTTAAAAACATTGTGAATCCTTTAATTCACTTAACTGTTACTTTGCTTTGCAAACAGTGTCCATTTGAAGTCCTAGCTCCCTGAGAATTTTCCAAGCACAGATTTCATATTCTCATTATAAAGTATATGCATTTGAGGTATTTTAAAAAAGATTTCTAAGGATTCCCTTAAGCTCATGGTATTTTATCTACCTTACCTTTGCTTCTGGGTAGGAAAGTTTCTAAGTAAGAGGGAACCTTTTCTCTTCATTATATCTGACAGAATCCCCTCTCAAATGTACCGTAATAATGCCTTCATCTGTATTCTTTTCTTGGTCAGATGCTTGAGCCTTCTGGGCTCTTCACTCTGGGCCAGCCAGACAAATAGGCCACATTTTGGGTAAGCAAGATATGAAATCATGGATCACTTACATATAGCATACCATATACCATATATCACTTATATCTTACTGTTTCTGTAGACGTAGGGTATGAAAAACATCTTAATGAATCTTAATGTCAGATCCTTGATTTCTTTTTTTATTTAATGGAAAACAATGAGAATCCAGCAAAAAAATGTTTAATAAAAGGGCCCTCAAAATCCCTGGACATTTAAGCCAGATGAGTGCTCACCCCCAAGGCGGTTCCACAGCTGCCTTGGGGCAGTCCCTCAGTTACCCCTAAGTGTGGTTCGGGGACACAGGGGTAGGCAACAGCAGCCATCAAGCCTTCAGCAGGAGACTGGGGTCTGCTGCAGGGTAGCAGCATGGATCGCTGCCCCACGGGTGCCACTCCACTGTCCTCAGTGACTAGCGACCTTTAAATATGAAAGAGGTGGGATTCCCGCTGCTTCCTACTGGATTCTGTTGCCACCAGGAAAATGTTTAATTGCCCTCTAATGACTGCTTTAAAATCTGTTAGGATTCCAATCAATGTCTAATATGAATGTTGACACCTCACCGAGGAAGAATCTTCTGCTATTCTGTTGGTTTTGTTTTTTTTTTTTCCATTTGAAAAAAAGATTCCTTAGCATTTGGCAGTGCTTATCCATTAGATTTCTTTCTGGCTTTGTGCTGATTACAAACAGTACAAACGAACACTGACATCT
>JAOWBP010000001.1:22462596-22479175 GCA_028571105.1 Tragopan temminckii | reverse complement strand
GCTGGATGTGGCTCTGGGCAGCCTGGTCTGGTGGTTGGCGACCCTGCACATAGCAGAGGGGTTGAAACTAGATGATCATTGTGGTCCTTTTCAACCCAGGCCATTCTATGTTTATATGATTCTATTTTCATGAATAATGCTGTGGACTCTCTGGGGAGATCCTAGAAAACACTAAAATATGCTGATGTGGACTCTGTTTGCCTTTTAACTGTGATGCATTTTTCTCCTTCTTACTGTCCATACTGGACAGTATGTTTCCTTTCTAACTACCTAGACTGCACTGTGGAAACTGTGTTCTGAATCTACTCCGAACCTGAGCTTAGTGCTGCCCTCGCTGCTGTTCTGGCCACACAGTGAAATGTGATTAGTAAACAGGATTTAAAGTTATTGCTTCTTATATTTTATGCTAAGTCAAAGTAATTACAGTCTGTTAAAAAAATATTAGCTATAGCCTTACATTAGTAGCATTTGCATTTCAGCTACAGAAACTTCCCATTATCTGAATGGTAAAAATTGTTGAAGTCGCTTCCACTGCATATGGTCATTTTAAGATACTTAATGGGATTTCGTTTTATTTAAAGCTAAGTATTGTTATTCTTGTTTTAGTAAAGACCTTCTAATGCTGATAATGTTGCCACTAAATGTGCCTCTGCTGAAGAAGAAGTTGTTTTCTGTGTGGTGTACCAGTCTTCTGGTAAGGGCAGCAGTGCCATATTTTAAAGTTTTTATCAAGATCTTGTGCATAATGACAAAAATAGTGAAAAGAATAAAACAACCATTTTTTTACAACCTACGGTGCGCTTTGAGCCTTGTTCAGTACATCTACCCTTGCTAATTGCATTTGTTCTGAAATTCTTGTTATCTAAGTGTTTTCTCTTGTTCTGTAAGAGGCCACAGGTTTTGACAAAGCTACCCTGGTGTGAGAGCACAATTTCTAATTAGTCTTTAGTGCTGTGTCTTTGTATGGTGTTTTTACACCACACAATTCATAGAAATGTTACTGCTTTCTGTTCTGGAATAATTAAACTTGTTCAGTGAGAGCTAGCTCTAAGGCCTGCCCGGATGCCCTTCAGAAATACAAGCACAGGAAATCTGCATGGAAACCCGTAGTTTTCCCAATATGTTTCTTATTGGGCTGCATAAATACCTATATTTCAAAAGATGCTATTTCTGTCTGCTCCTTAAAATGATTTTTCTGGTTTACATTTCTTTACACAAAATGTTACCTCTGAATCTGAATATTTTAATTAATTTTGGGGGACTTAATGCATTAAGCTTTGTGCATTTAGAACTAGAGAGACAAAAAAGAGAAAAGCAACATTTTAAAATGATGAAAGGATTTTATTTGTAAAATGCTCATGAAGGAGCATATAGAGCTCTCGTAGTCTTGCTTGCTGGCTGCAAAACATCCATCTGCTTTTATGTTGTGCAACCCAAGTATGACGTTGCAGCCTGGCAAGAGATTAAATGATTTATGAGAAAAATATTATTCGGTGAAAGCAGATCTATAAACACAGCCCCACTGCTGAAAACACTAGTGATACTGATCACTGAAATGCAGCAGAAACTGTGGGCCCATTGCAAAGATGAAGTGCATTTTTCTCATAGAAAATATTTCTCAAAATGACGTTGACTATTCCAACAGTGGCAAAAAGGGTGTAAAATTGCTTAGCTTAGATCTTAGCTTGGCCCAAGTGTTATCCATCTCATATCACGTATTGCTATAATACTGGGGGAGAGAGATTACATGGGAGAAATAAAAAAACTGTTATGTGACTTTTTGTTTTGTTAAGTGGCGTCTCTTTGAACAAACCATGATTTTGGAATACTGTAATTTGCACTGAGAGAAGGACGTGCTAAAGTAAGCAGGGTAGGTAGCTGTGCCAGTAAGTTCAGCTGTATTGCACTTCTGAGGTTAATATCCAAACTTTAACATGGTTTTGCCAAGCTTCAGATTCCTGGTGAGTGCCTGATTCACAGCGGATTTTCTCTTTCCCCTCTTCATCTCCCTTCACTTTAAAGTTTCATCTGTTTTTGAGAATGAGGCAAAAGTAAAAGATGTTCTGATAAGTTAAAAAGAATTCCATCAGCCTTTTCTTCTGATCAGATCTTGCATCCTGAAGTTCAGAGTAAGGCTTTAAATTCGCCAGCAAGCAGTATCTGTGGCCAGAACAACTCATGCAGCGCAATGCTGCTCCAGTCTGTACATGTCAGCAGAAACTGGGAATCAGAGCCAAAAGATACCAAAACAACAAAGCCTGTCTGATCAGAGCCCATAAGCACCTACATTTACCTATAAGGTTCCAGAGTTCCTGTTGCCACATATTTTCAGTCTGAGAGAACTGGGATCCAGTTCCGGCCTAAGGCTGGTGCACAGACTGAGCATCATCGAGCCTTACCACTATGGGGGCTGTGGAGTTGCTTGGTGCTCTTGTTTCTCTTCTCAAACCTGTCTGGAGATTATTACAAGGATAACAAACATCCTCAAGGCACAAGCCTCTCCAGAACCTGGTCATCCTTTGCTATGCTCCAGAACAGGCAACCACTCAGGATAGACTCTGAGATGTAACATTGAGTTCCTGCTGTGTTCCATCAGTAATGACAGGCAGTGTGTGGAAGCAAGAAGAGATGACTTTGCTCTGCACCTTCCCTTCTTTTCCAGCGTCTTAGTCACTGAAGTGAAGGGGAGGGAGTCAGCTTCTTGAGATTAGAAAAGAGCAATCAAGCCCAGGAAAGTCTGAATCTGATGGACTAGGTGGGAACACAGGGAAGGCAGAAGTAGTTGAGATGCTTGGTCATCATTGTTCTCTTAATGTGCCTTTTTTACATGCAAAAAATCCAGAGAGTGAAATCCCAGTCTCACTGATCTCAATGTAAATTTTGGCACTATCACTATTTGGATTAAGATTTTACCCATAAGGTGTAATGGATTGAGAAACATAATCATGGAGAATCACGTTTTGTGATTTACTTAACCGGTGCTCAAGATTTAAGAATGAACCAAAAGAAATGGAACAACAGCCACGATGGAAATAGTAAGAAATTAAATATGGGACTAAGTGTATCTGAAATTTGGTGGTGATTAAATGACAGAAGTGTTGAGGTTACGCACTGAGTACCAGGTTTGCTTGCAGTGTGATCACCCAACCCAGGTGTCTGAAGGGCAACAAATCATTCTCTCAAGCATCTCAGTGCATAGGTGCCATGATCTGTGAAGAGGTATTTAGGGCTGTTGCTCTGGGGGCTGTGCTGATGTGCTACAACTGATGTGCTGTCATCCTCTGAAACACACAGTGACCCAGGTCAGAGAAGAAAACATTTCCTGGGTGTTGTGCCATGGTTCCTTCCTGTCACACTGCTATCTTTCTTGTACTGTTATAACTGTTAGGTTTCTGTGCTTCTTTGTTCATAGAGCTCTACTTCCCTGACAGACACAGAAGTTAGGGACTTCAGCATCCCAGAGCATTCCAGCATTGTCTCCTCTGGGATTTTCCTTTCTATGAAACAGTTTGTTGAAGTTCTATCTAATATAAAAAGCCATCCACAAACATCATTGAACAGCTTCTGTTTCAAACACTGATGTCTGAGACTGTTATCTTGTATGAAAGAGCTGGATTGATCACAACACCGGTCTCTAATAAAATTACAGTGGGGGAATTTGCTGGAAAAAATGTGACTTAATTTGTTTTTGCTTATTTCATGACCTAGCAACAGAAAAATGGTACCACCTGACTTCCATATGTAGAGCATTTAGCTCACTCAGGCATGAGGAAAGGATTGTCACATCTCACCAGAAACAAGTAGACCCTTTGTTTGTTTCAGTATGAAACTTGAGTGTCTAATTTCATTTATTTGAGTTTTATCCTACTGGAACAAGTGCTGTGCTGAGGAAATCACTCTGCCTCTTTAGTTACTGGACTAATTTTAAGATTAAATCAGAGTACAGAGTACATTAACTTGCTGGTTTGTTGTGTCTGTTGCATCTTTCTTTTCCTGCGTTCAATTCTGAGATCTCTCTTTACCTATTTGTGTGTCAAGATACAGTTCTAAATGTAAGAGGCTACGTTTATGTCATTTTTCCTGCTTGTTGTCTCTTTGTGTTTTTGGTGAATTCTCCCTTTGTTTCATATATTTATACATAAATTTGTTCATTCCCTCCTTCTCTTTTCCACTCTAAATTTAAATCCACATAGAAAGTACAGACAGTTGGTGCCAATCCTTTCTGTAATCCTTTATAAACTTTAAGTCCCCCATTGTCATTGGCTTTTCTGTCCAATATCTCCCGAGACACTGATGTCATCTCTTTTCCTGGTTGCTTAGACTGCTATAGATTAGAATCTCTTCAGTACTTTGTGGTTTGCAAAAATTATCATTTTTTTGTAGATACAATCCTTTCTGATTTAACACCTATTACAAAACTGTGGATTGTCTCTTACTGTTCTCCAATCCTGGAATTCTTCCTCTATGTGTCTGAGAGACAGCATATATGTACCAGCCCTGCAGGATGCACACTTGTATAAATAGAATACTTTGCCCTAACCATGGTACTCTGATTCCTTTACAGTTGGTACACAGTGAAATATAGAAGTCCCAAGGGACAGTCTTCACTCTTACAGGTATGTGTGTGACTTCAGTTTAATGGAATTACATGAAGAAAAAACAAACTTGTGTGAGAATGACAAGTACTGTGACCGCCGTGTGCTTCTTAGCGAGGTGGGAATTCGTGTGTAATTATGTGCTGAATAATTCCATTATGGTTCATCTAACCTTATTGACAAAACATTCATTAGAATGGCCCCTGGGAAGAAACATACAAGCATTGCACGGGGAACATTTCTGCAGCGGTCCTCTCAAGCCCTCAATTTGCTTTAAATATATTGGCGGCTATTTGGGAGCTGCTGTTAATTGGAAGATTGCAAGAGATTAAATTGAGGTTTTCAGAGACTAATAAAAAGTAAAAGTAAAAGAAAAGGAATGCATAGACATTTTGAGCTCACTCCTGTTGAACATGCAATTGTTTAGAAAAATCATTTATACACAGTAAAGGGCAATAATTATTTTTGTTAATGACAAAGATGTAAAACCAAAAGCAGTATATTTTTTGTTTTTCTGGTGATTGATCTTAAACTGGAAAAAACGGGACCATGTTAAAACAGACTGTTGGTAAAAGCAGTGTTTAAGATTATAAATGCTTAGGAATTAGGTATTAGAGCGCTGAATATTTACTGCTGCTACTGCTGATGGCTGAATGCTTATTTTTCTTTTTGTGTGCCAGATCATAAAACAACAACTGTCTTCAAAGACTGCATCTTCTCTTGTGATTTATACCCCCAGGGATTAAAACTGCATGGAGATTACATTCCCCAGGTAGACAGACCGATCTTCTGTAGAGGCATATGATTAACTTCTGACCCTTTTCTCAGCATTATCTCTGTAAAATAAGACTTGTGCACTGATCTTTTTACATACATAGATCTTTTTCAGAATTTATATATGCTATAAACAAGCAAAGGCTTTGCCTGCAGTATGTTGGAATTTTGCATATTTATGCTTGCCAACACTGAATCGTGAATTACAACTTGGCTAACTCACATGTTTGTTTTGTGATATTGGTCCTCACCTTCTGAAGGAGAGGTTTGTGATTATAAGTGGCAACCTCCCTAATGCAAAATTTAATGGCACAAGAAGAGCATTTGGGAAATTTTTTCTCTAGCACATTGAAGTGATTGCTGTCTGAAACCACACATACCCAAAGTCATAAAATATAGACAGATAGATTGCTACACTTGATCTGAACTTTGGCTATTTAATGCTTTGAAGTCTAATGTAGGAATAGTTTTATCTGATCTAAATCTAATGCTTTGAAATGGTGAGAACTTTTTACAATTTAACATTATTGAATTCCATAGGTTTGATATTTGTTGCATGGCTTGAGCATATTGCATTCTTCAAGAAGGAGCAAATCTCCAGTATAAATGTTAGAAGTTGTCTTGAAAGGAAAGAACTGTAGTATTAATACAATTGCAAACTATTGCTATCCTGATTCTTCTTAATGACTTTTTGCTTCAAATGTATTATTTCCTTGTTTGCATTCCCGGCTGTCTAGATTCATAGATTCTATCAATAGTCTCATCAACAGTTTTTTACATTTTCTCTTCATGCCATCAGTGCTGAATTATTTCCAGACTCCAGTAGCCACTGCTGTATGCGTGGCTGAAAGAGTATTTCTATTTTTCATCGAAGTAGGAAGATAGCTGGTACTAAAGCTGCACAGCTGATGTTTTCTTCATAAAATATTGTTTGATGTTATATTGTTGTGTTGCTGTTCATCACTTTATCCATCGTCTGCTTTTAACCAGGACGTAGCTGGGAAAAACTGGTTCAGTGCTTCATACCGTGGCAGCGTTAGAAGGCTGAGGAGACCTGTGAGAAGACATGGAAGTAACAGATCTGCACTCTGAGGATCAGTGACTGCCAGCTGTGTTTTAAGTTTGGATTTGTGGAGAAGTGTGTCTTGTTTGCTGCTCTTGGCCAGCCACGGCAATCCATATGTTAGATTTCTTTGCCTCTGCTACCCAGTATGTTATGAATATTTTTTTTGGAGGAGAATGTTGGTGCCTCAGTCTAAGATTAGATACCAGTATGTGATCCGTTGTTTACTGTGTTGTATCTTACCTAGAAAAATAAAATGAAGCTGTGGAAAAACGAGCAGCAAGCACACTTACTGTTTTTTTTCCAGGAGCCTACAATAACAGTACTTTATGATGCATAATGCCCATGTATTCCCACACACAGGAGGGGAGCAAATACCACCAACACCCAGTGACAACTGACAGTGGAGAGAAACGACTATTAGTCCAGCATTAGCCTTTTGTTACTTGATTATAAAGTGAGGGATAAATTTTCTCTATCCTTCTATGTGATTCCTTTGTTACAAGGCAAAGGAACATAGAATCTGCAACAGTGTCATTTTTGTGCTCTAATTCTGAGTAAAGAAAGCATGTTCAGAGCAGCTGTGTGGAAGCACAAGGTCTTTGGACAGATGGCTTTTGCCTATGGCAGTGTTTCCTACAGCGTTTCCTATGTCTATATAGATATCAGCAATCTACAAAATCTTCCGATTATTTTTTAATTTTTCTTTTTTAATTTTAAGGAAAGTGAAGGTATTGAAATTTTATTATCTATCATTGGATGAGAACTTTGAGAGCATTTTCCCTGCTCTTGCAGCTATACAGAAAATAGGCTAGGCATCTTATTCACCGCCCCCGACCAGACTTCTACAAATCAGGGGTACATGCCATGCAAATCTGTTTTGAAATCTGACAAGGAAGCATACCAAGTCATCTACGGGCAGAAAGCATTCGTATTCTTTAAAGCAAAAGCAAACAACGATGAATATTAGATTACCTAATATTAGATTCCACATCCCTAGTTTACATTTGAAATTATATTTGTGAGTACTATTTTCCAATTTTTAAAAAATAACTTTGTCTTATATGAATTGTAATTTTTACCCCATTTTGTATAACAAAACCAGTATTAAGTTAAGATTTAATAGCAGAAAATGCCAA
Source organism: Tragopan temminckii (assembly GCA_028571105.1). Taxonomy (NCBI): domain Eukaryota; kingdom Metazoa; phylum Chordata; class Aves; order Galliformes; family Phasianidae; genus Tragopan; species Tragopan temminckii. The sequence goes on along the minus strand of JAOWBP010000001.1, from coordinate 22,471,604 downwards.
TCCATACAAAGAAATGTAAGGCCTTACTGTGCTGTTTATCAGGTAGAATATGAATTAGTTTACTTTTTTGATAGATGCTATGTTCTCTGGATTCTGTATTTGAGGTCTGGTTAGCTTTCCTCTGCTGCAGGAGGAGGGGGAGGGATGCTGCACACAAGCAGGGATGCTCAGATTTCAGCTGAAATGCTGGATCTGTAGGATTTAAAATGATCAATTTTGTATGTGAAAGCTTCTATAATTTTTATAAAGATTAAACAATGTTAAAAATAGCACATGTAATAACTCCTGGCTTTGTAAAATTATGCTTAGTTTCTTTGGTGAATTTGTGTGACTGTATGTCTTTGTAGTACCAACTGCCAGGTTAGATAGAGGACCTATGGGTTAGAAGTGAGGCTCAGGAAGAAGTTAGGCACCAAAATGCAATATTGTGTTCGTGGAAAAAGCCACCTGCACCTGGATGCATCAGGGGTAGTCAGGACCACCCAGATGCTGAAGCTTTGTGCATAAACAGCCTCAGCCCAGCCCAAACCAAGACATCAGGCACTCCTCTGCTTCCATTCCCAGGAAGGACTGATTCCAGAAGGCTTTGTCATACAGCACTTAATGCGCAGCACATGAAGAAGAGAATTACTATATTTTGAAGAACAGATGATACATGTTCAGCAGCTGAGACCTGTTCCATGCTTCCCTTGTGAACTAGAGAAAGGATAATTCAAAGATCCTCATTGCTGCCTTTCAGTACCTAAAAGAAGCCTATTAACAGGAGGGTAATCAACTATTTACAAGGGCAGATAATGGCAGGATGAAAGAAAATGGTTTTAAGTTGAGGGAAGGAAGATTTAGGTGGGATGTCAGGGGGATGTTCTTTACAGAGAGAGTGGTGAGGTTCTGGAACAGGCTGCCCAGAGAGGCTGTGGATGCCCCATCCCTGGAGGTGTTCAAGGCCAGGTTGGACGGGGCCCTGGGCAGCCTGGTCTAGTATTAAATGGGGTGGTTGGTGGCCCTACCTGTAGTGGGGGGGTTGGATCTTGATGATCCCTGAGGTCCCTTCCAACCCAAGCCATTCTATGATTCTATGATTCTAACCTAGCAATAGTTGTTGTTGTTGTTATTTTTTAAAGTCTTCTGAAGTTCTGTTCAGATCTTAGAGTCTTTGTTCACTCCATTAAAACTTTTTTTTTTTTTTTAAAGCCCTTTATCACCCTTCAGTCACTGGCACACAAAATAGACTGTCATTACTGGCTCTCATTTTTTGCTCCAAGGCAAATTGCTTCCATGTTTTAGAGCAGTCTGCTTCTGTGCTCTCAAGACCTACATTGCAATTTGGGGGAAGGTGACTGTCCTGCAGATCCTGCCTGTCATACAGGCAAAATGATTTTAATCTTTAAAAGTAGATGTTGTACACAACAGCTAAATTTTATTAGCACTATTTAAACTACCTCTTTCACAGGTAATTCTAGCACCTATGGGCAGGAAAATTACAGCTAAGATGAACGATATTTTTCATACAATGGCATTTTGTTATGAGTTAGATTTTCAGGTATTCTAGAGCACACGTTTGAGAAGTCTCTTATTTTGCCATTTCAGTGGTTTTATTCTGAACCTAAATGAGCTAATAGTTTAAAACTGGCTTGTTGTGTTTTATATTTGCTAGTCTGGCCAACCAAAAATGTGCTTGTAATTAAGGTCTGCAAAATCAGGCACTGCAAAGTACAAACTGCAGTTGCTGGTCTCCTTTTCTGCCCTTAATAGAGCCTGATGGGTTGGGTACAGTCTTAGAGGTTGCTAAATGTGATCTAAACACCTTAATGCACAGAAGGGATTTCCATACTGCTCTCCCACATAGTACAGGCATACTTTCATGGGGAAATGTCTCTCACTGTGATTTTAAAAGTAATAATAAGCCCTAATATGTTCTTGGTAATGCATTTATGAGTGTCAGCTCTTAGGAGAATGCTTTAGCCTCTGCTTCCCATACAGATGAAAGTTAGTTCAAGAACACAAACTCTGCAGAGAGAACAGGATTTTGGATTTCCAGTTATTCTCCAGTTGTCTCTCATGCATTTATGCTTACACAATCCCTCAACAAGCTGGTTCAGGTTTTTCTGGAAGCTGGCTCCACGCACTGCATTGTCAAATCCTACTATGAAAAGACTAAAATAAATGTAATATTTCTTTAATTCACATAATTTACCTGCTTTCTTCATGAGGAAAGTTAAAATGGCCAATGTACCGACTTACAAAAAGTATCTGATCAATACATGCATAACCTTCTTGTTTACTTGTGCTATTTTTTTTTAAAGAAAGATGAGAGTGTCTGTTCTGAAACAGGCTGATACCATCTGATACACAATGGAAACACCAAGGGAAAATTAAGCCAGATCACTCACTTCATTGATAAATACACAACAGAAAACTGAGTTAACTGAAAAAAAATTTGAGAAAATTCTGGCCCTGGTCATCTTCTTTCTGTGTTTTTAGTTCTTAGAAGTAACTTAATGTAGCAATCCGTATCTCTCCCAAGGGCTCGCTCGCTCTCTCTATCACTGTGCTCCATGTCCAACAGACACTAGTTCTGTGTTTTGTTGATTTACAAAGAAAGTAACTTAGTACATTATTGCACTGAGTACCAATGTCTCTTGTTCATCATCATCATGAACCTAGATTTTGTAGAAGTCCTTAAAATGCAGATAGGCTTAATGACATTTCCATAAAAGACCTTCCACTCAGCACTGCTTTTTTCTTTGTGGCATGTGTCATTTAAAGGTATGTTACCAAGTGCTGAGATTGCATGCGAAACCTTGGGATCCAAGATGTATGGGGGCAAACTTTTGAAGCATTCCCACATTCTATGCAGTGGTGTTTTTCTGCTGCTCTCCCTCCTTTTGAGTCACTTCAATTGCATTTCTCTGAACCCAAACACTGGTATGTTGAAAAACTTATGGTATTTTGCAGGGATCATCGCAGGATTTTTTTATTTTTTTTACATCAAGTACATGTTTTACATTTTTCAAGTGACTGCAGATAACCTGGATTTTTTTTTTTTTCTGTTAAATGGATAAACGTTTGTTGATTTCATGCCCAGAACAGGATAACTTTCTTTTAATAATGTATTTCAGTATTACTAATTAATTAAAACACAAGTATTGAAACATATAAAAAGAATAATAGTAAAGGGTAGCAAGAGACAAAAGCAGTTAATGTAATATTTCTATTGGAAGCAGTTAATGTAATATTTCTACCTATTTCTCAACACATACTGGAGGAAAAAATAGCATTTCAAACACTCTTCAGCCACACAAAGTAAATTAATTATTCACAGAATAGCTGCTGCCATGTTTTTATCTCGGTGGAAGCTGGGCCCATGCCATCCACCATGACCTTTTGCTACCCCTTTCTTTGAGAGGAACCTCTTTGAATATCAGTGTCCTTTCAAGGAGTGTAATTATCTTTTGATAGGGGTGCTAACTATTCATAGTTGGTAATCATCAAATTGTGTCATTGATTACAAACAGGAGACCAGGGCTCCTTGCTTCCATCCCTACTGTTATGTGATTAAATAACAACTGCAGTTTCACTGTATAAAAATTGGAAGCTTTTCTCTGGGAGCAGCTTTGTTTCCTAAATGTTTCCCTCAAAAAACAAACAAACGAACAAACAAAAAACCAAGAAAACAAGTCCCCAACCAACGAAACACAAACACTAAATCCAAATGAACAGTCGATCCCAAATAAAATCATCCAAAAGACCCCAAACACTCTCCAAAAAAAACCAACCAACCAATCCCCCAGAACAAACAAGCAAGCAAGCAGGCAGACAAGAACTCTCCAACCAAACAACAAACTCACCCAACAATGACCTCAATAACCTTAGTGATTTCTGAAGACTTCAAAACACGTGAGGTGATAAGCAATATGTATTCTTTTTGTGAAGTCTAGTACTCCGAAGTTATGCGTGGTCAGAGGAGGAAGCCCGCTCACCGTTTCGGAATCTGAATGGAAATGTCCTGAGAAAGTGGCATTTCATAAAATAGTAGCAGATCTTTTTTCTTGGCCTGAATGGAAGGACTGATTCCAATCTCAGTGAGGTTTTTGCTCCACCTGTAATTTAATCACTAACAGAATTTTAGAAATGTTTATGCTCTTTCAGCCCTATTCTTTCATCATCAATTTCAACTTGCCTGAATACGTACGGAGTCTACAACGTTATATGAAAACTCAAAATTTACAATAATCTTTCTCTTTTGGATTGCAAGCCACAAAGCATTGCAAGATGTTTTAGTGTAAAAAACCAGGAATGTGTGTTGTACAAGATGCCACAGACAGAGACAAAGAGAGACAATGTGCCATGTGCCGTACTCCATACTGGGGAGTAAAGTGTAAGCGAGAAAGAAACAGTTTTCTTGTAAATTTTTATTCAAGCCAATCTGTTTGTTCCTAAGCATGGGAACGAGACATGCTAGCCAAGTGCTATGGAATTGAATTATTTGTTTGACTCACAATGTCCTGATGTGCTGTTAGGAAGTCTGGGAGAATGTGTGGTGTGGGTCACCAGAAGAAAAGAAGCAGAACTTTAGTCTGAATGATGAATGTCAATTTGGTGCAGTATGACCAACACCATTGCCAGTTTTATTGTTACCAGAGTTGGTATACACACTTCTCAGTGTACCACAGAAAATTATAAAAGGACTAGCTATAAATTCAAAAAGCATGAAGGCTAATTTTCATGTTACTTCTCAGATTTCCCTTGAAGCCTTTGCTATTTCCCTATCTTTTAAAAGGTGTTTTTATTGATTGCATTACAATCAACAGCCAATGCCCTCCTGTTCAGGAGGAAATTAGTTAGGTTTATGATCTATAATTTTGCAGCAAATTTAGTATTGAACATCCAGAAATCCTGCCTCTATCGCAGCTGCCACCAGCACATTTTTCAATTGCTAAAGTCTATGTACTTGTAGGATCTTTTGGCTCCAGGACAAAATCTTCAGGTAATCTGTCCTGCAGTACGTTATCTGGATTCTCCAGGTTTCCTAGTTTTGCAGTAGCTGCTTAAACGAAATACTTCATACTGAACAACCCAATGCTTTCTGATTTTTTTTTAAATAAAATTTCTGATCGGCTGCAAATGTCCTTATGTCTTAGATGCTGTGATTTCTCTGCAATAATAACCTTTGTTACCTAATCAGTCCAGTTTGAAGTTTATGTATTATTTTATGTTAGCATTCCAAATATAGATTTTTTACAAGTCTGAAATAGACTCATCTTTGTGGCTTAGTATTGTGACAAGTTATGTGCTTAGCATTATGAAACATCTCCTTGTTTATTAGAAGGACTGAAGACACTGTGATATAAAATAATAAAAATAGTTCTTACATTGGCAGAAAGTGTTTTTGTTCACTAACCAGTGTTCAAAGTGCTAGACCTTCAGCTCCTGCAAAGTGGCATATTTCCATTAAATCCTGTACAGCAGACTGCTAAGAATCCATCCTCGTAGGATTGCTGCACAGGAAAAATACTAGAATTAATTTTCACTACAATAAAATTAACTTAACCTAGACTAAAACTACAAAAACTGACTTGTAATTCTAATCATACGTTTCAGTTATTTGAAACTTGCAGTCACTTAGCTGTTCCCTTGCAAAAACAGAGTTGCCATAAAGAGGCTTTGAATGAGCTCACTAAAGCAACAGCAGTTCCATCGATCCCTCAGGTACATCTGCAGAGGAATTTTACGGTGTGTACATTGCTTAATATCCCACTCTTTTGTAGAGAGAAAAATATTGTAGGTTAGTGAACTGCTACATTTTTATCAGGGAGTACATCAAAACAGTGGTTTTTAATACACATTGCCCCATGCTATCTTGTAGTTTTTTATCACATTAAATCTATTCTAAACTAAGTGGCTGCTGCTTACAGCACAGCAAAATTAGATCAGTGAATGCAACAAACAGTGCTACGTTTGGAGGCTCAGATCAGACTAAGCTACAAATAATCCATCTTCTGAATATATTAGGTTATCTTACGTTTGCACATTGCATTAAGCATATTAAAAGTTGACTTGTGAGATTTTCTTATTATTATTTTTATAAGGTATTTTGTTAGATAATAGTAAGGAAAGGCTGGATTTCCCGATTTTTCTATCCAAAAAAAACCCCTATCATTAGGTTTTGTCCTTAATGGTCAGCGTTTATGAAATCATGGCTTGTTCCTTGATTCTTCTGATATACTTTGATCCTTTAAAATTATATAGTTAGGAAATTATATCCACTGTTAATATTAGATTTATCTTACACAGTTCTGAGAGCTCTTGTAAAATGTTGTACAACACTTAGGGTGTCCACCACCTTCTAGCACTGAGTCTTTTCCATAAAATCCCATTTCTTCCAGTTTGCGATTAATGTCTATTAGAGTCAATAACATCAAATAACGCAAATGTAGAAATGGATTCCTATTTATGCTTACATTTCCCAGAATTTATCTGTGATGCATTTATACTCATCGATTAAACATACTGATAATGGTAACCTTGCACTGGCTTAGCAACTTTTTTCTGTAATCTTATTAAATTCTTTTTTCATTTTTTTTTCCCTCTGAGGGAGTAAATTGATTTATATGAGCATGCTGTTAACGTTATAACTCCTTGTCTAGCCCCATGGGTTCTAATGTTTTTTAAACACAGTACAATTATGGGAAACATTATATTGGAATGACAACATAAATCATCCCCATAGGAGTCTGAGCAGTCTGGGGAGTGATCATGTAGAGCCCTGCCGAGGTATATAAAAAGAGTAATTTGAAATAAATAAAAGACCAATGGTGCTAATGTGGATGTCTCAAGAATATCGTTAAATTTGTAATGACAGTGTTTATTTGGTGTAACGATACTGGGTGTAGCGTAATGCCTCTGTTTAAATCACAACTTTATAGTTCATGATCTTGTTTCTTTTTCTTTGGAGAGAATATCAAGTTGGCTGTGTTTCCACATCTGTCCTCTAAACGCCAACATTTTTTCAAAGAGCACATGCACTTGTGAAAAGTGGTAAGATTCCAGGGACAAATATATACTTATGGGGATGAATTTTTTCTTTATTTCTTCTTCTTACATTTACTATAGTCAAGGTGTTGGAAAAGTAGGGAAAAAAGGTAATACAAATACTTTATTTGGCATTTATTCACATACAGTGGTGTAGTTTAGATTCAGGAGGGATCTTAGCCCACGTACTCTGAGCACAGCACAAATCCAACAGTTGGGCAGCTTGGGCGGCTACCTGACTTTGCAGTACCTATTCACCAGTAATTAATTCTCACTGATACTTCCAGCTATTGTTTCTCTGATGACCTGCAGGGAAATTAAAGCATGGGCTTAGAATACAGAAGAAAAGCAGTTAAACTGACAAAGAATTGCTTCAGGGATTTTTATCAGTCTTTAGGCTTTTAATGTGTACAAATTTACATAATTGAAAATACTTCAGATCTATGACTTTTTCATAAAAAAATTACTCCTGCAAAGTAAATTCAGCAAAATCATAGAATAAAAGTATTCTGCCCATTACAATATTGAAGAAATACTGTTAGATGTTGCCTTCGTTTTATGTACCACTTAATTTCAACATAGCATAATAAAATCCTATTGTCTTAGAACATCGCTTGGCAATACTTCAGATTTTGTCTGATATTTTTTAATATCCTGAGGAACAGGCAGGATAGCTTTCAAATGAGTGATGTAACGTTCTTTCTAAAGAAGGCTAGTGTTCTATATACTGACCGTTTCACTTTCAAATACTGTTCTGCAGTACCTGTAGGCCACAACACATTTTCTGGGACTATACCAAACTAAGAATAAGCAGTATGTAGCCATTTTCAGTGCCTGTCCAAAAAGCTCTGCTTTTCTCCGCAGCAATAATGTGGCCTTTAGTAATTGCTGTCATTCATCCAAAACTCTATGCTTTCTCTCTCCTTCATTATTTTTCCTTGTTAGACTATTGTCTCTTTTCAACAGAACTAACTTACTGAGTCTCTGGGGATGTTTGTCTAGAGATTTGCACCTATTCAGCCATGAAGTATAGGTTTCATCCATTTGTGGTGAATTCTGAACTAGTCATGGCTTACTACAATGGAATAGTTGTGAAGTTTCAGCTTCATCCTACCTCTGGTTGTGAAGTAGTATCAGAAACACAGACATTTCTGAAAGCAGGCCTTTAGAACTATGCTTATTACCCTTCTCTTCATATATACTATGCTGCAACAAGGAATTTTTCTCCCACCCTCCCTTTAAGAAGAAAAATACCTGCCCGTCTCTTGTCTATTTTTACTATTTATTTACTATAATTATTTTTTTATAACAAGATTTTTCTCTTTGTAGACCACAGTTCCTACATATTTTGATTCATACTTGCAATTGACAAGTTGGTTTCATTAGGCATTTTGAAGCATTTCAGTCACAGATATACCATTTTCCAAGGAAATTTAGAATTCCTGATTATCGCCTCTGTGCACTTAATTCAAGTATATTTTGATCCTGTTGAGGGCTATTGTGGACACCGATATTCAATTTACACTTTTCAAACAAAAATAAAAAGATTTTTTCAGTACTAAGAAAAGCTTACATCAAAGTGTCATTTGAAGCCTAAGATTTTAGACAAAAATATTTCGTATCAGTCACTTTGGATGTAATTACTGGAAAATACCTTATTTTCATATCATTTAATTTAGAATATTCCTTGGTAATTTCACAAGTCTGGGCTGCAAGGCTCTAATGGCAGTTCTTTAGTACACACGCTACTTGAGTTCTACCCTGAATTTTCCTCTGAGTGTCTAGCAAGAAAGAAAGGTGAGGAAGAAAGTCCTTTTGGAAGAATAATTGTCTGACATATTGAGTCTTCTTCTCTGGAGATATTCAAGATCCATTTGGATGCCTACCTGTGTGATCTGCTGCAGGGAGGCTGCTTTAGCGGGGGGTTGGACTTGGTGATCTCTTGAGGTCCCTTCCAACTCCTGTGATTCTGATTC
>JAOWBP010000001.1:22430647-22461690 GCA_028571105.1 Tragopan temminckii | reverse complement strand
TCTCGTTGAATGGCAGCACAGCCTTCAGGCGTGTCAGCCAATCCTCCCAACTTCGTATCATCAGCAAACTTGCTGAGGGTGGTCACTATCCCCTCATCAAGGTCATTGATGAAGATGTTGAACAAGACCGGATATTTGTATAACATGTATTATTATGTAAGATATTTTGAAGTGGGAGGAAATGATCTTTTGATAGAGAAGTACTTGCAGATTTACATTTTTATACCTAAAAATTGTCTATCTAAATGGAACCCTTTTTCTCTTAAGTATGTCAACATGGTTGTGTAATGTATATCTGTTAAAGCCACTTTCAAGCTACTTAGTTTGAGTACTGGAAAAAAACATAAAAAAATCCTGAATTTGCCATGAGCTCAGACGTTAAGTACATTATTGCATCAAGACTATACGGAGCACAGAATTGCACAGCTCACTTTCTTCCAGCACTTGAACTACCTGAAGAGCTGTGTGTGCAGCTGTGTGTGTGCAGAAATCTGTGGTGTAGACAGACTTTTGGTAATACCATATATAAGAAATGAGATTACTGATGTAAACTTACCAGTAGTGGCACAGTCACACAGGGAGTGCTATCACTGCTTGAAGAGTTGTGGCTGGAGACAGTAGGATTACGTAAAATACAAAACTACCAGAATTGGTCTGGGGTGTCAAAATTTAAGCAAAAATGTTGTAACAGATATTCTTCATATTGGAAATGTGTTGCTATATCTTGGCACACGCTGCCCAGATACATATTGTTTTTGATCAGAGCTGGCTCTGCTAATAAGTGTTTGCTTGATGGTACTCTCTGAGTCTTCTGTGTACTTCAGAGGCATCTTTAAAATCTCAATCTGCACTCCAGAAAAGTGTAAAATAATCATTAGCTTCAGGATGGAGAAAACTGTGTCTGAGTCTATGCTTTGTTTTACAGGTCACAGCCAGTCTGAGCTCTTGTGTGGAGTGCTGTGAAGTAAAATCTAAGAGCCACTGTTCATTTAGACTCATGCCTCAGGCTGAATCCTTCTTGTGTCTGTGCTTTAATTGTAACAGTGCCATCGTAACTGATCAGGGCAAAATATGGCCTGCAGATTTAAAAAAAAATACCATGGCAAGGCAGAGACATTTGAGTTTGTTTGATTCCTTATGTCATGTTTAAAAAAACATGATACCAAATTAGGCTTTAATTTAAGCACGTGCATATCATATCTCAACCACTGTTTATGCTGAAACTGAGATGGACCTCCCATGCTTTTGTTTCTTGAGTTTTTATTCTCATACTATAGGATGCTGAAGGAAAAGCTTTATTTCTAGATCAACTTTTAGTTATGATTCCATGTTCTTCTTGCTCTCGGTTAAAAAAGATCGACCCTTGCTAAAGCAGAATGTTCCTCAGAACATACAGCCCTCCCCAGGGGGAAGGTAAGGGAGCAACAACACGAGGCAGATGTTAGTCACACTGCTGTGTGTACTGCTGGAAGGCATGAAGATACTACTGTGATAAATGTGAAAAACCTTGTATGGAATAAACCGAGGAGGCAATACGTAGCAATTGGTGAAGAACTGTACTTAATTATCTGACCATCAGCATGTTGAACCCCCTTTTATCCACTGTAATCTGTCTGCTAACAAGAGCTTTCCCTCTATCAAAGCAGTTCTCTGAAAAGAGCTGTCCTTCAGAGGACAGACGCCAGTGCGTATTTTACAGTGAACGCTGCCTTTAAAGGAACCAAAGGAACAATTATTATGGTTTGAAATCAATAGGAAGCTTCCAGTGATTTCCCAGGATGTACTGATATGGATGGACTGAGACACTGAAATTTGAGTTGATTATCCTCTGAGAAGTTAGGATAATGTCAAAGAATACCTGCCCAGAAAAATGCCCAGTCATCCTACCAATCCCCACTGTGGCAGACGAGGTTTTCTAAAATTAAAAAGTTTTAGAATTCATTTAAACAACACTTGTAGAATGAGGATGGGAGTAAATTGAGCCAGAAGAACCAGGAGCGCCTTTTGTTTCTGACAGTGTGACTAAATCCTGATTTGGTTTTGAGGAGACAAAGGGGTTACAGGTAGGTGTAACAATGTCACTGAAGTTAAAATTAAAAATACTAAGTATAAAGATTTAGGTCTACTGCGCAGAATGTGTGTGCACATAATAATGTGCATCAGTGGAGCAGTTCCAGATATTCTTCCAGGTCACAGAATAAAGCAAGCATCTAACCTGGGTTTGTTTCAACACCTCCTGGCACATCTCAGTATCAGTAAGGATATCATGCATTCAAATATCAGAGGATTAGTCAATATTAGATTTTATTCTACCTTTTTTTTTTTTTTTTTTTTTTTTTTTTTTTTTTTGTATTTTAAGAAGTAGTCATAAGACTTTTGAGCTTTGTATTTGATGCAAATTACTTGGAAGGGGACAACACTGTAACATCACAAGGATTTTTGCAGGTGAGAAACTTGAGCTGCATCTATATGAAACACAGAAAATGAAAATTCAGGAAATCCCTCAGGCAAACCTCAGGTTGGTTTACTGAAGGTTGCACTTCTTTTACTACATAAATAATTGATTTTTGGAATATTCTACAAGCAAACCTTAGATATGTCATTCCAACAACAAGATAATACTTTTCTACCAGAAATTAGTTTTATGCAGTATCTATACTATTATGCCATATCTTTGGGCAGATAAAACATCCATTTCTATGGTACCAACATGGTCAATGGTGATGAAGCACACGAAATGTAATTAATCACTCTATAAAGCTAAAGGAATGAAATAATCCTTCTGGCTGGGAATTGAGAATATGATTTTGAAGAGTCTCGCTAAACAAACTGGATGATTAGACTTCAAGAAACAACTGAAGAATATGCTTAATTATAAGAACAAAGGTAATGTAATAGAATTCTGTCTGACTTCAAATTAATGATACGCTCCCTGAAACCCGTGTTTGAACTTGTGCAAATACACTGGACTGTTTTGCATTCATTTGCTAGATGACTTGCAATTTCCATATACTACTGTGTAAAGTATAGGATTTTGTTGCAAATCCATATGTACATGGTGATTAAAATGCACACAAAAAAGAACAATGAGAAAAACTAAGATGTTCAGTCAACAATCTGCTGCTTTTTCACCGTGACTGCTCGCCTCATGTTGGTAGTTCCAGCTAAACCATCGCTTTGTGATTAAACAAATAGAATCACAGAATCATGGAATCATGGAATGGCTTGTGTTCGAAGGGACAAAAAAGATCCATGTCCAGCTCATGCCCAGCTTCTTGTCCTAGCAGGACCCCCAAGTCTTTCTCTGTTGGGCTCCTCTCAGTGAGTTTTACTTCCAGTCTGTACACATATCTGGGATTGCTGTGACCCACATGCAACATCTTGCACTTGGCTTGTTGAACCTCATTTGGTTCACATAGATCCGCTTCTCAAGCCTGTCCAGGTCCATCTGTATGGCATCCCTGCCTTCTATTGTGTAAACTGCACCACTCAGCGTGGTATCATCAGCAAACTTGATGTTTCCCTTTTCCCAGTCACCAGGGACTTCGATGTCATAGCTTTTCAAATATGATGGAATGTGACTTAGCAACCATATCACTGAATTCCTTCAGGACCCTGGGATGCATGCCATCAGGACCCATAGACTTTTACACATTCAGCCTCACGAGACAGTCTCTGAATTGTTCTCCTCTTATAGAGGGAGGAGTTTTCTTCCTCAACCCCCATCAGAAGTTCAGGGATATGAGATGTGTGGGAAGCCTGACTGCTAGAGAAGACTGAGGCAAAGAACCTGTTGAGAACCTCAGCCTTCTCCACTTCTGTTGTAGTCAGTTCTCCTCTCTTGTTTATCAGAGGGGTACACTCTCCTTGGTCTTTCTATTCTGACAGATGTACCTGTAGGATTCCTTTTTGCTGTTTTTCACACCCCTCAGCTAATTTAGTTCCACCTATGCCTTAGCCAGGCCACCCATCCCTGCTTTCACTGCCTGTGCATTTCCTTCTTATCCCTCAGTTTGACCAGCAGGTCCTCACTCAGCCATGCCAGCTTCCTGTCTGTTCTCCTTGATTTCTTGTACTGGGGGATGGAGAACTCAGAAAGGCGTCCGTAAAGAGCTGCCTGCTCTGCTGCCTCCTTTGTCCCTAAGGAGACTTTCCCAGGGGATCTCATCCAATAATTCCTTAAACATGGAATTTTGTTCCTCTGAAGTTCAGTGTCCTGACTCTGCACTTTGCCAGGCCCCTATTCCACAAGATCACAAACTCAAACAGGGCACGATCACAACAGCCCATGCTGTCTCCAATTAACTTCTTTAATGAGCTCCTCTACATTGGTGAGCACTGGGTCCAGTAGCACTTCTTCTCTGGTTGCTTTATAGTGATTTGTGAAATAAGACTGTGAACCTCTTCTGTTCTTTCAACAGATCAGATCTCCAAATTTTTGAGATCTAAGTTCTGCTCCAGAGGAGGTTTTTGTACAGCTGGCTAATGGAGTAAAATGCTTTATGGAAGAGTTTATTTCTTTGAGCACACTCTTTGACAAAAAGCTGCTTAATCAATAGCTTAAAATGAAAGTTCAGAAATTGAGTAATTGTTAATACCCCTGGTAATCCTCTTTTGCATAAAAGGCCATGAACAATACTGCAAAGTAGTTCTGATCTCCCATAGGAACAGCATTACTAAAATGCCCAGCCAGGCTGTTACACTAGCAAGGGTATAAAAACCAGTTTGTTTATGCCAGAGAATGGTAACAAGTCATTTTATAAAGCTGGGTACAAATATTGTTCTTTTGTGCCTTGAGAACCGTCCTGGAAACAGTTTCATTTCAGGTGAATCTCATTTTCATGCTTCTCATATCTGAGAGTTTCTGTTCAGAAAATTGAATGTTTATAGTAAAACTAAATCTACCACTATGCAGGCCTTAAGGATAGCCATATGTCATTGAAACTGAAATTGCAGCACTTGTTTATTCAGAACAGAATTAGGTAAAAACAGCTTTATGGTGCTTTTTTATTATTTTTTAGATGTTGTATGTATTATTTTATGTGTATTTGACAGTGCTTTTATGTAAGTAAGATTAATTTTTAGTAAAATGGTCACTTGGTGGAGATAGATGCTGTTTCGTCCTGCAGCTCTCTTTAATTAAAGGAAGCTGTGCAACTCGGCTGTTATCCTTTGTAGTAGAGAGCTGTTCTCAGGTCTGAATCTTGATCATCAGAGTAATGTGTTACAACAGTTCCTTATACATAAAACATAATCTGCCAAAGTAATGTGGATGAATTCAGCTTCTTATCATGACAAGTTCAATACACAAATACTCCTCAGCTGTTATTTTTATTATTTTTTAAATTTTTTATTATTTCATCAGCTCAGTACTAACGTTTTTGTGTATGGTGCATGGATTCAATACTGATTTCTATCTGATATATGATACATGGTTGCCATGGCTACCATTTTATCTAGAAACTATGGCAAGATCATAAACAGTTGAAAAGAAGCTAAATTATGGATGAGAATTCTGTAGTTTTAATGTTGATCCAAATAAATGTGTTTGTTTACCTCCCTGTATTTGAGAATCATCTTCTGAAAAATACATAAACACAAGTATCATTTTTGGGGAGAACAAAACCAACATTAAAATGCAGTTCACATAGTGTTGTGCAAAACATATGGTTAAAATTCAGCTGTATTGGTACATGAATCATCTCTATTACTTAGGTTTTGATCTTGTGGTTTACCACTGGGTTCTTCCTATTGTTAAGGCACAAATATGTTTTGTTTCACTGCTAAAAAACATGCTGCAAATAAGAAAAAAATGTCCAGACCACAGATTGTTATTCTTGAATGCTGTGGTCACCGTGGGCACAGGACTTCAGGCAGTCCTATTCTCAATCTTGAAGCTGAACTTACAAATAACACATCTTTCTTGGTGGTATCTCCAGTGAATGCTGGGTCTTCAAACAGAAAAGAATGCCCCAATCTCTCTGAATTCAGGGCTTGGAGCAAATTCAAATCGCCCAAATACCGTTTGTATCTTACTGCGAGAAGGCCAAGACTCAGATGGATCAGATGTCTGTTCTTTGGCATTGCCAAATGAAATTAAATGATTTTGTTCCTCCCCTTTGATTTTCAAGTTTTGATGCCTTGGAACAGCTGCTAGAATATGCTGAGAGGGATCCAGATTTGGAAAAGCAGTAATTTATGTACTCTGTAACACCTCTCATGATTTAATAATGGGAAGCAAAACAAGTGAATTCAGTCTAAATGACTAATTGAATCTAAATCCATTTGCCAGCACAGTTTGCTCCTTGCTTAGCATGCACTGAGCTCAGTGCAAGTTTCATCAGCAGTGATGGCTTTTAAAAGGAAGCTTAATTCTGAGGCTGTGTAGTAAAGCTGCTCATATTGAGAGGCAGTATCTCCAAGGTGTTTTCCCAGTGTTCCATAAAGCAGATACTTATGCATTTTTCTATTTAATGGCCATGGGAAACAAGGATTCAAACATGGGATTCTCCCTTCTTTACCAAGTATGACAAAAATTAATTTACCCCTTTGCTTCAACTGTTCAATTTTCACAAGTGTTGGATTAAGACAGGCACCAGGAAAATAGGCAGTACCACATTGAACAAATAACACATCAAAAGTGTTTTCATACAGAGGGTGGTGACGCACTGGAACAGGTTGCCCAAGGAGGCTGTGGATGCCCCATCTCCGGAGGCATTCAAGGCCAGGCTGGATGTGGCTCTGGGCAGCCTGGTCTGGTGGTTGGCAACCCTGCACATAGCAGGGGGGGTTGACACTAGATGAATTTGTGGTCCTTTTCAACCCAGGCTATTCTATGATTCTACAATTCTGTGGTTCTATGATTCATTAGCGTTCTACTTGAGGGTCTGTACGTTGTCAGACATGATGATACACTCTTTGTGATCTTGGTGATATTTTTCCAGTGGTCATATTGTAGTACTCCAGACGTGTTTTTAGTTGCAGTGGGAGAAATGCACAGCAACAGACCATTCAGAGGCTGGTGATTTAGTAGGGAATATATCTACAGGGGCCTCATTGTTTGTTTTATGCTTAATTTGAATCCATTTGTGCTGCTCCATAGAACTTGACGTTTTTGTTATTTTGTAGATTTTGTGTTGAAAATGACTAACTGTAGCAACACTGTTATCAGCCAGAGCTGAAGGTTTAGCAGCTTGGCTAGGGAAAGGTTTGCCTCCTGGGTAGGTGAGAGGGAGAGACTGATGGTGCTGCTGAAGTTTGTTACTGATTAGCTGGTTCTAATTCTTGGTAGAAAAGCAGGGAAATTAGTTGAAGTCAATGTTCAAGACAAAGGATTGTATAATTTGATATAAACTGGTGGAATTCCTTGAAAAACAGAAAACTCTGTAGGTCCATACTCTGTAGCTTGCTTTCTACTGAATAAGTTAATTTATGAATTAAGTTGTAGGGAAATACTTCTTCATTTTAAAAGAGTTATGAACATGTGTGAAAAGCAGGCACTACTTCTTAAAAATCCGGTAAAACATTGCAATCCTGACAAGCTTTGCAGCTTTGCAGTACCTCCAAGATTGCCTGCAGGAAAGTTGATCTGATTTGTAGTGGATGCAAACACGTTTTAGAAATTAATGTCTTAGACCTATGGCTTATTAGGCATAGAACACCTGAGAAAACATAAATGTTTTATCCCAGCAACATAATGAAGAAGAGGGGCAAGCAGAATAACGGTGTCTTTTTTTCAATTGATAGTTGTTAGCAAATTTAAAGTAAAAAGGAAATGTGAAGAAAATAAACCTGAAACACTTCTACATGAATGAATATAAGAACAACCTACCTCTCTATTGCCTTCATTGAAATCTGAGAACACTGAATCTCTATAATCCGTTCCGCGAAGTGTGATGCATTTCTTACACAGTCCTCAGGAGGTTGCCTGCTGAGCTCCTGCCTTCTGCGAGGCCAGACCACACTGCTTTATTTATCTACAAGTAAACAAAATACACTGTAACCTGCTCTCTGTCTCCCAGAACAAGCTGTACATTCTGATTTGTGGCGGTTCGACCAACCCTTCTCTTTGTTGTCTGCATGAAACACTGTGGCCATATCATGTTGTCTGCTGGGAAAAATGCCTGTTCATGCCCATCTCTTGGGAGAGCAGTATCAGACGCGGCAAAACTATAGCAGAGGGTCATGTTAGTAATTAAATAAGTCAGGCAGTGTGAAGAGCTGCAGAGCAGTGCTCAAGGCTGTCCGAGTCCTGTTTAATTCTCTCATACTGACTGAGCTTTTGAGACTTTCAGTAGACAGAGGATGCTGCCTCCTGTGCCCAGACTTCACCTTAAGATACGGATTGTGAATAACAGAAATATGGACTTCGACTGACTCTTTAAAGATTTTACCTTGAAACTGTGAAATGTTCCTCACTGACTTGTATGATGCAACTGCATACTTTTCTTCCATTGAGGCAGAGAAGCTTGTTCCTGCGCTTTCTGAACAGGTTCAGGAGGCTTGTGGGTAAAGACGAAGGAAAAAACCCACTGTGCCTGTCCTTTACTTGCTGCCTATTGTTAGGCATAGCCTCTTGTGCAAACAAACTTCAAGCCAAAGGAAAAAATTGTATGTATGCTATACAATTCTGAACACCTAACGGTAAAGAAATGAGCAAATTGGACTGCTTTTGTGAAGTTTGGGGTTTTGGTTTGTTTGACCATGAAACAGGACCAGATATGACCAAAATATGAACACGAGACTGAAAGGGGAATTCTTGGGTCACTGAATTAGGATCCCCACAATTGCAGTTATCCATATCATGTAACCGTTTGGTTTGTCATCACATTTTTTTCAAGATTCATAATATACATGTTTATGTGCATATATGTATATTTCATTTTTCTTTCTTTGAATGTAAAACTTCTTGATTTTTTTCCTTTTCTTCCCCCCCCCCTTTTTTTTTTTTTTTTGTTCCTCCAGAGAACACCCCCTCACTCTTTCAAATTCAGATGTCGCTGCTGTGTATAAGCAGACATCCTTCTTTCTATTGTAAGTAGGCTGTGTGCTGTACTTCTAGAGCCTTTGTTGTGTAACAGTCACCTTCCCTCTGTGGTTGCAGAGGAGTCACTTTGCTCAGGCACCTTTTACCAAAGAGCATTGTGCATACAGAACACATCCAAGTCAAATGCAGAAGGCACCTTTCATTTTTCAAGGCTAAACCATACAACTAGGATCACTAGGATTAATGAGGCACTTGGTTCACCATCCCACTAAGGCACCTGAAGAACATTTGCTGTCCAAGAAAGGTATCAGTCAAGTGGGGAAAGAACTTCTGCTCCTTGCTGGAACGGATGCTTCATAGTGCTGCACTGTCATCCTCTCACTCCTGGTAGTTTTTTGTTTGTTTGTTTGTTTTGATTTTTCTTTTTGTTTTCCTGAAAGATTTTATGTATTTTTATGCTGCTTTTTAACTCAAACTCCTAGGGTCCACAATATCAGCAATCCTCTACTTGCAGTTTTGCCCTTCTCATGTTGCCTGGCCTTACGCTGCAGATCTTCTCATTCCTTTTTCTCAGCTTGCAGTTTCCTCAGCAGTCATTGTGAGAGTTGCAGCAGCAGCACTGGGCCCCATGTCTGTGGCCCTGGGCAGCTCCGGCAGTGGGAAGCAGCCAAAGAGAAAGTTACAGCTGTGTCAACACACAGTCCCATTACATGTACTGTAATCAACATTTTCTATGTATATAAATGTTTGTATTATCAACTACATATTTAAAATTATTTACATACAGGTCATTGTTCCAAATGCATCAAAGATTAAATTACATATTTTTTCAAGTAACTTGTTTCCAGTCCCTGAAGCTTTCTCTACCACAGTTTTAACGTTGCTTCATTTTTTGAGAGTCTGGTTCATTTCAGCACAGCATTAAAGAAATGGGGTGCAAATGAACAGCTTCTCTACCAGGAAGTTCAGTCGTTTGGGTACGGCACCCCAGCAAGATATCCAGGTGGCACTGCCTTCCTAAGAAGGATGTCAGTTGCAGAGGCAGAGAAGGAACTGGATAGATCAAATGGTAGTAATAAATCCATTCTTATTGACTGAAAACCTGTCCCAGAGGCCTCTTTCTCTTCCTCTGGAATATTCTCTTTACTTATTTTTATTGAGAAGCATCTCTATGGACATACAGAAGTATAAAATGCTTTTATGGAACATGAAACAGTGCCCTACCCTATCCTAAAGTGCTGGCTGCCTTTGCACTTTATTTATTCATTTATGTTAATTAAAAATACAGGAGGGGAAAGAATGGACAGGTTATCACAGAAAGGCTCAGAGTGGTGGAATTTGGAGGCGGGCACATACATCTGATTTGCTAATTTATCTGCAAAATAGAGCACCTGCAAAGCACTGCAAATGAAATAACTGTGTGCAAATAACCAAATTGCATCTTTTTATACATAGTCACAAGTACAGTTGTCTTGCTAGAAATACATTAATGCTTTTTAGTGACAGTTACCATTTTGATAGACTGGTTGCTGATTAGGAGCAGATGTTCTTACTAAGTTGAACTGATGAGAAAGATAACGTTTGTTTTTCTTGAATGTATCGAAGGTATTAAACTGATGAAAAGCAGTTTCTATTGCAGTTATCAAGCAGTGCCACTCCTTAGCTAGAGCCACCAGTAAAAATTACTATGCCTGCAGGAAAGGCTCAGAACAGATTTTTTAAATTTATGTTTTACTATAGAACATAAATACATGATAATGTCAAATGCTGAAACATAAGACAGAGGAGAATTTTAAAACTAATCAAAATGCAAATGTAAGCTCATTTCTGGTGGTTGTTTCCCTGTACTTTGTATTATTGCATTTATTTAAGTACTTACGTGAAGGTAAACTCATAAGACCAGAATATACGAACTCATGAAAATAAACAAATAATGAGAAGTGGTGATCATGAAACGTGCCCAGAGGAGGGAATGGTGGTGTTGGCATAAGCCATTTTAGAGGTTCCCTTCCCACCGTTTCCTCCATATTTTACTGTAATGAAATATGAAAGAATGTGAAACTTTTGGCCATGCTAAAACTAGCCAATCTTGTCAGATTTACGAAGAGCAGATTTATGGGGATCCTTTCAGGGAACCCAGATAGACAAACTTCAGGATTGCCTCAGTGTCCCCCTGCTGGCACAGATTCTGTGCTGCTGGACCATAGAGGTCAGGGCGGATGTGAATTTTTCAATGGAGCAAATACTAATCAGTTAAATAGTTACTTTGATAAGAGAAATTTATAGATCATGAATTTTTTATATGGAACGTCCTAAAGCTTCATCAGTGAGCCAAAATAAATTCTCATAGTCTCATTGGATGTCTTCCCATTCAGGACTTGATAGAAGATACATCTACTTTTAAATACAGGTTAAATTTTGACCAAATTTATTTTAATACTATTTTGAAACTACTTTATAGGTCATGAATATGAATAGCAATTACATTTGTGAGAAAATGGGGAGTATAAGTATTTATGTTATTTGAAATGATAGATTTAAATAACAGTCTACAGATTTCAAGTTTGTTGACAAGGTAACTATGCAGTTTCTTAATGGTTCCTTTAAGGAGGTAGATCACAGCAAAGATAACAAAATTGCATAGATTTTGTGGAAATGTCAAGAATTACGTAAATATATTTTGAAATGTAGAGATGCATGAAGAGGAGGACAATGGATTGACCAAAAAATGTCAGAGAAATGCAGGGGTGGGAAAAAGTAACAGCTTAAGATGGCAATGTGAGATGAAGAGGTGTGATTACTGATAATGGCTCAGTAAGCTTCTATTTAACTTAACCAGACAAATTGTTTGGAAGCTGAATGGTACAACATCCCTAAGCAGTAAGTGGGGAACAGAAAAGATGTGTGATTTAGATTCTTAGCTTGAACAGCTTTGGAAATTTTTTGTGTTTCTTTAACCAGATCTTCAAAGTAAGTCTTGAGGTACTGAAACGTCAGGTTTTCCTCTCCTGACAGAGCTCTGGATTTGATCTATAAGCAGTCTACTCAATGAGATATTTGACCTTATTAGCGCCATTTCATATTCCAGAAGTAAAAGAATGCTAATTTCCTGCCGTCAGCATTTCCTCAGATTTAGATGAAAGATGGTGAAAAAAGAATGTTTCCTTGTGCTCAGTCTTCATGTAGTAATGCTGGATCCTAAAGAATATTAACAGATTGTCTGTCATCTACTTTATCCTTTTTTAGTTGTTATCTTTTCTAGGATATATAGCACGTGTTTGTCTCTTGCTGTACTTCCTACAGGATAAGGATAGAGGTTACTGAGACGGCAGAGAGCAGGCAGGAGAACACAGTGCAACCAGAGGTGGCTGTGCAGGAACCACCAGCTGAGAGTAAAATCACAGCATGGGTATTGCCACTGCTTCTTATTTGTATTACCGAGAGGAGTAAGATTGGAGGTGACCATGCATTTTATTTAATGACTGAGAAATTGCCACTGTCTATGGGAGTAAAAAGACATAATGTGTAGCTGGAGTATCAGCATGTTTTTCCACTGGTAATAAATTTCACCCAGGAGTCATGCCAACTAATTAAATTTCCTTTCAAGTGAAGTTCCACATTTTTATGTTGGAGGAGACTGTAGAGAATTTTTCAACTCCATGTTACACAAAATTAAAATCTTCTTAAAAAAAATGCCACAGAAAGTGATTTTTCCCCTGCTATATTTTCCTTAGTGTTATTTTTGTGAGTTTCCTTATAGCTTTTTAGCAATTTCAATCAGAACAAAAAGTCTAGTGGCCAGTTTACACATGTACACATCTATACATGTAAATGGACAAATGTGCATTGTTTTGTTGTGTGGCAAAAAGCCTCACACCCAGGAGGAGGAGGAGGGGTTTAAAATTCAGCCGACAGACAAACAATGGCCAAGCATTGGTCCTTGTGTCACAGTCACTAGTTCAGTGATGGCAGATTCTGTTTGACACCAATGACTGTGAGAGATGTGCTTTCTAAAAGTAATTGTGACATCAAAAAATGGAAAGTACTCATTGGTTTTAAATTCATCATTTGCTTTTCATTGTAATTGACCAGGCCACAACACTTTACATGTAACATTTAAAGTGATACAAAAATGCTTTCTTGTGAGTTTCATATTGCAATAGACGTGTATTTCATATAAGATAAATGCTGTGAGTGCTGAGTTAATGGGAAAGTGATTAAATTATCCTTTTTTTTTTTCCCTCCATTCACTCTTTCTCTATTTAAAATAATCCAATGCCAAAGCATTTCTGAATGCTCACAGAAGAGAACTAAATGAAACTGCCTTTGCCAAGAAATTTGTGTTTTTCTCTGCTTTTCTGTCAGTGAGGTACCCCTCTTCATTGCTTTAGCTACTATGCACTTGTATTCTTGATCATTCCCAGCGCAGATTTGAAGAATCCAATTTTCCAAAACACTGCATTTGAGATTAACTGCTCTTCCAGGCGCAGTGTACAATTTCATAAAAGGATAGGAATCCAAACCATGGTGTTTTCGCAATAGTGAAAAACGTGCAACTAATTACAGCATCCTTTGCATGAAACCTGTTTAGTGAATCTTTAGTGTGCAGGCTATTCCAATTTACAGAATAGCTAAAAGCAAAAACACGTAGCATTCTCCCTTCTGTCTTCAACTCATCTTGTTCAGGAGAGGTGCTGAATGGGTTCAGAAGCTGTGTTTTCAGCTAGTGTCTGGTCGTTTCAGACCTTAACTTTACCAGTTATTGTTAAGAGCACAGATGTCTAACACACAGCAGGGGAAATGAAGCACCTTAGAAGTGAGTTCAAAGAAGCTGAAAAGATGAGCAGAGAAATACAGGGAAGTTAGAAACACAGGGAAGGGAAATACTGTCTAAATTTCATATCTCAAATGTGCTTGCTTCCAATGGGATTCTTAGGTCTTAATTTTCTTTCTGCTGAAGTAGCTTCATTGTAGTGTACCTAGAAAGAACAGAAAGGTAACCTTAAAGATGGTGCTGGCTGATATACACTGTGCTGAGTAAGGGAAAATATAGTCCATTTTCTGTAGTTAAAAGCAGAAAAGAGAAAAAGGACTCTATTTCTCCCAGAATAAGTGCTTTTATACCTACATAATTGTTTCCTATTCTTCAGACAGAGCAGTAGAAATACTGGTTGGAATTGATCTTTATATGTCATCCAGTCCAACTTCTAACATACAGTAGAACTGTTGTGAATCTTAATCATGCCAGCTGTGGCTTTTTTTGGCTGGGTGCTGAAAATCTACAAGGGTGAAGATGCTATGACCTTTCTGGCTAATGTGTCCCAGTGCTCAATACCTTCCAGGTGAAGAAGTTTTTTCTAATGCTCAGCATGAACCTCACAATCTACAAGTTGAGATCATTTTCTGAACAGTTTAACACAGTTAATTTTTGTAACTTCCCTTCAGTAAGTTCTTCTATGCTAAGCCTTCATCTCCTCTTTGTCAAACTAAACAAAAACTAAACTGCTTTCCTCTACTAGCAGGCCAGGCGTCCTCTGCCTTGAGAGCCCTCTCCTATACTCTCTCTAGTCTCTTAATTTTCTGTTAATTAGGAGGCACAGGGCTAGATACACTATTCCAGGTGTGCTTTACTGATGCCAAGAAGAAAAAAACGTAATATCTTGCAGTTTACTGGCTGTAGTCATTTTAATGTGTGTGTGGTTTGCTTTGTATAAGGGCAGGCTACTGATTTATGTGTAAGCTGAGGTCCACCGTCATGATCCAAGAAGTTTTTCAGAAGGTTTGTTCTTCAGATAGTTGGTTTCCATCTGTCTCAATGCATCTGAGCATTCTGTCCTGGGTGCTGAATGTGGCACTCCTCATTGAACTGCATGAGATTTCCATTGGCTTGATCCCCAAGACCTCAGTGAACTACAGGTGACATCTTTCAGGACAGGGTTTTTCATTCAGTGTCTGTAACTCCGGTTTTATATTTGAAAGGTCTGAAGTACTTCTAGTGGCAAATAATTTTATAAAAGGTTGTCAACGGTTTACAGGCTGGTCCAGCCCGGTTCCGTGGCTAGTGGGGTGGAGGGATTCCGCAAAATCCGCACCTCCAGAAAAGGAAAACAGAGGACCCCAAAATAATTAAAGACAGCAGCAACGATCTAAGGAGAAACAAACTGATTTACTAAATATAGTACTGGAATGCAAGATAACACACCATAATACAATATAATTAGAATTGAAACTAATAAATCAAATATAATGAGAGAGAGAATGTCCAAAATGTGGATAGGCCTCACCATAACGCTGAGGTGAGATGTGCAGTCTGGTTGAGCAGCAGGGAGATGAAGAAGAGCTGATGAAGAAGAGCCCATCAGGTGACCTTGCCAGGAGTTATATCTCCTCTCTGACAGCAAAGACCCCTGGGGAATGTAGTTCTTCTTCTCTTCCGAACAGGTACCAGAACTTGAGCACTAACACTTTAAGTCCCAGTGCACTACATGATGTTATGATGTGGAATACCGATAACCAAAAATCATAAAACCGTGACAAATGTGTTTCCAAACAAAATTCTCCAGCCAGAATTTGCTACTTTATTGTAACTGTCTTATTGCCTTAGAAGTTAGGTTTCATTTGCAGAAATGGTGTGATATAAGAATGAGCAAGGCTTAAACCTTAATTGTAACTTCTTTTTCTCAAGTCTTAGAACCATTAGGTTTGAATTTGCCTGTGGTCTATTTTTATATCAGATACAATGGATCCTAAAGAAAGTTTTGCAGAGAGCTGAAGTGACTCAAGGTATCCGAGTCAGACCTAGAACTGTTAACAGTGATGGATGTTTGCAATTTTATGAAGAGATTCCATATAAATCAAAAGCATTCACATTTAGATTACCAAATTAAATCTCTGTTCATTTCATGTGGGTTCAACAACTTGAGAAGGAGCTGAGGAGAATAAAAGTAACATTCTAGCTTTTTTAGAAATGTACAAGTGTTGACTGAATCATACCTTTATTGCTAACAAACGTCATTTACCAGCTGGTCGGTAGTATGCTGAAGACTTTGCCTATTGCTCCTTCACAGCATGGTTACAACTTTGTAACAAAATCACAGATCCATAGAGGCAAAAACGCAGATGTTTAAACTTGTACAATAAGAGGTTTACAAGAAAAAGCATAATCAATAGTATCAAGTATTTTATCAACTATATATTAACAGCAGAGAAATAGAAAACTATGCCTATTTGACAAGACATTCCTTAAGGTGTTATATTTGCATAATGCTTGTCTTTTCTTACTATAGAAAGCAACGAGACATCATGAAAGATATATATCCATTATTCATGAATTTAAATAATCTGACAAGCATGTGGAAAACAATGCCGATCTAGATTTCATATTGTTGTAGTGGCCTTCTAAAAAATTACAGGCAATTATTGTTTGTTGTTTTCTTAAATTAATCTTATTTCTTTGGAGGGTGATTCATTGTATGATCCTGCAGTTAGGAAATTAAATATTTTCTTATTAACTTCAGTATAACTGACACCTAGTATGACTCAGATTGCTGAGAGTAAACAATTCAGGCAGAATTATCCTGTCACATCTGTGGGGCTGATTAGATGCAAACATCAGTCATGACAATTTAGATTTGCTTTGGTACATGTGGCTTCTCCAGATGCTTCTATACTATAAGTGTGGATGTCAACTAAGGCTGCTTACCTCATCTGTGTTTGGAAAAAGAGAAAAGCAACTTGAAGAAAGAGCAATCTTTTTTATTGCTTCATCTTATTTTTCAGGAAAGAACAGCTTATCTAAGCATGGAATTAGTGACTATGTATAATCATCAATCGAAGAGGCATAAGCAGACAAGTCTGTATTTATTTACCAAATAATGTATAGAAGAACCATACTAGAGAAAATAACACCTCAGATTTGGTTAGCTCAGAATGCTTGAATCTCTCTTTTTATCAGCTGTCCTGAATGTATTCCAGAAACACTTTCTTTCTTTCTTTCTTACTTGACTCCTGAACATGGACATTTCTCTTCTTCCACTGAAAAAGTGCCTTGAAGCAGCCTCGCTGTTTACTGCAACAACTCTGCAGTTGCAGTGTGCAACTCTGTGATGCAGACGATCTTCCGTTGCATCAGTTCTAAAGCTCAGCCTTCTCCCTCCTGCAACCACCCCCATGAGAAGTTCGAGCATTTCTTACTCCCTGTATTCAGGCTTTTTCTTTCCAAATATTAAAATCATAGTTTCAGCTTGGCCAAACTCCCTTTGTATTTCTAACTCTATGACTTTCTTCTCTCTAAAGATGACAATGTATTTTGAATCATTATTTCTTCACTTCTTATTTATTCTATTTTGTTCTTCCTTTGTTGAGTGTGTGTTTTCTATAATAGTATCACTGTAGTTGTGACAGTTTGAGGTTATAAGACAAGCAAAGTTTATAGGTCTATGTAACATCTTACAATTTCTTTATTAGCTGAAATATTCCATAAAGAAAACAAGACTTCTCTGACATTGGTCCAAGACAAAATGAGAGATGCAGCTAAATACTTGATAAATATCAAGTACTTGATAAATACTTAATTAAAGGAGTGGCAGTTAGCATAGTTTTACTATACGTCATCAGTTAGAAAACAGATTCTTCCTCATCATTTTCATATTTTTGCATCTCAGGAATGATATTCTTTAATCTTTACTTACACCATAGATTAACTTACTCATTTTAATCTGACTAAGCTCAATTTGAACCAAGAAAACAGAGAGTTTCTAACCAGTGATGTGATCAGGAATCTTTAATATAGTCTGTACCAGATAGCACCCTTAAGAACTTACTTTTGTTTTGTGGCCAGTTACAAATGGATTAGATACTTAAAGACTGTTTAGATGCCTGTCTTCAGAAGATTCTCCAATATGAATGAAATTCTGAATTTGCTTTGCAAATCCCCAAACTTGAACAGCAATTTTGCAGCCGCTATCCACTAATCTTGGAATCAACACAAGAACTACCTTGAAAAAGAAAGAATAGGTATGTAGTTTACAGAAACAATGACTGAAGTCATGTTGTCAATATGAATTTCATGACCAAGCCAACTTCTCTTTGTAATTCTGTGGGATTATATACTGGAAGAGAAACAGGACTGTTCAGAATGAGACATTCAGGATTCAGTTGAGGCTTCTCATGACTGCCGCAAGCCAGTGAGTATCAAGCACTTAGAGTACATTAAACTGGAATTCCTGCAGAATATATATTAATATATAAAATATATATTATTTCTTGTATTTCAAGAACAAGTAGAAGTGTTTGTTTTTCCTTCTTCATTTCATCGTCATCACCTTCCTGTCTCTTTACAGTGTTTTTAGTCTCATCTGACTTGAAGTATTACAGTACTTGTTGTCTTCAGTTATAGATGCATCTCCCAACCTTGTTTTTTAATCAGTTGCCTGACTATCTGTGTAAAAGCTTGTTCTTTATGTGCTCTTTCACTTAGTGAGTCCAGAACAATATGGTAGGAGGACACTTCAGTAATTTTTAAAAAAATCTTAAAAAGTGCTCTCATTTTTTCCTATCAACTTTATGGTTTCTAACACAGTTTCATGACTACCTGTCATAGCACATTAAATTGTGTTTTTATTTGCAAGTTTTAAGATCTACTTTTCTTTGTTAAGAGCTACACTTAGTTAAAAATTTGACACATTGTTCCTTCTTTTATGCATTACCTTGCATTTGCCAACACTTTACTTTGTCTGTTTGGCATGTCATCGCTTGAATTATTTTCAGGTCTTCTGGATCTTCTCACGCTGAACTTCTGCACTGACATGAGATTTCATGCTGCGTTTCTCAGTTTAGATGGAATGGAGGTTATGGCTGTTATTTTAACGCAGCATTATTGTTTCTGTATGAAACACGCTTATCTTTAATTTATTCAGTTCTGAAGAATTCAGTGTTTTTTCAACAATAATACCTATTCTGAGAACTGATGAGTGTAACCTCACATTTATTTAATGGAGGGTTTTTCTCTGAGAGGAAAAAATTTGTATGTTTGGAAATATTCCAAGAAATGCTCTGGTAAAAAAAACTTTTCTTCTCAGAAATGTCTAATGTTATAATTTATATCCAGGGCTACTCACATAGGGTACTGGGAAGCAGTTTTAGATCATCATTTTCCCTGATGAGAATTTAAACTCATAGGACTTAAGTCCACAAGAAGACAATTTTGGCTCAGTGAAAGGGCACTCTTAACCTTGTAAGAATTTCTCATTGAAATTTCTCCACTATTTAATGATGTAAATATTCTTTGGGCCAGAAAGAGTGTATGTTGTGAGGCAAGACTACTACTAGTTAAGTAGCCGAATCAAAATGGAGAATGTTCTAATCACTATTCATGCAACTGTTTAAGTGTCTTATAACAAGATGAAACTTGTACCTCTCTTCATCTTGTGAAAATGTTTGAACCTGTTTTGACCATCAATGCTAGATTTCACTGCAAGTCTTTGATTTAACTTCCACTCTGGGCACTTAAATCATTCCGTGAAATCGGAGTGAAATGCTTCCTGTTTTCCAGTGAGCTAAAATATGTCATTTCATTAATCATAGGCCTTGAATTTCTCCACGGACAGGGCACCTACCACCTCTCTGGGCAACCTATTCCAGTGCTTCACTACCCTCTCTGTAAAAAAACTGTTTCCTGCTGAAGAGTCTGTCCCCTTCCTTCTTAAAGGCCCCCTTTATATCATGAAAGTCTGCTATCAGGTCTCCCCAGAACCTTCTCTTCTCCAGGCTGAACAGCCCTGGCTCTCTCAGGCTGTTCTTCTAGGAGAGGTGTTCCATCCATTGGATCATTTTATGGCCCTCCTCTGGATGTGTTCCAACAGGTCCATGTCTCTCCTGTACTGTGGACTCCACATCTGGACACAGTATTCCAGGTACTCCTCACCAGCACAGAGCAAAGGGGCAGGATCACATCTCTCAGTCTGCTGGCCACGCTTCTTTTGATGCAGCCAAGGATATGGTTGGCTTTCTGGGCTGTGGGGTTATATTGCTGGCTCATGTCCATCTCATCATCCACTAGTACCCTCAAATCTTTTTCAACAGAACTGCTCAATCCTTTAATCCCTCAGATTATACTGATAGTGGGGGTTGTTGCGACTCAGATGCAAGACCTTGCACTTGGCTTTGCCAAACCTCATGAGGCCCACTGCTTGAACCTGTTGGGTCTTTCTGGATGGCATCCTGTCCCTCGGGCTTGTCAACTATTGTGCTTGTGGATCCAACAAAAGCATCCCTATGTTGCTGCATGTTGAAGACGCATGTCACCACTCCTCTGTTGTTTCCATTCCTTGAATGGAGATCACTGCTATAATGTTTTATAGTCCAGTACAGTAGCCTCAGTCTACAGATCCTACTACTATTTGGGCAGTAGATACTACTACTAATTAAGCACCCTATTAAAAATGGAGAATTTATTTTAAATGTGAAGTGCTAAGATATCAGGAAGTATGTACTGCCAATGAAGTCTATATATATTGATTTCTACTTAAAGAAAAAAAAAAAAAAAAAAAAACCACAAAACTTCCATATGGAAAATGAAGCTGTCCTACTTTGTATTCCTGATTCTAAATTGAGCTGACTCCCTCAGGTTTCTGCAACTCTCAGGTTTTGTTCCTGGAGTAGGAATATCTTTCACCAGAATGCTATTTCCTGTCAGCCTAACTGTAACTTCTGAGAGTGCTTCAGCTGAGGGCTCGTTGTCCTCTATTTGCAAGTTACTTGGCATCTTAATTCATAGGTGTATCAACAATTGAGGCTCCAAAATGAGACTACCTGCTGAGACAAAACAGTGTGTGGGTGCTGCAGAACTGATAGCAGACAGCGTCCTCTGGGAGGTGCTGGTGCTTTGTAGTACCACGTTCTCAATTCATACACTGTGGAGCGAATCTTTCTAGGGAGGCATCGAATGCTTTCTGTTCTTACTGAACTTGGGAAAGCAGCCTTGGGAAAGTGAAGAACCATCCATTTTACTTCTTTTAAATGAGTTCTCCGAGTGGCACTTTTAGCATTTTAAAACTATGGCTTATTGAAAAATTTTATAGAATCTTTGCAGACTTCATTTTCCAGTACAGAGTGAAAGACTTCGACTAGAAAAACAGAGCATTGTTTCTGCATCTAAGTCCCTGTGATAGCGCATTAATCTACAGTGATACTAAGCAAGAAAACCACCTCAGCCACTCATTTTCATCCAAGTGCAGTTGCACATACAATGTTTTAACTGCCATTACTATGATCAAAATGCAGCAAAGCCTGGAGGTAATCCTCTACTAGTTTGGAAAATAAATAATTGAAAGAGAACAGATACATACAAATAAACTTAGTGCCTTCATAGTTTTCCTGTCAACCTTTCAAGTTCTTAGTGAATTTTCTCCCTGTGGGTAATTCAGATAACTACTTCAGCTCCCTCTATACCCACTTTGGATCCAACAGGGACAGCTGCTCTTTGTGGGGCTGAGGACCTGTGGCCGCTCTGTGCTCCCTCTGCTCCAGACGGCTCTCACGCTGCCTTTGCTCTCCAGGTGCAGTTCCTTCTCCGGCTCTGCTTTCATGTCTCTCATCTCGACCTTAAAAAGCTCCTGCTGTCTTCTATGCACAGTTTAGAAACCACTGTCTGCACAGTTCTTCTCCTCACTGTAGTACCTGCACCAGTTTGGGTTGTGTGGCAATCCCATATTAGAAAGAAAAAAAAAAAACACCACAGATATTAAATCGAATTTTGGCATAGTTCCGTTTGTCATGCTTTACAGAATGGCACAACAGGGTGAGACAGTGTTATTCTGCCATAACTGAACATATCTTGATGTACAAGGCATGATTCAGGAAGCAGGACTAAAGCAACCCGTGCGTGAATCCTCCCAAGGAGAAAAGATAAAAATAAAGAGAATTTTGTTAAACCTGCAGCACTCAGGCTTTAGATGCTCTGTGGCAGAACTCACAGCCTGAAACCCTAACAGTCCCTAGGTGCAAGAAGGGACCTGTGTGCCACCCAGCTGGTTTGCTGATGTTTGCTGTCATGTCCCCACAAACTTTATCTGGAACCCTATGCTTAGGGGCCTTGCCTCCTCAGATGATATCACTCTCTCACACACACACACACACACACACACAATCCAGGCCTGTTTAGAAAAGACAGTGAGTCCTTCTGGCGCTGAAGGACTGCTATCCTTTGTGTTCTCCTCATGTTCACCTGGGGTTTGCGGAGTTTCTTCTCTTTGAGGTAGGTACCTGGGAAATAGCTGCACCATAAAGTGCAGCTCGCTGCAGAAATAAGAAAGAGAGCTTAACAAAGAGATTTCTAAGCAATAATTCTGTATTCTTATTATGTCAAGCCCTATGCAAAACAGAATTTCTGCAACTAATCTCCTCTTCAATGTTTTGGGGGATTTAATGTAGACCTAGACTCCTCCAACAATCAAGATGTTTTCTTTTTACCCGAGGGATCACATCTTTTAAACCATTCATCTGAAGGTTTTAAAAAATGTTTTCATTCCCTCAGCTCTGTCTCCATGAACAATATAAGGAGAAACAATCTCCCGACTCAACTCCCCATGCAACTTGCTCGGCTATTGCCTGTCTCATAAGGAGGTGGCCTACTTTTCAATTCTTGTGCTACAGCATTCCAATTCTAAGATGATCCAATGCTAAGAACTCCAGAAATCCATTTTTATTACTATTAGTATTTAGAGATACTGCTTATGTTCATGACTTAGAAGAGGCATTTAAAGGAATATTAATGACTAATACAGTATTTCTTCCCTCTTTGGTGCAAACACCGTCTAAGCCTGCGTGCTCTGCACAGCCATAGCATGAGGCCTGCCCAGCTTTCAGGTGCGTACAGCCGAGTCCTCACAGGAAAAGTGTCTGTTTAAAGGGTCATGGGGGGATGTAAATGGTAGGGGAAAAAAAGAGTGCAAACAGAAGAGAAAGCAAAATCCCAGTAGTTTGACATGGCAGGGAGAGACAGAGGTACTCCTTGAGACTAAGGAGTTCAGGAGCAGCTTTGGCTCAGTACAATTACTAAAAACATTTTAATCCAAGGTATTGATGACTTAATAGCTGTGCAATTTTCCTTATCAGATAACTTTAACAGATAGTGGTGTGTACTCCAGAAAAGTCTGTGACTAAGTGTTATTTACTTCCCTGTGTAGAGAATGTTAGGAGGTCGAGCAAAACTGCTCTCAATACATTATGCCAGCTTTACAAAAAGGCATCTTTGAAATGCATGTATCCTTTTGGTCAATATCATCCATTTTGCCATTGCAATGGAGAGGAATTGCTGTCTCCTGTCAGATATGTGACTGTGTTTGTGAGCAATGTAAAATATGTCCAAAATTGGTGCAATGTATGTTAGTGAAGCAGGAAGGGGTCTGGAAGTGCTGGAACTTATGTCCCTTTATTTAATTTTTCCTTCTGACTTAGGTCTTTGGTTTGTGCTGTTACTTGGAGCGGGTCCAGAGGAGAGCTACAAAGATGCTCAGAGGGCTGGAGTAGCTCTCCTATGAAGACAGGCTGAGAGATCTGAGCTTGTTCATCCTGGAGAAGAGAAGGCTTCAGGGAGATCTCATTGCAGCCTGCCAGTACTTGAGTAGTGCTTACAGACAGGATAGGGACTGACTTTTTACACAGTCTGGTAGTGATAGGACAAGAGGGAATGGATTTATACTAAAACCGGGGAAATTTAGGTTAGATGTTAAGAAGAAATTCTTTACTCAGAGAGTGGTAAGGTGCTGGAACAGGATGTCCAGAAAAGCTGTGGATGCCCCATCCCTGGAAGTGTTCAAAGCCAGGTTGGATGGGGCCCTGGGCAGCCTGACCTGGTGGGTGGCAGCCCTGCCCATGGCAGGAGGTTGGAACTGCGTGGGCTTTGAGATCCCTTCCTACCTAAGCCATTCTATAATTCTATGATTCTACCTGAGTTACAAAAACTTGCAAGCTCCTATCTTTTCTTCCAATGTAATTGCATTCTCAGGTGAGTATGTAACAGCAGGAGAAACACTGCAGTTCATAGGTCATCTAAGATTGTTGCAAATGTTAAGGAAACTTATTTCTATGTTTTTGTGTTTACAGTTCAGTTATTTCAGAAAAGAAATGCAATGTGGCTCTTTGTTAGGGCCAGAGACTACAAGATGAAAAATTAGGAAAGGAAAAATCTGGAGCCTCAATGAAAAGAAAGGGAAATTATGGGAAAAAGTGAAGTTCTGGATCAGTGTCAGGGAAGGTGTTTGAGGAGAGAAGAGAGGTAGAGAATAGGTGTAGCAGTTCATAGAGGAAAGAAGTCTGCAGCCTCTCACTGTGCAGCAGGGTTTTGAAACAGCTGAGACCTGTACACTAAGGGTTGGGAAAGCCTCCTGTCCAAATCCCCTTCTGAGCAGGCTGAGGAGAGCATTAGACAAGACAGAGCAACCTTCAGCTTTTGCCAGCCTCTTCATTTTTTTGTTGGTAAGGAATAATGCTGGCAGGCTCTGGCTTCCTGCTTCCTTTGCAGGTGCTCAGCACAAAAGCACAAAGTCCGCTGTGGGTGGGATGCAGGGAGCTGCTGATGGGCTACTGGGGCTGTTCTGTGCTCACCTACGCTCAAACTATCATGCTGCATTACCCATTCTGGGAAAATTCCCTGTCATTCCATGTTTGAGGGTATCCATTTTGTTCTGCTGGAGTCATTGCACTGGGTGCCATTAACTGTCTCACAAAGGTGTCTTGAAAATTGCTTTACAAAACAAATCAAGAGTATGGCATAACAAATACGTGTTCAGAAGAGGCATTTATCATCTTAAAACAGCTATTTTCCTGTGACACTGCAGTGCTTGGATGAGATGGCAATTTCAAATCTGAAAAAGCGTCTTCACAGGAGTATTTATTTTGCATTAGGCTTAGTTCTGTTCACAAAAGCAGCTGCAATAACAATGCAATAATTAGAGTGCACTGAGTGCCAAGATGGTGTTTGTTCCTCTCTCTCTTTTGAAGGTGCTTGAAGTTCACTGCTTATTGATGCAGTGCAGCCAAGGAGATCTCCTTGATTTTGGGCGAGATGGACAGGATGAAAATGGGCTCAAGAGATATTCTCTGGAAGGGAAACTGAACTGGGATACATCTGGGCTAGCCAGCAATTGTTTTACTAACACAATGAGGTAAAGGCAACTCACTGAAAACCCAAACAAAATAAAATCAACAGATATTGTGAGCAGCAAAAACCAAAGGAATTGAGTTGTAGATTTGAACCTCCTACTTGAAATCTCTTTTTAAGGATGGATTTACTCTCCATTAGTAAGGACATTCAGGATGTAATTTCTACTGTTCAGCCCTTCACTCAACGGCAATGCTTGCCTGTGGGATGTCTCTGTGCATCTTCTCTGCGTAATTCTATGATACTTGTAGGAGCCAAACATCTACTGTCTGTAGCTTGATGTGAAATGAGATTTATACAGGCCATTGTGTTCAAAAGTTAGTGGGAATGTATGCAGGAACACAAAGGGTTATTATACACCACCTCTTTAGGAAACTGGCGAAAACCCAGACCTCCTGCAGTCTTTTTGTCATATCCATGTCCTGACAAGCTGCATGGAATTTTATCAGAGAGCAACCAGCAGGTCTTCCGAGCTGATAACAAAGCCAGGCCCTCAAAGGTGAGGGCAGCTTCTGGGTCACAGAACTGACAAGAGAGAGGCTCAAGAGAATTCTGGAATCAGCAGCCAACCTGCCTTTGTCTTAGTGGCATTTCTGTGTGCCGCATGCTAGGTTTTGGGGTGATAAAACCTTACAATGAAATGAGTTTCTGAAGCAGCCTGGAAGCTAGGCATCAGTTAAAGTGCATTTGTTCAGTTTTATCATTGGGTTGTTGAGATGTTACTTACGGCAGATGACTCACAGAATTATGTCATGGTGATAGAGCATTTAATTGCCCAGCTCCACAAGGATTATTATACCCAGCAAGAGAATTTCATACATATCCGCAGGTTGCACAAAAGGTACAGCTGTAACACTGCCAGGCAGCACTCCCTTCTCATCTGCTTCAGCACATGAAGTTGCAACCTTGCACGCCAGCAGCATTTTGTGAGGGATCAGTCTGTCTGTGTCTTGCTGAGCTCCCGTTTACCCTCTGAAACAAGCACATCTGTGCTTTTGAATACTAGATGCAGACTGCCAATGGGAGCTGCTGCACAGTGCATTAGCTTACTTCATTCTAAGCATGCTATTTCTTTCATGGATTTCCCAAGTATTTCCCTGTCAAGTCCCTCTGACAGCTCTTCTTCCCATCCTTGCTATGATGATGGAAAGAACAAATTCTGACAGGTCTTCTTGGTTCTTCTTCTATCCACAGATAAAGAGGAGACAAAAGAGTCTTCACTGGAAAGAAGACAACAACAAGGGTGTTTTTTTTTTCTCCTTCCTATCACAGATTATTTTCTGCATAGGTTGTAGCACATTGCATTAAGAACTGAAGGTTGGGTTTGGAGGCCATACTAAGACAGGATACCAGCTGAGGGCTCCCTCCCACATGGGATCTTGGTCCTCAAACATACCAGAAACAAAGCGGGCAGCAAACTGTAAAATTGGAAACTTGAGATCTCTTGGACATGCAATAATTTCTATAAGCAACACAGTTTAATGGTTTATAGTTTTTATGTTTGCAAACTTTCCCTTCTGGTGTGGTTTATTACAGCAAAATGGCTTCTATTTCTATATAGCTTTGAAAAGAAGGAGTGTTTCACATTGCATCTGCATAATTGAAAGAAGTTCTATTAAGGAGTAGCTTTCAGCCAAAGAAGTTCTACTTTCATACTCAGCAATTTTCATGAGCTACCTAAAGCAAGAGGACTCCCTGAAGTTTTCATGAAATATAAATGCCAGTGGATAAAGAAATGAATTAAGATCTCAGTGAAATACATTGTAAGTTGGGAAGACTCCAAGACAATATATGCCCACTTTTCATGAAATCGTATGTGTTGCGTTCCATGAATTGTTTAGACCACATATTGTACAATATTAATTAACTTTCACAGCAATATTCATGACATTTAATAGCAATGTTCATGCAATATTAAAGAAAACATTAAAAAAATCACGACAAGCTTAATGAATCATAGGAGCACAAAATTCCTTCAGAGAGGTAAGAGAGCAGTCACACTGCTTCATTTGTCTTATAGCTCTTTAAAGAAAGACAAGCAGCATTTGTTGACAGATTTACAAAATAGGTCTTAAAGTTCTCAACAGGCA
The DNA here is from genome assembly GCA_028571105.1 of Tragopan temminckii. NCBI lineage: Eukaryota > Metazoa > Chordata > Aves > Galliformes > Phasianidae > Tragopan > Tragopan temminckii. The sequence goes on along the minus strand of JAOWBP010000001.1, from coordinate 22,434,452 downwards.
TTCGTATGCATAAAGACAGCACAGACCCAGCTGAGGAGGAATTTGTTTTAAATCATTAATAACAAAAAAATAGTCCCTTCCTGTCATGACAATTTTCTTCTGAGGCCAAACAACCTTCTGCAGAGATTGTCTTTCTAGCTGCTTAGAATTTCTGTGTTTTGAAGCAGACAATCTTACCCCTCAAAGTCTTGCAAATTGCCTTTAAGTTTTCCAAATTCATACTTCATCCTTATCTTGCAGCTCATTAGAGGAAGAGAAGGCTTTGTTGATCAGAGAAGCTAGGGAGGAATGAGGTGGGGCTCCAGGAGGAAGATCACTAGCTCTATCAATTACAGCAACTGTGCAAGTAATGGATGCTTTACAGCACAGTGCACTGATGCTGACAAACCGATCACTGTGATAACACATTTTGGACAAGAAAGATTCTATCATTCCTTAGTGTGGGAAATGGAAAGACTTCCTTTTAAGGGACATGGTTAGTGGGCACAGTGAGGATGGGTTGGGATGGACTAGATGATCTCAGAGGTCTTTTTCAACTTTAGTGATTCTATGATTCTGATTCCTATGAAAGGAAGGCACAACTGAAAAGAGGAAGAAATGAGTTTCTTTAATCATGTTCAAAATCTGTCTTCCCCCACCTGCCCAGCTGCAGGCTTTATGCCATGGAGCACAAGGCTGTTGCCCCCAGTCAAGGCCTGGCTTGGAGCCCCTGCCTGAGCCCTGACATCAAGGGTGCCCCGCACGTGCACCTGTACCAGGCTGTGTGGGTGCTGACAATGCTGTGGAGTGGATCTCAGTGTCTGCCACAAGCTCATTGTAAGCTCTACGGTAAGCAGAGAAGTGTGGCCTCAGGGTCACTGCTTTGCTTTCTCACTATTTGGCTGTACTTGCCTATCAGTGCCTGTGGATGGCAATACCGTGTGACGGTATTAAACAGTGTGTGAACTACTCCAGGATATTTTAGATGCTCTGTAATGTTGAAGGCCTCAGTCAGTAAGGTTTGCTACCAAAGGGAAGTGGTGTATGGGGCAGACAAGGGAGACATGTACTGGGATTGTTTTTGGAGTACTAAATGTGGAGGTTGGCAGCCCTGGGGGTTGGAGCTTGATTATCCTTCAATCCAGGTGGTTCTATGATTCTATGGAGTTTATTCAGTTTTTATTTAAGGAAATGTTCCTCTGATGGGAGTTTGTAAGAAATGAGTTTGTAACTTGGCTCACAATGATAAAATGAGGAGAGAAAAGGCAGTACTTTGATTTAGTTTCTTTGGTTGCTCTGGAAAGGAACACACTTACTTGTCAAGAGGGGCTTTCAAATATCCTCATGGCCTCCCCTCAGTAGGCCACTGGGTGAAGCCTTCAGTTTCTCAGTGGGCAAAGACTGTTTGGGCAAGCTAGGACTGAGCAACATCTGTGGAATAATTCATGTGAGTAGGCAGCAATTGAATCCCACACTATTTTACTACTTTCTGTGTATGAATGAGAGCTCTACTGTTGACATTTGTGACTCAGACTCGAACATTGACCGCTTTCTCTATCAGCAGCAGAACCGCTTCTCTATAAATATTTAATAGTAGTGTTTAATATTTCCAGACATGACAGAGCTGAAGAACGATGTACAGCAGTGACCTGCTTTTATAATGTGTGTGGTGGCTGAGAGAGGAAAAGCTCCTACTTACTACTTGGAAAACAGCAGAACAAAATGACAACCTCATGGGCTAGAGGGGAGAAATAGAGTTGTCATAAGGCACCAGAAATGCCTGGAAAGCACTGCTAACAGTAGGATGTTCCTGTGAAGCCATCCCATGCCAGCTCATTAGAGGGCTCTGGCAAGGATATTTGGCATAAAATAGATTTTATTTAGAATTAGGAACTCTGCTGCCCTGCTCTTGGCAAGAAGTGAACTTGCAAATTAAACTGTCTTGTAAAATAATGACATTACCTTGTATTATGAATCGTTGTAGAACTGGAAACATAAGAAATGTAACTTGAGATGTGGAGAAGTATGGACAGCTAACATTCAGGGAGCACAAGCGCTGCATGCACTGCATGCTGTCACAGCACGAAAGCAGTGCTCAAGGTCCAAGCCTGTGTTGAACACTTAGATTATTTTTGCTAAGGCTTTCATTTACTCCAGTGGTTGCTTCAGAGGTTATCTTTTTTCAGGTTCAGTCTCTTTAAAAAATTTTCTTCTTCACTGGACATCTCAGGTGGCTTAGTATTAAAATTTCATATTTGCCAGGGGCTTACTTTTCAATTAGAACACGTTTGGAAAGTCTGGGTTAGGTGGAAGAAAGTTTTAAAAGCAGGAAGATTGCAGCTGGGCATGTGATGCCTCTCTAAATGTTTGATGAAGCATAGGGCTCAGTTCTTGGTCCCCGTGGGAAAAAGACCAACAGGGATGGTTATGCGTTTTTGAAGCAGCTCACTACCTATATGTATGGCTTATTTCCTAAAGTGGATTCAGTACTACTGAAACACAACAGCAAAAAGCCTAAGTCAGTCTTCAGGGTTGGTGTAATGATTATAAGAAATCGATACATTTTAGATAAGATCAGTTTATTTCCCTCGGCACATCTCAAACTCACAAAGTTACAAGTGGAGAGAGTTTCTTTGTTATTTCCTTGTGATTATTGCTCTCTCAGTCACCTGAAGAAAGCCAGGTTACGGAGCACTGCAGCTATTTTCCTCCAGGCTGAGCATACGGGAATGAAGCATGCTTTCCTGCGTGTGCTGTGCCTTAGCATTCATGAGCATCCTCATGAAGCCAAGCTGTGAGTCAATGCTGTGTCAAACTACAGGGAAGAAGAATATCAGTCATACGGCACTCTTAATCATGAGGAGAAATGGATTTGACTAAATGAATATGCAAATGCCAATTTACAATTAAATCATGAGCTCTTCCTGATGTGCAAAACGCCCTGCTGAAAAATATGTTACTGTATCTGTTCTTTGGTGTTTGACCTCAGGAGGCCGTCCTTAATGAAAGGAAAAACTAAATGGGGAACAAAAACCAAACCCGTAACAAGAAAACGAAACTAATTTAATTTCTTCTTACATTGTGCTATTCTCAAAGCTGTTGGTATTTTTCTGTTTTGAAGAAGTGCAATTGACACAAAGCTTTTATAGCATACTTTGACATTTAAAACGCAGCTTCCTGTGCTTGCATTCATGCATGGTTTCCTGAATGAAGGGTGTAAATACTCACTGCTGTTTTCCTGTGCACAGGATGGGATTTGTTATACACAGGGGCAAGTTGCTTCTGTAACCTGAAAACCCCTTGCCCTAACACGTCAGCAGGTGCTGGGAAAGGAGGCAGGGCTTTTCCTTCTGACCCAGACTTGGCATTTAGAGCTATAGGCCACAGCATGGGAGGTGACGGTTTGCTTCCTGCTGCTCACTCAGTGAGAATGCCCCCTCCAGGTGTCAGAGCAGCGCTCAGTGGAGCACTTGTCCTGCTCTGCAGCTCAGTGTTTCATTTTGTCATGGTAAGATGGGCTGGCTCAGAGAAGGATGCTGTGCTGTACTCCAGAATAGCACGTTTTCCTGAGTGGGGAAGGCAAAACCCAAACAGCTTTACACTCTGTGCTGAAAGAATTGGAATGCCACAGCTGAGGCCAGACTTCCACTGTGCTTAGTGAGCACTTGAACCAGTCATGTAGTTGGGTGGAAACACCTTTCCTCTCTTAGCAGAGGGCATGTGTTTGGAGATCTTGTCTAAGCCTACTCACGAGGTCAAGCTCAGCAAGGAGGAAAAGGTTTAGACCCCGAGGGGTGCTCGTGAGGTTGAGCAGGGTGGCTCACTG
>JAOWBP010000001.1:22400174-22417683 GCA_028571105.1 Tragopan temminckii | reverse complement strand
CATGGGGAAGTTCTTCACTATGAGAGTGGTGAGGTACTGGAACAGGCTGCCCAGAGAGGTTGTGGATGCCCCATTCCTGGAGGTGTTCAAGGCCAGGCTGGATGGGGCAGCCTGGTCTAATATTATATATGGAGGTTGGTGGCCCTGCCTGTGGCAGGGGGTTGGAGATTCACGATCCTTGGTCCCTTTCAACCTGGGTCATTCTGTGTGAGTCATTCTGTTTGTGATTCATTCCCTGCTAGGAGCTCATATGAACTTGTACTTGAAAGATGTGGTTCTTTGCCATTCTGGACTATGAGATTATGTGACTTTGAAGTTTTGCAATATATCATGATTTATCAATGCCAAAATTATCAACAAGAAATGCACAAAAGTTACCTGCCAGTGCCCATTCACCAGAGCCATGTGAGTGACCACTGTAATACAAAATATATGTATCATGTCTGGGTCCATCTGAGGTCCGAAGTTCAAGAAAAGACTTGATCTTGGAGTGAAGGGTATCAAAGGACAGTCCACTTGTAGAGTAGTCACAACCATATGTCTCAATCATGTGATATGCAAAAAATCTTTGGATGGCATTAAGCATGCCTGTAGATCTCAGGTTTAACTCTTGCACATGATCAGGTGGAAGAAGAGTTGGCTGGCCATCAGGACTAAAGAGAAGAAAACCAGTTCTGATCAATAATTACCTCAGGTTTAGCAGACTTTTAGCAATTGACAATTTCTTCCTGTGGCATATTATCTCTGCTATGAAGTACCGCTACTGTAAATTCAAATTAACTTGAAAAACAGTTTACAAACAATGCCAAACACTGTATTTCAGCGAGGAGCCACTATCTTCCCCTCCCTTTTGTCACACTTTCTCCACTTCAAAGTGTGAACCTTTACGCAGCCCCTTGCAGCTTTTTCCATGCAGGAAGAAAGAGAGAGAGTGTCTCTGGACTCAGATTTGCTCTTGCCCGCACTCTGAACTTGCTGGGTAAAGACAAGCAGTGATGTGAACACGCCAGGCTCCACCTATTTCATCAAGTCCACTGAGAGAGCACTGCCATCAGACAGGCACTTCTTCACAGACATCTGGTGCATTTAGTTTGCACAAAAAATATCAAGCAAACTAGTTTTCAACAACAGACTAGAAGAAATGCAAGTCACATTTTACTCTGATATTTTGAATTCACGTATCTCTGTTCCAAAATAGTCCTTACGCAATATGGTACTCCCTTATGCAGACACAATAACCCACTTGCATGTGCTGATTGTGTGTGCTCACCTTTCAGCATAAGAAGTAACTTTCATATAATGGCATTCACAGCTCAGAAAATGAAAGTTCTAAGAAAATGATGAACTGTAGCTGGAACAAGCCAAGTGTATTCGAGTATGTGGGTATACGTATCTGAATAGGTAATGGAAGAGCCTCATTATTCCAAAATGCAAGCTATTCATTAATCGTAACAGCAAGAGATTTGGCCCTTCAAGATACCCAGTGGAGTTAGTTACTCACTCTTTTTGAAGTAATACAAAAGTACCTAAGTAACAGCACTGGACTGCCTCTATTTGCTAACAGTTCACGTACTTCAACTTCACAGTAGCATAAATGGTAACTATACCTGCAGAAGTTGGTGGGAACCACAACAGCATATCCGACACATGTTCCTCCCAGACAGTTCCCCAACTCGTGGAACAGCCCATGAGCCATGGACTCCAGAGGCAGAACAATGAGAAATGCACTCATGAAGATCCCATTGGATGGCTAGAAAGAAAATACACAGATTTAGGTACTGCATAAAAAGTTCTTCCTATACACAGTTTTAATGTGTTTTCCCTATATTGATCAAACATCACACGGTATGAGAATTATTAATGAGTAATAGTAATGAATACTTACATCTTTACATATACATTAAACAGTGAGTACTCTAAAGACAAATGAAAGGTCAATTTGGAGGTCTGGGAAGATGCTGGTGGTAAGCAGGGATCACTCTTCTGAAAGGAATGCAATTGAAATCACTGACAACACAGGATTTAGCTTTGAAAGTCCTGATCATAGCTTAAGCTTTACCCATTTAAGCAGTGATATCAAATGCCACAAAATTATTTATGTGTATAAAATAAGTACTTCTGTTATTAGCAGGATTGGGACTTAATCAGCAAAGTACTGCAGACAGTATTATGCACCTAGCATGAGACAACAGTGTACTATAATACAGCATTAAAAATAACTGTTTCACTATTCTTGCTTTTTAATGCTAAGAGATTTTATATATATATATATATATATATATATATATATATTTATACATATCTCCTCAGCAAGGTACACTTTAACGTGTCACACAAAGACGCATTAAGAACATTACTGCGATTATTGCATACTGCATTACTGTCTTTTTAAGACAGTTCTTTATGTATCTTGATACATAGGTATCGCAAGAGAATTACGACAGGACTTCGTAGCATTCACACAGCTGATATCTTCATGAAACTTTCCTGTTTTGTAGCTAAAAAGCAGTTTTGGAAAGGATTACTTCAGTAACAGTGAAAAGCAGATCGCTTCAATGAAAAAGGTAAGGTTCCAAAACTCAGTTGCAGCCACTAATACCAGTACAATAAAAACAGACTGCTGAAATGTCAGGTGTCAGTGAGAGGCAGATCAGATTCAAATTTCCCTTATTTATTTAAACATGATGTGACTGGGTTTATAAGGCATAAAATGCTTTAGGAAAGGTAGAACGATACAACACAATCAACCAAGAACATTAATGTTCATGGTAAAACTATGAAGTACTCATGTTCGTTTTGCAGCAAAGGAAATAAATTCATGCCTACAGCCTCCTGTCTATGGCCTCCCATCACATTTATTTTACATGTGCTCCCTGTGTGAATGTACAGCATTAATATTTGCTTTAAACCTGGATTTTGCTTTCCTGTTTAACGCTCTTAGTTATTTGCTGCAGACTGGTAGTTCAGCTTAACACACAGAAAAAAACAATTCACAATTTGGAATGTAAATCATACTGAAAAAATGATATTTAAACCAACTCCATTCTCACTGGTGCACAATGCTAACGCAATAATAGTCAGTTTTTAAGAACATTGCACAACTTCTAAAGAAAAGCTGTACTCATCTCCTGTGCTTCCAGCCCTAAGATCCTGTGGTTTCTGAACGTCCCAGTTTTAAATAGTGCTCCATTGTACTCCTGATAGGATTTCACCCGAGTCCTTGAAATGGTGACAGCAATACTTTTACCACAAATAAGCACCAGAATCTGATATTACCTTATAACTAACTGATAACATTATTAACTGATAGTTGATAGCACTGCTCTCAAATAACTGATAACTGTTAACTGATAGCATCGTTCTCAAATTCCACCACCTGAAACCACCGTAAAATTATATCCAGATCTGACTAAGCTTTACAGAATTCCTTACCAATGAGAAGTTTATTTACCTAGTTTCTAGTGCTGAAGAGCGAGGCCATGACACTGAGCAGACAATCTATCACGCCATCAACAACCAAGGAGTTTCCCTTACCTGTAGCACTGCACACCTCGGCAGAAAAGTGCGTAATATGCTGTCATTGGCTAACATTTGAGCAACAAAATCAGTTCAAATATAGAGTCTGTAAAAGGTGATAAGTCTCTTGATAATAAAGCAATCAGATTTCACGTGGTGTAATGTAATCTCATATTTAGTGCTAATAATTTGAATCCACAAGGAGTAATGCCTGCCTATTAAGTGCACGTACGTTATAGGAGATTCATAATCATTTTTATGTACATCATTTTCTTAGCCATCTCAGGAGATATCTTCCATCATTTCAGACATACTCTTTACCAATTACGCCTATTGCTCTGTGGGTCAGGCTCACTGAGTGAGTTAGGAGTCGGGAAGTACCACAGAAGTACAAAGAAGCACTCATGAAGCAACTCTCAAATTCTGTGTCAGACCATAAGGATTTTCAGAGCAATTTCCCCAAACCACAGTATAACAATTACAGCAAAACCTCAACTTGCTTTGTTGTAAATAAGGAGAAAAATAACCCTGTAACTAATTTTTGTGCCAAGTATATCAGCAGAAAGAGCTCAGTTCCCCAAACAAACTCTGAAAATGAAAGACTCAATGACAACTTACAAAAAACTGCCTAGCATTCAATCTTTAGAAACTTGATAAAGTATACGATGTTGATGAAATATGGGAGCTCTGGCTAAACTAGTTTCAAGATTTGGAGGTTTCTGAAACTACAGATGCCAAAAGGTAGCTTGCTTTAAGTTACTGTAAAAATTGAAGGGCTCATCTGGAAAAGTGTCCCATTTATGATCAGTTAGCGGTTTTTCTAAACCTTGAAAAGCCAGAATGCACGGACCATGAAGTGGTCAAGTTTTAGAACTATGACAAATCCAGCTTTTCCATCACATATAAACATGATGTATATAAATATGAGTTTTGGATCTTGTTCTAACAAACTGCTCCTATGTTGCATTAGTGTTTTAATCAGAATAATCAAATTACAAATAAAAAAATACACTGAACCATAAAAACAACAGATATCAGTTGAAAAGGACCACAAAGATCATCTAGTTTCAACCTCCCTGCCATGTCACCAACCACTAGACCAGGCTGCCCAGAGCCACACCCAGCCTGGTCATGAATGCCTCCAAGGATGGGCAACTTGCTCCAGAGTGTCACCAACCTCTTAGTGAAAAACTTCCTCCGAATATCTAACCTAAACCTCTCCCATCTCAGCTTAAAACCATTCCCTTGTCCTATCACTATCCACCCTCATAAACAGTCATACCCCCTCCTGTTTATAAGCTCCCTTCAAATACTGGAAGGCCTCAATGAGGTCTCCCCGGAGCCTTCTCTTCTCCAAGCTGAACAAGCTCAGTTCCCTCAACCTTTCCTCATAGAAGAGGTGCTCCAGCCCTCTGATCATCTTAGTGGCCCTCCTCTAAACCCACTCCAAGAGCTCCACGTCCTTCCTGTACTGGGGGCCCCAGGCCTGGATGCAGTACTGCAGATGGGGCCTCACAAGAGCCAAGTAGAGGGGGACAATTGCCTCCCTCTCCCTGCTGGCCACCCCTTTTTTAATGCAGCCCAGAACACAGTTGGCCTTCAGGGCTGCAAGCGCACTGCTGGCTCACGTCCAGCTTCTCATCTACAGGCAGAATATCTCTAAGAATATCACAAAGAACATCATTACATCATTAATTTAATGAATTTGTATATTGGAAGTTTACTTAGAAAATGCTATCATGTTCTGAACACTCCCTGCATTTCCCCAAGCCCCTAAAACATACACAGTGGTAAGCCTACAGAGTGTTCTGCAATTACAGAACTTGAGATCATCATGAAAATTTACAGTTTTCATTAATTTCCAACTGAGTCAGATTAAAAAATAAACAAATTTACAATTAATTGCTGAAAGTACTCCTATTAATATGAAGGTACTAGCAGGAAAATTCACAAGTACTTGCTGGATAAGGGTCTTACATAAAAAAGGCAATCACCTCTAAGATCCATCTTGCTCTGTAGTTTGTACTGAATATTAAAGAAGAAGGGGAAAGGTGCTCTACTAGGTTATGAGTCAACTCAGCTCCACCTGAGGTTTCAACTTATCTTCATCTAGCTTCCATCTTATGCTACCAAGTAGTAAAGCATATTTATTGTTAGGATATATATTTTATGTGTATAGACATCTATCTAATGTAAAGATGCTGGCACTTGCTGTCAGCTCTTCATCATAGTTTTGATTTAGAAGAAATACACCACTAAGAAATACAAGAATGATTAACGATGTTGGAGAAACTCTACAGTAAGATGAAGTATTTTAATTCAGAGCTGGAAAAAAAAAAAAAAGACAAAGAAAAGACAGAAAAAAGACAACATTTTAAAACTATCCAAACTATAACAACACAGCAAGAAATAGTATCTAATTAAATAATTATTGTAAGTCTTAAGGTGGGTCCCTAAGATAGCAGCTCAGATGCCAAGTGGAGACTTAGCAAATTCAAAGGTTTTGATGACTGCCCTTAAAGGAGCAGATGGCTGGGCGCTCACAGGTGGAGCCAGAAAAGGATTTTGTTCTTTCAGCAGTTCAGCCCGTTTTTGCTCTGCTGCTGACTGCTCAAGCAATCTCAGCCCAAAGCAGCTCTCTGTACTCCAAGCGCCCACTGATCCCAGACCACGCAAAAAGCAAAGAGAAGACAGGGACCACCTCTGCAATACCGCTGAAAAGATAAGAAGCTTTTTTATCTTCTGGCTTCTGATGGTTTTATTGCTTGGTTTTTGCCTTTGTCTATGTTCTTCTAAAGAATATTTAGGAAATATATAATGCATTCTCGTTTCAAATAATGTGGAAGAGTTTTAAAAAAATACTTCTTGCCTTTATTTAGCTTTTAAACCAACTTTATGGTTAAATGTAATTTTGTTAAAACACCAGAAGTTAGAGGTACTTTATATCCCAAGTATACTATTTTATATTCATGAATAGGACAACTCCATTCCCAAGGAGAAAACCACTCTTGAAACAATTCCAACATAGCATTTAACAACTGAGCATTAGTGACATATGACTGATCAAAACAACAACGAGGAGGAAGAAATAAATAAAGAAGCATTAAATTAAATCAGAAGCCAGTTACAGATACCTATTGAAAAGCCCTTCTGATTAAATAGAAATTCATAAGCAGATGTCAGCTCAGATTATCACAGAGCTGCCAAATGGTGAGACTGGCAGGGACCTCTGGAGATCATCTGCTCCAGCCCCCTGCTTGGGCAGGGCCACCCAGAGCAGGCAGCCCGGGATCACCTGCACCAGGGAGACATGACTGAGGAGGCTTACAAAGATGGATTTGCGTATTTGTAAGGAAAAAATCTGCCTTGCATTTCAGTATCCAAGCTGAATAGTAGCTCTCTGTTTTTACCTATCCTTGGTCTTGTGCACTTACAGGGAAATAAACAAGTAATGCTGCTGAGCTCCTCTCCACTCATTCTGCAAACACAAAGCCACATACACTCCAGGAAGAGAGCTCAGGAGAAAAAGAATAACTTGATAACTCATCTATGAAGGATAGCTTGTTCCAATGAAAACAGGAGGTACTCTACAGGAAGAAAGACAACTTAAAGACAGAACTTGTGAAGTCCAACTACCAAAAGAAACAGCCTTATAACAAATTATTTAATGAAAGAAAAGTCTCTGGAGAACAATAAATAATCCATTGCTTCTGACTAATAAAACAGCACTGGGAAAATCAAGAAAATGGTTTCAGAAAATAGTCATCACATGCATTGGCAGACAGATTTGATGCGTTGCGTCCCATCCCTGATCTCTGCTCTAATCACAGGAAAGTCCATCTCTCAGCCAACGTGCATTTGTAACAACAAAGTCAGAAACAGTTGCCAATTTAAAAGTGTATCTACTGAAGTTCCGATTTTTTTTTTTAATACAAAACCTTGAATTCTGCAATGAATTAGACTGACAATAACGCTTTAACATAAATCAGACTTTTCTTCTCTTACCTTGGCATACAGCATTTAAAAATTTGATTTTTAGTTTCTTAGAAAAAGATTCCTCCAAACCTTCCCAAGATCTTTGCTTGCAAATTCCAAGACCTTCATGTGCAATTTTTTCATCATTTTATTAGCATCTGAAAGAAGTAATGTCTGAGTCATTCGCACGTCTTCTGCTGCATTCTGCACCAACCAAGAGCATAATTACAGACAGGCACATGAGTAATTGCTGAAATGAGTAAGTGCTACTGGAGTTAAAGAGGTTATTGATCTGACTAAAATTATTTACAAAACATAAAGGCAGTGAAGAATGCTTGCTGCAGATTTTTGCAAGAAAAATTTCAGTGGCTTTCTACTGACAAGTCAAGGTGTCCTTCCCTTCCAGCAAAAGCAGGGATTACTCTCAGAAGCAGACCACGTCATTAAGTCCCACTGAAAACCTGCTTCTCAATTTTTGAATGCAATCAGCTTTAACAAATTACTTTTACATTTCTTGTGCCTCCTGAGCAAATCCTCTGACTTCAGGTAGACTCTTCACATTTCAAGTTCGATCTGTCGGAGACAGAATCAGCTTAGTTCTTCCTAAGCACATACCAAAGCCCCAGAAACAGAGACTTACAGCCCTTGGCTTATTGCAAGGGCTGAACTTCCCTTAAAGAAAGGTTCTTGGCTAACAGGACTTCCATCCTCAACAGTCCTGCTTGAGACAGAAGAAAATAACATAACATGAAAAGGGTGGCTGTATCAGGTGACATCAAAGGTCCATCTAGGAGAACGTTGTCTCCACAGAGTCTAATCGGATGCCTAGGTAAGACTGTAAGAACAAACATTTATGTTTCCTGAGTACTCCAGCTACTGGTGGCTTACAGGCTCCTAAAGCCAGACACAGTTTCTTATGAGAACATAAGGCTCAGGAATGCAGTACTCAGGAAATGAGTCCCTGTCAACTTGTCCAGTTTCCCCTTGCACCTCAGTGACCACTCAGTGCACGCTGTGATACAGTCCAAGCTAAGCTGACTGTACAGGGAACTATTCCTACCTGTCTGTCTCAAACTTGTCTCATGCCAACTTGATTCTCATCTGCTTTTGGACTGGAACTTACTTTCTGACACGCACAGTATTTTATATTCTTGTATTCCTACTTAGCTCATTTTCATACTGAAGGATTCTCATTTAGCCATTCCTGTTTCAATTCTCTAATGAATTTCATCACTCTTCTGCAAACTTTCTCCTGTTCTCTTACCTAGTGGGTGACAAGTAAGAACTGCACAATTACAGAAAATATTGAAGCTATGGATTTATGCAGTGAATAAAAATACCTCCAGTTCTTTCCCAAGAATTCCCAGTATTTAATTTGCTTTTTTATCCGCTAATAAACACTAAGCTGACATTGTCATGGGAAGGCATCTACCAGCCCTAAAATCTTTTTCTATTACATACTAACATCAGCAGGTTTTTTTTTGTTTGTTTGTTTTTTTTGGAGCAAGAGTTTCTAAAAACTAGAACACAACATATTAAATCCCAACTTATACTGATAAATTGTATGCCGATATATCATTGCTTTCTTACTTCTAATTATTTTGAAAACTGACATTGCCCAGAAAGATACAGAAGAGGCACAGCTTCTGGCAGTTTCTGTAACTACCAAGGTATCCATTTATTAAGCCATGCTCTGGGCAGGTCTGATAAAACATCACCTTTTCTGACAGCAGAAGAAATAGGCAGCGAGTGATCTGCGAGGCAAACATCACACCTCTGAGACAGAAATGCTTTTAGCTGAAAACAACTGCACTCATAATCTTAAACTAATTCGTTACTGTAAATACACAATGCAAGAAACACAAATACAGTAAAATAAATGTCAACATAATTATCTCTGAAAATAATTACAATTATAAAACGTATTTCCGGACGAGTATGTGGTCCAATGCCTTTCATTTCTGCCACTATGATTACCCCTCTTCCCACTCAATAGGTAAATACACAACCCATCATACCGAGGTGATGAGAGACAGTTTATCTTATTTACACACAGGATGCTAGAAACTGAACTTAGCCAAAAATACTAAGGTTTCAGCTGAATTGTCAGCTTGCCTCTTGTGAGATGTCCTGCACAAGGCATTTTGAAGAACAACAGCACTTCCCCAGAATTAGAGAGGCCTGAAAATGATCAAATACATAACAGCTGCAGTTATTTCGAGGCACACAACAGGGATGGAAAAAAAATGACATGGAATTATCAGCACAAAGAGAAAAAAGTAACAGGATGAGTTTGAACCCAATCTTTCCTGCTTATGCAGGCAATCCACACTCACAAAGCAGCCCTCCTGAGGGCAGGGCCATAACATGTCAGTCAGATCGGTGGGGAGGGGGAAGCCAGCCCTGAAAGGCTCCACACACAGGCACTGGAAGCCACCAGAAGAAACCACTGCCCCCAGCTACCTGGCCAACTTATACAGCTGATCTGTTCTGACTGCTTTGCTGGGTACAAACAGGTGGAGCAACTTCAGCCAATCCATTTTTTATTCACCGAAGAACATTAAAGGAGTAGAGCAAAGACAAAGAAACCAGTAAGAATGTTTGAGAGATTGTGAGAAATTTGCTTTTACTGAAGAAGTCATCTGGCATAGCAAAATTAAAGATCTGCATTCTGCTCAATAAAAATCACATCATTTGCAGAAGAAAAAAATATGGAAGTCAACAGTATTAACACGCTGATATTCTATATTTACTGCTTTGTTTCCCAATCTATTGTTTCATTTTTTTCAGTGCATTAGCACCCTCACCTTCTGTAAACACAATCATAGAATGGCTTGAGCTTGAAAGGAGATTCAGTACCATCTCATTCCCCCACATCTCCTCAACCCCCTTGCACCAGCTCAGGCTGCCCAGGGCCCCATCCAACCTGACCTTGGACACCTCCAGGGATGGGGCATCCACAGCTTCTCTGGGCAGCTGTGGCAGCGCCTCACCACCCTTTGAGCAAATAATTTCTTCCTAACATCTAATCTAAAACTATCCTCTTTTAGTTTAATGCTGTTACACCTTCTCCCATCACTATACTCTCTGATAAAGGATCCCTCCCATTCTTTTCTGTAGGCCCCCCGTAAGTACTGGAAGGTTGCAATGAGGTCTTTCTGGATGCTTCTGTTCTCCAAGATGATTAACTGCAACTCTCTCAGCCCCTCTTCATAGGAGAGGTGCTCCAGCCTTTTGATCACTTCTGGCTCTCCTCTGGACTTGCTTCAACAGCTCCACATCCTTCTTAGGCTAGAACTGAATGCAGTACTGCAGGTAGGATCTCATAAAGGCAGAGTGAAGGGGGACATGCATCTCCTTTGCCCTACTGGTCACCTCTCTTTTGATGCAGCCCAGGATATGGTTGGCTTTTTGGGCTGCAAGTGCATACTGCTGGCTCACACTGAGCTTTTCATCAACCAGCACCCCCAAGACCTTCTCCTTTAGGCTGCTCTTAATCTATTATCTACTTAGCCTGTATTCATGCATGGGATTGCCTCAACATGTGCAGAACACTGCACTTGGTCTTGTTAACTTCATGTTGTTTGCATGGGCCCATTTCTCCTGAGCTTGTTTAGATCCCTGTGGATACCATCCATAGCATCCCCTTCCCCTAGCACATCACCTTCATCACACCACTTGGTGTGGTGCCATCCATAAACTCACTGAGGGTGCACTGAATCCCACTGTCCACATCACCGACAAAGATGTTAAATAGTGCTGGTCCTACAGACCGCTGAGGGACACCACTTGTAACAGGTCTCAAGCTGGACACGAAGCTGTCGATAGCAGATCTTGGAGCTCAAACAATTCCTTATCTGCCAAGTGATTCATCCATTACATCCACATCTCCCCAATTTAGAGACAAGAATGTTGCGTAGCAGAGTGTCAAATGCTTTGTCCAGGTGGACGATGGGAGAAATATATTTTGGGCAATTTTCATCTCTACTATTTTTTGGGGTTCTTTTGTCCTTTCTGCAAGTTCAGGCACTGTAGCGACACACGCTAATACTTCTCAAAGAAAAAGCAAAACTTCCCATCCTTTGTGGCAAGCTTGTCTGTTAACCTCTGATGCTCTTAACAAAGGATAAAAACAAACCCAAAAAACCTTACCCTCCTCTCCCACCACAGCTCTTACAAAACACCTGTTAATTGCCTTTTCAAAAAGTTCTGTAATACCTTTAATCCACAAGGCTATTTAATCTAAGAAACTCTGCAGGAATGAGAAACTGTTTTGGAAACACTACAGAGATGGTTCTGCTACATGCAGCAATTTTAGATATTTGTATTTTAATATCTAATCCATAAAATTCTTTTGAGAGATGCATGAACATAAAAAGAGATTGCTGAAGTTTTTCAGATCAACCTAAGAAAGCAGACAGATGCCAAACTCTCTTTTCACCCTGCTGTCCCAGTGATAACATGCAATGTACTTTAATTTGGGCACTGAACAAGCATCTTGAGAGGAATGTATGTTTTCTCATAAAGAAATCACACAGGTCCTAAGTGGGGAAAAAAACACACTACAACAAGTCTTAAGATAAGAACACTGTGATTTTAAGAACTGGTCTTTCTGAGGACATTTCCTGTGATATGTACAGATTTGAATGTACGCCACTGAGAGCACTCACACCAACCATTTGCTGGTTTGTCATCAGACTCCTGACTTCCCATTAATGGTTAAATACAAAACAAAACCATTGAAAAATGCATTCTAAAAACAAAGGTTTGCCTTGATTCTATTAAAACAGTCCATAAAATAAAGTCCTCAATATGGTGTGTGTTAGTAGGATCTGATGCAGTGATTTAGTTTTAGAACAAATTTTATGGCACGAGTAATTGGGAGGCGAAATAATTTTCTAAGTAGGTAAATTTAAAATACTTTTCACACTTCTTTTACCCTGGAAACATGAACTTCCCATTCTGAACTTCCCATTCTGGCCACAAAGAATTTCCAGTTGCCTTCATTAGCCTCAGTCAAGGCAATCCAAAGCGTTAAATCAGAAGAGGAAGCTTTTGAAGCCAAAGGTTCCAACTCTGAATTGCTAAGCTTTGATGACACGATACACCACCAAATGTCACAAGAATTTTAAGAAGCCAGTAATTCTCAGGGACATTCTCGAGAGGGAGATCAAAATAAAGAGATTATGACTTACTTGCCAAGAAACTGCCCCCAAAACAGCAGTTGCGAGAAGGCTGAAAAATACTAGCTGTTTTGAAATCAAACAGAAGTGACGCATTCCTTTAGATGCCATAACTCTGTCAAGGCTGTTGTTTTCTGCACAGTGGGTATAGTACACTTTATGACAGTCATTTAACTTTGTGTGAAATCCCCAAAGAGTTATAAAAAAGATCACATGACAGATCATCCAAAAAATACCAAAGATAGAAAAACCAGGTATCACAAAGTACCAGAGATCCAAATCTCGTAGCTTGAAGGCAGCAAGAATGAAAAAGATTAGTTCAATGACTCCAATTGAGATGACAGAAAGCCTTCTGCAGATTTTACCACGGTACAGGTAGGGCTTCCATCGTTCTGTAACCGAAAGTCCGCTGAAGTAGACATCGAGGAGGGGATCCGAAATCAGGCAGCTGAAGAAACAGGCCAAGGCAAAAGGGTTTGTGGGAATTTGCAGTGATGGAAAAAAGAGTAAGGATGCAATGGCTCCAAAAATTGACAAATTTGGAATTGCCAAAAAAGACTTCATACGTAAGTCAATAATCAACATGGCCAGAGCCATAACCAACAGAATAATACTCATAGATTTTTCTACCAGCATAGTTGTGCTGGCAATTGCAAATCCAACTAGCTCCAAAAATTCAACTGTTGTCAGCAGAGTCGGTCGATGATGGATACATCCACAAATCCTCTCCACCAAAGAACATAATACCCTCAAAACAATGGCAGAAAGGAGTAGATACTTAGTAGCTTCTTCTTTCACATCATTTTTGAAGGCAGAATTATTGAGAAAACAGAGAAGGCCAAGCAAAAAACCAAACCAAAGATTGGAGAGACTCAAACTTGCTGTTTCCATTGAAAAATAGTAGTAGAGTATGCTGGCAATTCCAAGAACAAACAGTCCAAGAATAAATATTACCAAAATCAGCGCGTCTGCAGTTTTTTCCCACCTGACATAAAGGCCCATACAAATGGCAACCAGCAAGTTGATTCTGGCAAGATAGCCAAGATATCTGACTGACGAATGCATGTTCACTTCTCTGTTTGCTTCTTCCAGCCTTGTCATTGCTGCATAGAGACAATGACTAACGCAGTAACGTAGTGACCCACACATGTAAACTGCAGTTAGGGGTTTTTACCCACTTGACTGAAAGAAAATATTTGGGTTTCATCCAACAAATTCAATGTGATAGCTGCTTTTTGTAATATCATTTCAGTAACAGCGGTCCAGAATCAATGAAGTTCCTGGAAGAGAAATTTTAAAAAAATGTTAGTGGCAATTAACTCCCTTTAATAGTATACAACATAAACACAACATCCATTTAACATCTGAAATGCAAAATGAATATGAGACAAGCGTGTTCTTAAAGGTCATTCAAATTGATATCATTATTAATATATCATACTATTTGCACATAAATCTTATTTCATAATTTGAACAAGAAAAATTTAAACCGAACTTGGCCTGTGCAGCTTTGCCATGCGAACCATCCACTGGGTATTTATACTGGATATCTAAGGGTATCCAAAGCATTTCTGTTTCACCCATTACCTTATAAAATATTTCACTACTGCTTTAAAGCATTGTTTTACTTTATTTCATATTTGTTCTACTTTACTTCACATTTTTAAGTTCTGCCTTTACACTAAACCTTCTCAGTATGTTTTGCGAGTCTTCTTTTTACCAATCAAATAGCTGCAGAGTTTACAAAAAGAACTTCACAATCAGTTAACAACCTTCAACCCAAAATAGATCACGAAAAAGGCAATTATCATTATCTCCACTCCTCAGAAGGGGAATGGTTATATCATTTATCAACTGATTTGGCACTCACTGTATTCAGAGATAAAATTCAGCGCTTTTTTTTTTTTTTAACATAAACTCAGTGCCTTCAGTTTTACCTCTGAGACATTTTTCCCCACAAAACAAACAACAACAAAGACAAAATAATCAAGATAAACATTATATTTAGAATGCAAACTCTTCCTATCCAGACCTATTTAACTGCCATGGTTTTCTTTTCAATATAGAATTATAGAATGGCTCAGGTTGGAAGGGACCACCTTGTTCCAACCTCCTGCTGTGGGCAGGGTTGCCACCCACTGGATCAGACAGACCACCCAGGGCTCCATCCAATCTGGACTTGAAAACCTCCAGGGATGGGGCACCCAAAGCTTTCCAGGGCAACCTCAGTGAAAAAAACTTCCCTAACATCTAATCTAAATCTCCCCTCTTTTGGATTAAAACCATTCCCCTTCATCCTATAATTATCAAACCATCTAAGAAGTCCGTCTCCCTCCTATTTATAAGCTCCTTTGAAGCACTGGAAAGCCACAATGAAATCTCCCTGATCTTCTCTTCCGCAGACAGAACGAGCCCAACTCACCATAGGAGAGGTGCTCCAGCCCTCTGACCATCTTTGTGGCTTCCTCTGAACATGCTCCCACAGCTCCACGTCTTCTGTGTGCTGGGACCCCACACCTGGGCACAGTATTTCAGATAGGGCCTGATGAGGGCAGAGTAGAGGGGAATAATCACCTTCCTCACTTCCGATTCAGACCGGGAACACACGGTCATATTTTAGGTGAGATCTATAGAGATCTCACTAGAGATCATCAATATTTTACAGGATATGCTTTTTCCTGGTCTGAACTCAATTTTGAAACATGAAGACTACTGCAATCCTATTGGTGTTTAATCTTACCAAGTTTACACATAAACAATACCATTAATTTCCATAATGAGAATTCCTTTGAGAACTTTTGTTTCTATTTCCATCAACATCTATATTTCACTGTATTTATTTCTTTGGAGAAATATTAAAGAACACTTTGACTGAAATTCCTAACTTAAGGTCATGCTCTCTCTTCAGTTTTATGTTCCAGTTTCTTTAAATGAGCCAACAAGAACAGAAGTGAGGGATTGATTGGCCTACACATTTTGGTTGCTCCAAAGACTGATATGCAATATCAAACCACCTTAAGTAACTGGTTTAGTGACAAACCGAGCCTAAGGATTTCTATTTCTTAAATTACTTAAGATTAGTAACATTTTCAAATCACCTAAG
This sequence comes from Tragopan temminckii, assembly GCA_028571105.1. Classification (NCBI taxonomy): domain Eukaryota; kingdom Metazoa; phylum Chordata; class Aves; order Galliformes; family Phasianidae; genus Tragopan; species Tragopan temminckii. The sequence goes on along the minus strand of JAOWBP010000001.1, from coordinate 22,401,906 downwards.
ATACATTGCAGATATTACTTGGAAGGAATTATGCATTAAAAATCTGTTTAATTGAAACAGAATACACACAACCTACTCACAAGGGATGGCTATTACGTGATGCTCTGTGAGTTCTCTGGATTTCAGCAATGCATTTCACAGTACTCATTAATGATTTATATACATAAACTGAATTCATAACTGTCTGGACATTTAAGATCTTGTAATATTTTGCCTCTCACCCAGTAATACAGGTGCCTCTAAATGTTTCACTTGTTCTCTGCTTCACATAGCTCGCACAGCCCAAAGTTAGCTATCGTGTTCCTGGTGACAACATATCAGGTATTACAGCTCTGTGCTTACTCCTGTATTCTTGTAACGCAACCAACATTCACTTTGTAGACAACTTGAGCCATCTATTAAACTTCCACATACTCTTTCCCTCCACACAAAGCTCCCAGTTAGCCCTCATTCGAGCCACAAACACAGAGGAATAATTTCACGTTCTCTTCCAACTCTCAGCACTGACGCTTGATCGCTGCTACACTGAGCTGCACATGCTGTCCTGCCATTAAGGAACCTTCCCGGCATCCTCCAAGACATGGATTAATGCTGGAGTTATTCATGCAGACAACAGCTTCATACAAGGCACTGGACTGTCCCACACACAAAATGCGTGAGCTCCCACACAATACCTGGCTTCAATTTTTGCCACTGCTGCTAAATCACTTTTCATAGGCTGTTACACAACAAACTCCCCCACAGCAAGCCTCTCTGTCTGGCTGAGCACGCGTCGAGCTGGGTTTTGTTGTCATCATGAGAAACACGAAACAGAAACTGCTGCTACTGGCGTCAAGGTGTCTGCATGGGTGTGTCGATAGCAGAAATCACAGAGCTGGTTCAAGTGCTGAGTTACCTGCAGCACAGCAGCATTCTGGCAGCCCAGGCCCTGAATCCAGCCTCCTCTTCCTGATTTTCTATTGGATTCGCAAAAATGTCCACCAAGAAACCATTCTATTAGCCACCAATGTTCTAATCAAAATGCACAGTCAACATTTCAGTTAAAAGAGTAAAAAGCCATATTTTTGTGATTTATGTAGGATACAACACAGATTTTACCAAATCATAGTAACATAGCAAATCCAATGGGGAATTCCTATAGTTATATTTTGAAGAATAAATTCAATATTTGCTGCTTTTGTCCCTCATTTGTGTTTAAACTTGGAACAAAGGACAGTTCAAAGTTTGTCTTTTACCTCAAACTAACGGCCTCTGTGTTTCAAGCTGCCACTTCTGAGTGGAACAGTTGATCAAATCAAACTCAGATACTGAGTAAAACAGAACGTGTACATTTCTTTCTAAGTACTCTTTGAATTTTGCAGACTTACAAGCTGCAAGAGCCTGGAGCCTGCAAACAGATTTAAACACTCAACTCTGCTTTTCTACGTAAAAAGGCACAGCGCTCCCAAGGCAGTTTGTACCACCCTTTGCACAGGCAGAAGAAAAACTACACCCAAAGCAGCGTAAGGGCGGTTCGTTGGTTTCAAGGCTGGGCGAGGCCCGTCTACACTGAATCCCCAAAGCCTGTTACCGGACCTCACCTCCTGCCACATTCTTCCAGTTTCGCGGGTATCTGTAGCAAAAGCGACTTTCAGCAAGAAAAATACCGTTCAGTTAACACGCTAACGGAACAGGCTGCAGCCTCAGAGTAACGATTCCGTTCGTCCTCAAGCGGCAGCACGGGGCGCAGCAC
>JAOWBP010000001.1:22386225-22399250 GCA_028571105.1 Tragopan temminckii | reverse complement strand
GCTTTAGCAATATCGCGGACAGCACTGAGTTGACGCTATTTTTCAACTGTGATTTTGCTCTTCAAGCAGCTATTTGTAGACTTCTTAAAGGATGGTTTACTTAAAATACAAGAAAAAGTGTCCGTGCAAGCTAGCTAGAGGCAACCCTTCTAGAAAACTTCCCCCCATTCCACAGGTGAGGAAAAAGGAGCAGAAACTTAAATTACCCAACTTTGCACAGAATCAAAGATGTGCTGTGGATAAATGGAGTTGTGATGAAAAGCACTTTTAATAATCACTTTCAAAGGCAAATCAGCAAGTCTCTCTGAGATAGGAAGATTCTGCAAGATGCAATACCCAGAACAGCTATGAAACTGCTTTCTAATCTTCACTCTCAGGTGACAGAGCATTGGAACAAGCTGCCAGAGAGGCTGTGGAGTCTCCTTCTCTGGAAATATTCAAAACCCACTTGGATGCTTTCCCATCCAACCTACTGTAGGGAACCTGCTTTAGCACAGGGGGTAGACTGATGATCCCCAGAGATGCCTTCCAACCCCTACCATTCTGTGAAGGATGAAACACACCAGCTAAGCTCTACAGTACTAAGGGGACACTCCAGCTCTATTGAAATTTAATTTTCCTTCAGTCTTGCAAGACTTGCATTTTCTATTCTTTAGGTTGCTTTTCCCGCTGCCATCCTTTCCCCATACCTTCAGTCTCAAAACCATCATATAGAGGAATACAGGAATGATCCCAAAGGGCAACAGGTGCTGAAAAGATATATTTCAGAAAGATAAAGGGGAAATTAAGAACATCTAGAGTGGTAAGATCTGCATTAGCAAGTAGGTCATGTTGTAAGCAGGCATGTGAAGAAATAGGAGATGGACTGGAGGAACTTCAAAACTCCTTCTATAAAGCAAAGACGACAACTGAGATGTAGGAGTTGAAACTGAAGCAATAAATTTAACATCTTTACCATAATTTGGGCATTTATAAAACAGATGCAGCTGTTTTATTGAAAATTACTATGCATTGGCTTTACTGAACTTTAGCATAAACTGACTGCAGAAGAAGTAAAAATACTCTGAGATTTTCAGTGTTTGTTTTTTTTTTAATAAATGTGCTTTGTTCACAAAAGGTAGTGACATAAAGACAACAGAAATGCAAATACATTTTTTTTCTTTTTCTTACCAGCACCTTAAGAACAAGAAATGTTTGTCATCTCTTGCCCAGTCAAAATTTTCAGACATTTCATAACTTAGAAACATTCTCTTTGCACCAAAGCTAAATAGCCAAAAACTCCCAATACCATCAATATTGTTCATGGAGTTGTAAGTATTTACACAAATCCAACTTTCCTCCTTCACAACAATCCACTGTCCCTTACATTACAGAAAAAAAAAAATTAAATAAAAAAAGAACACTTAAGGTATGTAGAATAAGCAGCAAGAAAATCAAGCTGTTATGAAACTTAGGTCCCTAAACCACAGATACAATGGTGACACCAAGCTGCCACAAAGGCCTAAATTTTCAATGTTAATATTATAAACTTTTTAAAGATACGTCCCGGTCTGAACAGCTTAGCTGTATGAATCACAAACCAGTTTACACTGACCAATGTCAACATTTCTATTAGCTGGTACAGATTATTTTTTTAAATCAGAATGACAAAATGCTAGGTACGCTTTGAAGTAGGTACAGATTAGGTTTTGTTTGTTTGTTTAGAACAGCTGAATTTAGAGCACCAATATTTTAAGCTTTAACATGACTACTGCTGGAGTCAGTGAAAAAAGAGAGGTTCTGACTAACTACTGGGGACTATTTTAGTTGAAGTGATGTTTTAAATCATTAGATGATAACACCGAGTTATATCTGATTTTGAACCCATTGTGTATTTCTTTCGATGAGTACTTCCCATAAAACATTACACAAGCAGTATAGCTGTTTTGGTTTGTATATAGCCATACCATTCAGACTGATTAACAAATTTGAATCAAATATTAGGGGACACTATGAAAAGAGAGAGAAAGCTAATGTTAAAGAATAAAGCATTGTAGTCCACTTCAGATCTGAGTGTAAGTAGGACCAGTGCAGTAGGACTTTCTGTAGGAAACTGCAGAGGAAAAAACAAACAGGTCAAACTGACACTTCAAGTGCAAAATTTCAATAGAACGGAGAAGTTTCATTTTTGCAGCAACCACTGTGAAATTCACACTAACACTTCAGTTTGTCTGGTAACTCCTGTATGATGAATATAGCACGGTAGATTAATATGGTGTAAGGTGTATTTCATCTCAGTCACCTACGAAACTACATGTTAGTATTTTCTATCACCTTGCTGCAGTCAGTATTAAATCCATGATGCGGCACCTACTTCAAATCATTTGTCATAGGCACTTACATACCAATTTAAAAGCCTAACATTTAAATTCATAAATTCTGGTCATTAGGGCAATCTAAGCTAAACTAATACTGGTTCCTCTATTATTAATGCTGAAAAGAATTTCTTTTTTCCTGCAAAATACTTACAAATTTATTATACAAGTTAAAAAACTTCATAAACATAAAATGCTTGTTCCACCTTCTGACAGTGCAGATCAGTATTCAGATAGCTACAGAGTTTTTATTCGACTAAACAGAAGATTAAGGTCCAAATAAGCGAACAGAACAGTGTATGTTAACTTCACTTTTGTGGTCTGAATGTGACTGTGCAAATGTAGGTATGACTCGAAAAACTCGTGTAATTATGTTCCTTTTAACAAAAATTGGTCTGTAGTTACCACGCAATTGTCCTTAATTGTAGATTTCTCAAGTTAAAGTTGTTTTTAAAACACATAAATAATTTACTTTAAAACATGACAAAAAAAACACCCTGCCCCTCCCCCACCCGCCTCAAAAAAATCCACCAAAGAAACAAAAACAACCCAACATCAAAAAACACAAGCCCAAAACAGTTTGAAAAGAATACAAAACACTATTATCAGGGAAATACTGTTATGTGTTAGTGCTTGTACACATATATAATTGCAAACTCATGTTCCAGCTTTGAGGTGAAACAATCATCTAGACGTACCATACTCCTGTTTGTGCAGGGTAATCTATTTAGGAATCTCACGTCTGTCTGCTATTTCTGCATTGAAATTACACAGCACGTGTAACTTTGGGTTAACCTATTCAAGTCTTTTGGTGTTATCTCAAGAGGGCAGCAATGAAAGTAAAATCAAATGTGCATTACAGTTTCTCCAGCCCAGGCTTAACCAGAGTGAAACAAATTTTGGAAATAAGTTTTGTTCTGTAATTAAGTAGGGACATGTGTAACCAAGTGTCTTAACCCATCTGCACATTTAATTAAAGTGCAAATTAGTTCTTCCTACATTTACTTCTCAGAAGCCAACCAACTCCAGTGCCTTAAGCTCAATCACATTAAGAGTTAAAATATTGAAACAACATTTAGCAAATTAAATAGAATTCACACTTCACAGCACTAAAGAAAAGAATGGTACCTTTCTGGCAGAAAATTAGTGATATATATTCTAAAGAAAGTAACAGCAATTTATGCTATGACAAGAGTCACTTGCATAAAACTTTTTTTCACTCTCATACAAGAATATATTTTAAAATTCAAAAGTAGAAAAAAATAGCAAACTCTGTAAACCTTTGCATTTTCTTTATGCAAACCACTGTTGTGTTGAGCCCATGTTAGTATAGCAAAATTAGTTAAGCAAGAGGTTTGACTTAGCACGTCAACTGCTACATTAACTTAGAAGCAATACAGGATCTTCGAGCTCATAAAAAGGAATTGAACTAGACTGGCTTTCTCCAGAGTCCGAGTCATAAGGAGCATCGGGTAGCTCCATAAAACCGTAAGCTAGCTGTTCATCTTCCATGTCTGATCGAATGTAGCAGGAAGTGCTTGAATACTCCTCATCCTCTATACTGTTGAAATCCTGTGGGATATACAACATTCCAGGGTAGTTCCTGCTAACTAAGTCACTTGTTGTTTGCAGGGAAGTTTTCCTAAAAGCCATCAGGTGCATATGAGAAAACTTGGAATACTTAAAGCGTTTAAAACCCAAGGATTCTATGGCAATTTTCCAGCTTTTCATCATCATAGCCCGACGATTCTGATGAGATGAATCAGGAGTTATTACAAGCAATAAGCCATTTAATACGAGAAGTTCGTGTGCCTTCTTGCAGCATATCCACCGCTGATAGGGTGATGGAAAATAAGAGAGGAGGAGTGAAAAAACAACAACGTGGAATAGTTCTCCAGGTAAAGAATCAATGGGATTTTTCAGTTGCTTAAGAAAGGCATCTATAGCATCTTGTGCCAGCTGAAGAGGTTGCTGAATTTGAAGATTTAAGAAGTCACATTTGTATACGCTCTGGTGGAACAGAAAAATCCAAACAAACATCAACATTAGTTTAAAGAACAAATACACAATTCACAATCAGAGAATGAACAGTAATATTCTCTTCATTCCCTCAGGGAAATTTCAAGTCCCCTGAACATCCCTCACGCTATTAAGTCAAACACAGTAAAATGGCAAATTGAAAATCATGGATATTACTAGCTTTCACAGTTGTCAACAACTATTTGAAATGTGCAACAACATAGTGGAGGTCTGATAGCTGAGAACTGTTTATTAAGTGTTTATTAAAAAGAAAAACAAAAAAAAAAAAAAGGAGATTGTTGATTTGATACATTCTACTAGAGCTTTCTATCTCAACTGATTTTAATAAAAATTGTATAGGTATACATTACTTTTGTTTCTCCAGATGCTGGAAGCATAGAATATCCCCTATTAACTGTCAAAATCCCATGCTTTTGAAGTATAACATGTATTGCCAATGAAGTTGGCAAGAGTGAAAATGATGCGAATTTAACAATTCAAATCTAGATTTTTTGTTTGTATTTAAATTATTTTTTAAATAAACTGGAAATCAATATAGTGAAATTAAATTTGATACCTCAGTATTTCCAACAAATCTTTAAGGTATCCAAAAAGTTTAATAGTTTGGTGTCACTTGGAAAAAACTGCCCTTCCTTACTTGCACAGAAACAGGAAAAAGCTGTGGCAAGGCACCCTACATCAGAAAGTTAAAGTACACTTACAGTACACACTTTACATTCATAGAGATGAATGTACATGTTTTAACTGCTGCAAATGCAGAGTTTAGCCAGAGAAAAGCTTAAAGATCATCTTTTAATCGTTTGTGAGGTCAAGCTGTCAGATGGAAGCAACACCATGATGCAATGTACAAAAGAGTAAATTTGTAACACTTCCAATCACACAGCACTCAAAAGTAATACCAAGCTATTTACTGTGCTTAAGTTTTGACACTCCGTATTCATCAAAATTGAGAAATGACTTCTTTCAAAAAAAAAAAAAAAAGCTACTGAGATAAAAGGCTGCAACAAGATAGGAACAGAAGTTGGTATTAGTGCTTAGAGTGCATGCAGTGAAAAAGATGAGAGCTGAGACAAAATTCTGCAGAGAAGGTGAAAGGTGGAGGCAGATCTGTTGTGTTTTCATATCCCCTCAAAGTATTTATAGCATGTTTTTAGCAATATTAAAAAAAGAACAAAACAACAATGCAAACATATTTATAAAACAACCGAAAAATAAATTTGTTTCCAAATAGAAAATAACATTATTCCTGTGTATACAAAACCACATTTTCTTCAGACAATGTGCTATAAAAGTGAGAAAGAATAAAGCAACATGCAAAAAAAAATTGTGATTCAGTAGTTCTAATTTAAAAAAAAAAAAAGATTGTCATTATTTCAGTTTGACCAAGGAATTTCAATTACAACTGTTATACCTGCAGGCTTACATTTTAATATTCTTCCTTTTAATATTTCAAACAGGAAATTAACAGTAGTAACTTCAGGATATCTAGGTAAGAATTTCAGAAGAAAAGTGCTGTGGACTTAAAGGTTACTTACATCACTGAAAAAATGAGACTGAAAATATTTCTCTGTAGTGGAAAGATATTCATAGAACAATTAAGTAGAAATAACGTTGAAGATGATTTCATGAGTAAAGTACACTGCAAGTGGAATCCTAAACTCTGCAAGGCAGTTTTAGGAAAAAAAAAATGCTGCTACACTGCTAAACTGGGGTTTGCTGTTAAAGTCTAGATGTGCAACTCCTGAGCTGATCTTAACAGTGAACTCACATTTTAGTGGACAAACTGACATTTAAGAACTAAATGCTGCTCATCTTTTTCTTAAGTTTGGTACCACTCCAGACTTCTTTTTCCCCTGAGACTATATTTACTCCAATACAACATCTGCTGCATATTCAGCTTGTTTTCCAGCAGTAAGAAATTCTGCTGGGACTTTCACAAAATTGAGATTCGCTGTTCATTTCAATTTTGCTGTTCTCCCTTCCTGTACCAAGCAGACAAACTAAACTCCTATCAAACTAAACTCCTGTAAGAAAATAACGGCAGCTAATTATTCCCTCGAACATCTGCCAGAGATACACTGTTTGAAAGAGTGGCCAATGAAAACACTACAAAATCTGTTTTACTTCTCTTTTAGTGCAGCTCCACCCCCAAATGACCAAACCTGAACTTTTAATAGAAACATATTTCCACATTCATATCACAGTTACAGATCACAGTTTCTGTATATAAAGCATGCAGATTCTAAACAGTTGGAAAACATTCTTTCATTAAACAACACTTCAGTTCCTCTCCTAGTTTTTCTTCAATTATTTTCAATACTCCTCAAATTAGCTGAAGTATTGTACTCAGCTACTGCATCTCTGAAGAATTTACATTAAGAAAATGGATTAACCTATTTTTATTAAGGAAGTATTTAACCCTCTATTCTACATTATTTAACAAACTGACCTCCTGAAAAGCCTCTATGATTCCATTTGTTTCAAAAAATATTTTGGTATCTAAAATATCAGATAAATCAGAAGATTTTAAAGGTTCTTCTATCTTTGAATTCAATCACTAAGTTACTCCACTTATTTATTTATTTATTTATTAAGGTCAAAAAACAACATTGACTCCCGTAAGAACCCTCTGGCTGGTATTTTGAAATCTTAAATGAGCAGAAGCAACTGCTGGGTAAGAGATCATTTTTTTCAGGAGACTATGATACTGATACAGTTCAAAGCAGTTATCTTGAACAGATCAGGATTAATTCTAGTTTGGAGGTGGGCCTCAGCTTACTACAGCAGATGTGCTTGAGTTCACATGTTCTTTTCAAGAATACCTTCCACTATAATTTTGTTTACATGTTTGGAGATGAACTGTGTGTTAGTGGACTAAATCTGGTGACCCAAACAAAATGCCAAGCACTTTGTAAGTAAGCCACACTGCAGCAAGTAACACAACTTCCAAGTTAACCACACTTCTAAATCTCCACATCTAAAGAGCTATTACCTTAGGCCACTGATTTGCATTTTGAACTTCTAGAAAAATTCAGCCTAGAAGCTGGCAAGATATGTAAGATCACAGAATTTATGTTATCTGACAGAAATGCATTCCTTTACATACCTTTTTACTCTTCTATGCTTTGTCATTTTACTTGGTTAGTAAATACTATTACAACTGACAGAAGTCAGATTAAGACAGAAAGAGATCAAGAAAGGGAACACGATTGCAGAAAAAATGCATTTTGGAATCTTACTACATAGAGAAACAATTTATCAGAAATATATTACTTACCATAGAAACAGCCCTAAGCGTTAATCTTGTCCTCAGGACTGAGGTTTAGTATTTGCAGCAATAATCTCAAAATCCCCTTCAGAATGCACTTCTAGTTACTAGAACTCTCCACAAAAAAACTTGCAAAGTATAGGCAATGATTATTTCTTCGTCAGAAAATGTAGCTTACAGGAGCTCCATGCCTAAGCGTAAACCAACTCAATTTTTTTTTATGGCTTTTAAGATGCAAGAACTCATCTGAGACTTCATGACAAGACGACTACTGAAGTTTTTCCAATATTAAGATTCACAGTGAGGATGGTTTTTTTCTTATTTTTAGAACCAAACAATTACAGCTATTGTTTTGGAACCACTGGGAATCAGGTTTATATCAAATATAACAAATGTTACATACCTCAACAGCTGGAACAATATCTATGCCAACTGTCAGAAATTCTTCAAACTTCAGAAATGGATTAAAGCAGCTACCAACATCAAGCAATCTGATTTTTCCCAAGGAGTGAAGCAATCTAAGAAGTAGCAAGAACTCAGTTTTATCAAATGTTATTTTTGAAACTGTAGTCTGAATTACAATTTCAGATAATTACCAGAATTTTTTTGCATTATCTTTGTAGTGATTAACAGAACTGAATGCATTACTTGAGTTGCTGAGATATCTGAAGAATCAAGTTCAGTCAGTAAAGCATGTGATCCTTAAGTTGAAGAGTTTATGTTAAGAGCATCTTCAGTACCATACCTTGTGTACCTATAGTAATTCAATAAAATGGTAACTTGTGTCTAATACTTAAGCTGATCATTTTGTTTCCCTACTTACCTCTTTGTGGTACTTATTGGTGTTTAAATCATACAAATCATTAGAGCTGAAATTTCAGAAGTACAAAAGAGAAACTGACAACACTTCATGACCTACCTACCATTTTAAAGGGCATCTGAAGTCAAATTCTTAATCGGTTTAACAAAGACAGAGGACACACAACTGTATTCCAAGGTAAACAGAAAATCCCTAAAAATGAAAACATTTAGATATTCCTTGCAAAATATCTAAAAGTATTCTTTTATTTTAGCTAATATTTTTGAGAATGGATGACTACTTGAGGTTCGCTCCAAATTTATTGTGTTCTTCCTAAAACCCCTCCTTAACTCTCAATGATCCACTGCAGAGAAGATGCTGAAGAAACAGAAGAACCCTTGTAGTCTTCAGCAGAACAGTAATACCAACCTTAAAGATTTTGTTTATATATAGAAGATAACTAGGGATCACTTCTTTCAAACTACCTGCACCACAGGCAAAGGGCTGTGCCTCTAAGTGAGTTAAAATTGCACGCATTACTCTGTAACACAGTCAGTACTGAGCAAGACTTCAGAATGAAGATAACTATTTTTTTTTCCCCCACTACTTGGATGGCAGTCACTATGTAATCTGTGCATCACAATGAGTCATGCAGGGGACCATTTGGATCCTTGTGGCAATAAATTACGAACAGGCTGAAGTCAAGTAGTGTCTTTCTCTGTGTAAGGTTAGTATATAGCTTCTCAGAACAGTGGTCCTTGTCTTGCAGATGCAGACACTAATGGCAGACTCTCATTCAAACATGTCAGTATGCACACGTGCATTCCGATGGTAACAGCAAAAGAACTGGAGACACATGGGACCACAGTAAACAAAAGAGAAATTCTGACTCTGTAGTCTAGCACAGAAAGATTTCCCATTAAGAAAAATGAAAGAGCAACAGCCTCTAGCAATCTTAGAATTTTCCATTTAAAGGGTGACATTAAATATCTGAACAGATTAAAATTAAGCAACATAACACAGAATTCTTTAAGTGGGGAGAATGCCACTACACCTATGTTAGAGTGAAAAAAAGCCACACTGATTTATTCAGTTTCCTTCTCATAAAAAACTTGCAATCTTGGCTGCAGTGTTGCTTCTGACTCAGTGAGGAGGGTACACACCCCAAACTACGTCTGACAGCATTAAGGCACACTTTGCAAAGCTACATCTCTGGATTCCATGCTGAGCAGAAGCCAGAAACTCTCTTCTACACCAATGGACAACGAATCCAAGACATATGACCAGGCAAACACACTTCTTTCACTCTAATGGGCTCTCTTTTACTCTGATCAGGCTACCAGACTCTAAAATCAATGCAAATATACTTTGGGATCTTAAAAAGCAGCAGATTCACATACTCACTTATGTTTCGACTTTCCCGCTGCTTGTCAGGTTTCACTGTCCCTCAAAATTGCTTATTAGCAGTTCTTAAGCTGCCAGTTATAAATGAGAACAGGATCCTCATTAGGTGCTTTAAATAATTGTGAAGTTCTTCAGCAGCTCAGACATCTGCTTCTTTCAGCATGGCAGCTCTCAAGTCAGATACCTCAGTAAGAACATAACTGTCATCTAGGTGACAGTCACTGATCCAATTACTGTGTAACAAAGACAGTCTTGCTAAATTCATTGATAATCACCCTTCAAACTCATTTCCGAATGATTTTCAGTCAAGGCAACTAACATTAAAAGCAAGGGAAGTACACTGCACTGTAGGTAATCTCCAAGCACATCCTGAACTCAAAGGGATTCTGGTCCTTCTTTGGAGATAGTCAAAACCTGCTCAGACACTTTCCTGTGTGACCTACTCTAGGGATCCTGCTTTAGCAGAGGGTTGGAATAGATCTCCAACCCCTATGAGTTTCTGAATGCATGGTTCTCTCTAATGCATTATATATAGACAGAAAAAGAAAACAATACTTCAAGGGCCAGACTCCTAGTCTGCAGTTTTTGATTATTAAGCTACAATTTATCCAAGGATGGGAGGAGAATGAAAATTCAGAGGTCCTACGCTATTGCCAAAAGAGCAGAACAAAGCTATTCAGCTGGCTCTGAGTGGCAACACAGGCATGTCTCAAAGTTTTCAGTAACATCTACACATAAAGGCACCCCATAGGAAGGACTAGCTTGCTGAAATACATTAGGAAAGAAGGAACAATGGTTTCACTGTCTCTTAAGATTCCACCTAACACCTGAGAAGAATCTATACCATAAATGATAAAAATCAAGACTGTTTAACCTGAGGGAAAAAGAAGAGAAACAATACTTAAGCAGAACAAACAGCAGATAACATTCACTTTTATCTTGCAAGACTGAACCACTTCGAAGTCCAGCTTCACAAGTGAAGATACAGTGCCATAAGACACGTTTCCTGGATGTGAGAAAGTTCTCTGGACAATGCATAACCTTTCAGTTCTTTTTCACTTTCACCTCTATGCTCACATGAGTTATTTCAGTGAGATCCACCAGCTTCAGTTGTGCAAACAGGCTTTGTTATATCTATAGAAAATCCCTCACTCCTGAACTTACAAATCTTATTCATAGCATTACATGACCAGAATGTAATAACACTATTTCAACCGGCAGAAGTGCAAGCTCTTCTACATCCCATGCCCCAAGATTCAAACACTTCTCTAACTGATTTAGTATAGATGTGATACAACAGTATTTCAAGAGGAAAGTATGCTTCGTTTCATCAACAGTTCATTTTCATTCTGATAAAGTTCAGTTTCTTCTTTGCCTTATAGTACAGTGTTTGACTTTTACGGGCAGTAATTTATAACAGCTAGGCCTTGTTGCTATAAGGTCTGTACAACTACTAAAAACCTTACTATCATATGTTGCCTACTCCAGGAAATGTTAAGAATCCCGTATTTGTCAGATATGTATTGTCAAGTCTTGAGAAGGACAATGGAAAATAGGTCATGATATTGATAAATACTTTTTAAGTTATGAAATAAGAAGTTCTGTATTAAATACTTTCTGTACACACAAATTACATCAAAAGACTACAGATTTCTGGTAGCAAGATGAAGCTTGTAAAGTTGGCCCTTCAAAGTATGAATATAAAGCATAAGCAGAGAGAAAGCTTGTGCTTTATCATGATAAGATCTCACACTAGAAAACAGGTCAACTTCAAGTAGTGTATGATCAAACCTATTGATTTAAACGAATCACTACCAATCTGCCACTTGTAGTAACAGAAACATTTTGCATTACCAAATGCTAGTGTTTTTGAGATGGTATGAGGAATTAACATCTCATCAACCCTTTGTATCAAAGTGCTTGGTACTTCTTATTAAAATCATATATTCATGTTTAGGGTGAGTTAGCAAAATGAACACTACGAAGAGGAGAGGGTAAGAAAGAGCGGCTTATGGGAAGCCACTACTCTCATCTTGGTTGCTCAGAACACAGAACAACATTGGGGTCAGTGTATTAACTTCTCAAACATTTAAGCGTTTGAGATCTTTACACCTTTTGCAAGTGAGAAACCACAAAAGATGCCATCTGGTAAAGACAAACATCTGCAAGTAGCATGAGTAGCATGCTAGTAACTAATAAAACATCTAACTTAAACCTTAAGAGCTGCTTACAAAAGACATCCTATCATAATGAGAAACTCTTCACAGAACAGAACAAACCACTGCTAGCAGTCGTTAGAACTGCTCTATGAAAAGCATGAAGCAAGTTATAAATGAAATTTTTAACAAAAATATGCATTCTTTATTACATTATACTTAACACTGAATTAAATTATACTCATCACATGTGGAGTAGCCAAAAACGACCCATACAATTTACAGAAAAAATAGGGTGGGACTGTAAGTGTGAAAAAACCTAAACCTACTAATGAATGCCAAAAATAAAATTCTTACTTGAGTGAAAAAAATCAAAAAACAAAATTAAAACCTGTTAGAGAAATACCTCAAGAATACTCAACATCTGCAGAGCCAGTCATCAGAAAGCTACCATATTTAAAATTAAGTGCTACAATTCAGAATTGCTTTTGAAGTATATAATTGGAATCAAGAGTTTCTCCGCAATAATTTATGAACAGAAAGTTTTAAGTACTCTGTTATTTACATTTGGCACTTAGTACTTACAAAAGCAATTGACTTTTCAACAATACTGAACAGCCATTAGATTCTAACTTAATTAACATCTGCTTTATTTCACCTCAAGCTTTAATATAAATTGCACTGCACAGTAATGACATACAAAAGTGAAATTACTCTAACACTTAAACGATGATGACTAAGTTGTCGTTTTCGAGCAATCTTTATGGGATCCACCAAAATTTATACTATAGTTCAATTATTCTTGAAACATGGATATATTCACAAGAAAATCCAACCTCTTTACTACTGAAAAAAAGAACGCGTCAGACCAATCTAACATTACAATGAAAAAATTTCCAAGTAAGTCCCAACAAGAAAAAAGAAAAGTCTGGAAAACAAGTAGAACTTACTCTTCCGTTATAGCTTCATGATTTGTCAAGCCAAAGTTTGGTAAGGGATCTTCA
>JAOWBP010000001.1:22370329-22385337 GCA_028571105.1 Tragopan temminckii | reverse complement strand
CAAGTTCTAAAAGCTTTTCAATAAATCTGAGTTCTACTGCATCTTTGGGAAATCAACTTTAGGAAAGATGTGACACCCAGAAGACACACTTGAAGTAGTGGTTTTTTTTCCCCCAAATTAGGTTGTAAGACACAGTTACGTAAACAGATTCAAATTAGCTTTATCTGCATAGGCTTTCAGAGCAAGAACAGAACATTAACCGAGGGCAAATGTCAGCTGACGCTTAAGCACTACAGTTATCTATCAAGGCATGCTTGCATACATGCACTGATAGTTCTTAATTACAAATACAGGGGCTTTTGAAACGTGCATGTTGTGCAGGGTACTTAAGAAATGCAGGGGGGAAAGAAATAACTCAAGCTTATGGGCTAAGTTAATTATACTTGTTTCTAATTTTGAGTTTGCTTTTTTTCTTATCCTTTTCAATAACGTATCTTCAGTAGCTGTATTATTGCAGAAGACTTATTTTAGCTTTCATTTTTTATTCCACTTAAGTATTTCGCTAATAGGAATCAGAATAAAATAATCAGTCTCATTTATCAGAAAGGTTGAGCAGTTTAAAAGAACAAATGTAAAAAAAAAAAAAGTTGAATTGCACTTGCATACTTCAACCAGTAGTCAGCATTATGTATGAGACGCAAGCATTATGTTCCAGAGAATAACTGAACTGTTTTGGACAGAACTAGAATTGGAAACAATCTGCTGCTGTGAAATTAAAAGCCTGACTCACCATGTAAAAAAAAAGTATTTTAATTAGATGCGCCAGCCAAGCATCTGCATGAGAAGTTTAACAAAAACAGTATTTGTTCAAATTATGTTTTCATAAAACATTTTTATGATACTTTCTTGAAACACATTCAATTTTTGTTAAAAAAAAAAAAAGCTGCAGAGGTTTGAAGGTAACATTCCAGGACACAAATTAAAACTTAGTTTAATAGCATCCTATATTGTTTTATTTCACATTCCAGATTCAGAAGGGATATGTTGATATAAATACTGCCTTAAAAATCACAAATAGAGACGAGGTCTTGAAATACACAGGCCTGATCTAAGTATGGATGATATTATAGGCACCAAGTACACCTAGCCTCTCCATCACACATGATGTGAAGGAAAAACAAAAGCAAGAGTCATTATTGTTAAGTTTTATAAGGAGAAATATATATCAAACAGATACAGATAGAAACCACTTTACTCCAAACAGTCAGGAAACAACCACTTTGAATCTGTACATGTATAATTACAAAAGAACATTATTCGTGTGTCATTTTTGCTGTGAGGTAAATTAAGTTCTGTTGGACAAACTTCTGTACTGACATATTTGTATGGCCTCAATATCAAAACTGACCTGTGTCTAACAAAATCAAAGCACAAGGAAGTTTTACTTGCCTGAGAAGGCCTTTGTATTCTCACACTAAGTAAGTAAAGTTTAAGATACAGACAGTAACCTTAAGGTAGGAAACAGCCCTCTGAGAAACAAACACGGTAAAAACTACATTCATAATCAACAAGTTTATAGTTACAGTTCTTCAGTAACCAAAGCTATTTTCAGATGAAAGAGATCACACAGAAGCAGTAACAGCAGCCCAGGCCACAATATTCCCAAATACACAAACTGTGAAACCATACCAAGTCTGTTAGAAATTCCACATACAGAAAGACAATGATTCTAAAATTAACAAAGTCAAAGTCTGTAATTTAACTAAACAAAAAAAAAAAAAGTTGAAAAAAATAGAAACAAAACAGAACCCCAGAAAAACACTTGCATTACTGTTATGCTAATAAAAGTCATATTTTATGCTATATAAAATTATTGGTTCATAAGCATACAATGAATTTAGAGATGCCTTTCATAATTTAGTTGAGTGTCACTTAGTGAAAGAAAACACAAACCCATCTTCCTCACACTGTTAGAGCTACCTTACTACTTTCTTAGCATCTTGCTCAGTGTCTTTAGTTTTACTCAGAAGTCTTCTTTCTTGTTACCCCATTTGAAACATTCTGGTTAAATAACATCATACAGCTATTGACACTGACAGGTAAATCGGAACAAATCAAGAAGCCCAGTACTTTGGGAGGAAATTTATTCTTTTTGCTCCTCAACTACTGATTCTTTCTCCACTTGCTAGAAGCTGTTACATTACCCAGCTTAACACACAGAGAAGCACTTGTGTATGAGAACCATCTACTTTTAAAATGCAGCCTAACTCCTTCTGTCACTGCAAAGAAGCCACTTCTGCCTCACTGTTGGTACTACTGTAGTTCAGTATTTTTCCCAATTATTTTACTCCTCCCTCTCATGTCAGTTAAGTTCTGATGCATATGACACTATTAAAGACAACCGTGACGAGAAGCACCTTCTCCTGGATTTTCACTGGTAGACAAGAGAGGCCAGAATCTCAAGAAGATTTACCAAAGACTGGGTAAAACTTGTCAAGCTCAGATTGCATACTTATGCAGTAACTCAAAGAAGCAAAAAAACACCAAATCCAACCATCCAAACAAGCAAACAAAAAACCCAAACAGGTAAGAAACCACTGAGGGATTTCATCTCAAGATTATGCACTATCTATTTAAATCAGACCTCACAAGTGCGATGGGGTAGCAGTGATCAGATGGGCATTTACTGCTCAGTATCTAACAAAAGGCAACACACTCA
Source organism: Tragopan temminckii (assembly GCA_028571105.1). Taxonomy (NCBI): domain Eukaryota; kingdom Metazoa; phylum Chordata; class Aves; order Galliformes; family Phasianidae; genus Tragopan; species Tragopan temminckii. The sequence goes on along the minus strand of JAOWBP010000001.1, from coordinate 22,382,678 downwards.
GCAGTTTACCCCCACAGTAACTTGTTGATGTAGCCACATGCTTATGCTTATTAAAACCCCATCACCGATCACACTGGTTTTGAGTATGCAGTTATATAAGACTATGTTTAACAATGGTCTCAAGTAACGAACAGAGCATCCTCTTACCATCTACAAAGAGAAATAAAATTAAATAGTTTATTTTATAATTTTGAGAGCTGCCACAATGCAATTTGTAGCAAACGTCTCTGACATTTAAGCTTCCACTCCGGTGATATATTAGCTCTGCAATTAACAGACTTGTTTATGAAGAATTGTGCAATTCAAATGCTACCTGAGCTTACACTTGCTAGCAGTTTACACAGACAACAAAAATAAATACTTAAGTTATAAACTGTTTAAGTTTGTTGGCAGAGACAGGTGAAGTTTGCAGCTCATGTCTTAGAAAAAGAATTCTAGGTATTTCCTCAGTTAAACTTTTTTTCCATTCTTCATATCTTAAATGACAGTTTTTTCAAAATGAGCAGTCTCCTTGCACCCAAACTCTCCTGCCATTTAGTCTGAACACTTAAAGAAACCCTCCGTAAAAGCCAGTATGAACATATACTCAGAAGACAAATGGTTTGATAATAGACTTAAGCTAAGAAAGAGAAGCTTCCCTGTAGAATACACTAACCAAAACCGTGAGTATTTCAATACCACATAAAAAATAATAGGGAGGGAGGAGTTTCAAATTCTCAACTGCCAAAGAAACATCACATTAAATATTAACGACTTCAAAGAATCAGCAGTTAGTTCTTCTTGCCAAGTAATAACCAGCAACTAAATTAATGCTGGTCACCTTTCACCTTGACAAAAAACCAATCTCTGATAGTTTTTATGAATGATCAAGAGTTTCAAGTAGACAGTTCTGCAGGTCAAGAACTGACACAGTCCTTCACTTTAAAAAGCAAAAGGAAGGAGGGAAGAGCAAGCCTGATTTACATTCCTCACTGTATTTATTAACCAGAATCTAATATTGAAGATGAAATTCAGTGGGGGTATAGTGAAACAACACACTTCAGAGCTGAAGGAAATTCTAGTTTCCTAAAGTCAACTAAAGCAACTGCTCGCCTAAAAAAAAAAAAAAAAAAAAAAAAAAAAAAAAAAAAAAAAAAAAAAAAACATAAACTCCTGTACAGGTTTATCTCCCCCACTCTATTCTGAAGTAAATCAAGGAAATTAAAGTTTTCAACTTTCCCTTGGAGGCATTAATCATGAGAGAGGACTGGAAAGCATTCTGCTATTATCAAGAGTGTCCAGATTTAGGTTAAGGAAATTATACATTCAGCAAATATTACAGTACAAAGTATTATAAGCTGTTAAAGTTCAATGCAAGAAGCTTGCATACGATTAATTCACATTTATTTTTCATATTTTGTTTTAGTTCTAGAGATTTGAGACTTATCCTTTTGGAAAACACAACTAGGTCTGGAATCAGATGTTTCTCCTGCATAGTACCTATCCTCCCACCACAAACCAGCTTACAGAGTCAACACCCTTCACTACCAGATGATTCCAAGATCTTGAAAACAGTCAGCAGTGATCACATAATCAAAGCTCTAATTAGTTCTAACATTCAGTGAACAGTTTTGTCAGAACAAAGTATTATTTAGAAGGAAAAATAAAGGTTACCATACAAACATGCACAATGAACATTAAATCCTTTTTCTACTAAATAGTTTCCCTCCTTCTCCTTAACCCACCTCCTTTCTAATTCCATTGAAGGTGAGTTTCTCAACTAACTGCATTCATCAAGAAAGCACCAAAATAGCACTGTAGGGACTTTAATCATTCATTTATTCTGTACCTGTACAGTTATCCTCAAAGATCCTGTAAAAGGATCTCCTAGATTTTACTCCATTTAACCAGACAACTCCAGATTCTAGGAAAAAACATGGCTTTTGTGGAAAATAAATAAGACCCCTGAACTTTTCTTTACCCTTTTTGGAATTGTTTTTTTTTTGTTGTTGTTGTTTTTTAAATGCAGGGAACAAAGTGATACTTTAATTAAGAGAAAAGCTAAACAAAGTATTTCAGATATTTTGTGAATAACCTCATTAACATACTCCAATATGTTTGTCTCTTTTGGAAAAGTATCCTGAGATTGTTTTATATTCAGCTTGTGGTTTGCTACAGAATCATAAAATGGCTTGGGTTGGAAGGGACTTAAAGGATCATCAGGCTTCCATGCCCCTGCCACATGCAGGGCCACCAACCTCTCCATTTAATACTAGACCAGGCTGCCCAGGGCCCCATCCAACCTGGCCTTGAACACCTCCAGGGACGGGGCATCCACAGCCTCTCTGGGCAGCCTGTTCCAGCACCTCACCACTCTCAAAGTAAAGAACTTCCCTGATATCCAACATAAATCTTCTCTCCCTCAACTTTAAAACCACTTCCCCTTCTCCTGCCATTATCTACCCCTGTGAAGAGTTGACTCCCTACAAACACCTTTCTAAAGGACTGACAAATAACCAATTACTTCCTAGTCTGTGTCTGTATAGCTGATAGTATTTGACACAGTTAATATCACTGCTAATTTCAGTCCAACCCTCAGAGTGTAAATTCTTCCTTGCTTGGTCTCATTTGCAAACTTAATAAACAGATTGTATTCTAGTAAATCGCTAATGAAAATATTGATTAGTAACAGATTCAGGGACAGACATACAGAGCCTTTTCTCAGTAAAACAAATATTTAAGATAAGCTTCTAATATCCACTCTCTGCATTTTTTTTCCAAACAGTTCTACACTCCCCTAACAATAAACTGACCAAGACCATATTTCTTCAGTGTACTGAAAACTGTCAAAAGACTTTTTAAAAAAATGCAAGTTTAGATAATGTTTTGTCACAATGGCTATTTCAAGCTGACTCTGTTTTTTCATTATTAGGAAAAAAAAAAAAAAAAAAGAACCGCCAAGTCAACACAAGTTGTAACACTGATGCAAAAGCAACAGAAAGAAGCAAATCAGCTGGTCTAGCTTATTTTGTTCTAACTAGAACAGAACAGGCCAGCATTCATTGTCCATACAAAGGTTCACCAGGCTACCTATGCCAGCAAAAATTAGAAGTTAGGACAACTAGGGTAAACGATCCTATCCATCCCACTTTGGTTTAAGCTCTGTGTTGAAACAGAAATTACATGAAACAGGTGTACATTTCCAAACATCACTTGCTACACTGCGTTCCATTTTCGGAAAATACAGACAAAAGAAAGGGAAAGACAGCTGAGTGTGGTCCATGCTTTCTACAACACCACATGACATTTAACTAAACTGCATCTGGAAGGGGACAAGGCTTTAAGTTCTCTCTTCCCATGCTAAAAATTGTATCCTATTGCCCTGAAACAGTCAAACCACTCCTGTACAATGTGGCATATGGTCAACAGCACAGTCTGCCACTTAGAGCTTTAGCTTTTATGTTTTCTAGAATCTGCACACGTCATCTAAATACAAAAATGAATGAAGTAAAAGAGAAGGGTTTTTTCATCTGTTTTAAGAATTAGCATCACAAGATGTGTTCTCCCAGTGTGTTCAACTAAATAGCAAGATACATCTTTTCACAAGGAAAACCTTGCAGGAAACTTAATCTTGACCCTGAAAATAAGTATGCATTCTATATTCTCTGATTTACTTTACTTGGTGCTTGGTTATACAAGAGTACAAGAAAAAATAATGAAAGACCAAAAAAAAAATCTTTTTTTTTCCTAGCTAGTATCACATGTCTTAAAAGATCTTCCTTAAAAGGAAAACAAAAGCCTGAGCTATCCTTTCTTCAACACAGATACACAAGTGGTTCCCAAGTATTTTCAGCATTCCACTCTCAAATGAAACTTCATTCAGTAGATCAACTACCTTCCTGCTGCCATGGTGACACTCAAAGCACTCAACAAAAGCTTTCAATGAAGTTTCACATAAGTGAAGTTCTCTTGCATGCAATTAAGCAACTAGACACAAGAAGGAGTAAGGACAATGGGGCCTGCCATCTGTGTGGCACACCTCCTGGCTGTTGACAAGGAGCAAAAAAATGCAGAAGACAAGGTTGATCTGCCATGTTCTAGTATTTAGCCATTCAGGCCTCAGTTTCTACAAAAGAAAGAAGAAACTTTTTTTTTTCTTTTTTTTACTGATGTGAATCTCCTGGCCCAACCATGGCACGCAGAAAAGATCCGTGCTTGAACTGAAGCTTTACACTGAGCACATTTTAGTGTCTCCTATCAGGTGGATTCTATTCGTAGCATGAGGTCATGCTCCCAGGCCCAAACTGGATATTTGTTTGCTCTGTAAATCTTACAGGAACCATAAAACCACCCCCCCAAAAAAACACCCAACAAACAAAGGAGAGAGCCAATAAACCTCAGTACACAGGACATCAACTGATCGTCCATTGTCAACATGGAACATTATCCTGTCCTGCAGAGAATGGAACAAGCTTGCCACAAGCTAAGGGAATACTAGTTAGCTGAAATTCCTTTAAAAAAAGAAAAGACAACTTTTTTTTTTCCAATGAAATATCACATATCAATTAACAATCAAGTTGAAAAAAAATATCAAGCAGTGTTCTCTGGGAATCAGTCCAGGGTCCAGTACTATTAGTATCTGCACAGAAAATCAGAACACGACAACAGTCACTACTTCTCTTAACTGCTCTGCAAACAATGCCACACTGGACAGAGAAAGAAGATGCAAAAAAAAAACAACAAAACAACAGTATTAGAATTTGATATAATTTCAGGGACTATAATTTAGTAAAAGAAGTACAAAGGTCAAAGTTTCCACAGAAGTAACAAATAGCACAAATACCTAGCAAATGAGAAAACCTGTAAAAAAAAAACAAACGTGGCAGTTGTGGACCACAAGTGAGCATAAATCAAAGGTACATCAATACAAAACAAACAAATGAAAACAATAAACAGAAAATCCACCCAATAAGATCAGCTGCATAACAAGAGTTTATTACAATCTCAATAGTCATTTCTTCACTTTATTCACCTTCGACAAGGCTAGTGTAACACTTCATCCAGTTTTGAGTGTAGTTTTTTCAAACTGATTAACCTCTTCTGCAACTGGGACAAAGTTACACAAAACATGCCCAAGAAAGGGTCTGCAAGAAACACTTAACCATGTTTACTTAAGCTAAAGAATCAACTGGGAGCTGTCTTGGGCAGAGCAACCACAAAACAGTAGAGTTCTCAATCCTTGGTGAAGTTAGGAAAAGGGTCAGCAAAACTGCTACCTTGGACTTCTGCAGGGCAGAATTTGAACTGTTCAGGACACTGGTAGGGAGGGTCCCTAGGGAGTCAGTTCTGGAGGCCAACAATGTCCTGGCTTTTATCAGAAATAGTGCAGCCAGGAGGAGCAGGAACGTGATCGTCCCCCTGTACTCAGCTCTAAGGCCACACCTTGAATGCTGCGCTCAATTTTGCGCCCTTCACTACAAAAAAAGACATCAAGGCTTTGTAATGTGTCCAGAGAAAGGCAACAAAGCTTGTGAAGGGTCTGGAGCACAAGTCTTATAGGGAGTAGCTGAGGGAACCGGGACTGTTAAGTCTGAAGAAGAGGAGACTCAGGGGAGACCTTCTTGCTCTCTGCAGCTGCCTGAAAGGAGGTTGTGTGGAGGTAGGGGTTGCCTCTTCTCCCGCATAACGAGCGAAAGGACTAGAGGGAATGGCCTTAAGTTGTGCTAGGGGATGTTCAGGTTGAATACTGAAAAGACTTTCTTCTCAGAAAGACTGGTTGAGTGCTGGAACACGTTGCCCAGGGAGGTAGCAGAGTCACCATCCCCGGAGGTGGTTAAGTAAAGGGCAGATGTAGTACATAGGGTCACGGTTTAGTGGGCAATATTGGTGGTAGGTGGACATTTGGACTAGATGATCTTGGAGGTCTTCTTCAATTTTAATTTTTCTATTGTTCTATGAACTATTAATACAAAAGCAATGGGTTTCAAATATTAAATAAGAGCCTGCTGTAGAGAGAAAGAAAATAAGGTTATTATTGATTTGCTTCCAGAAAGCACAGAACACCTCAAGTTACCACCAGGTTGATGTACTCAATATTAACTGTTTCACAGTCCATGCCTCTTTTTTCTCCCTCCCCTCGATTGCTTGTTTTACAGGATCCAAAGATCTCTGCAATAAAATGAAATGTAGTGATGTCATCCTTGCTTTTCTTCTCTTTCTTTTGTTCATTACTTTGTATCAGTCACACATAAGATGACTATTCCAAGACTAGAAGAGAATGGTAATCTGTTCATATTTACTCTATTTAGTTTTAATCTATAGTGATTTTTAAAGATTCCAGGGAAGCTGGAAACTTCCACTGCTGCAGCATTTTAAAAACAGACTAACAGATACCTAGAAAGACATTATTACATGTAGTTGATATAATTCCTCAAGGTTGGATTGATTAAAATAACTTTCATATCATGATGGAAAAATTGAAGCTTTTTAAACACCTAGATATGCAAAGACCTTACTCTTAGACTTACATCATCATCTTCCTCTGTCTAAAGACATTCCTGAAGGCAGGATTGTGCATAAAGTCTCTTTCAGATAAGATTTCAACGGTATTTTGTGTTGTTCTGCTGTACAGGTTTCACAGTATGCCTCAGATGCCAACTGTATGTAAGAATCCTGAGTGACTAACACTTATCCTATTTTAGACCTCAGTTTCCTCAAGGATTGAAATAGTTTAGTTGAACTCAATCCAGGATTTTACTATTAGGGCATGCAAGAAGTTTAAAATCCATGTACTTACATGCACAAGTCAAACCCAAACCCTGTTCAGCTACGCTTACTTCACTAGTTCAGTTTAGATTCAGATGAACACATCTAACATTACTTCTTAAATTTACTTGCAGCTTCAGCAAATGAAGAAGAGGAAGTTGTTTGTTGAAGCTGCTTTAAAAAAAAAAAGATCTAATTTTAGAAGAAACTACTTCATTATGGATTTACAGCTTATAAATTGGAACAGTACGAAGGTATTTGTTTTAGGACACAATACGTCATTAACATGTTATAGAACAGATGTTAAAAATTAGCAAATAAAAAAATCTGTATTGTAAAGAATTGCAAATAGAAACATGCAATCACAACTTTCAAAGACATGAGGACTTACCTGCAGCACCATTCAATTCGGCCTTCCCCTTCACAAGTTTTTGCCCAGTGATTATCTGCAAGGTTCTTCATTGCCACAGCATATTCACAGAGAGTTTCCTCATCCTCACAGTGTTCACGCCAGATTTTATCAAAGTCTCCCACTGAGCAAAACAACAATAAAAAAAACACTGCACATTAGACACAACGTGTCTCATTATCTTCATGGCAAAGTCCCCATCTTCCAATTAAAGAAGTTACATAATGCTCTAAGAGATTACTTTACCTGCATTTAACAAAATGAGGCCCCCTTTCTCTAGTCAAACACAACACTTCATCAAGGCTTTGGAGAAGGGACTATCAGGTACTTGAGAAGCTAGCAATATTCTCAGCACACTGACTTTGTTCACCTTGTTCCGTGAAATTAAAGTTACTGGGAAGTTCTGCTTTCAGGTTTCTGTGGATGGGTATTATTAAACATGACAAACATTTTTAGAAATGAAGGACTGGAAAGCCTCCTAGTTGCATTCGTGTTTGCAGTAAGTACTCTGGATGATATTATATGGAAAAATGCTCAAATGAACATTTAATCAATACTACAGATTTCTTTGGATACACTGGAAAAGGAATTCAAGCCTTCACTGATATCTGTCTAAGTAGTCAGTATCAATAAATTAACTTCTCAGCTACAGTACTGAAGAATCAAACCAATTACAGTGGAAAAAAAAAGATCAGACAAATTTGTCTGCCAATTTCCACTAACAATTTTATTATCATGTTCCTCATTTCACTAAAAAAAAGTCTTGCAGGTTAAATTCTAACACTTCTAAGTAATTAAACATGATGGTTTTCCCACTTCTGCAGGGAAGTATCCACTTCTTCTAGCTTGCTTTACATAATGTACTGCCAAACAAAAACAAAATAAATGCTAGTGGTGCAAGCTACAATTCCTATTATAGTTTCTACTGCACAAAAAACTTTGGTATACTTTACTGAAAGACTCTTCTGCCATAAGAAAAAAAGATACGTGCTCACAGGTATGATCTTCACTAATTCCTTTTTTGTTTCTTAATCACAAATGTGCGCACACATCTAGTATAGATTTATATATACATCTGCAGAATAAAAATTATGCATTGATTTTGCATGCTCACATTGATACAGCTAACAGCAAGTTATTAAAAGCAAAGGTACACTCTGAGATTTGACTCTGACAACAAATGTTTAACAGCATGGTTTCAGAACCAGTCTTGTGGCCCCTTAATATAACAAAGAAATACTTACAAAGTGCATCAATCATAGCTGACTGCAACATCTGCTAAAGCCTGAAAGTAGCTTATGGTATAACTTGTCATTCTCATATCAGTAAGGTATTTCTAACTCATTCATGAGAATCCCTTTGATGTGCTTCATTTTAATTAACAGTAACAGATTTCTTTCCATGGCAACTTTTTCTTTTTGCATGTGTGCAAAACAGTAATAATGGCTGCTCAGCCCATCTGCCCTCCAATTACAGCAAGACTGGGTACGAGAGACAGAAGACTTAGAAGACTTTAACCAGCGATCTAGGTTACTGCCTCTGTAAGTTTGGTTTAGGGATGTCACAACTATTTGCTCTTCAAAAATAATCATCTGCAATCATCAAAATGAGTCATGTTTCAATGAGGTGTTTACACTGCCTTGCATGAGACAGCAATCAGGATGGAAGGCCAGGGAGTGGACGTGATACTATTTTAGTTTTCATACAACAGGGAAGCTAAGCAAGAAATCACATATTCTGCTTGCTGTGAGACAAACATATGAGAAAGCTGTTAGACTGGACAAATAAGTGCAGTATTATATTTGAGCAGTATCCTTCGGTACTTCCCAAGTGATCCAAGTTCGGGGAGACACGCTTTATACCAGAAGGCATGAGCGTGGTTCCCAGCTGCCCACCAGCACAGGGCATGCCTGAGGAATGCACACTGAAGGCACAGCTCTGTCAGGGTTTCTGATGGAACTTTGCCAGAGCTGTTTGGAAAGCCTTATGTGGAGGTAATCACACAGGACACATCAAATTCTACAGATGAAAGAGAGCAAGAAATGGTACAGACAGTGTCCTACCAGCAAAGGGGGCAAAACAAGCACAAGCTTTGCTTCCATTTCCTCACAACAGAAGTGCTGAACCTATGCAGACAGCATCAAGACAGGAAGCACTAGCTAACCTTCAAGTGTATTCTCAAAAGCCATTTAACTGTGATGCAATTTAGACATAGTTTCATAGTTCTTCTGCCACACACTCTGAATCTTACTTCATGAGCCTGACAGCTGTAAAACACTTGACAGACATGCACTTGCTGGAATTTTGATGAGGAACACGCAGAATAGATAGAAAGGAAAGAAGTAAACAAGTAAACATTCAGAGAGAAAAATATCACCAATAAAAAAAATCTCAGTTTAGCACTATTCTTCTTTCAGTAATTTCACTTCATTTGGTCTATTTCTAGACAACAGTTCCATTTCCCAGTATCGCTTTTTCTTAAAAATTCACAAACAAAATAGATGGGGAAGAAAAACGCAAAGATGAAATACTTTTAGCCAACCCATCCTTTCTTACAGAGCAGAAGCAGTGCCTCCTGACACCAATTCCTTTTATCTCCTGAGCAAAGTTGAAGATGTTCACATTTCTGAAGGCTGAATGAAGGGCTAAACAGTCCACAGATACAGAATCTGAAATTCAATACACAGCAGCAGATCTGGAGCTATTTGTACCCCAGGACAGGAACTCTGAGTTACAACAAAATTGCCTATGGCAGTAACAGCTTTTTGGCACTGAGCTGAAAAGAAAAAAGGAACAATGCAGACCGTTAGAGACACACAGAGCAAAAACTTAAAAAGAACACGAAATAATTCCATCACACATCCTATATAGAGACAATTTCACATGCACTTCTGCTTTGTTACCTTTTACCCAAACAGATCTACAAGTACAGAAAACAGCAACACAGGACAGACATAGCCCAGTTTCTGTTTGAGGAACACCTCAACACACACAGGAAAAAGGTGGATGAAAGCATAAGAGGACAGATTTCCACATGGCCATGAATGACGTGGGAAAGTTAAATATAAAACAATGTTTTCTTGTTTGAAGATGAGGGGGCATTCAGAAAAAGCATGAAGGGCAGCTTCAGTGCAAAAAAAAATATGCACAAAATGCATAATTAAGCTTAAAGTTCACATAGCTTGGAAAACTAAGGGAAGAAAAACTTCAAAGAGGCCACTTCTCATTCTGGAGTTCCCAGACCACAAAAATCACTGAAAGACAGAGCAGTAAGCAAGTGTATGGTAATACCTGTGCAGCACTTCTCATACAGTCTTGTCTAAGCACCTGCTGCTGACCCTCTGTCAGTGCTGGGTGTGATACAATGACCACCTGTCTGCCCTTTTCTCAAACAACTGCAGATAAAAGGTTTCCTTGAGAGACTGACATAATTGTGCAGCAACCTTCAACAAAGCATTTGAGGTCCAACTTCCCTTAAGCAAGAACCATGGCAGTGAGTAATTTTAGCATGTTTTCCACGTTCCTCTCCAATGCAAGTTTAGAGAAAGCACAGACAAGGGCATTATACAAACGTACAGGAACACAAATTCCAGAATCATGCTCCAATACTGTCCACGCTGAAAATGCTCATAATGACTCCTATCTGTTGACAGCCTCTCAGGGAGTGACTACAACAGGTCTTGCAACTTCAACTGGTATACCCAGAAAGCAACAGAGCTGTGTATACAATTTCACAAAGAATACACTATAACCCATGTACAAATACCACGTTAACTCTAGTGCAGTTCAATATTTATTTGTGTAACCAAAAAGACAGTAAAAGGTGCAGAAAGGTTCCACTGCAAAGCCAGTGCTTACTAAAACAATAACATGGTCTGTTAGGCAATCACTAAGGCTGTAAATTAAATAAAATTTGTGGTAGCTAATCTAAAGGATAAAAGAAAAAACAACTCTCACATCTTTGATCACATCTTAAAGTTAATATTTGGTTTTGTGCATTTAACTTTTCATGTCAAAATCTCATGACCACACCGTCATATAAAGCTTAAGGCTCCCTGACAGCCTTACTGAAGATTATCTTTTATACAATTTTAAACACATATTGGGTATTGGCTATTCAGAGACACGTCTCAGAACTCCACAGAAGATCCAGTTACGCTGAAATCCAGCTTAAAAAACGTCTTATTTATAAGAATTATTTGTAAGACACCCTGGTGATGTTCAAGGCCAGATTGGATGGGGCCGTGGGCAGCCTGGTCTAGTATTAAATGGAGAGGTTGGTGGCCCTGCATGTGGCAGGGGGGTTGGAGATTCATGATCCTTGAGGTCCCTTCCAACCCTGGCCATTCTGTGAAGACTGGCACACCACAGAAGTGTCACACACCTATCAAGCCATTACAAGCATATTATTTTAAAATTATTTAGAAGCTTGCTATCCTCTCTATCCGAAATTGCCGAGAAAATACACTGCCTACTCTTCACCTTGAACGTTAACTACTTTAAAACTAAAAAACCAAAGCCCACCTCTTCCTAGCATGTCTACCAGTCAGTGAAGAAATAACTGACCAACTCACAGGTTCTACACAGCACATCATTTTCTAAAACAAAACCAAAAATCCACTAATATTTACTTAGAATACATGAATCCTTCAAAATAACTTCCACCAACATTAATAGTGGACGCAGAATAGTCAATCACACCACCAAACTCAACCACAGAGCAATCACCTGTCACTGAAACCTGTCTCAAAGAACAAATTAGTCACGTAGACGTTATTTTTAAATGACCCTAATTATAAGATAGTTTTAATTTTGGGGAACAGCAATAGACAGGTAACGTTAGCTGTAAGTTCTAGCAGCTGAAGACATTTTTTGTACTGAAAAATTATACAGATTCAGATGGAACACCCCTCATTCCACACTGATTTATAAGAACTAAAGGTCTCCAGTACAGCCAGGGAAGACCAAGTCTATTGTTCTTGATGGGCCAATCCCACACTAACTCCTCTCTTCAAATGGTCTGCTTCTTAAAACAAAATCCTGCTTTCTTCCATTCTAGATTCATTGTTTGCTTTGGTTAAACTTCAAAAGATTATTCTTTATAGAGTGTTAAATACAATTGTCATTTGGGGTATGTTACACAAATAGGAAAATTAATAAGTTGTTGTTTTTTGACTAAGACTTCGGACAGAATAC
>JAOWBP010000001.1:22340857-22363443 GCA_028571105.1 Tragopan temminckii | reverse complement strand
CCCGCCGGGCCGAGGCCGGGACCGGGGAGCGGCCTCCATGGCGGTACCGCTGCTCCGCCGCGCGCAGCCCGGCCGAGGGAGGTGTGAGCCGGACGCTGCGGGACAACGCGCACGCGCCGCCCTCCGCCGCGCGGCATGCCGGGAAATGGAGTCCGCGGCGGCCGAGCTGCTCGCGGGGCCTCCGGCGCTGAGGTGCTGTTCCGAGCGCGGCTATAAACAGGATAGGTCGGACAGCCCCGAGCTCATAGCGGGGACATCTGTCGTGCAGCTGCTGGCCCGTTTCGGCTTCGCCAGCAGCAGCTGATTGTGCTCTCTGAGGACGTTCATAACGCTAAGAAGTTAATTGCGGTTACAATTAAATCAGTGACAAATCACACGGACTTGGGCAGGGTCAAGATCCTCATCCCAGTGAGAATTCGGTGAGACGCACCACCTCGCCCTGTGGGCTGTGTGACAGTTCTATCGGCTCTGTCTGTCCTGCCAAAAGGATTATTTTGTGTCCAGAGTACGGCATCATTCTGCTCTTCCGATAAACTTCTAGTTGAAGATGCAATTATCGAAATGAAAGAACTGTCCAGACAAAAGCTTTTCTTTGTTATCGACTGCAAAGTCATCCCTTTCTAACCTCACTCTGAGCTGTGCAGGCAAAACCTGCCCTCCCTGCAGGCGGGCTGTGCGCTGTGAGTGAAGGCCCAGCTTCTCCGGGCGTTGCAGTCTAAGTGCTTAAAGAACTGCAGACCACTTTGGTTCTTCCATCACAAGCTTTACATGCCCCTGTGTATTTTGCTGTCAAAATATTGCAGGCTTCTCCCTCCCCGGTCAAAACACGGGAACATCCTGAAAGGGAATTTAAACTTGTCAGCGGTGACGGCAGTAAGAAGGGATAGTTATTTTTAGTTAGGTTTTTTCTTAAAATTTTCAAACTGCTATTAAACAAAATAGGACATACTAATTAAAAAACAACTAGTGTACCTAGTGTATACTAATTTCACTTTCACTTGGAAGACATCTGGAAATCAGTGTCTTGTACAGGTGATTCCATTTCATATTCACAAGAAGCTAAATTGGCATTAGAGAGGAGGCTCAGTGCTGTGGCTGTATCTTGGCTTGCTGTAATGCTTCCAGTTTTATATGCAGGCCACATAAAAACATTAAGTCAGTGTAAAAAGAGGAGATTGAACTGATAGCTACCGGGGACTTTTTGCTCTTAAGGGCAGCCTACACAGTGGTTAATGCTCCATCCACTTTAAGTTGTGTAGGATTTGGGAAAGCACAGAATTAAGAAGAAAAGCATGAGTCAGTCCTCTGTGTGTGGTGTATTATCAGGAGGCCACTGGGAGTAGTGGAGGGACAGAAGAGAGATGGAGGCATTTGGAGAATGCCTAACTTACTGCTGTGGGATCAACCCTACTGCCCACAGCCCAGAACAACTGAACTCAGAATTGTAGGGTACATGATCAAAGCATGAGTGGATCTGTGTTCTGAAAAACTGTATATCTGCCTGTAGAATTGGACAATTTGTTCCCTTGCTCTGTCACCCTCAGAGTAAACAAGTTATTTCTCATGTTCAGATGGAACTTCCTGTGTACCAGTTTGTGCCCATTACCTGTTGCTGGGCACCACTGAAAAGAGCCTGGTTCCATCCTCTTGACTCTCAAACTTTAGATATTTATTAACATTGATAAGATTCCCCCTCAGTCTTCTCTTCTGCAGCCTCCCAGCCTTTCCTCATAAGGGAGGTGCTCCAGGCCCTTCAACATCTTTGTTGCCCTCCTCTGGACTCTTTTTAGATCCCTGCCTTTTTTGAAGGGAGAAGCCCAGAACTTGGCGCAGTACTCCAGATGTGGTCTCAGCAGAGCAGAGTTGACATTCTTCATTGCTAAAGAAGTAAATTATAATTTTAATTTCAGTCAGCAAGTAAAAGAGCATTACTGGATTACTCAGGAGTACACAAGAGACTTTAGACCTTCAGAATATGCAGATCCTTACCTTGGTTTGGCAATGGAGACATGCTGTAAAGTTGCTATAGAATATGTGGTGAGAATTAGCTTCCAGCAACGGAATCCAAATGCAAAGTTATCAAAGGAGGAGCATGTAGATTCCAGAAGGTGATGGCAAGCTGGTGATTAAAGCAGGACTGGTTCTGGCAGACCTGGAGCTGATGATCCAGTGATCTGGTGAGGCAGGGAAAAACAATTGTGCTGAATACATTTCTTGTACACAGTACAGGGAGAGTCAAGGAACAAACAGAGATGAATACATGTCTTGTAATTGTCCCTGAGGCAGGACAGCAAAACTACTGATAAGGATTTCCACTTCCTCCAAAAGAATAAGAGAAGTTCTTACATCCAGATGGAGACAGTGGAGTTTCACTACCTGGGAAATAATCTTTTGAGCACTTGTACCAGCTACCTTGAATACAGAAAATGCCTGAAAGATCTTCTGTATATTACTTGCTTTTTAGGAAAACAAAACAAAACAAAACAAAACAAAACAAAAACAAAACAAACAAAAAAAAAAACCAGACAGATTTAGGGCAAACTAGGATAGGTTTGGTTTTCTTTGTTGTTGTTGTTTTTTTGGTTGTGGTGGTGGTGGTTTTTTTTGTTTTTTTTTTTTTAACATATCTGAAATATTTTAGCACCCATCACATTTCATGGATGGCTTTAGAAAGAAAAGCCTAGATTCACAGACTGGGAAGAGAAATTACCCCTCCTCTGTCCAGTGCTCAGGTAGCTGGGATGTTGACTGAGGTTGTGGGAAAACCAGTTCACATGCCTGCTCTGCCTACAGGAATCTGAACCCACATTTTCAGTACCCAGTGATACAGTGGGAAAGTGCTTTTCCTTTGTTCCCTAGGGAATGGTGTCAGCAGTCTATATTTTCAGTCTTTCTCCCTGGAAAAAGTGTGGAAGAAAAGTAAAATAAAAACTTTCTGAAATGAGTGGATCAGCAGTGCTCTGCTTCCATTTCTATTTCAGTGGCAGTTTGACAATCAGGTCTTCTCAGCCTGTTCATCCCTTCTATCTTATTGTTTTTGGTAGTTGGAAAAGGAAACAAAAAATGACACAGCATCAAAGAGACAAACTGTTATAGATAACACTCTTTATCTACTGTGATGACATCGCCATAAGAGTCTCTAATGCAATGCAATCTGCAAGAATATTACCAAAAGCAGGTAATGATTTTAATGGAATATTGAGCTGCTGAGGTAATTTACAAGGAATAAAAGGTTCCTTTGTTAGATGTGGAACTATTTTTGCTATGTATACATGAAGGGAAGACAAACAGGAATCAACAGCATATTTGCTTTGCATTTAAGATTTTCCTTATTAATTGTGGTGTCCTATAAGCCATGAAATGCAGGTAATTTGATTTTAAAAGTGGGAGTCACATGTCTAAATTTGCACTGAGGCAATTATTAAGAGGTAGTCCATTATTACATTTCTCTAGACTACACACTTTAGTAATTTAGTAATTAGAAATACATAGTAATTAAAACTGCTACCCCATAACAATAATTTTTGAGTTATAGAACTGAGATTCCATTCCTGGAGGTTGACACCTCTGAAAGTACATTTCCATCAGCAGTTCCATCACTTAGACCCCTGTACTTTTTTTAATGGCAAAAATAGGCCTGATAGGCTACAGTTTGCATCTGACATCCCAATATTTACTGAAATAAAAAGTTTGCTTCTGGAAAACAAAAGATTCTTTTATTGAAGGATCAATTAATGTTGCTCCTCATGTAGTTGGAAACAGCCAACTTAGTGACAAAGGCTGAAAAATCCATCACATCTGCGGTCTCATTATGGAGTCTAACAGTGTACTCTTAAGTCCACCAGAATTAGACACTGATAGGAGATTTTATTTACTGAAATCATGTCTTCTGCTTGCTAGCTTGTGTTGCAGTAAAGCAGGAATAATTTTATCAGTAGCCAGCATTTCTGAAAAGCAGTCCATTAGCTGCCTCTGTTCTGGTCAGCAGATATCAGCTGTGTCTGTCCATGGGAGGTTGCTGTTTCTTTTGACATAGGAAAGAAGAAGCTGAGAATGCTTTAATCACTTCAGTCTGTCATTTGTTTAATAATAATTAGGTGAATTAAACTACTGAAATGCTTACTGAAAATGTAGCGAAGTTCCTTATACCTGAGTTATTTTCAGTTTTATCTACAGTGCAGAAAGGAAAATGATTCTTTAATATTGAGAATAGATTATGCATTTTTTTAATAAAAGCTGTATTTTATAGTATAAATTCTTTGCAGCATGCGGAATGCAAGTATATGTAATTCTCTGTTAAGAAAGATCACTAAATATAAACATAACTTATTGAAAAGCAATCCTGTATTCCTTCAAAAACCCATTTTTTTCATTGATTTCAGATCAGATCAGATCTCCTGTTATTTAGAGTGAATAAATTATTCAATGAAGAGAGTCAGTATAATGATTGCTTTAACAGAGACTCCCAGACATGCTTTCCAGGCTGAGTTTCTTAGTAGCTGATTTCTTGTTGCCATAAAAGATTAACTCATAAAATCACTTTGATTTAGCAAGAGATGTCAAAACATCCAGCAGGTCTAACTGGTTTTCTTTCGATGTCAGTCAAAATACTGTGTGGTTTTAGCACTGATTCATGTTTCTGTCAGCTGCTATGCACAAGATTGCTGACTAATCAATTCAAACACAGTAACTTGAAGAAAATTCAGTGCTAGTAGAAAAACTTTAATGTTTGATTATTTCTACATCTAGGGAACCTGGTAGCATTAAGGATGTTCTCAAACCTGGAATTCAAATTCAGATCTTCCCAAATGGGTCAGATACGTACAATTCCAGTTCAACTCAATAGCACTGTAGCTGTACATGAGATCATTCTGAACTTAGGAAATACTCTCTATACTCTGCAGTATCTCTGTAATCTTGTACTGTAAGTACGATAGCCTGACTCATAAACTAAGTTGACCTCACAGTCTGGTACAAAAAAGCACCCGAAGAAAGACTAAGCTGTTTGTGAACTGTTGAGACAAGGAAAAGAATCTATGAAGAAAAATCTGTTTCTGTGATGCTGTGAATAGATCAGGTTATGCTGCGTCATTTCACTTTTCTCTTTCTTTGTCCTTCTAAGTACTGAGGGGGTGTGTGAGAAGATATTTTGAGTATCATTAGATGTGACCTATAAAGGAAATGCATCCCTAGTACATGTAAACTATTCTTGCCTATCCCAATGATGGCCCAACTCCTTTTCATCTCTTCTATCTCTTGAACACTGTCATGTGGTTTATGTGGGACTTGACTGAAGTTCAAGTCGTGTTTTTGGAGAACAACAGTGAACCCTATTCATAGAACATCAAACAGAACTCTGTCTTCAGGATGATTTATTGCAGGCAGTATGACATGCTTCAGGAGGAGCAAGGAACGTTCAAGCTCTTACCCTGAATACACTTCCACTGTGTATTCAGCCTGTACATAGTTCATGTTTTAGGGTAGGGTAAGTCTGGCTTCAGGGATGCTACTGTCTAAAATGTTATCAATAAAAATCAAAAGGGTAAATGCTCTTCATTGGTTTCAAGGGTCAAGACTCGGGAACTTGGAGAACAGTGGCAGGACATGCAAAACTTCAGATATTGATGCTGCTTCAGAATTTTTGGCAGTAAGCACACAGAACCTCACACTAGTTCTCCCACATGAGCACCATAAACAAAGATTATGTAGTGAGACAAATGATTTCTCTTTACTCCAGAACATCTAATAGAACAACTGTGACGCAAATACCATGAAGTGATTTTGTTCCGTATTTGTAGCTTTTTTTATTTTGATCTCCTATTGTTATGGATTAAGAATGATCTGTTAGCAGTTGCCCTGAGGTTTGAACACGACAACAATCTGAATAAAAGAGAGCATTTCAGGAAATTTTATTTAAGGATAGGTAGGGCTGTGACAAAATTAAATAACTGTTGAGCATACACTGGTAAACTGTTTAGCATATGGTGATAAATGGACTGATTACAGTCAAAAACTAGGAAATAGAACAGGAGGGTACTATAGCAGCTAATGGCAACATACATTTCATATTTCCATTCAGATTTTATTTAAGGTGAAGTCTTTCAGATTTCTTCCTAATAGACATTTCTACAACTTTCCTATATATAAAAGTGTACTGAAATTAGCCACCTCGTTAACACCTAGAAAAAGTTTAGACTAATAAGCTTCCATTATTGAGTACTATAATTATGGTTGGAATCTCTAGTCTTTTTAAAGTAAAGAATTGTCACTCATTGAAAACTCTTAAAAATAATTTAGAATGTATTTGAACTACATGTGAATCGTTACATTAAATGCAGGTTAAAAATACAATTATTAAATAGCAAGCAAGTATCCACGTATCTTCAAAAGCGCTTTCTTTCAATTCTGCTTGGATTTGTCATGTAGTTGGGACCACAGCAGCGCCTCTTCCTCAGCCTCACATCAGACCAGGGGTTGCGATGCTGAGTTTTGCTCTGTAAACTGCAGGAAGTCTGGATGTTTTTCTGCAGGTGCCCAGATGAGATGTTTCACAGACTGTTCACAACAGTTGGCTGCCTTACTTTTCCCATTGCTCAACAAGTTGCTTTCCCTCCCTCAGCATGATCCCAGTCTCGCTTCTGCTGC
The DNA here is from genome assembly GCA_028571105.1 of Tragopan temminckii. Lineage (NCBI taxonomy): Eukaryota > Metazoa > Chordata > Aves > Galliformes > Phasianidae > Tragopan > Tragopan temminckii. The sequence goes on along the minus strand of JAOWBP010000001.1, from coordinate 22,356,798 downwards.
CCACTCCCATCTTATAGCTATGTGGGATTTCCACAACTCCCATCGATTTGTTACTGGGCTCAACTTTAACTTCACTATCCGCAGCGGGGGGCAGCACTTGTGCCAAAGCTCAGCTTCGCACTCATACAGAGAAACACGGTGGTGAATCAGCTGCTGTACACCCATGTGCCCAAAATGGAAGATGTCAGCCATTTTGATGAAAAACACGTGAGGCAGACTGAGGAAAGGCTGCCATCTGCCTCATGGTGAGGCTCAAACAGCTGCAGTTGGAGGAGCTGACAGTGCTAAAAACGAGAAAGGCTCACTTGTCCAGGGAGGATGGAATAATGTGGGAATGCCGAGTGCAAGAAACTTTTGTACAGCATGGAGGAGGCTGTGTGCACGCTGAAAGTTATGGTAGTCACCACATAGTATAAATCTTTGTAGTGTAAGGCAGAGAGAAGCGCTGTGATTTCTCCAAGGGCAGCTTCAAAATGTTTCACAGTATGACCATAGTGTTGCTGGCATTGTTGCAGGATTGGAAAGTGCTTCCAAGTCACACAGCAGCCTACATCTCATCTGGCTTTAATAGGATCTCAGTTCTGTGATATAAACAGTGCAGTAATTACGACCACAAAACATTTTTCTCCCCATACAGCTGTCATGTTTTTATCATTCATTAAAAAAAGAAGGAGAACTAACTGAAAGGAATTAATTTCTACTAAGTCTTGTTGTCAAGCAGAATCTCCTGCAGAAAATGTGGCTCTGCTTTCCAAAGCTAAATTGTGCTGGAGATCAGGTGTTAAAGTGCCCATATTTGCTGCTTTGATTTGTTCCTTGAAACGCTCTGCACGTAGGTCTTTGTCACAGTTTTTCAAACTGATGCAGATATTCCTCACAACGTTAATGGCTTCATTAGGGAAAAATGATACTAAGTGTGCTTTCGTAACAAAAATGCCTATTTGGGAGCTAACGTTTCCCTACTGGTCACCAAGGAGAAGATGTGTTTTGGAAGCCATAATGGGGCAGATGGCTTGCCAGTGTGCTGTGATGTAAGGAGGGCTTAAGAACAGGTGGCAGAACTTCTGGTTGCTGGAATGTACAAGGTGGGTTTTGCTGAATGAGAGCTGGATTAAATGGCCGCCAGCTCCTGGATTGTATGCTCAGTAGGTACATAATTTCATATTGTAAAGTTTACTATTTTCCTCCTGTGGAGCCTGATGGGATCAGTAAAATGCAGCACAAGCCTTATGACAAGGCCTAGCAGCTACTTGAAGCAGTCCTGTCTTTCATTTTTTGGAAGCTAAAGTGGTCTCCTGGAGGCTTTTCAACATACATAGAAACAGTCTTTTCTTAGAAGACAGAAATCATTCTGAAACATCAAAAAAGTAATTGTGGCCAATTTTCTTACATAACTCGTGACCTTTCAAGCTCTATTTCTACTCATAAAGGTGATTTTTATCCATCATTACTTAAAGGTCCCTGAACAAGAAGTGAAATCAAGGCCAAAAATGCATTTTAAAAATTATTCTGAAGCTTACTTTTCCTGAACTTTTTTCCTGCTATTTTTTTTTTCTTTTTTTCGTGGCAATAGTAAAACTTACAAGAAAAGTTAGGAACAAATTCTCAGTGTAAAAGCATTTCAGGTTATATTTCGCTCTCGTAAAAGGCTGCCTTCATTCTCTTATCATGTACTTAGGGCTGAAGTCTAAAGATCCATAGTTAAACAGACAGATCTAGATGGCCTTACAATTGCTGGAAGACTGTCTATGCATGTATTTGTTTTTACATGATCCACAAAAGAAGTTGCTTGTAAGCCTGACTGGATACGACAAACAGAATTCTGCTCATCTGTGAAGGTTCATTTATGAGAGAAGTGGCTCAGATGAAACAGTGTAGAATAAATGCTTTGATTTCATTGGTGCTGTGGACACCAATTATATTTCAGTGACGCTTAGTAGTGAATTCCTGGGGCTCTCAGAGTTTTGGCTCCAGCACAAGGCATCCTATGGATCCTTCTTGACAGATTTTTTTCCAGCTACACAGAAATCTGATCTGCTCTATGGCCTTGACATTGCTTAAAATGCTGAGGAATACCTGGCATCCCCATGTGTCCTTGTTTGTGCATTATGCATGGTGGTTTTCCTTAACATTAGTCTGTAATTTATGGCAGCCCAGCAGTTGTTGCCTCAACTGAACCAAACTTAGAATGGGGACAGAAATCTCTGAACAAGGGGCATGCGTCCAGCTGTGAACAGGTACCTCAGTTGAACATGTCAGAGCCGCCCTAAGAGAGGAATAAACATTCAGAAAGAGAGAGAAGATAAATGGCTGTTGTACTCTGAATTCACACCTGGCTTGTTTTGCAATAGCTTCTTCATGTAGACAAACATAAATGGGACCCTGGCCAATTTCCTTTTGCTGGAGGAACATTTTGCTCTTAGGGATAGAATGGTTAAGAGCACTACATAAATGTTTCTATGACGTGAATCACCCTTACCTCTGAATCTTTTGTGCTTGATGTCCTTTAAGTTACATCACTTTTGAAGGACAGGAACTGAATTTCTTCCTGAAGAAGTTTAACTGGAAATTGCACACCAGTGATTGTTCTAACACACCCCAAAGGTAACTGAAACATGTAATCTATGGGCTGTTGAGCAAGAATATAGAAGTTGATCCTGTTATTATTTTGGATTATGCTCTAGCATAATTTCCTATTTTATGCTGAATTATAGAAATACTAACTAAAAGGTAAGTTTCTAAAGTTCTCCATTACTCAGACTTCTACAGAAGTGTTAGGGTGATTTTTTGTTTGTTTGTTTTGTCTTGTTTTCTCTTGCAATCTGAGAAACTTAACGAGGTTTTTAAACTGTAAAGAGAGGGAGTTTCCAAAATGCCTGTGCTACCTGTACAGCGTAAAAGACTTCTGAAAGAGTAACCGAATCCTCTGTGAGTCATTTTTTAAGGGAATTTTGTTTTAAGTACATTATATTCAACATTCTCTCCACTCCAGGGCATGTGCTCATTAACTACAATACTTGCTTTTTTGATATTTCAACTTACCAGGTCATCTGTAAATGTTTTGGAGATTCATCTTCCCATAGAACCTGGCACTAAAATGAAGATGACATGCAAATGGCCATAGTCTGAAGTATTCTCTAGCTATTGGGGATTACTGAATTCACATATGCTTGCTGGATCACAGAAATAACTGAGAAATAAGCAGCAATCACTTCTGACAGAAATTGCTTGTCAGGTCTAAATTTGAATCTCTCCAACTTCATGGCAAGGCCTGTGTCAATATGCTTAGTAAGTGATTTGTGATCAATATTACTCTGCATGTGCTCTTTTCACAATAGTTCTACAATCACTCGGTTGGCTCCAAACCGGTGTAATCTGTCTATCCTGTAATACAAAAACAGTTATGGCCACTAGATCATGTGTTGGCAGCCACTGTGTAAACATGCAAATCTTACTTGATAGATAGGTAAAATAGCTGTGTAGTTTTGGAACCAGCTGCAGGTCTCACTGCAGGAATATTAGTCATTTTTCTCAGAGGAAGTATTTTCTCACTTCAGTCCTTCACTGTTTCTTGTGTGATTTTATCTTTTCACATAAAACTCTTTTTAAACATACCTGTTGAGTCCTTAAGTAAGAAGACCAGAACATATTGAAAGCAGAAGAGATTTGTAAATTGAATAAGGCTGAAAGTAAAGAACCAAACTTTCAATGTAATATATAAATTAATTGGCAGAGCATGCTACTTTTTGTCATTAATGGAAATTTTTCAGTGTAGTCAGAACTGCTATAGAAACAATTCCCAAACATCAAAATTTGTATCACAGGTGCTGTTTAGCAGGAATTCAGTGGTTTCGGACTCACTGAAAAACAACTCCCACTGTACTACTGTGGCCCCTACCTGGATCTACCACTCCTTATGCTTTCATACCAAACAGTTTGCCATGTTCTGTCTAGCACATAGGTTATCAACATGGAATGGAGCACCGTTTAGTAAATTAATGAAATGTGGACACTAATGCAAGGAAGCATAAGACAAAGACTTATAAAGTGAATGTCGCATATAATCTAGAAAATCTCATAGGTCTATGAATAAATTGAGACTTACAGCTGGAGCTGGATTAGGGCAGATTGGACTCTAGGTAGGCTATAGCCCTAGATCAAGTGCAATTTCACTCTTCAGAATGGTCCTTTGAAGCAATTTATGGGAAAAATATCTATTCCTTAATTTTACCTGGTTAAGATTTTGGAGCATTTCTTAACAAAGAACAGGGCTATATTTTTTATTATATTTTCTTGAAGAACATAAGAAATGGCCAGCAACAACTGTATGTTAAGAGTCCTGATCTGAGTATCACTTTTCAGAAAGGAGATTTTTTAAGGGTGTTCAAGGGGGAATTGTGTCCAATTACATTGTTTTCCTTAACTCAAGAGAACTGAGATATCTGTTTCCTGTCAAGTCGCACACATTGTGTAGTCACCAGTGCACAGTGTACGTGCTAAGGAAAAGACACTTTGCATCATACATCAGTTAGACAACATAACAAGGGCAAACAGATCAATGGTTCTGTCTTCAAATGAAAACAAATGTGCTTACTTACCAACATTTGCATCTTTGCTTAGGATAAGCACAAGCTCCTTTCGTATCTGTCAAATTCACAAGTCTGGTTGATGTTGCCTGTTTTTTTCCTAAACAATTACTTTTGCATTCACTTGTTTGCCCTTACCTGACCTTGGGTAGTGACTGTATGTCAGAAAGGAGTCAACTGTTGACTCCATGCAGCTCTCTTTAGAACATCTTACAGTAGGAAATTTGCTCACAGAACTCGTTCTTTACCCTGATGTCACAGATTCGAATCTGTCCAAATTGGAATTAAATACAATTAATTTCTCATGAACGCTCTTCAATAGCTTCTTTTCTGGCAGGGACAGTGCCTGATGGCAAGTGTCTGTATAGCAGCTCAGTCACTAATGGGATCTACGGGTTGGTTTAGGAAAGAAATGAGCCACCACAGGACTAATCTACCACAGTCACTGGAAATTCTGTGATACACTTACACTTCAGGACATTCCAGAAGTTGTCCTACTTCATGTGTAACAGTCAAAGTTTGCAGCACTTAAAATAAAACTGAACTAGGCTTGAAGCAGAAAGCATAATACAGGGACAGACTTTGTAGGAAGGATGGTGTTAGCTTGGAACAGAAGTACTTCTTGCACTATCAAGGAGCTGTATTCTCTAAAATAGAGGAGGAAAATCTCAGGAAAAGCACTGCCACATTCTGAGCCACATTCCAGAACATGGTCAAGAAGCATCCAGAGTATGAATCTGGAAGCTTCCACCAGCCCTACATTTAGTGTTAAGTCATGTGGTTCATTTTCTGGTGAATTCCACAGGAAACACTGTCAGTCATAAAGCCTGGGCAATGTGGAGATGGTTCTTTTTAGCCGTGAGCTGTGCAAAGCAGCCATAAAATACTTTCCTTCTGCCTGGTGTACAGGTAAACAGTAACACACTGTATTCAGTAAAGACAGGAAAAACAGGTATGTTGCTCACAAGCTTGAGCAATCTTGGGAATGCTTCTTAAATCATACTTTCTGTGAAACAGAATTTGTTTCAAAAACAATCACTAGCATTATTGGTGCTTATGATGATATGACCTATAATACATTCCCTTCCCTCAAAATCCAAGTATTGGGCTGTTAGTGTACCCCAGGGCAGAAAACCAGCTGGAGCCACAGCTGCACTGGCAGCAGATGTCACAGCCATAATGCTCATTGCCTTTAGGTGTAAGACCTATGAAAACAAAATCTGTTTACATGGGAAAACAAAGCAGTAGTACAGTGCTATTCGAGCTACAAGGACTTGCTTTCAGTGTCCATAGCTGAAGGCCATATGAAATGAAATTCAGCTTTCTGGCTCTAATAAATGTAATAGTAAATTCAGCTGATGTGCTGAACCATCAGTTCTGCAAAACGCAAGTGAAAGATTAAAAAAGAATAATCTTCATTTCAAGATTTTGCCTGCCTATTAGTCTGGAGGAGCATAAACAGCATTCTTTGGGTGTAGTATTGTGAAAATGCTAAGAGAAAAATGCTGTCAGCACCTCAGTTCTTGCGTGCAACTGTGATATATAGTCACTGGACAAAAATAAGTTTGTTGCAAAACCATCCTCGGAGCTGCCTTTGTTTCATTGTTAGCTCTGGCTTGCCAGTTGGAAGCCACAAGGAAAACTACGATTTTTGGTGTGTAACATACCTGGCAGAGGAGTGCAAGAGCACGTATTGTAAATTTTCCTGCTGGAGATGGGTGGGAGTAAAGGGTAATGGCATGCAATGGCATGCTGAGTTCTGGGAAGAATGGTCTGAGGCAGCTGTGGGGTGTGAGTGCTGGCATTCCTTCAACCCATTCTCCTGGCTCCAGGATTTCAGCTGCATTGCAAATGTGACGTTTCAGTGATCGCTGTCCTCAGCTGTCCTTAGTGTTTTCTTATTGACAAAGCTGCTAGGGAAGAAGTCAGGCTCCGTGTTTCTGTCTGCAGCCGTATGGCCCAGGTCAGGGCTCAAAAGGCAAATCTGCCCGGCACTGACAGGAGCAGCATGCGGAGAGTTCATTGCTTGCTGTGAGTCACCAGCCTGAGCTGCCAGAGAGAAAGAGATCTTTTGTGTTTTCTGCCTGCTCCTGGCTCTCGTTACTGTTGGGAGACAGGAAAAACAAGGCATCCTTTGACTATTTTTATTTTTAGATGTGTTTTTGCCTCTCCTGTTATTCAGTACTTGACATCTAAAAAGCACTGAGATGTAACTGACTTTCCTGCTAATTTCACATGAAGCATTGTGTGGAAGGATCCTGTGGTCATCATCTGCCCCATCTCCTGCTCAAGCAGAACCCTTGCTGACGCTTAGTCAGAGCAGCCCTGGCTGTGTCTGGTGTCGACTGGAAAATGCCTGAGGGTGCAGGTCCCACAGCCTCTCAATAGTGACTGCAGTGTAACACAAGTGGGAACAGGTGCTGGCGGTAGGCTGCTGTTTTTCACGAGTTTGCTGCTTGGTAGGAAAGCAGTCAGCAGAAGAGAGGATGAGCAAACTTTCTGTCACATCAGGAAGCCAATTTTGCAGCCGTTAACCTTGACGCAAAGTCCATAAATCATGCTGTAGTGTCATGTGTGATTTTTCTTTTATTGTGGCGATTTTCACAGAACATCAACTTTTAGAATGATATAAACTAAGAACATCATCTTACTGTTCTTTATGTAGAAGTTTCTAGAGGTCTTCACTACAGACGTATAATTTAAAATGTAACTTCAGCATACTCCTATATTGTGAATTAAATGGCTTAGAACTAGACTTCAGTGCAGAGAAGAAAATGCCCAACTGCTATCAACAGAGTTTTCCAGGTCTGAGGGAATATTTGAGGGGACACCCGAGACTGCAGAGAAATGCTTCACAGAGAGGTGTTCAAAATAGAAAGCTTCTAAAGCAGATGTGATTATAACAAAACAGCAACTTTTGGATCCACCCTTAGGTTTAATGAGTGGTAGATGTACATCCAGTATCTGCATTTGCCTTCCTGTGATAGGACTGGAGCCTCTGCATGGTGTTTTATTTTCTTTTCAATTTCCTCTCAACCCACAGCAATGCTTTTTTGAGAAGCCATTATAATGGAATTAGTGTGTGGCAGGAGGAAATGTGTTTGTTTGCAGCATGACTAGGGAGGATGGAGTTTGGAAAGTACAGGAGTGTTCTCTTGTCTAAATACTCACAATTCTGGTTAAGGGCTCACAGAGACAGTTATTTTTATTTAGGGCCAGTTTAGTAATCCTAAGTTTTAAGTGCAGTAATGCAGAGCAAGTCCTGAGGGTGACGGACAGATGAGACAAGTTCACAACGTGATGAAGCTGCAAAAAATGAGTACTGTACCAGGTATATAAATAGGGTATGACTTTTCAGAACAGGAAAATAATTTTGCTTCTTGCAACTTTGCTTACACTCGAGAATACTGTGTCTAGGTTTAAAAAGATTTTGTAAATTTGATGGAATCCTAGACAGCTGACAGCAATCCTAAGGTTTTAAGAAGTGATTCCTGTGGAGGTAACAAAGGAGTTTAGATATAGAAGGAAAAAGCTGAGGCTATGAGGAGCTCCTCAGTCTGGTCTGACCTAGCATTATTTCTGTCATGGGAGGTTATTGCTGGTATAAAGGAAAGAACATGCCATGAAATCAAAATAACTGCCCTACTATTTAACTCTAGTCAAGGTTTTGGTGATTTGCCCTGCTTCATGAGTGGCTACAGGCATCAAACTCTCCTGCATCAGCTTGTCTGCCAGCGTGGCTTAAATGTACAAGTAACTCTGTCTTTTCCAAAATTTTACAGAATGTGAGTTCTTCTGTGAATGAAAAATACATGTTCCTTTCTGTGTATAGCCATGCACAGAGATAACAGTGCATCAGCCATGGATATTTATGATTTATCTAAAAAGCTGGGCCTAGAAACAAGTGTTAGCAGATGGGTAGGTTACTATGGACCAATTGTGCTAGTGCAAGGTACCTGGCCATTAGCTTAGTTTGGTGAGATGTGAATGTATTGGGATAAAAACAGGCAAACAGCTGATGATGTAACTAGGAGTTATCAAACTGGATGTATCTAATATCTGCCATTGCAAATGGCTGCAATGTTTTCACAAGCTACATGTTTACAGTGCTTTTAGTATGCAGTGCCTAAAAATGATGGATTTGTCTATAATATGAGAAAAAAAAAAAAAGCATAAATCTTTAATGTAAGTATAGATGTGAATTATGTAGTCTCTGTGTTTGTCCAACTAGCTGGCAAGTGCGTTACAAGTTTGGGAGAAGCAGACCTTCTGGTATCTGACCTCGGATGTGACATCTCCAGCTCATCTTCTGTATGTAGCAACATCCTGGATGTCAAATACCAACAGGATGACAGGTACATTTTGCTGTTTTAATGCATGAGTGGAGGCTGTGTGGCTAAGGCCAAGAAAAATTTCTGTTCTTTAAATCACTTCATATCATAACCAGGTTTGGCTTCAAACATGGAAGAGACAAAATGGCTGTGTGATAACTTTTTTGCTTCCAGAGATCAGTGGTTGAAAGATAATTATCTCTTATTAAATATCCAGTGTGAGAATTATAAGACTATTTTTCTGCTCTCCGCATGAGAGAAACAGCATATTTCTAAAAGGTTGAAACAAAGATGAAAATGGGGACAAATTTTTCAGTAGTTGACTGCTCCTTGTGAGGAGATTTGGTTTTCTTTTTCCTAGAAAACAAATATTTATGAACATAATCATAAGCATTCTTTTTTTTTTTATTGTAGGGATAAACAACATTAAGTTAGTTTAGATATATTTGAGCTCTGCTGCCATCCTACTCCCAGCATTTAATCTACTGCACACAAGGTACAGTAAAGCCAGGGATAATAATGTCGTGACATCCATTTCTAGTGATGTGAGTGGGAGTTTGCAGAAAGTGAAGAGTGCTGCTGTTCTTCAGTGTTTTGTGCCCTTGAGGCACCTTTCCATCTCTGCTGATGAGTCCCATGCAGAGGGGCCTCCTATCGTGCAAGTTGGGTTCTCCTGACTTCTTCAGTGCTGTCACAAATATACCTTATCAGGTACCAAAATGTCCATAGGCACATATGATTTGTCCTACCTTCTCAATCTTCTCTCTGCAAAATAAGTATAGTGTTATGTTCAAGATCACCCTTCTATTCTATAAGGCCCTTACAGACATTCTGCAGTATGCATCTGGGTTGAGACACCATCTGACTGTCACAACCAAACTGTCAGTGTGTGAGGCAGAGATCTTCTGGAGACAGATGCAGGATCTCTTCTGATCTCATTATTTTCTGTGCCAGATAGAAAGGAAACTTGAGGCCTGCCTTCATTAGAAAAGCTCACATACTTGGTGGTGAATGAATGCATATGCAGCTTTTATTCTTTCTCAAGAAAAGTAGGATGGGCTCTGCGCATGGCAGATGCTGTGTTTTGTTTCTTTAGGTGGTTGGGTTTTATTTCTTGCTGTATTATGATTTGAAAGCATACGCAGTGTGGCATGAAAAATGACCGGGAACCTGAAGAGTGCTGCATTGCTAGGCTAATCGTAGCACATATTGTTTTGTTCAGAGGCTCAACCCAGGATAGAAGTAATGTATGTGTGTAAAGATCCATGTATGTGGATGTATTTCTTCTCCTTCAGTGTTTATAAGTGTCCTGTGCCTGGGAAGGACATCTTAGATCACAGCTGCAAGGTTCTGCTTGTTTGCTTTGGTGCCTTTTCACACGCATTGTTTTCTGAACATTAACCTCATAGTTGTTTGTTGTCCTTTGGCACAAATGGTTTGTCAATATTTGGAGCTTTATTTGGCTTCTCCCTATCAGTAGCAGAATTTGATCTTCCTTGGGTGTTTATTTGTTGCAGTGTTGTCTGCTTAATTCCTATAACACATTATAGAAATAGACTTCTGTGATCAACTTTTCAGCTTACGATGGTCAAGTTGGACTTTCCTACTGGTCCCACACAACAGCAATCCTTTCATCTGCTCTGTATCAGCACAGTTTGTGCCACCTGCTGGGTTGCTTTTAGCTCTTACAGTTCTTACAGCCTCTAAGAACAGAGCTAAAAACATATCTACCTCAGCTCATGGCCTTGCAATCAAAAGAGGAATTAGAGAAGCCTATTGACCTAACTGGCCTAACTGCTTACTGTACTGGCTTTAATGTTGGTCAGGAGTTTCTGTTTCAGGTGTCATCTCTCATGAGAATATCTAATTACTCCTTCCTTCAGTCTGAATGAAAGGTACTTAACAGGCCTATGCAAGTAATGGATTTTGTTGTGGAACAAGCATAAAAATCAGATATAAAATTGTTTGGCTTTATTCTACAATGAATGTATCATTTTGACTTGAAAATGTAATTTTGGAATGAAATGTCTTTTAATTAAAAAGCATTAAAATTGTTGCCTTAATTCAATCTGATTGTAATTCCTTCCAGATTTGTCTTTGCTCAGCGTAATTTCTGATCTCTGAAAATGCCTCCCACCCCTAGTGTTCAATATACCCATTCACTTTAACTGAATTGGTAGATCAGTGACAGCCTTTTTTATTAAGACTAAAAGTAGACTCTGGGAGATCATAAAAGCATCTTCTTCCGTCAGAGGTCAACTTTAAAAGCTATTTTTATTTTTTACATTTATTTTCTTGTTCTTCCTTTCACTGATTGCTCTCCTCAGATATTGAGCATTGAAGAAAGCTGCCTAATGCTCTTTTTCCAGCACTTTATCCACACAAAGGTCCTCATGTTTTCCTTTACCTGCATTTATCTACTTACATTAGTGGCTCATCTTCTCTTACCACATGCTCAGACTTATTTCCAGACTGTATTCAACATCACAGTCATTTTAGAATCATTGTTAATTTCTGCCCTGGTCCTAGACCTACTTTTTCACATATGTACTTGGTAAAGCTCTCCATAATCCTCTTACCCATTTGCCCAGCATTGCTAACATGAATTCTTCTTTTGATGTTCTTGCTTTTACTGAAGTCCTTGAAATACTTCTTGAAATGCAGCCGTTTACAGCTGAATAGAAAGATCTTTTCATCTTATGCCAAGAAAAGTATGATCACTATTTCTTTAATTGGGATTAGTTCTTCAGCAAGGTGGATTCTCTTGTGCTTGAAATCTTTGATTTCAGGATCATAAAACTTTAGCCTGTATAATTTATTCTTTTCAAAGCCTTACACCTGCTTTGGCTCATTTCTCCAGAAAAGCATGCAGTTGGAGAACCCACAGCTAATGCCAATTTCCACAGATTCTTGGGGAAAGGCAGAATTTTTAGATGTCTTGATAGACGAGATAGTGCTGACTTGTGCTATTAAAGCCTATGATGATTTTGTTTTGTTTATTGTTTTCTGTCGATGTGGAGTCCCAGAGCCTTCCTGATCTGCAGGTGATATTTTGCTTTTTGAAGCTTTGTTTTTTCTCTTTTTGTAAGTGGTAAAGCTATATACTCTGAAGATGTTATCCAATACCTTTGATTATGCACTCAAGAAGACAGGGTTTGGGTCACTTTGCATGTTAAATTATGTATAATCTTAATGTACTTTATAAACAACTCCTAATCTAAAAAGAATTGAGACGTAACATTGATGTATTATTCATGCATTCTTTTATACAGGGTGCAATATGCACATGCTAGCAGTTTCCTCTGGGGCCTGCAAACCGAACTGAAAATTGTTTTGACTTGTGCTCAGTGTAGTGTACAGAATAGTAATTTTACAAGATATATCTTAATTGTCAGAGGAAGAAGTGTATTACTATCCAAAGTAGAAAGTAGGACAAGAAATCTGTGTCATGTCACAGTCATTAGTCCAATCAGAATATGAGCAAAGAGGAGGAAGCATGGAAGCATTAACCTTGTCAGACATAAAGGAGAACTACCTTAAAACTAAAATTAATCTCATAGTGCTTATTTAAATATTATGAATATCTTCTTTCATCAACTGTTGTCAACTCTTAACAGTTCTATTCTACAAAATGTATTAAAATAAAGGATTCCAGGGAATGATTAGTGGGCAATAAGAAGGAATAAAATAGTTTTATATTGAAATCCTATTAATTTAGTCTTCAAATCCATGGGGCTAATTGGAAAGAGATCAAAATTATATTCTAAACCTCATGTGATACTTTCCTTGGTCTACAAGAAAGAATACAATATTATGCCCACATCTGCTTAATAAGGCTTTGTGGTGTTTAAAGTACATGAGAAATAGGCACAAAGAGTTAACAGGAGCAACCAACTGAATTGTTGCAGGAAAAACCTCTTGTAAATATTTTGGGGACCTTTCATTTCTGTTTTGTTTGTTTTCTTTGTGGTTTTTATTTACTTACGCTGAATTTACTTTTTTTTTTTTTTTTTTTTTTTTTAAATATATTATCTCCTTTCTGAGAAGGATTTCCTTTTCTTGGCTATTTTTCCTTTCTTAGCTATTTTTTCATACTCTTTCTTCTAGTCCTCTGTCTGGCCCTGTCTTTCCTTCCCCTGTAGTGACTCTAACTCCAAAGGCCCTTGTCTCTGTAGTGTTGCCTCCTCAAGGTCAGGCACTACCATCTCCTTTCTTTTTTCCTTTCCACTTCTCAGCATTTGTGATAACTTAGAGACACTTCACTAATTTCCACAATGATTCACACCTTATCCATCAGTGCTAAAGTCGGTAAGAATTGTTTAGGCTATGACAGGGATTTACGCTGTTTATTCTGTGCTGTAATTACCACATCAGCACAATGTGGGCAGACATCTGTTTTATAGATGAGGAAGCTGGGACAGGAATTTCATTGCTTCAGTAAGGGGCAGAACCCAGTCAGAGCCTGGCTTGGCACGCAGCTCCCCATCACCTATCTATCAGTCTGTATTCCTTTAGACCAAGCGATGTCCTACCCTCTCAGGTCACAATAAAGGTGGTATACAGTCACAAGCAGCTCCTGGGAGCTTAAACAGGGGGAACGTGGTGGCACTAACAATGCTGGAAATTTCCACATTTGTTTAAAACTACCTTCAAAAAAGCAGAGGAGTCGTACAACCACTCTTCCAGCCTTGCCTGGCTGTGTGCAAGAAACTTACAGCAACAAATTTTCCAGCAGTGTGATCTCTTTGTTAAGTGCAGAACATTACAGAGATACTCAAGAACATTCTTGGAGTTAATTTCAACATTTCTAGCAACTTCAGTAGCAGTGGGATCCCCAGGGTTGGCCTGGGAGGCTGTGGGACCCTCACCTCCTCGTGTGTGTGCACAGATGCAGCAGCACTAACGCCACAGGCAGCAGCCAGGTTTCCTGCACTGCAACAGAATGCAAAAGGATGCATTTGAGTACTTTGGAGATGCATCTCTGGGGAGATTTTGTCCCAGTTCTGCTTCTCCTGTTGTTACAGGTTTTTGGTTTTTTTTTTGTGAGCAAAACCATTACAGTATGCAAGGTGATAGCGTTTAAGAAATGAGATCCTTCTTATACGCCTCTCAAATGGGCTTCTTCTGACCACAGGCTTTCCTCTTCCTGCTCATGACAGCAGCGCCAGCATGATACTACCAGTATTAGGTGGATATTTTAGTATGGTGCATTAACTTTAATGAGATGGTGAATTTAGGGCAGCACATGATTGCAGCAATTTAGATGAATTCAGAGATTTGCGCCTCTTCACTGGAGCCCTCTCTGAGGCTGTCCCTATGCCTGTTTGGTCAATGCATTCATGCTAATGCCAGCCTCATGCTGGTGTCCATACAGCCCTGCTGTGCTGTCCCACACACTGCCCAGGGAGTAAGCACAGTGGGAAGCAAATGCAGACCTGTGCTTGTCAAAGCAGCACAGCCTGAGGGAGCCCTTGACTGAACAAAGTGTCCTTTCAAAGTTACCACTGGACTGATACACAAGCCCTGGTCTGGTCAGCAGGGAAGCACCTGAGACACCTGCGCAAGGAGATGGTGGATGGTAAAAACCGGGTATTTCATAGCCATAGATCCCCTAAATGAACAGTGTCCTGTAAACTGTTTTTGTGTAAAATGGGGCACAGAAATAAAATAAGAGCACAAACTGGCAGTGAGAAAATACTACTTAGCACAATGCACAAAGGTGTGGCTATCAGTAAAATCAGCTCCTCATCTGGGTTCTGTGGGCATCACTGAGGAGGAGAATTGTAGAACATTTTTCAACCTTTACACTGAAATGTGCTTCACCAAGGAGGGCTGTCAGATTTCTAAAGACTTGTAATACTTTTATTCTGAAATCCACTTGTGAATGAAGGAGGCAGGAAAAAAAAGTTGCACAAACCTGAGCCAGAGTCAAACAAACACAGCTTGCTAAGTTAGGGAAGGGGAGAAAGTGGCAGAGTGGTTGAGTAGAGGGGTTCAAGGATTTAACCTGGAAAGACAGTGAAATGACAAGAGCTGGTATGAAATGATCACTCATCACTGCCCCAGTCAGCAGGAGGGCAGCAGGATGCAAGCTCTGCGCCCTGAGATGTCCCGCAGCTATCCTGGGACCAGTGGCAGAGCGTCTGTCCCACCCTGTGCTGCCTCAGGGCTCTGCGACCTCTGTGTTCTGCTCCCACCCCGACAGAACTGTTTGCACTGCATACAGACAGCGTTACGGCCCCAGCACCTGGGAAGGCTGTGGTGTGGTATTTTTCCACTGTTTGCAGCTCCGTCTTCAGTTGCGACTGCCAGGAGCTCTTTTGGCCCTTTTGCGATCCTGTGTACATCCCTGCAGAGTGGTGTGAAGTACTGTCAAGCAGAAAGGCACTTTCTGCCCACTTTACCCAGATGTAGTGACTGTGCAGAGTCCACAGAAGCAGAGAACAAGTACACCGTGTTCTGAAAAGTAATTAGTCACTGTATGCGAAATATCAGTGGAGCCTTTGAGGGAGAAATTGCTAAATGAATCAGTCTTGAAAAAGTACACCCATTTAATCAAGTGGATTTAAAAATCAATCTGGTTCATCTGGTGCAAATCTCTAATGTAGATTTCTGTTAATCCTTTTAACCCTTGTGTATATCAGTTTGGCTCGTGTCGGTAAGTTACTGACTGAGAGCAGGTTTAATAAAGAGCTTAGTTCCTGTGTTTTCAATGATCCACTGCCCAGCTCCTAAGTGCTTGGTACCTGGACTGAAATGCAACTGGACTGTAAAGCATACAGGCTCCCTAAACAGAATGTGAAGAACTGATCACAGAATAATACAATCATAGAATGGCCTGGGTTGAGAAGAACCACAATGATCATCTAGTTTCAACTCCCCTGCTATGTGCAGGGTTGCCAACCACTAGACCAGGCTGCCCAGAGCCACATCCGGCCTGGCCGGCATCCACAACCTCCTTGGGCAACTTGCTCCAGAGTGTCACCAACCTCTTAGTGAAAAACTTCCTCCGACTATCTAACCT
>JAOWBP010000001.1:22304977-22322253 GCA_028571105.1 Tragopan temminckii | reverse complement strand
GGAATGAAAATACTGCCTTTAATCATTTAACTACCTATTAGCAAAAGTAAATGTTTTTGCAATATGGCAGTAAGTCATCCTAGTCTGAGTGTGTCAATACCATTGCAACACAAGTAGGAATGACCATGGACCATAATGAGAAGATGTTTTGTTCTGCCCTGGCATTCCAGGAGCCACCCACATGCAAGACTGTGACCATGTATGCAGGACCAGCTGAGTCTCGTGGCATTAAAAATCAGCAGCAAAAAGGGGAAAGCCAGCTTCAAAGGGAAGCCAGCGCCCTGCAAATGTTCAACTTCTGTGCTTCCAGCAAGCAATAACTGCGGCAGCTGCAGTGTCGCATGGTCTCCACTCTGATTCCTGTCCAGTACATCCCCCTCTTGTTTAAATTGCTTCTTTTAAAGCAATGGTTTGAATACCGATTTGTCTGTTCTTTGAGTCAGCACTTTGTTTCATGGTAGGTGAAGGTGGGGAGTGTGCTGCTACGTGGCCAGGTTGTTCAGGCTTCTTTAGTGCCTTTTTATTAAATGCAGCCAGATAAGGTGCTATGAATGCTGTAAGAAAATACATGAGCAATGTTAATTATATCTATTCCACATGACATTTTGGTGAATAAAATCACAGAAAAGCAAGGGTATCATCCAAATTATATTCTATGTGTCATCATTACAGTTAGTTACATGGTGCCGCTGATAAATGTGTTTCTGTACATAAAATTAGATCCACTAATAAGTACTTTCACCCAAAAATGTGTCAACAGCCAGTGGGGTCAGGGATCTGTACAAATTAAATCCCAGATGAGTTGGACTGTGGGTCTATGCCTACACTGTCCCTTGGTGGCCAGTTAAGTATATGTAATCCTGATACTGCAGTTTGGCTAAGGATGGGCCATCAAAGTACATTGTGCTTAAAAACAGGGATATTTAAGGAAGTCGTGATACAGGCACTAAAGAGGTTTGGTTTCTATTCATTCAGACATCTGAAATCAGGGAGAACTTAAGAAAGGAGCTGCCTCTGAAACAGGGTAGAGAAACAGATCAGAAAGAAACTGTTAGGATTTGGATATTTGTATTACTCAAACATGGACAGAAAAAATGAGACTGAATTCTACTATATTCAAACCTGAGTTGTTCAGGTTTAAGTTGTACTGGCTCCTGTAAGAGATTATCTACTAGCTGTGCAACTTGGCATAAACAACTGCACAATTCTGCTGCAGATCTGGGAAAATAAAATTTGTTGGGTTCTTATCTCACTGATCCTGAGGAACCTATGCAAATTTATACCTATAAATAAACTATGCAACTGTTATTATTAGCTAGTCATGCTTCATTGAAGTCTAAAATTCCCTGCTTGTCACATGCCAATGTGCTGTGAATCAATATTACTGTGCTCAGCTGTAAACTTTGTGTCCAACACATCTTTGAAGAGAGCATCTCTGCCCTTGCCTGATCCTGAAGATGTTTGCAAGGTCAGTCTGAAAGTTCCTTGGGCATGTAAATACAAGCAATCACTTCACTCAGGTACGTACAGAACCGATTTCCTGATAACAGCTATTGCAATCAAGAGTTTGAATGCTTTTCCACCTCAGAGGTTCATCCCATATCTGCGCTCTCAAAATCCTAACACTTGAAAAAGCAGCGCTAAAAGTGAGATCTGGAGATCATCTAACCCTCTGATGGTCCCATACTGGGTAAGTTTGAGTTTGCATCCCATCTGTTGCTTGAGACTTTTGGCAGTGGGGATTCTACCATTTCCTCAAGGTGGGCTGTTCCAGTGCAAGAAGATGCACCTTAATATTCAGCTTAGATATCTTTTCTTTAATTAAAGGCTACTATGGCTTCCTGTCTCATCACCACAGACATGGGGAACAGATCCTTCTTTCTTAGCAGCAGGTACCCAAGTTTCTGATCGTGCCCCACACCAACAACCTGAACTCTTCCATAACCTTCCTTGTAAAATACGGCATTTGGACACTGCATTCCATTTTTCTTCATGTGTTTTCTGTTTGGGTCCTATCGTCCATACAGAATAGTGTCAGCAACTTGACACTGCACAGAGCAGCTTAGCCCTCCGTGGTATTGAATACTTGAGACAAAACCCAGAGGGCTTGCAAACAATGTTGCTGTTTAATTCATGAACTGACATGGTCATACACCAGACGTTTGGGAGCACTTACCTAGGAGCAGGACGTTCTGATGTCTGGCCTCTCCTGAGCCCTTGAGTGTTTGGATCCACACTGCCCCTGACCAGGAGAATGCCCTTGTCTCTGGCTGCCCTGGGGAGCTCTCCCTTCAGCTGCACTTGATCTGCTTTGCAGCCAGGCAAAGATTTTCTTGGGCAGAGAAAAAAAGCTCAGGAGAAATGCAACAAATGGTTATGGCATTGGGATGGGAATGGCCTCTGGTGTTAATTAATTTTTATGCTTTACAGTCCTCACTCTCCTGTAATTTCATTGTCAGTCTGTTCTATAATATAATATAGGGCAAACCAAAATAGAAACAACACCAAAAACATTCTAAGGGTTTACTTTTGTTTGTCAGACAGAGACAGGACAGATGTGCAGCATTATTCTTATTTTATTCCACATCACTGAGACAAGCATGCCTCCATTTCCTAGAACCTGCTGTATGCATGATTCATGTATACAAGAAAATTCAAACATAAAAAGCCCACGCATACGTACTTGCAGGATAAAGACCAGAGCCTTGGCCATAACGAATTCCCTAGGAGTTCTCTTTCCACAGGAGAACATATTTGGAATAAGAAATAGCCAGATAAAAATCTCCATTCAAGGCAATGGAAAATTACATCACATACACTGGAAGGTGTGTGTTTCTGATAAAGATACCTGAGTTCTAACCTGAATTAAGGTGCTAAAAATAGTAGGATCCTGTTTAGCAAAGGTGACATAGGGGACCTCCTTAGTCTCCTGGTCTCCCAGCAGTGCACATTATTCTTTAAAGTAAGATTACTCTATTTTGATCACCGGTGCATCATCATACATTACGGTGCTTCATATCTGGATCTCCATTTATTCCTCAGACATTCCACTGTATCATTCTGCATTCTGGGCCAGTCATGCTGCTTTTGCACATCACCGTTATGCACTCAGCAAAGATGATTTATTCACACAGAGAGAAGGAATTGCATGTTCAGGGTAGGCATGGAGTGTGACACACCAACAGGGTGCCCTTGTGAAACTCGGTGTTACTCAGCTGTGTAATGTAACACCTAAATCACAGTTGATCTGATAGCAGGACAAAGAAATGTTCATCTTCCTTTTACCTTGTAGATGTGACAATTAGTAGTTTTTCCTTTAAAATCCGTAATTTCCTTTGCTTGATATTTTAGCTAGGAGAGCACTGTGTGATGAAAGTCAGGTCAGATGCACACAAGAAAGGACAAGCCATAACTGATAAAAGTTGTACTGCAGTGTTTACGGCAAGTTTAACCATCAACTCCTCAGTTCAGTAAGATAGATAATTTTGGTGCCAGTCATTTTGCACAGAGTTGGGTAACTGGTCCAGGATACCCCGGGGATCTTTCATCATCAAATCCCCTTCTCCATCTTCTATGGAGATATTCAAGACTCATCTGGATGCCTACCTCTACAACCGATTGTAGGGAACCTGCTTTAGCATGGGGGTTGGACTCAATGATCTCTTGAGGTCCCTTCCAATCCCTGCAATTCTGTGATTCTGTGATGTGTGCCAGGATGCTGGGAGCACTGACTGTCCAGCTCCACTGCCATGTGTTTGGGAAGTGTGTAGTGACAGATGGCCTGGTGAGGTGGCAGCAGATCCACAGAGCAGTGGGACAAGAAAGCTCTTGAAAGAAACAGGGAAGTCTGTAGGCTTAAAAGTCCTTTTGTAGGATCAAGTGGTGTAAATTGCCCCAGGTCAGAAGAAAATCTTTAATTTTAGCAACACGCCACCTACTTGGCAGGGGAAGCTGGGAAGATCTCTTGCCTCCTTTGAGCCATGGCTGTCTTCTGCCACACTCATGATGCCACCCTCTCCCTCAGCAGCCTCCATTCGTGACTTGTTTATATAATGGTATACCACTTAAAAAGGACATATGTAAATAGGAAATGTTTCTTCTTTTTCAAAATATGCATTTAAATTAAGCTGTTTCAGTGGTCTTTTCAATATTATGCAGAATTAACATATGTGTTTACTCAGTTGAATTGGTAGATGTATCATTAAAAATAAGTAAAAGAGATCTGGTTACTCGAAGGAAAACTATAAGAGCATATTCACTGTCCAGATGATCTGAGAATCCACTCACATACCCATAACTCACATGTAATATCGAAAAAAAGAAGGCAAAACAAAGAACAAAGCAAGATGCTCAACAAAGCAAGCTGCCTCACGTGGGAAGGAGATGTCAGCCACCAGAGGGAGTCGTGTGAATGCAGCACAAGTGGCACAGGACTGGCCATTGGGCATTCCAGAGGTAAGGCTCAATGACCAAACTCTTTGGCCACAGTTATTTCTACAACCAACACGTGCTGAAAATCAGCCCAGAAGTTTGGCTTTTGGCTAGCTGTGTCTGGTGAAAAAGTTACTCAGCAGAAATGCTGACAGTGCTTCGTACTTAACCTTCCTCATTTGTGCAAATAAGTGCTTGCTCGATAAAAGTGCTGAGTAAGCTATCCAAATTTTACTCTTGAAAATACAACTCTGGGATGGAAGATCAGGATATGCTTTAAATACCATGGACACTTACACTGAATTCATATAAAAATCTCAGTAATCTGAAATTCTCCTGGCAACAGCTTTGCTGGTGATAAAGCAGGTTACCTCTGATTGCTGTAACAGCTCTGCACTGCTGGCAGCAGAATGAGCTGGAGAGCGTCATGCAATGAATGCCTGGCTCTGGAGATGAGTAGAGGATGTAAGAAATACAGCGTTGCTTTTACAGAATTATTCTTCTCATCACACGCAACATTTTAAGAGGTATGGGATCTACTCTAAATAACACTGAAGACTTTTATCCTTTCAATATGGTATAAAAGCGCCTTACAATAACATAAGTTGGTGTGAGCTGATATTTCAGCAAGAAAAAGAAGCCCCTTGGAGAAATCAGTGCCTTGTTTGGTCCTACTTGCTACACTTTAACTCACATTATGTCTGACAACTACTTTCATATGGAAATGTATGTATGCCCCTCCCTGAAGCAGAAGCCCTATTATAGCTTTAGGACGCCACTCATTGCTTACTGAAAAGCAGGCTGTCATTAAATGGGGTTAGCACTGTGTGTCAGAAGAACGAAGAAACGGGAGAATGAGAAAGCACTGAAACAGATGAGGAACAGCAGTTCCAGGCCCTGGGGAGATCACAAGAACCCACACGTTGTTATATGGAAGCTGAAGGGTGGTATCAGGATATATATGTTGTATTATACAATACTTACACTATACAATGCTGTAGCATACTTATATTATACTGTACTATGCTGTACTATACTTATTATATTGTAATCTTATTATATCCTTATTTATATTTTTGTTTGCTTTTCCCTGCCTGCTGCCTATTCTCCTTCCCATAGCCCACTCACTGCTATGCTTCTGTAGCACTCACCTAGTTTTTCTGCAGGTCTCTGCCCAAAACCAAGGCTAGAACGTGTCACAGAAGAGCTATTGCTGAGTCTTTAAATATTATTCTTCTGCCATGTGGGCAAATTCATTGTGAACTTACAGATCTCCTGTCTTTTGAAACTGTGGCATTTTTCATTCTACAGACCCAACATCCTCATAACCTTTGAAATTTCCACAATTCCATTTCACTAAAATAAGTGTAAGGCATAAGTATATCTGCAAAAGCCAAAACCAGGCCATGAGTATCTTTCTTTCTAGCTTTCTTTTCATAAATTGCAGGAAAAAAAATGAATGCCACAGAATGGAGCTGCTCTGGAAGTACAGTAGTAATTTTTTACTTTAAATTACTGCATATACAGAACACCACCTGTCCATAATCACAAATATACTAATGAGGCAAAATATTTGGAACATTTATTTTTTACTCTTCATACTTGCAAGTAATTTTTAAAATGTGCTTAGAAAAAATCATTAATTTAAACAAACTAAAATGTAATATGCAGCTTAGTTCAGTAGGTCTTAGCCCACATTTGAGACTATTGGCACTACTCTATTCATTTTTCTGGAGATCAAATATGGATCCTCTTAAAAGGATCCATGGAAGGAATTTCATCACAGTTAGCAGGCATAGCCATGAATGTACTTTGTTGCTGTTACTATACTGTAGCTAAATAAGACTTTACAAGTGTTGCTTTGCTAGCACTCCCAATTGGAGAATGGCAGAATCTGCAAAGACTCATAGATCCTGCTGTACATTCACTTCTACTTTACTTCTTGTGTTTCACCAAAGAAACACAAAAAGAAACACAAAGAAAGGTTGTGTTTCAACCTGTCATGGAATTTTTCTATTTATCACAATTCCTGTGCTTAGTGTTTGTGAGTAATGGAGATGCAGTGTTATCCCTTTTGGGCCCTGGGAGGTGTATATAGTCATGGAGGGAAGGAAAATATATCCATTTTTTCATTCAAAAGTCAATTGAAATTAGTTCAACATACCCAGCAATGTTTAATAACTTCACAAAACAACTGTAAATACAGTTAGTACACTTGCTTGTCCCCTTAGAAGACATCAGGTATAGTGGCACCATTTTAAATTGTCTACGTAGAAAACTGTGGCCTATTTCAATTCATGAGGAGGTGGCTGAGTCACCATCCCTGGATGTGTTTAAAAACCGTTTGGATGTGGTGCTCAGGGACATGATTTAGCGGAGGGTTGTTAGAGTTAGGGTAGTATGGTTAGGTTGTGGTTGGACTCGATGATCTTTAATCTTTTTGATCTTTGGACTCAATGATCTTTAATCTTTTTGATCAGGTCGTTTCCAATCTGAGTGATTCTATAATTCTATGAGTTTAAAATAAATGTTGAAGTTTCTGGTGGAGCAGATATTTCAGTGTTTATTTTACTTTAAAATTGGTCAGAAAGGTTTTTGACTAAGCTTCTGACTACAGTTTTATTCATTTTTAAGTGTTGGTAAAATACGTTTTAACAGAGAATTTATTTAAATTAATGACATGTAATTAAGTGCAAGTGGAAGAAAAAATGTCATATTTTTATGAGATAAAGTTCTTAGTTCAACTATCATTTTGATTCACTCTAGACTCCAGTGCTAGAGTATCAGTATGAATGAGATAGAGTTTTGTTTCCTATGTAATGCTTTATAACATCCTCATATAAAATATTAAGTGTTCCAAAATTAAAAATCATTTTACTTTTGCATAAACACGATTCCAAATTCACTTTTTTTATCCCACTTTGGAGTGAAGCACTTTGAAAGATTAGATTTTCCACAGAAATGAACATTCTGTTTTCTTACATATTGTATTTTACTTGCTTGGAAATACCACTACAAACAGTTTTAACATGAAAACTGATGCGTGTGACAAATTCATAATATGTTCATAATAATGTGCTTGCTGCTACGTCAGCTTGAAGATATTCAATCAGATTTTGTAAAATGCTTCTTAAAGTTCTTACAAGTATGACTAAGCCAAATCCTTTATCTTTAATAATATTTTAGGCAACAGAAGAAACTCAGCAATTAAATGTTATTCCCAAAGCTACTTATTTTCCAAGTCAAAAGAGAAGAATATGGATTTGATTTTTTGTATATTTTCTTCTAATTTAACAAGGAAAACAACGTGAAAGATGGATCATTTTTGGAGATGATAAAAGAAACCTCAGATGTCAAGGAACACATAGCTCTTTTCAGGAAAAAAAGAATAGTAAGTAACCTTTGAGCAGCACTGTAATGTGACATTTTTATAAGGAATTCATTTTGAAACAAAGTCAAGGGGTACTCAAAGAGACTGAGAAGAATACAGAGGAATCAAGTGGATTGCGCCAGGCTCTTTTCAGCTGTGCGCAGAGACAGAACAAGAGGCAACAGGTACAAACTGGAAGATAGGAGTTCCATACTAACAGGAAGAAACACTTCTTTACTTTGAGAGTGACAGAGCACTGGCACAGGCTGCACAGAGAGGCTGTGGAGTCTCCTACTCTGGAGATATTCAAAATCCATCTGGATGCTTTCCTGTGAGACCTACAGTAGGGAACCTGCTTTAGCTGGGGGCTGGACTAGATCATCCCTAGAGATCTCTTCCAACATCCATAATTCTGTGATTCCATAGTTCTGTGATTCTTATGCTTTCAAACTATTTGAAGAAGGCAATGACTGGTTATTCTTATTCATGACAAAGCATCCTTCAGTAGAAACAAATATCAGCAAAAATAGCAAGGGTAAATAGCTTCTGATGTGCCCGTCTTCTTAATTCTCTCTTTAAAAAAAAAAGTAAATTTATTATTTCTAGGACCTCGCTTCCAATCTCCTTGGAAAATTTACTAAGGCACTAACAGGTGAGAAAAGATACAAATGCTCAAGGAATGAAATAGAAGTACAGTCAAGGATCCACTCATTGACCAGATCTTGGATATGAAGGAGCAACTCCCCCAGACAGTGAAGTGAACACTGGTATGTCAAACACAAACGTTTTACGAGAGAAAAGCATCTGCAATATTTCAGAAGTATCTCTACCCAAAGGCTACTAATACATTTCAACAAAGTTCCTAAGGGACTGTTGGTCTTTCCTATGGGAGCTGGATTTTGGGCAGCTCTGCCCACCCAGAGGAGCCCTCCCAGTTCTGCCAGTTCTGCCAGGATGTGCAGCAACATGCAGAGAGTTGGTGACCTTCTGTCCCTGAGACTGGGGCTTCTTTCCCCAGCTGCTGCTTTGAAATGCCACCATCATCCCCAAAAGTTCATCTTGATCTCACTTGCTGAGAGAAGGACCTATGAGAAGGAGTCACCAGCATCTCTCACTACAACGCCTCCACTTACTCTGACTGAGGCATGGATGTATCAGGAATATAAAGCAGTTGCATTGCTTGCCTGAAGAAGCAGGCTTGTTTTCAGCAGTGTGGAAAGGTGGATCAGCTATTTGGATTCATCACTGCTGCGTGAAATTATGGGTTTTGATTCTTATTCAGGGTGCTCTAAGGAGAAATCCCAGTGGAATCTTTTTGAAAACTGGGTAAATGCAAGAAGAATCAGGCTCATTTTATATAGTTATTTCCCGAATGTAGATTAATGCAGATCACCTCGCAGTCTTTATAAATTGCATTATTCAGCTGATGTATTTCTCCCTTGTGGAAAGCCACAGC
Organism: Tragopan temminckii; assembly: GCA_028571105.1. Classification (NCBI taxonomy): domain Eukaryota; kingdom Metazoa; phylum Chordata; class Aves; order Galliformes; family Phasianidae; genus Tragopan; species Tragopan temminckii. The sequence goes on along the minus strand of JAOWBP010000001.1, from coordinate 22,312,996 downwards.
CTGCTGAATTGAGTCTAGATACAGACTCAGCTGTTTTAATTTGGCTTGTGTCTGTTTACTTGCAAAGATATTAAAGGACAAAGTTTTATGAACCTAAACCCACACTCAATGGCTTAAGGAAGAGAACTGTCCCTGGATGGCAACGTCTTTTGTTTGTTCTTGAGAACTCTATAAAGGTGAAATTGCCATTCCTACTCAGAAAGCAAACCCTTTTCCAGTGAGGTACCACCAAGGTTACTAGCAGCTACATTTCTTCCCTTTGTTTTCTTGTTTTGTGTCCTTTCTTTTGTGACAGACTGCACTGTCTGAGCAATGAGCTGTGAAACTGCATTTGTTCACAAAATGAAGCTAAAGTGGTTTGGTCCCATTGCAGCAGAAATTCAGACTTTCCACTTTACCTGCAAAAGAAGCTTTGTCCCAAGAGTTACAAAGTGAGATGAAAAATAAACAACAAACAAATGTGAGTGCCAAAGATCTGGGAAAAAAAAACGTGCAAAAGAAGATGGGCTCTGAATTTTGTGGTACATCTCTATGTGCAAATAACAAAACCCCTTCCATAAATATAGCCATATAGTAACAGCTGGAAATCCAGAAATAGCTTGTTTTCCATTTAGAAAAATGAATGTGGCAGAACCCCAATTAACAGAGCCTTGTAACAGAACTGGTCACTATTTTCTTTGAAATGAGCACATTAACACACCAGAAGGCTCCCAGCCTTCTGGTTTAAGAAGGCAACTTAGGGAAACATTAAAATATTTGAAGGCAAATCTTCCAACATCTTTGCAGGACAAGTACTTTCTCCCAGAATAAACTTCATTCTTCCCAATCCAGCAACTTTGAGTGACTTCCTCTGAAGGCTTCTCTGAGTTCCCTAGAAAGTTTCCTGCTTTCCACAGCCCCTGACGTTGGCACCATTTCTGCGCCCCACTCCTTTCCTGTATCTTCTGGGTGTCGCAGTCTCCTACTTGCCCCATCCTGCAAACCAGCAGCTTTCTCCAAATGAACAAAGACAGCTGTGTTTGAGGAAAGCACCATTTTTTTCCTCCTTTCCCTCCCTTTCTCTGATTCTACCTCACCTTCTGTGGTGCTTTCTGCTCTGCCACACAGCCACTGGGTTATTTTGGATAAAGCATACACTCTGTGGTACCATTTACTGTGAAAATAAAACATAAACAGCACAACACACAGGTCAATTAATCCTAGCTTCCATCACAGGTGGCATAAAGCAGGTAAACAGGACAAGGAAACCTTATGCACTGTTGTGAACAGCCAAGTATCCTGCTCCTGTGGAAGAAAGGAGTATGGAGGCAGTCAAAAGGAACCGTTGTTTAATGGAGAAGTACTCTCTTTTCCGCTTGTAGAGTTCCACAATTTCTGGCCACATTCCTCAGCTGGATGCACAAAAGATATTTGCCTTAGGGGAATAAAATAAAGGAGAAAGGTTATGGAGGCACCACATCAATGGAATGTAAAGGTTAAGCTGAAATGGTTTTCATTCTAATCCAAACATTTAGTCCTTTTAATTTTCTGATTTTTTTTTCTGTTTTAGTCTCACTGTGTTTCAAGGCCAGCCAAATGAGTTTGCTGTTTGATCTATAAAGATAAATGCTAAGCCATGTAAGAGCTACTTGTGCACTCTAAGATATCCACCAAACGCTGTGCTCTTCCAGGATCATTAAGCAAAGGCATGCAGGAGTTGTGGCAACCTGGTTGCAGGTCAGTAACTCCCATCTGTGATGCTCCTGCATCTTTCCTACTTCAAAAGTGGAGGGACATCTGGAATTACTTTCACTGGCAGAAGATCTTTTTTACGAACAAAAAAACTCAGCTCGTCGCAGAAACAAATCCTGGCATAACACTAGGAGGAAGTCTACCCTTCGACCCCATTTTGAGAAAGAGGAGAAACATAAGGCATTATTTGAAAAGCCAGATGTCAAAAAAATGACCTCTAAGTAAAAGTGACCCAAATGAAATATATTTCAGAATCACCAGGAACCTACATGTCTGATTGCCACTGGGATTTTATCTGGTAAACAGTCCTTGGCAAAGGCACTGGAGCCTTCATTTGACCACTTGCATTTATGTGAGTTTTGGCATTCAGCTTGAAGAGTCTTTTGTTGTAATATTTTAAGCTTGCCAAGGTGGCTTTTAGTTAGGAGCATTTCATCAGCTCTAACACTTTTTAAACTCTCAGAGAAGTTTCTGCTTTACTTTGCTGGAGGCTGCCTTAGGTAGAGTAGAGTAAAGGATAAGATGTTAGTGTGGTTAGTTGTAGACCCAGAAGAACCAAGTTCAATTTTCAGTTCCACCATAATCTTCTTGTATGACAGCTCATTGTTTCTGCTTCAGTTCATCATTTTTATTACTTCTGAAACAGAGCTGAATATCTTTCTAGATTTCTTTTCTGAGCATGAGGCTTGGAATCATTAAATGAAATCGAATGGACTAAAAATATGGGAGGCTAGAATGGGAAGTTTTTGTGTCTCTGAGAAATAGAAACGACACTAGTTTCTATCTTAGAGCTGTAAAACTTATGGACGTGTCAGTAGTTAGGCTATTAAAGTACAGAAGCTAAAAACAGAATGTTTGGTTAAATAGCTGATGAAACAAAAATAGATTTTCTAATGGAAATCTTTGGTATTTTCTATAGAAAGGAGGAAGTTGACAGTTTTTCTGAATCTTGGATATACTCTATCAATAGCAATAGAGTTCATAAGACATCAAAATGTATTGCAGAGGCTTGATCTAAAATTTTATTTTGAGAAAGCTCATACCTTTAATACACTTATGTATGAATTTGCCAGCATAACTAGATAACAGTAAGAAAACAGTCACTGAATCTGCAAAAATTCAAAGAATCTTTGATCTTAGTGAATGAATGACAAATTGATTGTCATTGACTCAGTGGAGCCTGAACTTCACTCACAAAATTTTAACTCTTCTCTGGTCTCTAATATGAGAATGGAAGTGCAGCAGACGCGGATAATGTGTTGGAAGGATTTTCATTTACTCATATTAGTGATGATAAAAAATGGACATATAGTCAGTTTTTTAGCTTGCTTTTTTTTTTTTTTTTTTTTTTGAAAGATATAAAATGGTTCTTTGAAGCCTTTAACGCATTTAGCATTCCCACGGCAGTAGGTTCTTAGATAAATTTGGCAGTCCACTTCACACTTTAATTTTCCTTACATTAGGAAGTGATGCCAGTGAGTTTAAAAAATGCTAAAACTTTTGTCTAGAACTTGATCACTCAAAGAGAATTTGAAGAGAATGTATCTTACCAAGGCCTGCGAATGGGATGTAAAAGTGAATTTGGGCCACGCTGGATGGAGCTCTGGGCAGGCTGATCTGATGGGTGGCAGCCCTGCTCACAACAGAGGGGTTGGAAATAGATGATCTTTAAGGTTTCTTCCAACCCAAGCCATTCTATGATTCTATGATTACTTAATCCTATGGTTCTATAGTTATGTGATACGATGCAGTTCACAACAAATAGATTAGTTTCAATTAGAACTTGGAACTGGTGTCTGAAGATTCCATTCTATCATTGCTTTTGGAAGAATGCTTAATATGAAAGTCCTTGTCACCTATTAACTGAAAAGCAATTTATTCCTTAGTTTTGAGAAGAGGAAAAACTCACTTTAGGTGCATTGTATTTCCTTGGCCAAATCTGTGATAACTGTCTTTTACTTCTTAGCAACAGTTGGATAAAGAATGGATAAAGGTGTACAAGCTGGTCTTCTTTCTCTCTACTGTTGCTTGGCCAGGACAGTTGGTCAGTTCACTATTTTTAAAATTTTTTTTTAGAGTTTCTGATGATGCAAAACATGTGGTGGTGCTCTCATTCATGTCATTGAAAGATAACAGATTAAAGAACAGCTTGAATAAGTAATTAGAGTTTTTAAGGATCAACAACAGAATTTACAGTTGATGCCAGATATTTTACATGATGCCATGTTGACATTTTTGGGAAAAAGATTTGTAGGAATGTCCATCCATCCATCCATCCATCCCTCCATCCATCCATTCATTGTAGTTTAAAATTCAGACAGACATTTTATATGGGAAAATTGTGGACCACAAAAGAATTTTAAAGATATAATCTCTGTGCAATAAAATGGAAGTCTAAAGCCATTATAAGTCATAGACTTCAGCTGTCCACATCTTTTTAATGACTTGACTTGGTTTTTAATCTATGCATGTATCTGTGAGTACAATGACAAATTAGAAGCAAATTTTAACTGTTTGCAGTTCAGGAATTAATTAATCTCTGAATGAATCTGCAGCTCTAGCCTGTCAATTGCTTTGAGATAATTACACTGTAATGGAAGAGCATTATGTAGTCAAAAATTAGAAAAGAAATCAAATTTTGAGACTAATCTGACCTTTCTGTATTTTGAGCATAACTGAGGTTTTCTGCCTTACCTTGCATCAGCAGCAATGTAAATCTTCCAGGAACTATTTCAAGAGGAGTATGAGTTACAGCTCTTTGTTAACTCCTCTCTTATCTCAAGAATGATGGCATGAAAACCTATTCCATTCTATTTCAGGGGGACTTAGATTACTACTGAAAAGCGTCTGCACTCCCCGTCATCTGCACAGGAGTCTTTCTGAGTCACCCCTCAGAAATGAATTTCTCACTGGGGACATATTTCTGTTCCAGTATTTCTGGTTGTGTCCTAGGAGCCAGTGGATAATCTGGAACATTCAGGAAAAGCAAACATGCAAAAAACCCGTGTGATTTGGTTAAACAAGTTTGACTAAAACAAAAAGTACTTACCTGCAGACAGAAAAAGTTGTTAGAATAAAGTCCTAGATGAAATTCCATCTTGAACTGTAGACTAGCAGCTTTGTACAGTCATGGAGATGGGAGACACTGAAAAACTCCCTTCTCTGCTGAATCAAAAATCCCACTCTTCTCAATATTCTATCAATGTTAATAGATATCAGTTATATCATTTCACAAGTAAGAAAAGCTCTGAATTTAAAGGCAAAGTTCTACAGAAGTTAATACTAAGCATATTTGCAGACTATTTTTAACCAGATGTATGGAATGTTGAACAAATTCTTGTAGTCCCTTACATTCTAAAGTTTTTCAGAATCACCTCAGCTGGACATTATTAATTTTCAGTAGTTCTTTTGGTTTCCAATTATACAGTTCTACAGAACTTGACAGCCTTTATCAATGGCAAAAACTAGCTTCAATCAGACACTGAAAATGCAACAGTCCTTATGAAATAACATGGTTTCATTAATGTTTGCTGCAGAATAGCATCCAGACACTGTGCTTAGTCTTGACTGACTTGCATTTAGAGTAATATAAATACACATGATATGGTACAAAGAAAAACAATAACATTTATCTACTCTTCATCAAGATTGAGGTTTTACTCACAGCTTTTATCACAGTTTATTTTCAGTGAACTGGTGCTTACCAACTTATCTTCAGGCTTTGCAGAGTCCCATTAAGCAGAGGTATTTCTACAGCAGGTATCAGTACGAGGTGTAAGACAAAACAGTGCCAGAGATGTAACTAACAGTGGTTCCTAAACTCTTATCAAAATACAAAAAGGTGCATAAATCCATCTGGTTTTAGGTCAATGCTTATACATGTGCTTTAATTTAAGCTTGTGTTTGAAGGCTGTGGAGTCCAATAGGGTTTATCACACTGATGCTTCCCTGGTCTGGAACCTGCAGGAAGTGTGTGAGGGAAGATGTGAGACAAGGTGCAGGAATTTTCTGCAGAAAATTCCTACCAGAATGGAGATTCAGTTTTCATGACAAAATGTTGTCAAACAAATCAAAGTAGACCACCAGAAACCCTACTGTCCACGTTGCACAGCCAATATCATTTGCTATTCTATTTCTGCCCAAACACAAATATATGAATACTTTTAATAGAAGCAGTAATGCATACACACGGTACTTTTCATCTTCAAAACAGTTTCATGAACGTGAATTACATTCAAAAAGAAATATGCTCTTTGAAAATATCACAAAGCATGACCATTATTTTTTCGGCATGATATATTTTACAACTTTACACTCTCACTTCTCCTGTAAGTAGGTAAATTGTTGGCCTTAGCTTCTTAATAATGTGCTTCTTTATGGAAGTATTATTTCCCTTAGAAAAGGAAAAAAGTGGATTTTCAGGAGACTAGAACCTAGAACCCCATAGGAAATGAGGCCAATTAAAGGGTGAGAGAAATGTGTTGACAGGAAACTTGAAGCTTGTTGCCTGTGGAAAGGGGTCAGGGAACAACCCAGCACTCATGTGTCCAAGCTGAGTAAATAGAATACGACATACTCAGAATCTGTGGCTTTTTCTGAAAATATTGACTCATTTGCAAAAGTGTGTGTTTTCCTTCTGTACACAGAGCACACTTCAGGATGATTCTATTTCTAGACAGACAGATGCCATTACTTCATTTATTCCTCTCAGATTTCACACATTACACTGTGAAAGTTGTGCCCAGCTCTCCGTGCTGTTTTGCTATTGCTGTAGATATTCTAAAAATAACATTTATGAAGGTGATATTTTTAGTAATCCTTTTAAATTAGCTTGTCATCGGTGGCAATCTCCTTAACCATGTTGAATGGTTAAGGAAAATAAATGTACGTACCTCCATAGGAGCATTGTTGTGATTTAATACTAACATCCTTTTAATACGAGTGGTAGTTCAATGAGAGAAGATACTTACTGTATGTGAGTTTTTTGGAATCTAAGGGATTAACTTCCATTTTTTTTTTTTCTCAAACGAGGTTGAGATATGAAGAGTAATATGAAACTGAAGTGGTCTAGAGGAACAGGAAGAAAAGTAAAAGTCTGATGTCAAGATCTGTGGACAGAAGCAGTGATGAGAGTTTTAAATCTTGGATACTGAGGGCATAGTCCGCACTTCTGATCTCCTCTATGGGGCTCTGGAGCAGGGGATGCTTTGAGTTACTGGTCAGGCTCATACAAAACCAGAATAAAATATAACTTCTGTCCCTCTGAGGATGGTGATGTAGTTTCTGCCTGCTATTACATGGGGAATCAATGCCCCACCAAGGAGAAAATTCACATGGGGATACAATTTGCATATATGCACCGCACCCACAGGTAAATTGCCACTGTGTAAAATAAACTTTAACAATGTTCCACCTTGTGTCATATTCCTATGCTGTACAATGTGTATTAATAAAATCTCCCTTCTTAAGGAAGCCATCTGTTTGTAGCCCAGCACTTTGTTAAGCCATAAGCTTCTAATTTAATTGAGATTTTCCTAGGTGACAGTATTTTCTTATTTAAAGCCAAGCTGGTCATTTTTCAGTCTCGAAAATCTCTCATACTAAATTCTTTTTCCATGAGTTAAGAAATATTTATTGGACATCTTTAAGCCACTCACATAATAACTTCTGACAGCATTAGCATGTTTGAGCCATGGCATCCTGGAATGCTACTATTCCTAAAAACGTCAGAGAAAATGGTCGTGATTGTTTATAATACATTGTAAGTAAATAAATATATATATTTATTTTAAGGCATTTTAAAAGAGTTTAGACAATGCTGGCAGTACTTCAGCATCTTTTGTGGTCAGAAACTGAGCTGTTATTCCTGTCACTTGCTGAGAACTGCTATACTAATGACTTAACGCATCTTAATGCACAAGGACAGCAGTTTTTTCTTTGTCAATGCATCATCTAAATAGGAGACTTCTGACCAAACATATTTGTTTGGTTTTTCATAGAATCATAGAACCACAATGTTGGAAAGGACCTAAAAGATCATCTAGTCCAACTGTTCTCCTGTCACCATTACTACCAACTAAGCTACTAAGCCGTATCTCGTAGCTCCTCGTCCAGACGCCTCTTGAACACCGCCAGGGATGGCGACTCCACCACCTCCCTGGGCAGGCCATTCCAGTGCCTGACCACTCTTTGAGAGAAAAAGTTCTTCCTTATGTCTAAACTAAATCTCCTCTGGTGCAACTTGTGGCCATTTCCTCGGGTCCTGTTTGCTGTCTGGGAGAAGAGCCC
>JAOWBP010000001.1:22268815-22303456 GCA_028571105.1 Tragopan temminckii | reverse complement strand
CCATGCTCCTAATCTTCCTAATTTCTACCTTCTATTTTGTGAAGGTTCACCTGCGAGTGGATTGGAGATGTACAAATACGGTTATTATTTTCTATACATTTTTAAATGAAACCTAATTTTTTTTCTTGCATGCTCACTCAGTTCTCCAAAATAAGCAGATGTTTTACCAGGACACCAAGTTGTTTCTCTTGTACAGTTGCCATTAGACTGAAATTCATCACTGTGACTTCATATACCAGAGTATTTCATTCAAAGTGCCTTCAACTTTCTACAAAGGAATCTTTCTCCTTGAGTCAATAATCCAAACTTACAGTAAAACCAGTAAACATCTGTCAACAACTGCTCTATTTTTATCTATAAACACAACAATTCTAATAGATATTTTAATAGATTATTTGTGTGTTTGTGGGTTGTTTTTGGTGTTTCTTGTTTTTTTAATTTTTATTTAAAATTTTATTTAAATTTTTAATTACTTCTTACACCAAGAATGATCTTGAATTTGATTAAATCTTATTGATCCGTAATTCTTGGGTACACAATTTGAGTCTTTTTAACAGAGGAGTACAACACTTCCTCTACTCTAATCCTCAAAAAATATATATTAACAACAGATTATATATCACTGCTTACATCTCCTCTTCTTAAATGTTCACCTTGATTTCTATAAATAAAATCAGATCTCAAAAGTACTTAATAAATGAAGTAATTATTTTTATCAGAATTTTGGAGCTAGGGAAATAGAAAGATGGGGTGGTGCTCAAAATCAGCCAGAAGATCAGGGTAGGCCTGAGAGTTCCATTTCCAGAGTTAATAATGTCTCTCTGTCTTGACTTCTGTATGAATTTTTCTCTGAATTGCTTCTGGACTGCAGCACTAGTTCCCCACAGTTTATTAATTTATTTTAATGCCATTTTTGATACGATTTAAGGCTACCTACACTTTATCAGAGTGAGCAGGTGCTCCTACGTTCTCTCTGATGAGCTGTGATATAAAAGAGCATACACTGTCAGCAATATTTACATCCTTCTGAATTGCTTCTTTTAAAACTATTCGAGAGTTTAGCTCAGCTTTCTCCAAAGTATGACCTATCACACAACCTGACTAAACAATTTTCCTACCCACAACCTATTCCTGCAGCCTATTTTCCAAGGGTCTGCAGCCACGAGCAGGGAGTGGGGTGCCGGTTGAATTCACTGCCTATGTAATGCCTCCTTATTTACCTGTCTCCACATGCCCCACATCATTAGATAGATGTGCCTCCAGCTCATGATAAAAATAATAGCAACCCCCAGTAAATTAAGTATGTACTTCTTGTCCTAGGAGTGCTCTCCTAGATGTGGCTGGATGCTGTCTGTGTGCTGTGATGTCTGATAGATCTGGTTCTTTTCTGTTTGATGTCTTGATGATCTTCCCTTGTGATAATGGTGCTTGCTGATGTCACTTGGTATAGTGACTCCCTTACCTCTTAGGTCATGGTATTTATCACTCAGTGATTTGGAAAGATGCCCTGTATGTGCAAAATGACTTACAGGATTTGCAAGATAAACCTGTTTGCTTGGCTAATTTCAGAGAAAATAATAAGTGAAACTATTAACTAAGATCTCTCACGTATATTAACACTCATGCCTGGATCAGAGCAGATGGCTGCTTCTTGCATTCTTACAGCAAATCCTACTGCTTGCAAAACAATTTACTCTCCACATCACGCTGTGATTCTTTCGTCAGTACTTTCTTACAGTTTAAAACTTGCTTAAGAGCTTTCCTTTTGATATATTTTATTTCAGGCCTTAAGTGGGAAAACGTATATTTTTAATAGATGACCTACTTAAAGTGATATTTTCAAAGAAGCTGTGACATAACTCTTCCTGTTTCATGGAAAGGTTCTCATTCCCCAGAAACTTAGAAGTTTCTGGAACAACTAACAAACTCAAAAGTACTCACCTTTACAAGTCACTTCTGTAAACAAGGATGCATTCAGACCTGCATTGAAATAATTCCCTGAATTGCATTTATCTGAGACATTTGTTTCAGAAAAGGCTATAAGATCTTTACTACTTCTTTGCTTATCTTAGAACTTAAATATATAAACATTTATTTTCATTAATTATAGCTGCTCCCATTCCATCTTTAAAAAATTAATGATAATTTTAAGGTTAAAACAGATTAGAGATTCAGTATATTTTTTTAATCTCATACCAGCGAGGATTTTCTCTGATACCTTGCAATAAATCATTTGCAGAGTATATCTGTATCCAATACCAAGGGCAACTATTACTAGGAGTAAGAAATACCTCAGTAAATGGGAAATTTCTTCTTATTTTACCCACGCGTAAAGGGAACTAAAATATTTTCTGGAATACAGTTCTGATTAATTTGCTATTCTTTGGAAAGAGCCTTCAGAGCTTCCAGAAGATGTTAGAGCCACATTGTAAAAATGCAAACTTTTTATTTTTCAGAACAGTAAGCTTTATTTAAAAGAGTTCCATAGAATTTGTAGATTTGAAATGACAAATGTTCTACATAAATTTAGTGCTAGAAAAGATATTTTAGAATTCAGAAAGCCTTAATGAAATAGTGTCAGTGTTCAATCTACAGTCATTTTCAAAGCAGATGATCTGTTCTTTATAATGGCTAAGCAAACCTAAAGAACAATTATAACTTTCCCTTAAATTCTGTATCACTTCTTCTATGAGAATGACAAAACCACACCAAATTTTTGGAGCCCAAAAGGCCTTTAAGAAACAACTCTGATGAAAATTTCTCATAGAAAAATACACAGATGGAAGAGTTTGTTATGATCACAGTTGGATGAAAACCATCCCAGAGATCTGCAAACGACAGTTGGCAGAAAGTATGAAAATTACGTTCCTGGTGCAGTACACCTGGAAATAAATTTGTTATGAGTTACTAATTTTTATAGATACTTCTTCCTGGCTGTTTGTCTGCTTTAACTTGCTTTTATTGGAAGTCATGAAATTATGAAAAAACTTTGTGAAAGGGGTTGCAATTACTGTTATTGTAAATGGAGATGGGACTTTGTACTTTCTGTTTAATGTCTGAAATAATTGCAAAGGAAAACAGGAGCAGAAATACTTCTTGTTGGAAACAACTACTTCTCTTTGATGGTGGTAGACGTGAAATAATATCAAAGATAATGGTGAGTTGTTACTTCAGACATTTCAAATCAGTAGGAAACACTGGCAAACTACACTGACATCTGCAACATTGAGAGATTATTACCAACAGAGAAAACACATTTTCAGAATTTTGCAATATTTTATAAGAGAGCTCTCAAATCTGGTAAGAGCCACACTGGAAGAAGAAGATGACAGAAACAGGGGAGATTACATGTATAGGAGGAAGGAGTATTTAGGACCAGAACTTTAGGTATGATCATATGCTACATATGCAAAATGCAAGCAAAAGAAGAAAACTGACATTTCTAATGACTGACATTATTAAAGAAACACACACGAGGGCATGGAAAGCTAATGAATCCATATTTGTAACGTTCAGATGTTTATTACAGTTCTGCAAATAAATATCTGTCCTGCAAAAATTCTCACTTTATTGATTGAGGTCTTTACATGGAAAGTATAAACTTTACTAAGAGACAGGACACATGATTTTCCCACTGCTTCTGGAACAGCCCCAGTCTAGCCAGGAGGAAGTCAACACTGTCAGCACTTTATTTTTTATCTTAAAAAGAACAAACAAATTTTGTTTCAAGATAATGAGGACACATATCATTCACGAATAAAAGGCTGAATCTTTGGGGAATTCATCCCAAATCTGTTCTTTTGAATAACTCTTACCATAACAATTGGGTTCTCATCCACAAAATCACAAAATGCCTGAGGTGGGAGGGGTCCAATGGAGGCCACCTGGTCCAAACCCTGCTCAAGCAGAGATACCCAGAGAAGGGTGCCCTGGACCAGGAAGCTTTTGAAGACCTCTACAACCTCGCTGGGCAAACTACTCCAGAGCTCTATTATTCATACAGTAAAGAAGTACTTCCTGATCTTCAGAGGTAGCATCTTGTGTTCCAGTTTGTGCCCATTGCCTCTTGTCTTGGCACTGGGCACTACTAAAAAGAGCCTAGCTCTATCCTCTCTGCAACTTCCCTTCAGGTATTTACATACACTGAGGTGATCTCCCTGTTCCTCCTCTTCTCCAGGCCGAACGTTCCCAGCTCTCAGCCTTTCCTCATAGACTCTCATTTCTTAATCATCATTATGGTCCTCAGTTGGATGTTCACAGTAAGTCCACGTATCTCTTGGGAAGCCCAGAACTGTATACAGATGAGGCCTCAGCAGAGCTGAGACAAAGGGGAGGATTAACTTCTTCAAGCTGTTGGCAACACTCCTCTTAATGTAGCCCAGGATACCTACTACTAACCTTTGCCTCACGGGCACATTGCTGGCTCATGTTAAATTTGGGGTCTTCGAGGACCATGAAGTCCTTTTCTGCAGAGCTGATTTCCAGCCAGTTGGTCCCAGTTTTTATCAGCTCATGGGGTTGTTTCCTCTCCAGGTGCAGGACATTGCACTTCATGCATTTTTGCTGAACTACAAATAGTTCCTATCAGTCTATTTCTCCACCTTGTTGAGGGCCCTCTGCATGGCAGCACAACTTTCTGATGTATCCACCACATCTCCTAGTGCACTACCTTTAGCAAAGTTCCTGAGAATAAACTCTGCCTCATTTTCTAGATTGCGCTGAATAATAATGTGTGCATGACTGACCCCTGGGGTACAGCATTAAATACTGGCCTCCAGTGAGACTGCATGGCAGTCCTAGCTGTAAAGATGGTTTTAAATCCATCTAATTCCTCATCCAGCCCGTACTTTTTCACCGTGTTTATACAGATATCACAAAAGGAGTAAGAAGCTCAACTGAAGTCAAGATAGACAGTATCTACTGTGCTCCCCTGTTCCGCCAAGTCAGTCATTTCGTTGTAGAAGGATACTGCTGGTAAAGCATGACCTTCCCACCGTGAATCCATGCTGTTTTTGTCCACATTCTCTCTCTTTGGTCCCACCATTCTTGCAATCCTCCAAGCACTCTTTTGATAAGAGTTTTAATAATTCTTTTATTCAAAAAGTGCTTATGTCCAGTGGCTTGGGCGCTTTCCTAAGAGATATGATGTAGCTTGAAGAGAATCAAAGCATTAATACACAAGTTTGATGTTTGCTGTTAACACTGCCAGATTTAAGATATTAATAAAAAAAATAGAAAGTATTACACTTACATCCACTTAGAGATACTGTATATTAAGTTTAATTTGATATACTCTTTATACATACAATTTATTGCTAATGCTACGTAATGTGGATTTCCAGGAATCCTGACAAGTCTGGGAAACCTGAATTAAAGGAGTGCATGTTCCAAGAATGTGTCAGAGCTATCTTGAACCATATATGAAAAGTTATATATGTGTTTTTAAACTATTCTTCCAACTTTCCCTTTAATACTGTGCATTGGGCATCAGCTGAAGCCTTGTTTTCAAATAAAATTGAATGTACTGGTAAAAATTGTGACTTTTGGACTTGAAGTACTTGCAGTTCATTTTCCTGTTCAATCCATTATGTTTCCAATTTAAACCTCCATTAGAATGTTCAGAGTAAGTTAATGTGACAGTTGTATTATTTTCAGAAAGGAAAGCATGATATTTTTAAAACTGTGAATTGAGATTTTGGGATGCCAAGCTTTCAGATTTCATTTAGACAGACAGTACTATCATCCAAAAACCCACTGTTTTGGAATGTAAAATTCTCTTGTCATAGGATCTGTTGTCATTTCTCCACTGATAATATATCAGTATGAATGGCTATATGATACACAGTATAATATATTATCAGAATTAACATATGTTTTGGGTACTGTAGGATATTAGGAATATGTCCAGATCATTGTCAGAACACAAATGCATTGTACCGCTGATCCTTGTTTCAGGGATTTCAACTATAAACTCTACTAGATTGGCTCCATGGTTTATAGTTGTTTTGCATAAAACAATGTTAATTTCTTCTTCTCTTTCTAAAGAGAAAGTACTGCTGCAACAGCAGCATAGTTCAGCTTCATGCTGAATAAACCAAGAATGTGTAATGTTTTGCTGGAGAAAAATGTGAACTCTATGTAGGCCAAACAGGATTATCTTCTTAATGACAGCAATTTGCATTACTTTTAATAGGATTTATTTTTAGTGGAAGAAAATGAAAGAAATATTTCAGCTCTTTAAACAAGATGTTTCCTACATGAGTTCATGAGGTTACATGTAATTCTGGTATTGTATAGGCACCACTGTGAAACAGGGCTAAATACAGTGACATGACCAAGAAGAAACAGGAAGGAATTATTTTAGCCCTTTTGAACATAAGGAAACATGTTGTTAGTGAAAAGAAATCCTCAGATAATTTTGGTTGTGGATGAGGCATGGAGAAATAAAGGCTTTTTCTGAAGAGCAGAGTGGAGCATCTGTAGGGGGTGCAGAGGGGGCCAGCAAGAATGGTTTTGCTCAGGCAGCAGAGCCAAGCCACAAGCTTCCTGCTGCTGCTATTTCCTTCTGCACAGTAACAAAGCACTGGAACTGGGGAAAACACAAGCTGAGACAACGAAGTTTTACTCTGATTGATTAATGGTACCTAAGACTCACCCTCTGAACACCAGGTAAGATTGTAATTCCGTGGTCTGCCAGATATTCGCGTTACCAGGAAAAGCACAAGAGCCATATGCCCCTGCCTGGGTTCTTGGAAGCTGCTCTGCCAACCTCCACAGTGAAGGTGAGGGCTGATGCAAAGAGCCTTCACTGCTGACATACAAAGAACAGCACAGGAAATATGCAACTTAATAGTAACAGTTTTTCAGATGTCATTTCATTTTTGTTATGTACCCACACACAGCCTGAAGTCTTTGCATAACTTAGGCCAACTTCTCTAAGCTGTGTCAAAAAGCAGATGCCACCTCTGTGCCTCACAGTGGGGATGTGTAAGCTGCAGAGTAAAACAGCTAACCAGATTGCCTTAACTGTAAAACCTTGCTGATTTGTGAACTGTTGTCCCCCCTCTACCCTTTCCTTACATTTTATATGCTGTACGAATTTGCATTTTTAAAGATAAAGGAGATCAAGCCCAACATTTAACACAGTATCAGATGGTGTAATGTTATTACTAGCTAAAATAAATTTAATTTATGTCACTGAAGAAGTTATAACAGAAAACTAAAGCTATCTGAAGGCAATTTGGTATAAGCTTCTTCAGCAGTCTCTGTAATCTGACCACAAAGTACTGCAAATATTGAACCATGTTAATTTGAATAGAAATATGATCTGTGTTTCACTTCCTTTACAACAGCTGAATTGTTGATGAAGTACTTGTTTTGAATGGATACATTTAAATGAAGGAGACACCAGTATGAAGTACAAACTTTTAAGAGGAACTAAGCATGGCTTAAGTTACTGGAAGATGGAACTGGCAGTTGACTGACTCTGAATTCCCCAGAGGAAGCCTTACTTCCAAAGTAATCATAAAAACCATATCAGTAAAGTGCTGCAAAAATAAAAAATGACACTTTCACAGATTATCTCTTGTTTGAGTAACCAGGCAAAATGTCAAATGATTTCACGTCTGCATAAGGAGCTACTGAAAAACTACAGGACTATCAAGAAATATAGAGATGTTACATAAATAGTCTATAGTATCTGATTACTCTGTAGTCAATAGTTTTATTTGCTATAAAAATTGCTTAAGGAGATACCCTTGAGTTACCTTCATAAAAGATGAAGGGAAATACTATGGGAGGGAAGGCTACTGACTACAGCTAACCTATCAGATGCTTTGGATACAGACTAGAATGTCGCAGACTGTGGTGGCATCAGCTGTTGTATACAACAAAACAAATGTTTCAAAGTTACAGAAAGAAATAATGTCAACGCTTCATTTTCTCATCAAATGATGAGGCATGCAACTTGTAGACTGCAAGTGGGAAATTATTGCTTGGGTTGGTGAAAATGCCCCTTGTACAATGAAAGCAAAGCTCCTGTTGATAAACTTTCAGCGCTGACTTTTAATGTCTTATCAAGACAGAATGGGGCAAAATTGTGAAGAGAATAGGAACACTATTGTAGCAAGATGTGGATGACTTGCCTAATTGAACTATGACAAACCAATCAGTGCAGCTCTGAAAATGAGCTGAAAAATCTACCTTTACAACATTTCCAGCTGATAAGTCAAAAGTCACTTTTGTACACTGTACATTATTTACCTGAATAATAACTTGATTAAATACTCCTCAAAAGAGAACATATCTGAGTTTGGAATCCTCTGAATAACTTGAATGCGTGATCTGTACTTGCATTTTGCTTCACAGAAAGCTCAGCAGTTACACCAGTCAAATTACACCAGTCAAATTAGACTACTGAGGAAGGAGAAATTCATTTCACCAAGAAACTTCTCTATAGTGTTTCTGTGAATGAGCCTGAGTGAACTAAGCCCATGAATCACCCATACTTCATGGTGAAGAGCACAAACAACCACTAAGAATGAGTAAGACACTTTGACTTGGCCTGAAAGCTAAAAATATTACCTGTATCTCAGCTTTCAGCTGAAGTGCCAAAAGAACTCATACTATTGACTGAATTCCAAGGAAATGGGATTTTCTTCAAAATTATCAACAGAATGCTATAGGCTTTTATGCGTGATATTCTCACATATATAAATGACAAAAAAAAACAAGAGGCTAGAAGGATTATCAGCTGGCAGAGGTGGAGGCTGTGGTAAGGAGGTGTTATAAAGCAATATAATCAGCCCATGACACAGCACAGAGCATGTGCCCCTATGGACAGTACCAATGTTAGCTTGCAAACTCCATTTAGTAGATAAGGTCATTTTGAACTGATCTGGTACTTTCTGAGTACTAAATACGTGGCATAGATTCCTAATATACTCACAACATCATAGGCAATACTGTAACTCCATTGGCACAGAAACTTATTGGCGTGAAGCAAGGAGCTGAATCAGAAAATAGTTTCATTTTAGTAGCAAAATCTTTTGCGTGACGTCAGCAGAAACAAGGAAGTCTGAATTTGCAATAGAACTGAGATAAAACTGAGCTGAGTCATTACCTTTTGAAAATATTAATGGCAAGCTCGAAGCCTGCAGCTTGCTTTAATTTTTAGTCTGTTTCAAGAACTGTTTTAGCTAATGTAATTCTCTACTGTGTGCTCTAACTAAAGCACAGCAATCCCAAGAACAATGAGAAAACACAGAGAAGTCAGAGATCAGCCAAATGGCTTCAGCAGTGTGTTTCAGAACTACTGCTGCTCTCAGATACTGATCCTATTCCAGCCATCTCCCATTGCTGTGGCTGCATGTGCACTCAGAGCGTAGCACACCTGCATCAGGAATCCTCCCTGATCATAGGTTCTGCCTTTGTGGATAGGTAAGGAAGGAATATTTTGGTTTGAGAGGACCTCTCTTCCTTAAACACCTGTTGCAGGTGGTGTTTGTTGTTTCTTGGACAGTTTTTTCCCAGTTCAACAGCATGCAGCCAAGAATGTAGTGATGACAGAACCTCTGACAATAGCACAAAATGTGCTCAGTATAACTTCTGTGGGACAGATTGCTTCGTACATGGTTGAGGAGGGCAATTATGAGCTCTATCCTTGGGCAGGACCAGTAGCAGAGTAAAATCCATTATGGCTAAGTGGCAACTGTGCTGTCTTATAACACAGAATAGCAGAAGCAACTGCAGAACCTGGGGCTCCTTTGGTTTTGATTGCAGAAGCAAACTGGGACTTGATACGGCACAAAAAAAAAAAAAAAAGGCAAACTGAAGTCTAATGCCATTTTGCATGAGAATGGCATAAAAAATGTAAGATATAAGACATTTGTGATGTTTCTTTTTGTGTTCATCACTGAGGATTCTTCTCAACAGCATGCAAGGATACAGACATTCACATTTTCCAGAGTTGTAAGGATGCCTGTAAAAATATTACCTGTTTCATCTTATCTGTGGAAATAGTGCATTTTTAATGGTAATGCTTTAAATAATGAATCACTTCCATGGTTGGGAGTAAGAAAAGGCATTTTCCATTTGGTTGTTCATTTTCTTTATTTGCAGAGGCCATGCAGGAATTCAAATTAAAGGAATCTGAAGTGGCTATTTTTTAAGATAGAAAAATCTAAACAACACATATAAATACATTCTCATGATGGCTTGAGAAGATATGTATTCCTTAATGGAATAATACAAATTCTATCTATTTTTCTGCAGTTATTGTACTTTCTCCCTTCAGACATGAATCTGAGAAAAAAAAACAGATTTGCTTTCCCAGTACAGCTTGAAATGAAATATTAAATAGTTGATTTACCAGGAAATGTAAGGTGTTTCCAAACAGTCTCTTTTTGCTTGAAACAAATTTACTGCAGAAACAGAAAAATGCATATTAGTCATCAAAACCTGTTTATAGATGAGTTTAAAGCGCTATCAGCTAAATGATTCTGATCATGTAGCCTGAATTCCAGACCAACAATGCAGAGGAGAATTAGTGGATTATGGATTAAATAGCCAGAGGTAACCACAAATGAGGAACAGTAATAATTTGCATTTGACTTATGACAAATCCAATATAAAGGTTTGTATTATCTAACCTGGTGTGATCCAAATCATACCTTCCATACTAAGGTCAAAATTTTAAAAGTGAGCGTTTATTTTAGATATGTGTTTAGTGAAGGCCAAATACTTTCCCAAATACATCAGGTTTTTAAACTTGGAAATAATCCTAATTTCCAGTGCAACTGTATCAGTGCAGGCTCCTGCTGTGAGGAGAGAAAGCAGAAGTCTAAATTGGACGAGGCTTGAAAGCTGCATCTTGTTCAATGAGCATGGATGTCCTCTGCACTGGAGCTCAAGGTCCCTCTCCTTCAATCCTTCACCTCAAGGGATGTGCTCAACTGTGTAGCAGCTTCCTTCCAGTCTCTGGATCCAGATTTCTGTCCCTTTGGCATTCATTACCCTTTTCTGAGGCTTAACACCCACCAATGTCCTTCTGAAGGTGGAACAAGTCCCACGGTTTTACTTTAGCACAGCACAAGTCTTCTGTAAAATCAAGTCTTAACAGACCTTTGTCCAGGAAGAAAGAGGCTGAAGTTTTAGCCTGCTTCACCCTCAGCGAGACCTAGTCTATATATCAACCACTGGCAAAGCTGGAAGAAATACCTCATTCTTCTGGCTGTTTCTCAAATTCACATTCAGTCAGGACTTCATGGAAAGCAAAAAACTCTTCGCCCCTCACCGCTGCTCTGACAACCATCTCCAAGAATGGATTCCTTCCATCACAGCTGTAATACTGTGCTTAGTACTGAGGTAAGTTGCTGTCACTCTGCCTTAAGCTTGACTTAAACCTATTTCATGGAGCTGACGTTAGAAGGACAAAAGGTGGGGACATTTAACGTGTGTGAGTTGGCTGGGTAAAGGTGGGAAATAAACACTAAACTTTCCAGTCCAGGCAATATGGCTAAAGTTCTGAGTATGTGTGATATTAGTATCACTGGAAACTTTTCATCACAAACACAAAAATGCAGGTGTTGACAGATTTGCTATTGCCTAAGGAGCCAGGCATAGTTCTGAGGACTGTACCATTGGAATATATTGCACCTTGCTAAAATATCAGGATTTCCGGATTTTGGATACAGTCTTATGTGCTGAAATAAAAGCTACATTAGTTGTACAGTACTGCTGTAAATTTATAGCTTGCAGAGCTTGTTGAAATCTCTTGGGATAAAAGGTCTTGTATAAATGTACGTGTTTTACTAGTATATAAGAGAAAATACATTGAACTAGTGAGTAAGTATCTGCAGGGTGATAAGAAAAGTGACGAACAGCCTGAAAACTGTACTGTGAGGGCAACAGCAGACGCTTCAAAGCTGGATGAAGCCCTGAAAACAGACACCTGAAGCCTATTGTTTTGTAGGGCTTTCTTACAAATGGGAGTGAAGTCACCAAGAGGATGGTAAGATTTTTATCCCTCAGAATCCTCCTGGCAAAAGAGAATTAAACATTTAAAACAAAGTAGTTTATTCTAACAGAAGGGGAAGCGGAGCCAAAGGCCGGTATGCGAAAGCGAACCCATTACAGATGTCTGGGATGGTAGGAACGCTTGGGAGCAGAGGCAAAGCGGTTAGTTGAGGATTGAGATTGTTCTGTAGGCTTCAAATTATAAATTGTCCTTTGTGGTTCTTCCGTCTAATATCTCTGTTCATAAATGCACTGGCTGTAAGTAAATTAGATAAGAATACAGTATCCACTATTGTGACAACGCTTTCTTGTGGAAGCCAAACCTCTCTCATCAACAGAACGCTTTGCCAGAATTGCTATTACATTTAATGAACCATAAAATAATACACAGCCAGGTTAATACTCTTCCAAAACTTCCATTGGAGGCCACAGCCAGGGGAAGGACACTGTATTAGTGACAAGTTGCAGGAGGTCAATTACTATGCAAATTCATTTCACCTGGCAATATTTAGCGCACAAAATTTCATCTGGCTTGCACTGACTAGAAGGCAGCTGGAATGTGAACACTCCACAAAACATAGTGTTATTTTGCAGTGGGTTACTGCATTACAGATGTTATCTTGTATTTCTGCCATTTTCAAGCTAAAAAATGGTGAGGACTTTACCCCGTTAGTCATAATAATCTGTTGTTCAACCTCAATACCCTCCTCCCTATAGACTAAGTTATTTAATAATGATTTTCCCCCCATTCTCATTTTTGCAAGCTGATGGACTTCCAGACTTAGTACTGAAATATCACAGAAAAATACTATTTTCCCAGGAATTCTTACTTGACTAGCTGCGAGAAATATTAAATGTTTTAGGACGTTTTGTTTTAATGAGGTTAGAAACTAGTTCTGCTGATGGAAATGATTAAAGTAGAATATGATAAACATAGGGTTCAGATAAGCACCAAGGCGGTGCGGTGCTTACCTAATCTGACCTCTCTTTCTTTCGTCCACCTGGCACTGCAGAACAGTGAGAGCAGTGAGTGGCTGAGTTATGAGATCCTTCCTTTAATTTAGATTGTCCTTACATGCTTTTGCTAGTAGAACATATGCAGAACCATTTGCTCCACCAGGGTCCCAACGCCGAGACACTGCAGTCCTAACCCTCTCACACACATACCACTGACCATCTGAGGACTTTTGGTACAGTCACTGTTTCATCAGCCTTTCTATTGGCCTACAGAAGGCTGATAAATTAATTTTTCTTGGATGAGATTAAACAGTAGCCCCAAATAAAGCAGTTCTTGTAGATTTTCAGTTTAATAATCCCTTTTTGACTTTCTCTTAAGTGCTGCTGTGGGCTTCTCTAAATCTTGATCAGCTTTTCAGCATTCATCAAAACAGCAATTGGTCACAGTCATCTGCTGGCAGCCACATCAGGACCAAATGTGCATGAGACAGCCTCTTTACTGATATTCCACACTGCTTTGATTATATTCTGAAGAATTTCCATGGGCTCCTTCAGCCACACTCGTGCACAGGAACCTGTGTCTGGCTGATTATCTTCCAGGACATCAAGTCATCCTGGCAGTGACTGCACACCAGCACGGAGTTCCTGTTCTCCACGTACGAGCCAATAAACTGAACAGAAATGTACACTGTTTGCTTGCACCTAGTCAGAATCACACTCCAAATCCTTTCAGTGATCTGTCAGCCTCATTATTCACTGCTCCTCCATTTCTGTGCACTTTCTCAGTTGTGCGTTTTTGTTTTTTTTTTTCCTTCCAGGTCACTGATAAAAAAAATGAAGTCATCTGAGGCCAAGAACAAATCCTTGAAGGCCCCAGTAAAATTCTTCCTATTTGATGCAGATTCCCAGTCTACAGTTTCAGGCTGAGGTCTGTCAGTTACCTAGTTCTCAATAGCTTTAATCAGTTATTTTTGTGTCCCGTTTCTTAAGCAGAAAGTCGTACAGGTCTAGGTCAAATGATGTGCAGGAGTCTAAGTATGTTACATCCTCAATATTGCTTTTAAGAATTACATTTGTAATTTATTCTGAAGTACTGAAATTTCTATTTATAGGTCAATTGAAACTCTTAAAATTGAGATTAATCATTCATTAATCCTATAATGAATCCTATCATTAGGAATAATTATTGTCCAGGTTGTTTTTTTTTCCCAGCTCTTCCTTTATCTGTTCTGATACTGTCATCAGGCTAATCACTTTGTAACTTGGGTAAACCTCTACAAGTATTCATCCAGCATAAATGCTTCTTTGCAGGCAGTGGTCCAAGTTTATCAGCAGCAGTTTAGGGGTCTGTTTAGCAGGCAGGCTACACCTCTTAGCAAAGAGTGAAGAGGGACATTCACTGGGTTACATAACATCAATTTTCTCCATGCTTGCTTTTCTTTCAGTTTCATCAGTCACACAGAGCTGTTTAAACAAGGATTTCATTTCTGCAAATTATTCCATAGTGTAGTCTTGGGCATGGCATGAAGCAACTGAAGGTTGGAATTCCTTTAAACTAAAGAGAGATTGAATTATCAGATCTCTAATAATTCATAGAGCCTTGTTTTAAATTCCTCTGGAGATGATTTTGTGCTCTGGATTCCCCTTCCCACATGTATGACATAGCTGCCTTATTTTTGGTTATTCCAGTGCATCTCCGGAATTACAGACACCTGAACAATCATTTTGGTTTCCTATTCTATATCACTGAAGTCAAGGGTAAAGAGTCATTCACGTTGCTGGCAGTGTGCCTGGATGATATTCTGAATTCTCAACTGTATACTGATTTCACTAATATCAGCAGACCTATGACAAATAAGGACTTACTCTTAGTTCACATTTTGTAAATATTATAAAAACTGTTCTTTTCTAAATGTCACCATTCTGCTTTTAAGGAAAAGTTCTAAATTGTTCTATATTGAGTATTATTAATCTTTCATCTCGTGTCACTTAAGTGTTGCATGCTCATATTTCCTAGTCAAATGAAAGAATAATTTAATAACTATACTTAAAATTGTACTTAATTTTGGATTAAATCAGTGGGGTTAATTCAACTAGATATACTGCAGACCTTGGTGAAAATGCCAGCTTTTAAAGAACACAGTTATTAATTACTATGAGCCATATCATCTCTGAGTTAGCCATATACATATACAGCTGGATTTAAACCAATATCCTTGAGGACAAAACCTTCAGCTCCTTTAAAGATTAGACAATGATAACAATGCTATCCTTTAGAGAGCTTGACTTGAGACAAATTTGACCATGCAAACCTAGCAGTGAACAATCTAAAATGTGACTGGATAATATAAAGCTATTTGTATAAACAATGGAAAGAAACAAAGTAAGTTCTGCAGTGATTTCTGACCACTGATTCTACTTTGACATTTTTTTTTTTTTTTCTGAAAGGACACTCAGAAATAAGAAGTTTAAACTTTCTTCACTGTATCTATACACTGAATATACAGTACTGTCCATGGGTGAAAGTCACAATTTTAGAGGGAAAAGGATTTTTTAACAGACTTTTTGATATACAGGTATTCAGATCAGCCAAGCTGACCCATGGCATTCATTAAGCATGTTAATAAAATAGTTCATTCAAACTAAGGATGAATTCTGCTGTTATCATTCCTATTGTACACTGCAGCGTTGGCATCAGTATTTTATAACTAGCCTCATAGGACAAAAGGTATAATCATTTCTCCTTCACTATTTGAACTGCAGTCAACAGCATAAAACACTAAACATGAATTTAAAACTAGACAGTAATGCCAAACTAGATTTTATTCCCTGAGTAGCAGAGAGAGGACCAAAAAATCTGTGTTATCATTTACTTTGAATACCCTTTTCCATGTGTGTATCAATATTGCAAACATACGTGTACACAATTAATTTCTTAATTTTGCAGAAGTACTACTGAGGCTAAGATTACTAACACAGTTACTTGACACTTTTACATTTTTTGTACTCTAAATTTGGAGTCAGCTTATGAGATGTCTTCAGAATTTCCCATTATTTCTAGAAGCACACTTTGCCGTTTGCTCATTATTAGCAGGACAGAAAAAAAATGTTATGCAACTTCTCTCTTTCTTCATGATACATTTGGGTTTCCTTCAGTGTGCCCCAAAACCTTGGGGAAATTCTCACTTGCTTAAACAGTGACTAGATCAAGCCTGGAGTGAATCATTCAGGAGCTGTTTCTGTAATCAGACATTCACTTGCCAAGGGACTGCTGTTTCCCTTTTCTTGCCATTTCTGTTTGTTGCAATCCAATCCCCTCAGTCTACTGGTATTCAAATAACCTTTCTTTCAACTACAGAACACAAGTCATTTATTCCCAAGTCATTATTTCAGTTCTTTTCAAACACTGGCAGCTACTATTCTGCTGATACTTAATCGCGCTATGAATTCCTCTTGGGAGGAACAGCCCCATCCATTGGCACAGGCTGGAAGCTCCGATGTAAAGTGGCTTTGCAGAAAAGGACCTTGGGGTTTTGGTGGATCCCAATCGAATGCAGGCCAGCAATGTGCCCCTGCAGCAAGGGAAACCAAAGCTTCCTGGGCTGCTTTAGGAGGAGCAGTGCCAGAAGGTGAAGTGTGGGAGTCCTCTGCTTAGCACTACTGAGACGCATCTGGGGTGTTGGGTCCGGTCCTGAGCTTCATGGTATACAACAGAGATCGAGACACACAGGAGTCCAGCTAACGGTCATCTAGAAAACAAAAGGCTGTGACACAAGGCGTGAGGCTGACAGCTGAGACTGTTTAGCTGGGAATGCTTAGGGAGGGATTTACCAGTGTGAGTAAATGCCTAATTGAGGAGTAAAGAAGAAAGGGCCTCTCATTCTCAGTGGCAAGGTAAGAAGAGATTGGCACAAATCAAAAAACAGAAAATGCCAGCTAAAAATAATAAAAAGTCAAATTTCCTGTGCGGGTGGCCGAGCACTGGAGCAGCTTACCCGCACTGGTTGTGGATGCTCCTCCACTGGAAGCACTCAGAACCTGACAGATGCGGCCCTGACCAACCAGCTCTGGCTGACCCCCAGCTGAGCCGGCCTTTGGACTGGGTGATCTACAGAGGTCTTTTCCAGCCTCAGCTTTCCCATGGTTTCAGCTAAACAGAATCGTGGGTGGGAAATTGGTGTTGGAATGTGGTTCTTACACCACTGAATCCAATTCCTTGCATACATATTACTGAGAATATCTGCCACCAGGAGGACCAGCGGTGATGAGTTGATACTGTCTATATGCCGTATTTGCAAGATGAGGCCCTTTGTAAATTCAAGAGACACACTTCTATTGAGCCCACGTTTTCAGTTACATGTTGTGGATTGCTCTCTAACAGAACTTAGCACAGGACTGCATTCTATACACACTTCAGTGGTTAGACAGGTTTGATGGAAGGAGGGAATCAATAATTTATGTTCTTTTAAAAATATCCATAAGTACATCACAGAGAATATCAAAACTTTGGGGAAAGGTGGTATTATTATTTAATGCCTTGTTGATGAGGTTTATTTTGGTAAGCTCTTGACAGCACAAGGTAACATATCATCTTTGTGTTGACACAAACACTATGAAAATGTGAAAGGATGCCTAGCAGTAAGAGATCTGCATCTAAAATAGATTTTTGAGAGAGCAAATTATTCTTTTCCTTCTCAATAGCTTGTTGGTTTTTCTTTGTTAGAATCCTGCCAAGACCTCTGAGCAAAATTAAAAAGCATTTTTGTTATTATAAACCATCCTCTCCAGGTCTGTTCAAAATTCCATTTCTTTCTGCCTTTCATTCAACGCTGAAAAATGTTTGTTGGTATTTGTGACAGGAATGAACGTCTTTATATTTTCACTGCTTTTGCAGTATAGCTGCTTTCATTACTCACTGCACTTGTGCTATTCATTTGTACACTGGAGACCAAGGCCTTTTTCTATTTTTCTCCTGTTTGTCCTTTGTTTGGCTTGTAAGGAGAGTGATTCAGAATGCTCCAGAGGGCAGTGTTGAGCTGAAAGCTTCAGTTCTGTGGGTTTGCCAGGCTACTTTTTGGGCATCAGGAGGCTGAATATTATTTATTCATGTGCAAACTTGCTAAATTGACCTTAAGTCTTAATTCCACAATAGCCTCGGATATATACATTTTACAATTGGGGTCCTTGCAACAAAAATACTAATTGTGATTGTGCATATATTGCAATCTTCAAGGTTTTTCAAATGCTGAGTTAGATGGAAGCAATTTAAAATATACAGTTAAAAATTATGGTATTCTTAAATAACGATGTGCTAGCTTCACCAAATTTCCCTGCTCATGTCACATGGGGGAAAGGGAAGAGAGAAATCATCCCAACAAGGGCACATGACAGCGATGTTCCCACTCCCTCGTAGAAGCTCTGCGAAAGAACAGCATTTCTCAGTCCTGATTAAGGCCTCATAGGAGCACACAGAAAGGCTGTTGGGGAAGTACTAAATAACGTATCTCCTCCCGTCATGGCCTACAATAATTTCCCTCTGCCTTCCCTGCCCTTGATGGAGTACACGCACAATGTTTGCTGGCCTGGAAAAGCCAGGGTCACTGGGTCCAATTGCCACTGAGCTCTAAACTCCTTGAGAACTTTCCAACTGCATTTATCTTATTTTTAAAGCATCTTTCAAATTTATCTCTAATCTGAAGATACCTTGGCTGTGCCTAAACTGTCCTACTAATTAAAGAATGCCTACTAATGAAAGGTTAGTCTCTGCTCAGAGAAAAGTCCTGCTGCACAGTGTGCTGCTTGCTTGGAAGCATTAGCAATGACCACAAAGCACTGAGTATCCTGACTTGTCAACCATGCAGCTGAGGTGTCCATTTCCACCTCAGCTCCTGGGTCTAAAAGCATCTGCTCAGCCCCACAACCACTCTGTGTATTGCGTGTGGCTTACAGCTGTAGCTTCAACTGTTTGAATGCCAGCCTGCACTCAGGAAGGGGCTTCTGAAAGCTGGCATGCCACCTTTTATAAACGTGCCCTCTAAGCAGCAGCAATGGGCCAGGTATAATGATAACACGGCTTGAATCTATCAGAGGTATCTGTTTGTATGGGGTGGTATCACAAGGTGGTCATTGCAAGCTGAAAAAAAAATCAGTGAGGGACAGAAGAAGGGTCATGGAACATTTTGTTCCTTAGCTTGCCCTTGAGCCTCCATACCACTGAACTAGAGAAGGACTAAAGACCCTCCCATACATGCTTATGGATTTAAGCAGCGCTGGCAAGGGAAAGCTTGAAATTGCCACCTGAGAGTGAACAGTGCCCTCCTGCAATGAGACACCTAGAAGCAAGCAAAGGAGCATAGAACAGCAGTAGCTCTAGATAGGGATTTTTACTTGCTTAATTTTTGTTGAACAGGGACAAACAGTCTAGCCCTGCTGTTGTTGCCCTTGAAGAGCACACTTTCAAGTGTGTAGCAACTGGAGGACAAAAGAAAATACTGACAGAAGTGGGGAGGTACTTGTGTGGCAGAAGGACAAGGCCCAGAATAAAAATACCTAACACCTGTACCTCTGGTAGCTACCAGCCTGCATTTACTTTCTTCACCTGAGTACTGGCTGCTCAGAAGCGCCCAACAAGGTTACAACACGCTCACGAATGGGAGAAATATACCACTCTTTAAACTGCTCACACAGCAGAGGGAAGGTTAGCTATTAGCTCCCTCGGTAAATATATCCCCAGATTCTTGACTTCAGGAGAGTGACACACTCCATGCCAAGAAAAGGAAGAGGAAAAGAAGATACTGCCATCTGCTTGTGTAGAACTACATGTTTGTGCACCAGCTCTCCTGTACAGATAAAGAGGAATGACACTTCCCTTTTTGTCAGATTCAGTCTTAAGCATGAGGCAGTGTTCTTGTGCAGAGACCTGAAGAAAGGCTGCAGCATATCCATGCAATAAAACCTCAGGCTCAGACTTAGGGACCTACATGTCATGCGTGCAACAGCCTGAAGACCTTTATCCCAAATGACCAGCCAAACCATCACCTAGACTGCTGGAGTTCAACTGAAAGTCAAGGGAACCTCAACTGCTCGCATAGAACCCCAGGGGATGCACCTGCAATCCACAGAGCTGCTGTTCCCACTGGGTTGCCTTGCACAGCCTTTTGTGGTTTGAGCAGGTTTGGGTTCTAGCATCATACTGATGTGATCAGTTTCAAATACTAAATGTTAGGCATCACTAAAATGCCCTTAACTACTGATACTGTTGCAGTCTGGCAAAAGTAAAATAAATAAATAAATAAATAATTGGGAAAAAAAAATCAGGTATCAATACTTGTATTTATCTATCTATTTTATATTAATATATTTATAATATTTTGTGGTAACCCAGATACTGAATTGCCCAGGCAACTGTGCCTTAATCGTGTGTAACTGCGAGCTTGTATTTTTGCAGGCATATCTACCCTGACAAAGGCTTTTAATATTTAAAATCATGCAGATTATCTATTCAGTCCTCAGAAAACTCATTGTGATGAATTCAGTATCTCAGTTTCAGGCACTTCAACTGCTGACACCTTTCTTCAGGCTAGAGAGAGAGACTTTATTAATTGTACTGAAAATCCTGTGCAAACATTTAAAAAATATTATTTAGTACTCAGTAAAATGTTTTGTTTTTTTTTTTATTTGAGTATGCCACCATCTATCAATGTCATGAGTATCTAGATCTCAGAAGTCTTTTTTTTTCCCCCCCCACTCTCCCTTTAAAATATATTTTTATTCTAAGTGCCTCTGTTTATGCAAATGTATCAGTCATGTCTACTCAGAAATGCTTATATCATATCTGAGGTCAGGAATTCAGCTGTATTTAAATTATATGCCAGATGGATGGGCAATGCATACATTTCAGTTCTTTGACAACTTAATGAACATATCTCTTGGCAAGATGAGGCTATCTGAACATCCCAAATCATCAGTCACAGTTGTCTCCTAACTTTTGGGCTGCAGTATACTGTTAGCAACAAGAGCTGACCACCATGCTACCTCATCAACCTTCAGCTGAAAAAGCTGTAATAATTATTTGCTTGCCTAGAGCAGCCACAGCCATCTTACAGGGCCTTGTCAATTACAAGGGTAAATCCAGATTTATAATGAGTTTCAAAAATCTAGAAACATTCGTTAATTAATCCTCCTATCCTTCCATTAAATTATATTATCAGCCATTCTATTCAACTGGCAAATTGTGCAGAATAAAAGTTTGAGGGGAAAAAAAAACCAAAACAATTAACCAAGCAAACAAAACTCTGAACTAAACATTTGCAAACTGACAAATTATGTGGCTATCTTATTTTTGGAAGTTTATCCTGAAATAATGCTTGGCTTAATCTACATAAAGATGTCAAAAAAAAAAAAAAAAAGAAAGAACTTTTCTTCACATCAAATTTTGAGTTTCTCAAGAAGGAAATCATCAGCAGGGAATTTCAACTTACACTTTTCAGAAGGCCAAAACTTAGCAAAGCAGTCTAACCATAACACTTTTGATCAGTTTTACCACCTACTATTACACTAACATAATCTATACTTACAGGTCTGTACTGCCATGCTTATTGGTTAGCTAGTGTCTTAAACTAAGAACCCCCGAAGTCCTTGGGATGTTTAAAACTAGGGGATAACTAGAAAGTTGGCCTGTATAAATCATGCAAGGTCACCCATGCAATGATATTACCAGGAAAGTGCAATGAGAACCTGGAACTTACTGGCTTTCTTCCTAATGGTCACTTCACCAGACCAAGATACCACCATTATGGGAGATAATGATAACAAAACACTGCAGTGCTCTCAAATTGCACAGAAATGGCACTTTTGCTGTTCCAAAAAGCTGTCATCCAGTCTGAATGTCACCAAAATTGCTGGGCCAACATGCTCTAAATACAGTGTCACTTATGAGGAATATGTAGTTTCTCTTAGTTGAGTAACAAAAGTAGAATTACAAAAAAGAGAAAGAATATGGGAGTAGAACAGAAAAACCTATTAGTGTCAAAAAAAAGAGTGAACAAGTAAATAATGGATACTAATCTTTCTTCAGACTCCAACTGAACTCAGATATTGCAGTGGCTACAAGACACTGAGAGCACCGGCACCACAGCTGCCTAGAAACACTGTTAGAAACCCTTATAATTGCTTTCTTTTGCCATGGCTTACCACAGAGTCACTGGTAAGCAGATCCTCTAATAGACAACAGCAACCTGCTTCTGTCTGAGCAAACCTTGTTCTGTTTCTTCCCAGACCTTTTGCAATATAGCAGCTCTTCCCTTCTTTCACCCTCCTTCCCTTTCACTCTCCAGCTAATGACATTTCCTTTTCTCATTACTGTCACTCCTTTCATCCTTGCCAGAGTTCTTCATCTACTGGAATCTCAAACGCACATCTCTCCACTTGAATTCAAGAATACTCACTCAAGTTTGGTCGTTCCTCCAACCTTCCCTTCATCTGTCCTCACCTCCCACCACTCTTTTGAACATCCCTCAGTCTCTCTGGCTGGCGTCATCAGCATCTTTTCTCCTCTGACTCCTCCGATAACAATTCAGGGGTTAGATAATTTCTATCTTAATTTGGAAAAACAAAAATCAAAATCAGGTTTTTGTATCCCACTTATTCCTTATTTTCACAACTACTCTACCATCTTGGTCTACTTCTCCTTTTTAAGCTCACTGACTGCAGTCGCTACGTGGAGTCAATCTCTTTGGCTTTCACCAGCTGTTTTCACTGAGCCTTCCTTTCAACATGACCTCTGATGACCTCTTCTTACCTAATGCTGAGGATCAGTAGTTATTTTCTGTTCCTCATTCAGCTTCAATGACACTTCTTTCTGCTCTTCTTGGTCTATCATCGTTCTTTCTTTATCAAGAGGTTCCAATCTGCTCATGTTGACAGGCTATCACTGACAATTATCACTGACAATTACATTTTCAGGAAACAGCCTTTGTGCTTTCTCCCAAGCTGCTCTTCTCTTCTAAAAATCTATCCTCTTGTTATTTTTCAATCCTTTAAAAACGTTATCATCTCTCAAAAAAACTCCAACCAAACAGCAACAAAAACCAAGCCAATACACTGGGATCTCTTCCCCCATCACGCTTACCAACACTGTCTCAGAATTTCCTTGGAATCTCACTTGCCTGTACCCTTCTTCTAATTGTGTGCTTTTACACAGAAGCTGCTTTTTCACAGAACCTAATACAAAAAGGTACTTGTCCATAATGAGGCTGTTAAGCAACATGGTTGTGTAAATATAAATTACAACAGGAGTTCAGATTTCACTGCAGCAATCATCATATGAAAACCTTGACATGAAGAAAATAGAACCAAAATGCTTAAGAATGTGATCTGGGCCTTAAAAACTCCTCTGTTAGAGAATTCCAATACAAGTGAATCTATTGTCTTTAGAAATAAAGGTTTATGCCTGACTTCACTGAAAGCAATAGGTATTTTATTACTAATTTCAGTATGGTAAGGGATTTTCTATCTGTCTTATCAAATAGTCTTTTTCAATATTTGCAAAGAAGCAGTCAAATAGAAATTGTTATAGTTACAGCATTTCATACGTATATTCAGTGACTAGAAATTATCTTGACAGTTTGATTTCTAATTTTGTACTACGTTTGTATGCTAAATCTGACAATACCCAGGTAGAAAGCCAATGTTTAATGGATCACAAACATGACTTAAGAAAACACAGCTTGTTTAGCTTTGCACTGCCTCTTCTGAACTTTAAATTAATACATTATTTAGTAGCCAGCACTTGTGCTTAGACAGCATGGCTCAGTTATCAATACCACCCCAAACAACCACATTTGCCAAGCCTGTCTTGTACGAAAGGGATTGAAGATATTTGCGTAAGAAACACGCCAAAGCAGGAAATTAACTCTTTCAGCTGCAATAATTGTTACTGCATCAGCATTTAATTAACTGGTATCAAAGCATCACAGTATTCCCACTGATACCGTGTTTTCCATTGAGACTTGGGGCTCCCCCAGCTGGGAAAGGGCGATGGGCATTTTTGTGACTGCCTTCAAGTTAGGATGCTAAGAAATACATTTAACATAAAATTTTAATCCAAAAGATACGAAACAGATTTTTTTCCAATACAAATGAGTACAATACACCCCAGCTTTTATGCCAGTGTGCCTCCTACAGGAAGGTCATCTATACAGAACAGTCTCCAGAAACAGTGCTTTCTGTCTGCTTCAAGATTTACATTTTTACAAGGAAATTATTTGATCTCCCATTCATTCCCTTTGCACGCACCTCTTTCTCACCCAAGAAAACCAGAAACTACTCACAACAAACACTGAAAGGAAAACAAGTTTCAAACATTTGAACAGCATGGACTGTGTCCAAATAACCCATCTGGGCTAACTCCTTAGGCTGACAGGTTTAGTGACCAGAACCATGCACAAGCTGCTTGGGGCAGGAACCAGCCTATTATGGGTTCAAATTCCAGTCCACCCCTATGTAAAGAAGTGGGAGCAAGGTTTTGCCAGCAGCATTCCGCCCCACCTTACTGCAAATACCCTTACCACCACTTAGGAACTTACAAAGAGGTATACAAATGAGTCCAAAGGCATTATCTACTAGTACCAACACAGGAAGATACTACTAAATGTCCCTCACCTTCCTTGTGCCTGACTTTATTCTCATCATTCTCCAGTGTGATGCTCCATGCCTTCCACAGGAGCTTGAAGTGTCTCTACTCATTACCAACTATACTGCAGTATTTTGAGGAGTCTGAAAATAATCCATATGTATGCATATACGTTCTCCCTTGAAAGCAATTGGCAGATTGCTTTTGTGCATAGCCTATGACATAGATTACTGCTAACACTCCGCTATAGCATCCTCTCACTGAGAACTACCCAAGTAAAAAACATCAATGCTTACATTAACCATCATAATCTTCTAGTTTTTACTGAGACAAGATTTCACAAAAGAGAGAAAATCTTCCTTGAAGAGGGACTGTAGGACTGTGGCCAAAATTACAAGGATTACATGTCAAATGATACTTTTTTTTTTTTTTTTTTTTGCTTTATGCCCTTCTTGCTATAGCTTTGACAGAGTGTATTAACTGTATATAACTGTACTTATTTGTGTGTTTACTCATGTTTACTTTCATTTACATAATCATCTTACAAAAGGAGCATTTCTCTTTTGTGCTAGATATCTCAGGATTAAATTTAAAATTGCAGTTATCCAAATATGTTATTTTAGGAGCCCCATTACTATCACTTCTGTTGGCCAGTCATTACCATAAATTATGACACAGAAGCTAAATATACATTTCCAGTCTTTGTGATGTCCAAACAGTCCTGCAGTGAGGGAGATCGCATGTTCCCTGCCGTGTGCCATAATAATCTGCATTGAGTGTTTTGGATCAAATAGGAGAAATTTCCAAAGCTTAAGGGTCTTGACAGAGAATTCAGGAAACATAATTGTAGAGTGCCTTAATTTCAGAAATAGGATTTGTGTTGTCTCGAACACAGGAATTGCTTATGGAAATGAGCAAGCACATGCTTTGATATATACCTCCATAATCAGTGCAAAGCTACAAATGTTTTACCATTAAGTATGTATTGTAAAGATTATACAAACTCGATTAAGCATAAAATCAACTTGTGAGGGGTGGGATGGAGTGGACTGGCAGAGATAGAATGCATTTTCAAATTAAATAAAATAAAAACAAATCAAGAGTAAACCAGATCTCAGTTACTTCTAAGAGGGCAACAGAGCATGAAACATCAATCAGCTGACATAAACATTTACCTCTGGATCTCTGCTTCTCCTATTACTTCTTCTGTTTTGAGAAGACAAACACGTATCACTTGTCTGCAGCCTCTGCTTCTAATCTCTGCTCCCTGCTCCATTTCACCCATTAATACCAAGGGTATGCACAAATGAAGCCTGACCTAAGATCAGTGTGGAAGTGGTCACAGGCTGGTTCACTGGTTCCATGGGAGGTGGTTTCACTGAAGGAAAATAGCAGGATTTTAGCTAACACATAAACAGGAGTGGAAATCTTATTGTATTTCCCCACCTGCTGCCTAACGTAGTCAGCATATATACATATGCTTGTCTTAAACTGTCTCGAGCACCCAATCCTCCAAAATTGTGCAGAATTCTGTTCTTAGCAACTTCATCAATTTGCTTAAGGATGTTAACATGCCTGAGCTTTATGATTACAGAATAAAAATCATATAGCTAATGGTAGCATGAGAATTTAAACCTGCTTATAGGCACTAGCAAAACACAGACAAGCTGATAGACTATAACCATGCAGAAAATGCAATACATATATGATAACCTTTCTCACTGCAAAGATAACCTCAATAAACGCATTTCTGGCTTGCTCCTCTTCTCTGCAACACTCTTCCTTTCAAAGTTTGCCTTTGCTTTCCTAAAATTGAAACTCGAATATTCCAGGAAAATATGAGAAATAATCAACTGGAAGTGTGAGACTGGACTTTGTTTGTTTTCCTAAGTGATTGCTCACATTTTTAAACATAAGCTTCATAGGTTTGTTTAAAATGTCACTACAACAACTTAATAAGTGGCATACTAATTGAAATTCAAATATATCATTTCATTCTTGGGATTTTTAATTCCACATTACAGAATAACTTGTCTTAACCAAGAAATGACAGGATGACAAAAAAATATGCATCTTTGGCTAGATGGCTCTTTAACAAAGGTGAAGTAGACTCTTCCTGAATTAGCACAGGGATAATTTTGAATAATCTCTGGAGACAGTAATTTGTCTAATATTTATTGTAGCTAATGCAATTTGTTGAAGATTATATCAGACGAATTCTGTTTTGAAAACTTGTGCTCATTATAAAGCACAGTACAAAGACTGTGATGTAAAGAGTAATTCTCACTGGATTGCATCAGTCAAGCCGCTGTCTAAAGACATTGCTCTTTAAGTGCATCAGGTACACAAAATCACTGAATACTGAATACATTTATTTTTATTTAAATGGTTGAAGATTGTTGTTACTTATTTCCTCTTTAGACTATTACAAATGCGGCACTCATTTTATCACCATATACTTATGTAATTACACATTTAACATAAACACCACAAAAACTCCTTGCTATTTATAATGAGCAATTTTTAAAATTTGTTTTTTCCCATACTGTCTAGTTGAAGATTTTATCCATTGAAATGGACAGTTTCATCGTATTCTTTTTTTTTTTTAAATACAAAGCATGAGCTACTTTCAGGCCACTCAAGGAAAGTCGTGGTATGTAATATCAAACTCTTTGATTCCTTGCTGGCATATGCATCGCAAAATGCCATCTTTTCCTGCTGCTAATGGACACAGCCACAGCATGCTTAAGTTCATTACCAATTTAGATCACTGGTTTCTTAACACTCAGAATCACTTCAGTAAACAAAAGGAGAGAACATCTACTGAAATTTACTTTTGAAGAGCAGTATCTTAGAGTGAGCCCTTTCTTTTTTTCTGGAAAGTCAATCAGATTAGTAGTGTGCACTTACACAGCTCTCAATGAATACAAGCTGGAAGGAAGCTGTCTATGTGGTATGCAGAACTGTACAGTCAACTCCTGGCTGTCTGTGGGTGTGTAACCCAGGTTGCAGATTAGCACAGCTATGCTAAAACAAAGCAGAAAAAAAGGAAAAACACCCACCATTTTCCTTTGAGTTTCTACTTTGGCTTTTTACTTCAGCTTAACTTCATTCCTCAAAAAACATAATAAACACAGGAAATTCTTGCAGTCTAGAGCACGTATGCTTTGTATTATCTGTGATTTAGCTTTCGCAAGTTAGTCTACACCATTTCTATTGTCAACAATTGACATCTGACTGTGTAACTATGGAAGAGCCTGGCAACCCACAGTTCTATTTAACATTTGCTAAAAAACAAATGTACCTCTCCAATCTACCTCAA
Source organism: Tragopan temminckii (assembly GCA_028571105.1). Lineage (NCBI taxonomy): Eukaryota > Metazoa > Chordata > Aves > Galliformes > Phasianidae > Tragopan > Tragopan temminckii. The sequence continues at coordinate 22,275,530 of JAOWBP010000001.1, read as the reverse complement.
AAAACATCAGGCTTCCCTTTGACGTTATTTATTAAACACACGGGTAATAGCAGCTTGCAGTGACACTGTGCTCCTATAAGTAAAATGTTTTCACGCTTGAAAGGCAAAGCAAAGACAATACAAGCGAAAAAACTCAATGCACTTATAAGGAGATAGATGCAGAGGACTCCTCTGCCCCTGAGGCCTGGAGAATGGCTGAAAACCATTGCGTAATAATCTTCTATGGCTGCACCGACAACCTTGCATTAATTTGCTAACCGTACATCTGATTTATTTAGAGAGTTTATGCAGCAACAACTGTGGTTTCATTATGAAGGGGTTGGAAGAGAGGAAACTGCTTCCTGTTGCCTGCTCCCCATCCTCATTTTTTCTTTCCATAACGCAGACAGCATCTTCTTCATTATCAAAGCCAAAAGCCAGAGATACCCAGTGTGCAAGACCAGCACCATGGCATGACAGCTGCAGCTATGAAGGCAGCTGGAAGGAACCAGTGGTCTCTCTGTATTCAGGAAGGCAACCCGGACACTGACAAACTCTGGGCAACCACTGGAAGACAGTACAACTCGTCCGTCTGTTCTGGAGGAGAGATGGCTGAGATACTTAAAGAGCACCGGGACAGGATAAATACAAGACTCAATATACAAAATATCTCACCTTGAAGAAGCAATGGAGGCTGCCAAAGGGCCAGTGGTGCGAATAGATTGGGGGAAAAATCAGAGGTAGACATTTTTTTCTAGACAGAAGCTGTTCTTACACTTTTTTTCTGCCACTAACTTCTCATTACCCATGAGCATTCAACATCAATGCAGACATAAGCCAGCATGATATTCTTTGCTATTCTGAAATAGAAGAGTAATCTACCAGCCCAGTAAGCTTTGGCACCAATGTCACATCTGTACTAAAATGAAAGCAGAAGGCTTTTCATACTGTGATGCAATCGTACTGAATTGGAAGGAAGCTTCTCGCCCCTCTGAATTTATACCCTGATGCATGAGGCCTGATGCGGCAACTAGGATGAAAATGACAGCCATGTCAATATCTGCAAGTACTGCTTTGGTTCACGTATACGTGTAATTCTTGTAGGAACCTCTCAACTACTCGACAACCTTTGCCAGTTCCAGTGAGTAATAACTTTGTATGAAATGTTACTTCATATGTTGTCACTGAACTTCTCTGCACATCCCCTTGTTCTTTTAACACTGGAGAGAATAAAAGGAATTACATCTTACACAAGACTCGTACTGGAAAAATATAAAAAGTCACTTACAGCACTTCTCTGTCAGGTAATAACACACTTGCGTATCTTTCAGTTAGTCAAAGGAATTATGTTGATATCAAAAGAAAAACATTTAGCAAAATATTTGCTTTCAGACTTGTTTACCGTTTATTATTTTAATTTACAACAGTTACTGCTTGCAAAACTTCCAGGGAAATAATTTTAATTTTTTTTTTTTCCCACTGCATAGTAAACACAGCCTTCTTAGTATTTCAGAAGCATAGTACTATAGAAATGTTAGGGCCTGCTTCTGCTCCAAATGAAGTTAATGGGAAAACACCAACTGACTTTATTAGGAGTTAGGTCAGGCCCCAGATATGCAGCTCTTGAAATGTCATCGTTTTCTGGCTAATTTTCAGAACCGACTACTTCTACAACTATAACACTATTTACAACTTTATTTATATGTACTTCTTTATTACAATATGTAATATCAATGTTCCTTGTAAAGGTTACTATTTTATAGAAATTAGACTGAAGTTATTGCCAATCAACCTTTTAATAAACTTAAGTGGGATAACTTTCAGAATTTTTCTCAACACACGATTCAGCTTTTATGCACTCTTTCCATCTTTGACAATTGCTTAACTATCTTAATTTCAAAGCCTTTTCCAGCATAATAAAAAAGTCCTTTTGGTAGAAGTTTATTGGTCCCGTTTCAAATTATGTTCTGAAACATTCTTGTACTGATGAGGACTCATTATTTCAGCAATTTTTTCTGTTTCAACACAGTATATTAGGCCATGCCTCTCAACCAATCAACCTCAGTATAAAAGTGTAAGTGAGGTCAAACAGATTGCTCACTAAATCTTTGATCAAGTTGTCTGATCACATATAGACACAACTCTCTGAATTGTTGCATATGTTGTATACTGTTATCATACAAATTTAAGCATTTCCATTATAGACTGCTGCTTGTGTACGTATAGATTAACTTGCTGATCATAAAACTACAACAAAGGACAAGATACACCAATACTGAATCAAGACCTCTAGTCTTGTCGCTCCAGAAATTAAGAAAAAAATCAACGTTCTTTATGATCGACTGACTCGTGATGTTGTGCTTCAAATATACACATTTTCCAAAATCAAACTGTGAAGTTAATGTCAAATACTGTGTTGTAACTTTAAATATAACTGACATATTAAAACAGATAGATGGGTAATTATGATAAACTACACAATAGTGCTACTGCAGATAATATAATTTATCAATCCTGTGGTCCCCATCATTCATGCATTTACAGTTTGGGAATACAGTGACTGCAAAGGATAATAATTCATAATGGCTACATTCTCAGTACTTCATGCTAGCTCACTAGACAAAATAAAAAAAGGTTAATTGTATAACTGGAAAAATGTAAAATTTTATTCCAAGAAAATTAACAAGCTACACAGGTAAATTTTGGCAAATGCAACTTTATATTGAAATCCACACATCTGTATCTTAAAGAAGGAAAGACTCACAGACTCTAATGTATTTCTAAAATACTAAGAAATCATATTATATGCTTTCACAAGTTAAAACTTAAATAATTTAAAACAACCAATACACCAAAATGTGCAGAAAATATAAACAAGACTGTGCCTTCAGTAGAATAAATGCTTCACAAATTGTGCAAGATATCATACTAAGGCTGCGGTCTCCCCATGACAGCTGTCTTAAAATATAAACATACATCAACTGCCTGTGTTTCTCAGAACAAACCAGAAAGGGCGGCACACCTAGAAAAAAATCGTATCATCCCAGTGATGTGCATACTGATTTTGGGAACCATCGGAGTAAAAAGGAAAAAAGAGGACTAAGTGATCGTTCATGTACTCCCAAATGACTGACCAGAGTCACTGATTCAATTTTCCTTGCTTATTTGCTTCAATGCTAAACAAAATGGAAGATACTAGATAACCCTTTAAGGCAACATGTGTTTATTCTGTATAATTATAACTGTTCAATTATGACTGGATATTATCATTAACGTTGCCTAACAGACTGATATCTAGCTTTTTAAAAAATATAAATAAGAGTCTATTAAACTTTATACCAAATCAGCAAAAAACCACAGAATACAGTTAAATGTTATTATTTCACTGTTAAGGAAAATGGCATTTAGAAAGAGTAATATATTTGGAAGAAAAAAGAAAAAAAAAAAAAAGAAAAAAAGAAAAAGAAAAGAAAAAAGAAGTCTAAATGAGAACAAAAATACTGCTTTGGAATGCTCCCCAAAACTTACTCACAAGGCAAACAGATTTGTAAGTGTGATAATCCAATAATGCATGGCACATCTTTAATCAGTTACAGTACTTGAGTCCCCAGTTTTCAGTCTTTGCAAAACAATAATTGTATGAAATGTTTTAAAGGTCTTCAGATGTCTAAAATTAGTTTTATCAACACATTAACCTCATATCAACTTAATTTATTAAGATGTCCAATGCTAATGTTTCTGATGGTCTTATTTTATGTAGTGATATACACAGCATTTAGCACTGATACTTAGCACCTGCTACTTTCATAATCTAGATTTCAACCACATAAAGAAATTCAGGGCAGTAGTTCAGTCCTTTGTTCTTAATTACAAACCTTCAGCAGTGGTCAGCAGGAACACGTTTAGGTTTAAAATAGGATTAGAGGTGAGCTATTGCAAAGACTGCAGAATGTTGCCCAAATCCTTACAACTGCTGACATCCCATTCTTGATTTTCTTCTCAAGACATGGCTACAGGCCACAATTGCTTAGCAGAGAATGGTAGTGTTTCACAAGGCTAAAGATTTACAGATGCTCCCTCATATAACACAGTAAGGTTCCCTTGGTAACCTGGATTTTCTGCAGTAAAGAAGGGTTGTGCTGAAACAGCGCCTCAGCTCCCTGTTGGAGAAAATGCAGACAAAAGGATTGATTCCAGCTTGGGCAAAACTCATCCAGACAGCGGCCGTTAGAAATCCCCCCGGTACTACAGGCCCTCTTGCAAAAACTCTCCAGTAACAGGCTACCAAATAGGGACCCCACAAGGTCAGAAAGAGGAATGTCATGATGTAGAACATTCTGCTGATTCTCTTCTCCATTTTGAACTCGTCTAAAACCAGTAGCCTTCTCCTGCCCGTGGTGTTGGCGTTCTGCCTGATTCCCAACAAGGTTGGCGGTGTGGGACCCCTTCCAAATCCAGCCAGCCAATTAGCAGCTGCTTGACCACTCGCTCCGGGACCGTGAAATGTCCAGTTCTGGCTCACCGCTGCAACAAACTGGACTGGCTTCATTTTCCTGCGATCGTGAACAAAAAATATCAGCTTGAGGTAGACAAGCTGTGTGGCTAGGAGGATGAGGGCAAGAAGAAGCATAAATCCCAAAGAATCATTAGCCCTGAAGGAACGATGCTGGAAAGTGCATTGGTCTTCCTCCCTAATGAACGAGTAGGTGCCCACATCTAAAACTGGGGGGAAAGCCATGGCTACAGAGAGAGTCCACACCATACAGATCACGGCCAAACAAGTCCAGAAGGTCAGCCTCTTTGTATAAAAACGGTGGTGGGCAATAGCTAAGTACCTGGTGACGCTTATGCAGAATAACATGAAAGCGGTGTGAAAGCAGGACAAAACCCCCAAAAAGGCAATCACTTTGCAAGTAAGAGTCCCGTACGTCCAAGTAGAGCCATTTTTTACAGAGGTGAAAACAAACGGGAAACAAATTGCAGATCTGAGGATATCTGAGCAGCAAAGATCCAACAGGAAGTAGTAAGGAGCTCTATGCAAGGTCTTATCTTTGACTAGCAAAATGGAGATCAGAAGGTTACCCACCACACTGACTCCTATTATGAAACCCAGTGAAGTCAGTTTCAGAAAAGCTGTTAAAGGAGAGAGATTTTGTAAAATGTTGTCAGCTGCATGGCTGTAGTTCGCCATAGATGGATGGATGATATGTATATTGCCTCAGTCAAGTCTCATGATCTATATATAAGAAGAAGGAAAAAATAGATCCATACATCTTACTGAAAATGTAATCCACAAACAGAACTGATCTGGTGTCTAGTCATACAGTACATCCTCTTCGTTCTGATTTGTCATGCCATCAAAATATCTGAAAAAAAATCGAGCTATCAGTTCTTAAGTTAACAAGAAATGATGTCAGAAAGTGCTAACAAAGATGGTAATTTATGGAGAAGCAAATGAAGTTGTAAATTTGAGTACTATTGTTTGTTTTTAAAAATCACGAGGCTTTCATAGATACATACATACATACATGCATACTGTTCAGCATGTTTGGTCACTGGCATTTCACAGATCTGGCTGGTTACAGTCTCAGAACTGGCCAGTGCCCCTTAGCTTTGGTAGCGTATGTCATTCTACAGTCAAAGCCTCGGAGATTTTATGAATCGAAAGATTCCCAGTTTGCGAGCCCAAGAGCTAATCAGTGACATCCTTAAAAAAATCCCCAACGGCTGCTGGTATTTTGACATTACCTATGTTTATTTTACGGCTACGGTATTTGTCAGTGTTTTAGAGGCAGCTGCTGTGTTGATACGGATCACACCCAAAGAAACCCTGCAGAATTTATGTTTTTTAACCCGAGTCACCAAAGCACATTAATCACACCGTGTTAGTTCATGCACATTCTAAGAGAAACGGTATTCATTATCCCCCTCCCTTCCTCCTGCAAACCGTAATTTCATCATTTCGGCTTCCAAACAAACAGGTACGCCAGGCAGCCGATGGCACTGTGCTTCAGGGTCCCCCCCTCTCCGCTTTAATGCAAATCTTTAAAGCCTCGACATCATTCGGAATAAGCAACGCTCGATGTAAATACCGAGACAAAACAGGCATCACACCCAAGACATAATGCCCATCCTTCGGGGAGGGCTGCTTTGGGTTATGCTTAAACAAACATATCGTACATCGACTGCAGCTTTTATTATTATTATTATTATTATTATTATTATTATTATTTCCCGCTAACTGGGGCTCCACGACGCCCGCTAATCCTCCCGGCGAGCGCACCGGGGCACATTTCATGCAGCAAAACGAAATAAATGGAAGGGCTCTGCCTGCCGCTGTGCCGCCGTTGTTTTTTTCCTCCCCCCGCGCCGGGGACAGAGCCCCGCAGCAGCCCCGGGCTGCCCGCCGCCCGCACCGAGCGCCGCTCCGCCACCTCGGGCGTGCAGAGCCTATCCCCGCTGAACCCCCAGCAAGATCCTTCCGTTCTTACCGTCCGCGAAAAAAGCCCGATCGCCGCCGCGTAAACAGACGCCGATCAGATCACGGCATCGTTTTAAAACCGTGAAATCAGGCTCCCCCTCCCCCTCCCGCCGGCCAAGGGCGTCGCGGTCGTCGCCTGCATGGACGCCCGTCTCGACCTCCACGCCGCGCTGGGTCTCGAACTCGGCGACTGCCACACCATCCGCAACGCGGGCGGTGTCGTCACCGACGACGTGATCCGCTCGCTCACCATCA
>JAOWBP010000001.1:22248108-22263180 GCA_028571105.1 Tragopan temminckii | reverse complement strand
AAATTAAAAAAAAAAAAAAAAAACACAGCAAAAAAGAGAGTAAACACTATTTTGTGGACCCATGTGTCATTTTTTTTAATGTAATACTGCACTTGCAGTGTTGTTAGTGGGCAGTATTAAAATTCTCATTCCATCAACAGTTTTTAGTTAATACGAGCAGCAGTGTAGTCCTCTGTTAGGTCCTGAGCTGCTGACCTTGGGAGGACACTTGTTGTTATTCCCTGAATTCCTGGGGAGGAGAATGAACCTCTCATCAGTACTTTAAGAATGTGGGCCAATCTTACTGAAGTTTGTGCTATATACTGTCTCTTTGCTCTCCTCATGTGCCAGAAATTCCGTTGATGTTTTGTTAATTGAATGTGGAATGGGAGGAAAAAACTTTCTTCTTTCTCCCTTGCCAGAAATAAAATACCCTTTCTTACAAACGCAATAGATGGGATTTGTTGAAGCACATGCACAGACACTGGGGATAGTCTCGCAGAAGTGACGACTCATGTATTTAATGTATTTTCATCTGAAGTTTAATTAATCCAATTAATTGTACATATTTATTGTAAGCTGTATTGCAGTGCATCTTTCAACTACTGTAAACTCATTCTTTGCGCTCACATATTTTTTCTGTGCATGACATACAGTTATATGAAGTCATTATATTGGTACAATTCAGCAGCCAAAGTAGTGGAAAGGACCAGTGCTAAGCATGGTTATGAACTCATGGCTAAGTCACCCTAGGTGAGTGGTGTGATTCTTGCATGCACCTTACCAGTAGTACAAACTTGACGTGGTGTGAAACCAGCAGAGACTTTCGGATTCAGAATTCAGGACAGGAAGTGGGAGTGCTGACCCAGGGCCGTGCTACGAGCAGCCTGAGCAGCCCTGGCCTCCCCCCAGCCTGCTGTTACAGATGTTACTTTCTGCCACCCTTCTGACCACGTGTGGGTGAGAGGGAGGTGTCCTCAATCCAGGTAAGATTTCTAGCCAATGCAAGTCAGCACCACATGACCATTAATATAGAAAGCTGTGTATGTGTACTTCAGTGGGAAAATCAGTTACAGTGAATTTAGAAGTGCAGTCTATTAGCTATAGAAACCAATGTTTGACAAAAGCATGTAGATTTTCTTTTTTAAACAAAAGAAGTGTTTGGTTTTTGTTGTTCGCCTATCTCACCCCTTCCCAGGCATTATGTTTGATGGTCCTTTGGTCTGTGCTATTTTAACACTTGAGTTTCAGTAAAATGCTTACTCAGAGGCTATGTCATGCTCTTGGTTTACTTTGCTAAATGGAAAGTCAGGACTCAAAATAAGCCAGCCACTGCTGAAACGCACAGCAGCTCTGCAGTGTCATGGTCATTAGCAGTGCCAATCAGCATTCAAGAGCCCTTTTTTTTTTTTATCACCATTACAGATGCCACTGGAACACTGTGGAGCAAAATGAATAGGGTTGGTGACATTACAGAGAGATTGTTTGCCTTGAGAGAGGAACCTAAAAATGCTTGAGAGATGAGGGAAGGATGACTTCTTCCAGCTGAGCTCTGTCCAGCATTTTTATGCACCCAGTACAAAGTGCAGAAAGCCTCATGTTTGCAACGCATGTCGCTATACCAGTTATGTAAAGCTATTCTATCCCATCTCTTTTTGTGCTGTTGGCTCACTGGAGATAATTAGGAAGTGGTTGGGGCCTAATGAGAGGAGTGATTATAGTTCATTATTTTTCAGATACTTTCTATCATGAAGCTATATAATGACTAAGTAAATTTATGCACATTTCCTCCTTTTCACTGAGCCTGCAGTGAAGTTTTAGTGAAGTAAGGTACATGATCTCAGAGGCACATGAGGTCTCTGAAGTTTTGTGAATGTAGGTGTTGGCAGCTTGCCGTGCAGTTTACCTTCTTCCCACTTGTATTCTCAGAACAACCTAGGGACATCCCTTTCTAATCCAAACTCTTTGTGACCAGGCTTGGGTATGCACAGATGGGCAGCCTCTGCAGAATGGCAAGTAGCAGATACCATGCTAGTAGAACCAAAGACCATGCTGGTTCTGTGATAGACTGAAGATATTCATTAGTTCGATATCAAACTGATTAATAGTCACACTGTTGAGCTCCCCCTTGCTTCTGTTGCACAGTTACTGCTCCATTTCTTCTAGTGCTCAAAGAACTATTTGCAGGACTGTTATTTGTGTACAGCGATATATCTCAATCCGTTTTTGCGGAGTTGAGAGTATCAGATCTCCAATCTTCTGCCATCTTTAAGGTTAGGCTAGAGGTGAACCATGAATGGACAGCATGTTGTCGGATTACAGACACTATTTGGCAATAGCATTTGCTATTTCTAGCAATATACTGAGAAAGGGATTTAAAAATAATAGGATAAAATAGGATAACTGTCACTGACAGCTTTCAGAGAAATTTTAGGCCATGCTCAGGGACAAAAATTAACAATGTCAGTGTTAGAAATACTTATGTTTGCTGATATGGTCGGTTCACAGCTAGGCATTAGACTTCCTACTAATTTATTGTTTCAGTTTCTATTTGAATACTGACATGTACAGTATACAGACTCTGAATTGATTCAAAGCTCTGAAAAACAAAACAAAACAAAACCCCACAACCAAACAACCAACCAAAAAAACCCAAAACAATGGTTAAAAATAATACATTGTCCTGAATGATAATTGCTTTGAATGCTTAGGATTCAAACAGTGGAGAGTCAAGTCTGTAACATCTGGGATAGGAAGTGAGCGCTGGCTTTGTGAGTATTTAGCATGAATATATCTTCTACTTCTGATCTTCAGGTCTTACGATCTAGAATGTGGAAATACTCCTGGGTACTTGCATGTCACCTCAGCTGCTACCTGTTTAATGTAACTTATTTGGCAGCTAAAGCCTAGTGGCATGGTTTCCTTTTGTAAGTTTGTTGGTTATTAAGTATGAAATGTTCTCATTTATAGGTAGAATATGGAGAAGCCGTTTTATGTTATAGAATCATAGAATGGGTTGGATTGGAAGGGACCTTAAACACCATCTTGTTCCAACCCCACTGCTATGGGCAGGGTCACCTTCCACTAGGTTAAGCTGCGCAGATCTCATTGCACCCTGGCTTTGAATACTTCCAGGAATGGGGCACTCACATCATCTCTGGGCAACCTGTTCCTGTGCCTCGCCACCCTCTGAGTAAAGAATTTCTTCCTAATATCTGATCTAAATATTTCTTCTTTCAGTTTAAACCATTACATACCATTACCCCTTTTCCTATCACTACACTCTTTCCGCATCTTTCCTGTAGGCCCCTTTATGTACTGGAAGAAGGGAAGACTGGAAGTGTTAAGACACTTATGATGCAGATGCAGGAAACAGCCTATCTCAGTAAAGGCAGGTCATCTGTAAGAAGCACAGGTTGATTTCTGCAGATACTATCAGAGCAGCACTGTGATGGTACAGTAGGAAGAACTGCATGATTGCAGTTCTGTAATGGAATTTTAAATACAAAGTTATTACTGAATTGCCTATTTCACGGCGGTATGAAAGAATGAATGTTTTATTGAAATGTCACCTACAGAACTAATTAGCCTAATGTTAGCAAATGGCAAGATCTGGTCCTTAATTGGACTAGTATTTGCATATAATTAGGCAATGTTTGAATGTCTAATGGTATTTAAAGAAAAGAGTAAAAAACAGAGCAGCAACAGGATATTGTGTTGCACTAAATAAGACACTCAGCTGGCAGGAGAAACACATGGGATCTGATCCCTGCTACCTGAATTGTTTAGTGATGTTTCCATTCTGTTTTCTGCTTGACTACATCAGGTCAGGCCATGGAGCAGCAGCCAAGACCTAAATCTTACTGTTAGAGGCAAGTGTCCTAGGCAGTGGACACAATAATCTATTTCTCTTTTCACTTCTTGTTTTGTTTTGTTTTGTTTTGCAGTGCCATTGCCCTTCTATTTTTACATTCAGAGAATCCAGAATTGATATGAAATAATGTGTTCCAGGATTGCAGCTCCTGGTACTAAGTGGTGATGCAGAAGGTGTGCTTCCTGCAGTATTTGTATGTGCTCTGGCCTCAGCATTGCTGCTGCTGCTGCTCCTTACTTGAACAGGCAGGTGGGACTCTTCTAAGGACTTTTTCTGGGAGGAAGACACATAGCTCATCCTCCATCTCACATCTGGATTGCAGAGATTCTGTTGCATATTCTTTTTTTTTTTTAAAGTTCAGTGAACTTATTCATTCTCTGTTATTAAAATAAAATGTGGAAATAAGAGATCTAAATACTAGTGATCTGCTTTTCCTAATCTGGGATGTGTGCCTGGACATAAAAGCACTCGTTTCCTTTGATGAGTGAACATACCAGCTCCTTATAGTACAGGACAGGCAGCCAAGGAAGACACCTGTTAGGTAGTTCTGTGCTGCCTTTCGTATTAATGTTATGCTTCAAAAACTAACAGAACATTTAGTTGATATACTGTATATCTCTATTATGTATAATATCTCCTCATAAATATGCATGCGTAACAAAACTGTGGCAATTTGAGGAATTTATGTAGAACTTACGAATTCTCTTTGATATCATGGTCCTCCAGATATCTCTGTTTCAACCTGCGCGCTCTGTACTGAAAAGAGAACGTTGTTTTTTTTTTTTTTCCAAGCTTGTTGGTGTATTGAATTTTCAAAGGGCCAACCATGGAACGTCATGAAATGCTGACAACCTGAAATCAAACAGAAGATTCTCAGACAAAAAGAGTTAGCAATTGCTCAGGATGCTTTATTTGACAAAGTGAATTAGTTACTAAAATGTGGACCACATCCTGAGGAAAAACTGGTGATACTGACAGAAAGAAAAGTTAAAAAAGGAGGAAGGTAGCCTAATAGCCGGTCTGGAATGAGACAGAAATGAGAAGAAAAAGTGTGTTGTAGAAATGTAAGAAGTGTTTTTCTGCTGTGAAAAGCAGCCAGAGGCAACTGAGTAGATAGAATTTGTGGAAACACAAGGCTAGATTTAAATGTACTTTTGACCAATTTGGGTGAGTTATATAATGGGGTTGGGATAGCTTTGGGTAGATACAGGGAGGAGGAGAAGAGAGCTATAGTTACAGCCTTAGTTTGAAACTTTTAGACTTCTGCTTCACTTTGCAGTCTCGGAGTACAATTTTGGACCTGTTTATATCAAAACAATTTTAAGGTGAAGTGGTGTTTTGACCCTTAAGCCCACTAACTTTTACTTTAAAATCTGCTAAACTGGGGATACAGATATTCAAATATGGCTCCTAATGAATAGATAGAGTAAGGCACATTTCAAAACAATGCTAAATGCCTCTTTTTAATTTAAAAATGTGTCTTAAATCATGCCTAGAGATTTCTGAAATTGAACAATATAAAAAAGATTAATAATGACTAGTACTAAGAATATGCTCAGATTTAAACACTGGGTTTCTAAGTGCAAAAAGGAGGAAAGAGATGCAGGTCTAGTAGACCTTGAATCAGCATCATGTCTTAAAGTTTAGATATGCTGTAACGTGAATAAAACTGCATGATCTAGCAGTTTGAAGAAAGAATTTCTGAAGTGACTGCACCAGGGGATGGTGAAAGATTTGTTCTGGTCGGTTCAGTGAGAAGATCCTGGAAGGAGATTTTTGAACCATTGTGGTTTACATGCATTTATTTCTGTGGTAAGTTTAGGGAAACATAAGTACTTATAAAACACATTGCAAATGTCCTAGTTCTATATAACCTGCACATTTCTCCATCTTGGTAATGAGACCAGAAATAGTTACTATAAGCTGGTGGTAGGGATCAAATTGTTCAACAAGGAGAAAAAGCAGTCCTTCACTCATGAAGTCTACTTCCTTAGCTTTCATTTCTTCATGACAAAATGAGTGTAGCTGCTGCAAACATAGGACAAGAAGAAGGTGTTTTTACCACAGTAGATAAAGAAAAAATGAAAGCTCAGTCCTGTGAGAGAATGTGGAAATCCTTCTGAACAAATATCTCAGCTGCTACTACATGGACGAGAGTGTATTTAAGGTCTATTTGTCAGTGCCTTTCACCTTGCTTTTATGACATTTGCTTTGCAAACATGTATTTTGCAGTGAATCCATCAATTTTTGTTGTCCTGCGTTAAGACAGATGTCACTGTGATATATTAAGGCAGCAAACTGACATCTAATAAGTATGGCCAGTTTCAGATAATTGGGAATTCACTTTGAATACACTCAGTTTATTTTGGTGGTGTGCATAAAGTAATCACATGCTGTTCATTCAGCAGTGGAAGGTCAGTAAGTACTCTTTTGGAAGCAGAAGGGATTTTCATGGTTATTTCCCATGAAGTCTATTGGGAGTTAAGTAAAGAAACTTCTGGCAAAACTCATGAACATTCAGATTTTGAGTGCTTTACATCTCAAACTTACAGCTATAATAATTTACTTGTTGTCCTTCTGAAGTTGAACATGTAATCTTTTTTACTGGGATTTGCTTTCTACTTCTGGATAGAAAAAGATTTACAAAGCACTTCTCATTCAGTACAGAGAACCTTATGCAGGCTAGGTGGAGGGAGCTCATGGAGAACTGTTTGACATGGAGACAAAACTGATTTGTCTTACTACTGAAATGATAGAGGAGAAACAAGGCAGAAACATAAGCTGATGTACATCAGGCATGTGCAACACAAATGCATTAAAAGTGAGTGAACAGGCATTTTATATTACTCTGGCGTCCTTGAGAGTGGGCTGTCCTGTGGGTTTCCCTTTTCCTTGAGTGATAAATCTTGGGGGAAAACCAATGGAGTATAAATTGAATATATGAGTTCTGAAATGTATTTGTAGAATAAGAGTGGGGAGAACATTTTTTTCCAATATTTATTAAGATGTAGGTCAAATAATTTACTGGTAGTGGACTGAGAGAAAAAAAAAAAAGACAACATCTATTTTAAGAACCAATTTAGATTTTCACATAAATGGAAATCAAGAATAATTCTACTGCATAACAGAAGTGTAAGGGCTGGTGCAAGGTCAGACTGGAGCCTCCTGTGATTGCTGTTCAAAATGAATTTAAATCAGGATGACTGTACTGATTTCAGCAACTTCAAGCTTTTTCTTAACCAGATGAAAATTTGGCATTCAGTTAATCAAATAAATAATTTAGCTAATGTTTTCATAACGAATCAGATGGGGCTGGAACCTAATGTGGCTGTAGTTCCCCCTGGGCACCATCTGTTGCAAGGTGTTCTATGGGTCAAAAGATAAGAAGCCCTCGATCCTATTGACTTAGCTGCTGCATCCAAACCTGCATTTTGTCTTTGACCTTGTCCAAACCTCCCAGTGATGCAGTGTGAACACCATGTGCAACACAGTCTTTTTTTCGTGCTGTCAAATCTTAGTATTTTTGAAATGCTGAGTTTGTCAGGAGTTGAGGTAATTCACATTTGAGGCTTTGAACTGAAGCACTGAATTCCATTTGGAGTACAGCACTAGCCCCATAAGCCCGTCTCTAAAATTCTACTCCGAAAAGAGGATTATTGTACATATGCTGTATTTGCTCCCTTTTTTCCATAACCTTTTAATGCCTTGGGGATTGAGTTTCACTAGACGCGGTGGGAGAATCCTGGTACATCTGGTTTCCCTGTGGTCTTACATGATGACTGAACAGCCTCACAGCTTTTGTGGTCAGGTTCCCTATGGGCTCACACTGTGATTAGATTTATTCACCACAAATATATCCTTGTTTGCCATAAAGATACGAGTGAATTGAGCTGCTGTTTATGCATCCCATTTACAACTAAGATTTCATAGAATCACACAGTAAATTAGGTTGGAAAGGAACTCTGCAGGTCACCTAGCCCATTTCCTGGATTGATCTCTTAGCGGATAAGATTTTTTTTTGTCCCCTTTTGAGGATGGGCAATTCAGAGATATGCTGTCAGTCACCCTTGAGTTCTAGCAGTGATCTTTGCTTTCCTACTTCTTTTAATTCCAAGCGCAGACTCCACATACAGTCTGTATTTGAAAAGATATACAGGCTCTTTAAAAATAAAGAGTAATATCCAATACTGAATTTTGAAACCTGAAATCTGGCATGGAAGAAGGTTAAAGACTCATAAGCCATACAGTTGTAACTGAGAGCATCTAAACAAAGACCTGATCAACAATCCAGTTTTTGTCGTAGCAGGAGATGACTCCTCAGAGAGAAGAGGTAGTAATGGCCTAGGTGTGCAGTTGGAACCCAGGGACACCCAGCTGTGTCACACCCCAGGCAGGATTTAAGGTTACCCAGCATCTGTGAGGTTACCCAGCATCCCTTACATCAGCACAGCCTGCTGCCAAAACCCTGGCATGAGGGATGGCCGTGACAAAGTTGTATGGGGCTCAAAAGACACACTTTGAACACCCCTTTAAGAGAGCTTGATTTAATTTTAAGACAATAAAATTTTTTGAGCTGACTTCACTGAGTTTTTCACCAGGGTCATAATTATTACTAGATAACACTGACTTGTTCTTGAGAAAGCACTTTCTGCCTATTCTTAATGTACAATGGTTTCTGGGATTTATGTTTTCTTTCTGCAAATACAACAGAATGAAAAACATGGCTGTGACATTTATTGCCGAGTACTGGTTTCCTATTGGCAACTGCACTGGATATATGATCAACATCTTTAATTTTTATGAAGAGATGAAAAGTGATTTGTGTAAGGCCCATTGAGATACTACTTTTTATTGAAAAAGGACTTTTATTTTTTGATAGATGTATAAACACTGTCGGCTATAAACTCTCTCCAAATCTCAGGTAGACTTTTGGAAGTTAACCACAAATGGCTTTTCTTAAAATCTCAAACTTTAACAAGGCATAATTGTTCTTTGCCATTCATGAAGACACTGAAATAAATATGTTTGAGGAAAAATGAGTCAGGATGACTTCTGCTAATACTCTAGATCATTTAAGTAGATTCAAATACATTTGAGAACTTCCACATGTGAGTTCTGAACAATCACAGCTAGATCATATTAGATTAAAGCCTGAGAAATAAGTGCAGGTATTTACCACGTAATTTCCATAGCCTGCTAAGCTCTGAAAATGGTTGGCAGAAAATGTCCTTGAACAGTTCTAGAATTAATTAAAGGCATCCTTATTTCATATGTAACTCATGAAATAGGTGAACATATGTTGATAAAAATGACAATTTTCTTTGCTTTAATTGTGCCAGGATTAAAACTGGTCATGTTTTAGGACTGCTGCTTTTTTTGTGAGAGGGTTTGGAAGAGACATACTGTTGTGTCATTTAATCTTTGTATTACAGCAATGTCTGCGAAGAACTGTATTAACAGAATAACAAAAGACAAAGACAGATTCTTCTCTAATGAATTTTGGAGAACTATGTTGCTCTGCAGTATCTTGACCCCATTTGGAGAGAAAAGGTAATTTTCAAGCTCTTTTATTTGCAAAGTAACAGTATGAAGATGTGCACGAGCATTTTAGTGCCTTGAATGAAGGCAGCTGGGAAAGCTGCTGGAAATGTGGATTCCAGATGAAATTTCCAACACAAAGACTATTGAGAAGTTACACAGCCAACACAGTGAAGCTCGGGTAGAAGACAAACTTCAGCCCTAGGATGTGGGGATAAGATGCTTTCTCCCAATTGTAGTGGTTGCAGATCAGGGATCTGCTAGGGGCCACTCTACTTTCAGGTCTTTGAAATCATCAAGAGCTTGTTCTCTCTACTTAGCACTCCAATGGGCTGCTTCGTTTTGATTTTCTTACCAATATCTTGGTTCTGCTAATATGAATGATCCAGAAACAAAATGCTGTGCTAGCTGCCTGTTGTGCCTGCTCCTAAATTTGATAGAGCCTCCCACATATTTGCAAATATGGGGCAGCTGGGGAGACCAGTCAATATCTGGAAATATTTTGAATATCTATTTAATTTCATTGTTCTTTTTTTGTTTTCAGCTCAAAATAGGTGTGCTTTTACAGTAGTCTCCATACCAAACCTTAGTATGTACATTCCTGCTTGCTTGCTGACAAGCTTTCTTTCTGAATATTGAAAAGGTAATATTTATGTACTCTTGCCTATTCACATGAACTGAAAATCTTTGTAATTTTAAAGCTGTTTACATTCTCTTATAGATTAACTCTTAGTGGTATGGTTTATTTTTCAATCATTATCTAACACATTAAAACATTGTTCCGCAGAAGCTAAAAGATCTGGGAATAAAGTGTTTTGGGTGCTGTGCATCTTCAGTATCAACAAAGCTCACCCTAGATGTTTTGCTGTTTTTAATTCTAGATATTGGTCTTATTTTTCTAATCTGGTGAATAAGCCCCCCCAGTTGACTTAACGTCACTTCTTAGTAATTTGTTTAGTGTAAAAAATGGGAGGACAAGCAGATCCAAGCCCTCCTCTCCACCACTTTTAAGAATCTCCTGACATTACATCAGCTTAGATCTTCCAAACCTTTCAGCAGATGTAAAAATGAATGGAAAGGTTACTTTTGTAGTATAATAATTAGAGCATTTACCATGGCAACAGACCTATTACAGTTCTTCCATTTAGTCATGCGTTATCTTATTAAAAATGGTGAATTCAGCTCCACTACTCCATTTTCACAATGCTCCTGTAAACAGCTTTTTTTGCAAAGAAGAACCTAGGATTCAGACCGTGCCTAGTCAGCACACAATGTCTCTGGGCTAGTCCAGGGGCAGCACCAATTGCAGGGGTACACTGATTGCAAACTGTATGCACAATACGCTCCAGAAATCCCAGTGAGCATCCTGGAGATGCCATATGTTTCCTATGACACCACAGTGAAGTCACTGACTACTTCCACTTTACTCATTCATAGAAGGATATGAGGGGTATGCAAGCATTAATATCTGTAAACATACAACACTTACAGACGGAAGACGACATAAAATTGCTGAGTGTCAGTATAGTACTAAAACAACGTCACTGCCAGCAGCAGGATTTATCTTTGTGAGAGAAAGGGTTCACAGCAGTGTTTTATCAGTTTTAGTACACCCAGAGAGGCAATGACATTGGGTACTGGATGCACTGTTTGCATTCTGTTCTCAGCTACAGCTGTATGCAGCAGAGCAGCAATGTCTAGCTGTTGTGCAGCGTTTGGAGGTGCACAACGAGCAACAAACAACATCTGTCCATTCACAAAGGGACTGTAGGTTGGCTGTTAAATGCTTTGGGACAGTTTGTTCTGAGCTACACTATTGTAAAGGCAGATGGAAATCACAGCAGTCAAAAGCTACTTGTTCCTCATTTACAACTTTCTGGCACTAATGAGAGGGTAGGTTGCTTGTTAAGAGGTAGGTGTTGTCAGGCTGTTTTTGCTTTCTGCTCCAAACATAGCCACTAATATAGCCAAAAAACTGCTTTGTGCACTACTGAACTGAAGTCCCAAAAGAACTAGAACCCTATTTTCATAAAATGCTGGGATAAAACAGCCTCTTTTGAAGTCTAAGAAATGTATCATTCAAATAACTATACAGCATTAGAACATCTTTTCTTCAGAAGAAAACGGTCTTGGGTCTCTAGCTAGAAAACTGCCATAAATGGCTTTTCTGGTACAAAGGCAACTGCGTAATTATGTTATTGAAAATTCACAGTCCAAAAGCAAAATAAATGCTTCAAGTTTCCTTTGTACCAGAGAAACAGGCCCTGCACAACTGCAAGCTTTCAGATTCAAAGTAAGAGGATGAGCCCCTCTGCAGTGCTCTCAAATGACTAATACTGAAATTAGATATACTAGAATACTGAAATTGGATTTCATGTATACCAATAATAGGACAAAGAGAAGTACACACATTTTACAAAACGGAAAAGATATTTTACCTGAGTTTGCAAAGTCATCTAACATAAGCAAAAGTACCTCAGAAAATATTTAATGTAAGCAATTTCAGTAGTTTCAGTCATTTCTGCCATCTCTGTTTTCCTGTTCACATAAAAATTACTTCATCAGACTGATAACAAATCATATGGGAAAGTTTATTAAAGCAGAAGAAAAACAGGGATATCAAATTTTACACTCAAGTAATTGACAAATGCAAGTCTTCAACAATAAAGCTTCTGTGAGAACCCAGGAAACAACGCCATTACGCTGTGCAAACACCTCTCAATGAAGTACATACAGCTTCAGGCAAAGAACAGGGTTCCTCATTTCTCTATAGCCTGATACTAATTATTCCACAGAAATGTTGTATTCCTACAGTAAAAGTGTTGCACAACCCTGTGAAACTGTTGCCAGGGATCTTTTCCAAATTGATGATAAAGGAGTCTGAGAAAACCTGCTTGTGATAAAATTTCTACTATTGAAAGCATTATTTAATATTCTACTGAAAAATTGGCAGACTTCTCAAATTTGGGGAAATGCAAAGCATACTGAGTTGTTGGGTGTTTTGCTGTTTTTAAGGGTAATAATGGTTTAGCCAAGCCTGAAACAGTTTAGCCCCACAGTATTTTGGACACTCTCATTATACCTTCCTCCATTAACCGTGAGACAGACACAACTACAAGACTGAAATAAAGTGGGCTTCTCTCTCCAGCTTCTGAGCAGACTGAAGTCAAAACAGCCACATATGGTATATGGAATATAGAAATCTTAGAATTTGTAGAACATGATCTGCCCATCCAATTACTTATGTAAAATCTATTTTGCAATTCTAGCCATTGCTTTGTGCTCTACTGAACAAAGACACTAACAGAGAAAGGGGAGGAACAGTATCAACATACATAACTTTGCATCACATTTCACTTTTTCTCTCCAACTTTGAAAGATAAAAGACGAGATTTCTACCAAGAGTGGCAGTGCCCACAGCACAAGATCAGAACAAAATTCTGTGAACTGCAGAGTTCACCTTCCTCCACTGCTTATTCTGCTAATTTTTTTTTTCCCTGCTGTTATTTATTTGCTTTCATGTGCTCCTTCAACTAAGATGACAGCGAGAACATCCTCATAAGCCTGAGGGCTTTGTGGTTGACATTCTCAGCTGTGTCACTTCCACATTGCTACTAAAAGAAAGAAATGGGTTCTAGATCTGCTACTCAGTAGATTTTTTCAACCATATAACACCCTGTTTTACTGAGCATGAATAGAGTTTTGCAACAAGATTTTTTACTTTGTTTTTGGTCCTATTCTTCTGTGAAACTCTTAGGTATCAATTAGATAAGAAGCCTAAATGCTTAACTAACAACATCGAGTTTATCAGGAGGAGGACATTCAAGAATAACAGATTTGTCTACTAAGCCCAGGATTTTAACAAAACAAGTTGTTTCCGTATTGCAAAAGAAATGTGCACAATTGTCCTGATAAAATCTAATAACTGCCTAATTCAGAAACATTACATATAATTCCACACTAAAATAGCTAAATCTTCATTTTTGGAAAAACCAAAACAAAACAGAACACTTTAGTCAACATGCTTAAAGGAAAAGTGAGTGCTAAAGAAACTAAAGAAGTGACTACAAAACATACCCCCTACTTGATTCACACAGCTTTACATGTTGAAGTAAAATAACAGTCCCATACTGGTAACAAGAACACAGGCTACAAAAGAGGCACACTCTAAAATAAAAATAAAAATAAATAGAAGAGAGTTTTCCATGTTTTCTTAGTTCTCCCAAATCTCATCCCTGTATCAGTGGAAGTGAGCTGTCAGGTGCTGTCATTACAAACCACGTGAGCACATGCGCTCATGTCAAAGCAGTCTGCTCTCTAGTTATCTCATGAGAAGTATTTCCAAAGCTCTGTCATCCTGACTGGAAGACTAATAGCTGCTTCCTCCTGATGAACCCCTGAAACCAAAATTGCAGAACTTGCAGAAGGTCTCCCTCATACATTCCATTTATCATTGTTTACTGTGAACCACTCTGTGGTTCTCTACCCCCATTCAAATAGTTCTCACCCTTCTCTAAGGCATTATTTAATCACAAGCAATGTAAAATCATCTTACTGTCATGATGACAGATCCTACAAATCCATTCTACTGAGTACGGTCTTGATCTGTTGTATTGCACAGTAAGAGGGTTTGCAGGATTATCTACTACAAGTTTTCAAAAGTTATCCAGAACTGAAGCAGTTTTAAATCCCAGACCTCAACCCCAAGCAATGCTAGGAAACACATTTCATTAGAGCATCTTCTTGAAATCACTGCTGTCCATTTCTTTTCCTAGCATACAAGCCAAGGCAGGCACAGAATCCAATGACGCTGACAGCGAGGCCCAGCAGGAAGGCAATTGTATCTCCTGCGTCCATGGCTTCAACCACAGGCAGCACCAGCAGCAGCGCAGTGAGGACCAGGAGAAGTTTTGAGGCGCACCCAGCGGAAGACATGCTGCTGACCCCACAAGGAAGTTAAACGACGAAAGCAGTAGAAAGCAGGTCCTTCAGCACTATCTGCGCAGAAAACAAAAGGAACGTGACAGGACCTCCCTTCCTTCTCCCTTGGATTCTATTCCCAAAAGCCAACCAATGAGATTGCTGTATTACAAGCATCTGCGTGGGAGTTAGGACAAGTTACAAAAACATGCAACTTAACGTCATGAGACAACTGTGGCGAGTTTGCAACTTTTCACTTCTTTTTTCACTAGGCTGAAACAAATCTCTGAAGCCTTGTCATGAGGGCGGCTCAGAGCACGCTCCATATGCGGGCCTAGCCCTGGGCTTTCAGGACGGCTGGCCGACACGAACCGCTGGCACGGCACGGCACGGCCTTGGGAGCTGTGCACGCAGGACGGCAGAGAACGTGGAGTTAAGCGCCGGTCCCTCCCTGTGAATACGCTCTAGGCCAAACGTCCCTTCTGGTTTCACAAAGTTTAGGAGAACCGGTTTGAGGTAAGCTCAAAGAAACCGAGGGAAAGAAAACAAGCGGGGCCACACAGGTACCTCCGCTAAAGTAAGGCGGCACGAGCCCAAAGAAACTCCCGGCCAGCGCGGTCGGGGCCTGCCCACGCGCAGCTTACCGTCCGGTCGGGGCTCCGGCAGGCCCGCGTCCACCGGGGCTCCGCGCGGCGCCTTCCCCGCTCCCTCGGCAGCGCTGAGCGGCCGCCGCCCTCCCACGCGGCCCGCCCCGCAGGCCC
>JAOWBP010000001.1:22221247-22247515 GCA_028571105.1 Tragopan temminckii | reverse complement strand
CGCAGTGTGGCGTGGGAGGGCCGGCAGCGTTTCGGCCGCGCGCGAGCGGAACGATAAGCGGCTGGCTGAGCGCTCGGCGCTCTGCAAATAAACAAACAGCGCGAGATGCCTCCTGTCGGACCGCAGCTGCCGCTTTGGGTCCTGATGGGGCAGCGGTACCAAGTGCTGATTATGCCGGCGTAACAAGAGCTTCTTCGTGGGTGTGCAAAGGGTGTATAAACGTGCGCATAGGGTGCAGAGCTGCGTGGTGCCTTAACAACAAAGAAAGACCTACTGAAGCTGATTGTAATTACCTGTGGTCACCCGCAACACCCAGTAAAATGTCCTGGTTCTTGTTCTTATTTCTGCTTCAGAGCTGCTTGTAGGAGCGCTGTGTCTCACACGGTATCTTCTGGTGCACAGAGCAGGGCTAAAATGTTTTTATTGTAAATGCCACAGCAGCGTACCCGGCTAGTTCCTTATGGAAGCTTGAGTTTTTGTTTTTCAGTGGAAAATGTGCATGCTTTCATCTGTACGAAAGACCTCTATGCAATTATTAGAGTTTCAAAGTGCGTCTCTTTGGAATGAGCACAGAAATAACCAGAAGCAATTGTGCCAAGAATTTTTGATACCTTATGTTAAGCATTTATTCGTGATAGACCATGTTACCAGAGTGTTTTCCTGCACTTGTGCAAGAGAAGTTTCTGTAATCATTTCTCTTTTAAGAAACAATTTCTGATGAGCTTCCTAAACAGCAGTAGAAACCCAGAAAGATTGTTCTGCTTTATATAATTTGCGTCTGCTTTATATAATTTCACTACAATTGCCCTTGAGCAACCACTTCTCATGCTTACAAAAACTTTTGAAGTTTGAGCTGGAATGTTACTGCAGTGCTGACCATAATTACATTCTTACTGCTCTTCCTTTCCCCATCTGTCTGCATCCATCAGCTCCCTTGGTCTATAAACTTTCAGGACTAGGAGCAATTTTTTTGCACTCTTTTTTGTATCAAGTGCTGTGAAAGCTTATTCTTTATAAGCTGGAGCACATAAACTCTGTGATAACATTAATAATAAGGAGATCAGCGCAAATAATAACCATTCCTTCTTATTCATTTCACAGTTTTTCTGATCTGAAATACTTGATGTCTCTTTTTCAGTTCTGAAGGCATTTTCTCAAGAAGCTAGAACAGATAAACTTGTTACTCACCTGAGGAAAAATCCTGGAAATTCTGATAAAAAGGTATCGTGGCATGAAGGAGAGTAATGTCACATTGCCTGACCCATTCCTTAGTAGATCGTGAAACATAACCCCTACAGAATCTGGAGAGCAGGAGTGTGAAGTGCAGGTGGTTGGTGTCACCTTAATCATGGCTGTCTTCTCAGAGAGTGACCTTGGAGTCCTGGCCCTCCAAGTGCCCTGCTTGGTCTACTTGCTGCAGCCTGCATTGTTGATAGGCAAATGTTACAGCATTCTGCATGTCAAGAAGTATTCTTGTAAATCTCAGTAAATCTCTCTTGCCAGCTAAAATTTTCAACAGTTGTCATTTTAGTCTCACAAAACAGATGTGAGAGAGTTGAACAATGACTTTTCAACTCTATGTTTTAGAGCTAATCGTGTCAGTACTGAAGAGTTACGGCATCTTTGGACTTGCATATTTTGAAGGTGAGGAATGTAAAATCCAAGGGGAAGACTGAACATAGCAAAATTGTCTTACTTTCTCTCCCCTCTTCTCAACAGTTGACATGATGTGGAGAAGTACAGTAGAAATGTTGTGGAAAATTTGGATTGTAAGGTATATCGTGTATTAACAATAGCATGGAAGTGCTATTGAGAATTAGAAAACAGTGTCATTTGGGGATGTATCTCTGGCTTATTAGCTTTTCCAGTACCATTGCATTTCTTAGCTTTGGCTAAGATACAGAGTGCTTTGAAAAAATGCCAACAAAATCTAAACAGTGAAGGAGACTCTTGTGGTTTTTGTGCTGTCTGAATAGCAGAGAGATGTGTATTCAGCTTGAAGCTCTGCCATCAACTTCCTCCATCACCTCAGGCAAATCTTCCTTTTGACCTATCACTGCTTTGATTGTTGAGCTCAAGCTATTATGTAACTAATATTCAGAGGAACAGCAGAGAACTCCCAGAGCTGACAAGTTAAAGCTTTGTAAATGCTGAGGCACAAGGCTAAGGAGGTATGCGTGAGACTGGAAATTGAAAATAAAGTGCACTTTCTGGGCACGGAAAAGTTACAAGATAATCAGCAGAGAAAGGCTGCACCCTGAAGGGGGGATTCATTTTTTTTTGCTCCTGCTCAGTTTGTCTTTTCATGAGAGCCATTTGTTTATTACATGACCACACTGATCTAAGAAGCTTTCCGATCAATTTTTGGACTTCAGCTGTAATGAGAAATGCTAACTCTGATTACTGATAAGACATTGACTACGGGGCAATGATTATCGCTTTTACACCAGCATGTTCACCCTTGAGCTACTTTTCCTTGGTGATACTGAATCTGACATTTTAGCTGGCTGTTGCTATATCCTCACTGCATCGCTTCACTCAGATCCATCCACTTTTTCTTTTACAAAAGCTATGACTTGCTTTATTTGGTCTTCTCTGTCTTTGAATTCCCCATCAGAATGCAGATTATACTTCATACACTTCATTTGCCTCTGCACTTAAAATACAGCATGATTTACTTCTATCATTAACTCTTTCCACGTGCTTCTCAGTCTGCTGTCGCAGAAATGTTGACTTCAGTCTTACTGTTCCTTCCTCTCTGTCTCCTCCCTTCTTATCATGTGTACCTGTTTTATCCTGCCTTATTTTTTCACTTTTGTTTCTTGAGGTTTCCTCTCAAATAAATGTAGGTAGTCACAGACCTTCCCTATCATGAAAACACCAATTAGATTCCCTTCCTGTAACCGGTGCTGTTTTTATTCTTGTAATCTCTATCCTCTCCAAACATGCTGTGCAAATTGCTCTAATTAGAATGTGTGTCTCCTTCAGTATGCCCCATCCTCCCTCCATCAGCTGAAACTGCTCATGTTGGTATCTCTAGTTAGTATCCCAAGAATGAAGGCCCTTGTTTTGTTATCGACTCTCTGATTGAAGGACTGCCCTTGAAACACTCATTCCTCTTCCAAAATCCAGTATTCACCTGCTTTTCAAAGGAGCCATCTTTCCTGAGTCTTCACTTCTATTTCTTAAATCTTTGTTGCTTTCTTTTCTCCTGTTGAGATAGTGATAGGTTTCTACTTGTTATTTTTCCTCTTAACTCTTGATTTTTCTTGACTCTCTATAGATTGGCTGCCCTTATCAACAAATATGTTTTCAGATATCGGCCTTTAACTCCCGTTATCTTTATCTTCCCCCTTTTTGTTCCCACCTGGTGGTGCTGAAGTCTTATTGCACCTAGCACAGCAGCTCTTTGATAGCTCATGACTGTATTGCCTGTAGTTATGCCTTGACAATGATTCTCTCTTACTGTGACCCCTGCAGCTTTGTTTATTCAAAGTGCTGTTGCTAAGGTGCCTCTCTCTGGTTTGTCATTTTTTCTGTGTTCCCTCACTTCATAATCCTCTGGTGTTACATTTCCTCTTTTGCTGAACCAAAGACAATTTTCTTCTGAATCACAGAAGGCCTTTGCAGTGTAATCTTCCTTCATACTGGTTTATCCTATTGCCATGTCATGAGGTTAACTTCTACCTTTCTTTTGTCACCCTGGCAGACTCTTTTTGATCCCTCTGAGAAGCAAAAGTTACTTCTTTCTGAGAGTGGGGAGAGGCTTACAGAAGGAATTGTGCTACTTTTTGATGCAAAATTCTTTCCTTTGGCACCACATGCTTCCTGCTGTCCTTTACACAGCCATGAAAATAAAGGATTAAATAGCCCAGTGATTCTTCTTCCCTCAGTCCTTTGCTCCTCTAGTCTGGCAGGGGATCTCCTGTGCTGCTGGAATCTCTTTGAGTTCTCTTGCCAAGACTTCAGAGACGTCTGTGCAGCACTGGCTGAAGCAGAGGCACAGAGGCAGCTGCCAGCCCTGCAGAAAAAAGCTCTGGAGTTGGTGCTGGCAGGAGGCGGGAGCCGTGAAACTGCAGGAGTGAGTGCAGAGCGTGCTAGCCAGAGTTAAACACCCATTGATTGACTTCCGTACTGAACTCCGCAGGGGAATGCAAGAGCTACCCATCAATACTGGCTAATCCAGGGATTCCCCATGATTATTGTGAGCAATGCCATGCTTCTTTTGGATTATGAGGAGCAGGCATCTGGGGTTTTTGTAGAAGTATAATACAGCAGAGGTGGAGATCTGCTGGAACAGTGCTCCCAAACTCTCTCCAGCTCTGAGTAACTTAAGACTGAATGCAGTCTTCTTGACTTCAGACTGTTTTTTGTGCTGATGTAAATGATTGAGATGCTTTCACATTATTCATCAGTGTTTCCACTGGTAAGTTGAATATTGTGTTTTGTATGGTTTATTCTTTTTCAGAAAAATGAATTAGTGTACATTATCAAGAAAATGTATACAGCACCAGCAGTTTAGCTTCAGAGGACCTGGCTATGCTGTGTTCATCAGTATTGAATGGTAAGCAAAAGAGGATACTATTCAACACAAAAATGACAGAATGGGATTTAAAGGGGGAGTAGCAGCTGTCATCCACACATTCTTTTGTGTAGTACATCTTTCTTTTTTCCCCAAGTTATGCTGTCAGATGTTTTCTCCTGTGCATATGATTATAATAAGTAGGAGAAGTTTAATAAAAATAAAAAATGATTTTAAACATAATAAGCTTGAATAATCGTGTTTTAAATCTAGAGCTAATCTGTATTTGGATACATATTTATCTATAGAAACATGTAAATAACCTTTTTTATCTTATCAGCTTTAGACATTAGAAATAAAGCTTGGCTACTTATGGAGTTCTGGCTATCTAAATCTGAGTGTTTTAGTCGTAAATGAGGAAACTGTTATTATAAAATTGTCCCTTAAATTTGCATGACTAAAATATACTATTTTAGGATTGATGTCTGAAAAGAAGGTGACCAAAAATAGAAAATAATTAGGAAAAACAAGAGGTTAGTATCAGGCTCAAGGTGGTGTATCTGGTAAATGGGGAAGAAGTCAGAATGAGGGGCTGTGCCCTCTGCCCAAACTCACAGCCTGGGGGAGGAGGATTGCAGAAGCAGAGAATGGGTCACACTGGAAAACATGATGCCCTGTCCGGTTTTGAATGTCTCCAAGGGTGGAAACTCCACAGTATCTCTGTGCAATCTGCACCAGCGCCCAATCATTCTCACAGTAAATTGCTTTTCTTATGTTTAAATGGCATTTTCTTTGTTTCAGTTTTCACCCTTTACCTCTTGTCCCGTCACTAAACACTTCTGAATATAGCTTGGCTCTGTCTTCTTTAAGAAGATATTTATACACATGGCTAGGAAACCACCTGACCCTTTTCTTCTGCAAGCTGAGCAATCCCAGCACACCCAATCTCTTCTAATATGCCAGATGCTTCAGATCCTAAATCACCTCCTTTGCTCTTCGCTGGACACTCTTCAGTAGTGCCATGCTACTATTGTAATGGAGAACTCAGGACTGGCCCCAGATCTTTGTGTCTCACAAGTTAAGCCAAGTGAAAGGATCACCTTCATCAGTCTGTTAGCAGTGCTTTACCTAGCACAGCCCAGGATGTTGTCAGCAAACATTATGGCCCTACAATACTGCTATGTTGTCCTATTCTCCACTGACCCAAGGAATAGAGGGGTATTGCAGTAATTTATACACCTCTTGGCAGCTGTTAAGTCATCACACTCATTAATGCTCTGTGGTTCTGGGACCCTCATTAGAGCATGATTGGTGTAGTCTTTGTAATGGGGCCTCAAGAAGGCTGCTCAGTTCTTCTCTCAGCGCATGCTCTGCAGGAATTTTTTGCACTGATGCAAACATTTCAGAACCCTTTTGTCAGAGTTCTGTGTCAATCTCTCAGTGAGGGCCCAGGCTGCTCAGCTGCTGCGCACAGTGAACAGTCATGCCACAAAATGAGCAGACATTTTTATGTAAGTATATCTGAGGCAATAAGCAATTAAATTTACACAATTAAAAATGAACAAAAGCTGGAGAACAAAAACAGGAAAAAGAGCTAAGTCACAAAGGGAGAAACTAAGTGTGACACTGACTGGAGACAATCAGAGAAGAGAATAAAACTAAATTCATCAAAGGAAAAAGAAGTCTTGATAGTTGCAGCTGACCCTAATAAGGACTAATTAAAATGTTGCAATTCATCTTAAATATATTATTTATTTGGTGTTTCTGAGCTTGAATTCCATATTGGAAATACTGTCTCATTGACATATTGGAATTTTCCTATAGCCTTCAGTGAGGCCATGATCCCATGTGTGCTTGAAACATAGGGGCAATTATTCTTATGAATGTTGAAATTTCATAATTTTTCTGATGCATGTGCAGCAGTCCGGTGCTAAAGGGAATGCCTGTAAAAGATTCCTGTAAATAAATAATTGCACTGAAAGTCATTTATCCTAAAATTGACATGTATTTATTTGGCAAATGCTGAAGTTTTGCTGTTGCAAGTTAACAAAATGTATTTGTGGAATAAATCTCCCATTTCTTATTTTGGTCATAGAAGGCTCTAAAAATACTTTGTAAAATAGAAAGCAAATCTGGATTATTTCAATGCCAGACTAAAGGGAAGGGACATCATTCATGAGGGGCACATTTAATGAGCCAACTGTCCGCTCTCAATAGCTTGAAATTCATTCCAGCACTTGGTTATTTGGCTCCCTTTTCATTAGCAAAAACAGTTTGAGTTTCACTGTTGAACTAAATACACAGCTGTTGCTACAAAAGACACCGTGATTTCAGAAAAATATAATGGCTTAATGTCTTTGTGTCTCACAGATTACACAAACCTTTAAAGAAAAATACATTCATCTTCTGTTACCAGTCTGAAAGTTCATGTGGTGAGAAAAATCGCTCATCGTGAGTAAACTGAGAAATACAATGGTAAATACATGTAATTAAAACTGACATTTCTCACCTTAACAGCTCCAGTGGCCATGGTGATAAGAATCTAAGATACGTGAAAAATGAGAGCTATATATATATTCAGTGTATGTTTAGTAACTACATATATTAAATGCAAAATAGTAAAATAATAATAATAGTAGGGTTAGTATTATGTCATCTGATCCAGACTCAGCTACCTAAGTTATGGGAAAAGTTTCCACAGAATAAGTGGGTTTGGGATGGTGTTTAAATACCATTTTTCATGGCGTAGTATGGAGGAGAGGGGGGACGGTTCCCCCATTTTACAGCTGGGATAAGTAAGAAGAAAGACAAATCCTTGAAATTCTTGTGGAAGATCACCAGGACAGTCAAGAAAGGATCCAGCACTTTCAAAGAATCATGGAATCAATCGTATGATTGGAAAGGACCTGCAAGATCATCTAGTCTAACCATCCTCCTGTCACCATTACTACTCACTAAGCTACTAAAGCATATCTTGTAATTCCTTATCCAGACACTTCTTGAACACCACCAGGGACAGTAATTCCACCTCCTCCCTGGGCAGGCCATTCCAGCACCTGAGCACTCTTCGAGTGAAAAAGTTTTTTCGTATGTCCAATCTAAATCTCCTCTGGTATAACTTGTAGCCATTTCCTCGGGTCCTGTTTGTTGTCTGGGAGAAGAAGCCAAACCCCTCCTCCTCACAACCTTCTTTCAGGAATTGTAGAGTGCGATGAAGTCTCCCCTGAGCCTCCTCTTCTCCAGGCTGAACAATCTCGGATTTCCAATTTCTTCTTCTTGCCACTAAATTGCAGTGGCAAACTTCCTCCACTTAAAATGAAACTGGTGTTCCTTATATATTTATATGGTATTGATTGTGTCCTGAATAGTTCAGTCTTGAAAAGGATGTAGCTTCTTCTAGTTCTTAAATATCTTTATAGTATATAGCTATGTAACCTATTTGGAAAAGAATTGAGGAATTATATATATACTGAAAGCCATTCTTAGTGACTTAATTCTGTTCCCACGTACCTGATTGTAACTTCCACAGATTTCTGTGGGAACAGAAGAGGAAAATCCCTTTGTGAAAACATTCTGTCAAGTTGTATGGTATCTTGTGCCAAACCACAAAGCCCCTGAATGTCTCAGGAGGTGACTTCTGCAGTGGCAAAGTTCAACATTTTCTGCGCTGATTGTCCTTATGTTCCAGCTGAGATACAAATGTTACTGTTATGCAAACTGTATGGAAATATGTATATTTCCATCACTATTTTCAAAATGTTTTGGTAGCATCTTAGATCATGGAAGATTTTATTTTGCCAGTGCTAAATTTCAAATGGAAGCTGCTTAAGTTACAGGGTTATTTGCTATTTTGCTTAATCACTTTTGAGAATCGATCCCTTCTTCAGGGCAGGAGCAGGGAAAATCACACACTTTATGCTTTAGGGAAGTGTTACTTCTTTGTGGAAGTTTCTATAAATATAGTATGTCGTTGTTTCATCTGCTGTGAAATCATCAGTATCAGAACAAAGGAAGGCTTAAACTTTAGCATTTGTTAGATAAAATACCCGATACCCATGATAATAAAATGTGCATAAAACACACACAAACAGGTATGTATGTAACTATGTAAAGAAATGTATGTATGTGCATACATATGCAGACATGCAGTCTTGCAGTACTTAGGAAGTTTCACTTCTCCCTAAGACTGAGCACTGCCTGCACTCTTTGGCTGGCATCCTGTGAAGCACTTAATTACCTGCTACCCTATGAGCACATCCACAGTACGACCATAATCATCGAGACCATTTACATTTAGTCTTGCACTTGCTTCCCTGCATGAGGATCAGCACGGACAGATAAAGCCCAAAACATGTATCCCAGCAAACAGAGGCAAACAGTTCCTGCAGCTGGCATTTTACTTTTTGATAAGATGCTTCTGAGTATTATGGTTGGGTTTTCACTGTACAGGAGCCAGGTTTTGTGCCTCAGTGTTATGTGCTGTTGTGCACCTCTGTGCACAGAATGCCAGCGACTGTTCAGAGAAACTTTGCAATTACAAACGTGTATAAAAGGCATCTACATTAAAGGCCATTTGAAAATGTATTCTAATGTATAAGGATTTTGAGAATGTGAAGAATAAACTTTTAAAAGAAGAGTGACAGGAGATTACCAAGTTTGAAACCAATTTTATATGAGCCTCTGCATTCTAATGCTTTTGACTAAATTATAAACACATTGTCTACCTGTTCCCATTGCAGAATATCTTGAAAGTATTTAATAGGTGGTTCTAATTGCTCACATTCATAGTCTCTGAGGAATCCTTTTGCCAGTATCTGTCATCTTCTGGAAGTGTCAAGCACTGAGGGATTCAAAATTTATTCTGACTCTTTTATGACTTGCAGTCCAAATAGAGATAATAAGTCATAGTTTCTCTTCACCAGCTCATAGTAATATAGCCTTTTATTTATCCATGATTGCAGGCAATTAGAAAGCATATATCCGTTAGGCTGCATATTTTAGAGCACAATAGCTATATGCAGTTTGGCTTAGACATTGCTTTCCTTACAGACATTGTCCTTCTGTTTCATGCCTTTTTGTTATTTTTGATGCATCAGAGAAAATTTCTGTGTGTCAGGGGGAGACCATAAAGCAGAAGGTCATATGGGTCAAAGAGGGAGATGACAGGAGTATGGGTTGATATTTTAACAGTAGGTACCGGGAGAAAAGGTTGCGTTTTGATTTAAAGAGAAAGCTATGACAAGGTCTATCGACATTTAGGTGCTTGGAAGAAATTATGAGTGGAAGATTGCATTGCAATTTTCAGGTAGTTGTATTCTTCGTATTGTGGGACAGAAAACAGCTAACTGTTTTGGCTGGTGAGTTTTAACATGTGAAGCCAGATGGAGGCCATCTAAACTTACTGCTTAAAAGTAGTAATTTCTGATCAGTTCTGTCACTGCCACTGCCACTGGACCAGATGCTTTGTGCTATGGTGTTGAGGCTGTCTTGGGAGCTCCCACAGTACTGGGCTTATACTGGGCAATACAAAAGAAGGGAAAGAGTTAAAAAAAAATTCCAAACTCAATGGCAGGCCATAGTCAGCTGAGTATGGCTGTAAGAAGAATGCTGGATTTGAATTAATACACAGATGAAATGCTGTATAACCTATAAACAGCCACTGAGAAATCCTCATTCCTATTTTAACTGCTTTAACAGGTTTGTGTAGTGAAAGGTCAGCAACTGTTAAAGTTCTTTATGCTATAGTCCTTTGTCTTCCACAGGATCACTTTTTCCTTTGTGCTTGCACTAAAAATCTCAACAGTAAGCCATTGTGACGGTAATACATTTGTAAAACGTTTTAGTGTGCACACTGCTCTTAGGAGGATGGAGAGCATTACCTGAACTGCTAATAATCCCATGTGTTTGGCTTTATTCCTAATGTCCCTGTGGGGTCAGAGTTGTCCTGCTGTCTGCGTGAAGGACAAATGACGAGCCTTTGATGTCAGTTTGAGGTGCAGAAATGTTACTGCTGTTAGCATTGCAAACCTCAGTAAACAACTGATATAGAGATCAGTGCTTTGGGCTGTACCTGGTGTTCATGTGCTGAAGTTCAGTTCTAAGTCTTTTCTGTTACTTAGCTAATGCTAGAACCATAACTCATTCCTGGTAGTGGAGTGTACTTATTATTATTTTCCTTTCTAACAGTTTCGTAAGTATTTGCTTTAAGTTTAGGATCATGCTGAAAGCAAACTAAACCTTATTGACTAGTTTGGTTCACTTCCTTCGATTGACATTTTCAAGCTGCTAAGATGCAGCAATCATACTTCTCTGAAGATCTCAAAGTTACAGAAGGGAATCATGCTTAGCCTTTAGATGCAGTTGACCTTATGATGAGATGAGTAATGAGAGAATTAATGTTATTTAATCCTCCCTGTGATCATCTAAGGAAATTCGGCGCGGCACATTTTCTCTTTTTGCTTATTCTTTATATGAATTACTGAACTGAGTTCTGAGTGTTGTTTTCAGTGCTTTAGTTGTGACATTTGATTATGAGTAATGAAATGCCCCATAGTTTCATTAATAATGATAAAAATTTATTGGTAGAAAAGCACAAAACAGTTGCAAATATAAAACCTTGACCTCGGCAAACTTAGGTCAAATTCATCAAGCAGACAGGTCATGGATGTATCTCCATGTGACATCACTGCTGTTGGTATTACCCAGCTGCCTGTTGATCCACAAATGCCTGTAATCCTTACATCAGGCAGGTACAACACCAGCTGTGAGCTGGCACTGCTCCACAGCTAGCAATCTGCCTACTCACTGTTCAGGAGAGACCTCGACTCAAAGCTCCAGGAGTTGGATGCTCAGTGATGGGGGGGATCTTCTCCATGCCACTGTAGTCTCAGACCATGGCCATGCTTGAGATGTGCTTCAGCTGGATGCAACCTTTACCTCAGCTCAGGGAGCAGATGTGTAAATGTTGGTGTGAGCACACACTGCTATGCTGCACTGAGCAGCACTTTGCATCCAAAAAATTCAGATCCAGTTCTTCATCCCAATTTAGAGTAGGGACTTGAACTTGCATTTTCCACATGGAAATGTTCTGGGTGCCAGATTGCTCTTTCTCTTAGGAAGACAAAATATCCTTAGATACACGAAGATTTACAGGCTGGTGTTCCAGGCAGAAATGGGTGGGTGTCCCTGCAAATGTCAGCTCAAACCCAAATCCTTTTCCTCTGCAGTGAAGTCTTAATGGTCTACATGGCTTCTGAGGATCTCTCAGAGGTACTCCCACACAACCAGGGATGAGGAATGGTTGGGGACAGTGCTATGTCAGGGTGGAACTGTGCTCCAGTGTGTTGAGGTACATGTGACAGAGAGCTCAGAAGTGTGGCAACCAGCCTCTAGTCATGACCAAGAACATCCCAGAGGTAGGTGCTGTCTAAGAAACGTATAGTTTAACTACGTGTTACCTACACTAAGTATGTTCAGTTAATCTCTGCATTGCTCTTGGATGGACGGCAGTCCCGGGCCCCCCAGCACATCTGCTTTTCCGTGTGGTCAATCCGTATGTTTGTGCCATGGCTAATTTGTCCCTGTCTGTGGCTTTCTTGGGCATGTTTCTCAACCCTTCCTCCCCTGAGTCTCCTAAGCACCTCTGTCTGTCTCTAACGCTTGTCTGCTGAGAATGACTCTTGTGTAATCCATGAGGCAACCTCCCAGGAAAGTTGTTGGTGTCAGTAGTTTCTTATTACAGAGATGAACAGTGTTATTTTCATGAAGAGGTGTCAAGTCCTAGAATAATGATAGGCTTTTTTTTTTTTTTTTTTAACTAAATTTGTTTTTTTCTCACTCTGCAGTTCCTTAGTGAGTCTGACATTGTTTTCTAACTGAGCAGGTGTTTTGTTTTTGTTTAGCAAAGTGTCAGGAGCTGTCAGCACATGATTCATTGATATAATTTTGTGATTATATTATCTGTGCAACGAATTATAAAGAGTCATGAAGATTGGTATGAGCAGAAAGTGAGTGGAAATGCTATGGTGCTGAAGTACCAGAAGTAGCAACAGAAAATGGCACCTGATGGCACCTGTGTTAGCAGGTCTTCAGGATATCATGGAGTCTGTACACAGCTTTTCTGACAGATCAGAAGACAAAAGACAGTAAGTAATTCCTAATAAACAATGCATAATGAGTGTAATTCTACTCATAAAGAATACAGAAAAGCACATCCAAACCAGCATGTCACCTCCAACCTAAGAAATGCCAAGAAGATGTGATGAGGACTCAGTAGCTCCATCCCTCATCTTCTGTATCACCCAAGATGGGAAGATTGACCGCCTAGGTGCCTCCATTTTGGTGCTTGGGAATATGTGCACATATATGTGACATGACTGAGTGAAACTGATTTTTTTTTAACATAAATCTGCCTATCTCACACCCTCAAAGTCTTGTGTGAGGTTTTGCTACACTGATGGAACAGTTTTTCCTACAAATTTCCTACGTACTTCCACAGTACTTTTCCTATTTGGATTGGGAGTTAACATGGATGAACCATCATACATGCAGTCACATATATCATTTTCAATTGCCTAAATTAATGTCCTTCAAACTATAATCCTGTTGTCAGACACTGCTGTCTGTTATAGCATGTCTGGCAAAAGCAGATTTGGCAAGAAAAGTCTATTGCTTAACTGTAACTATCATGGGAACTGTAGTAGGAATACTCATTTTTGCCCATCAGTGTAAAAATTCCAAAAATCTAATGGGATTAGCATTAGCCCTTCATTTATTCATTTTGTGGTACCAGGTCTTCTTCAGTACTTCCTCTGGATATTCAAGCATTTCATTATATATTTATTGTCATTGTACTTCAGGACTGATGATTTTTTTAGGCAACTTTTTGTTTCTTAAAATTTATTAATAGTAGTGTGTCATATCCATTGTGTCTTCCTCAAGATGTGGTTTAGCTTGCCAGTACAGACAGCTAGAGCAGAAACACTGATGACTCTTAGAAGAAATCTTCGTGATTCTCCTTGTCTGTTGAAACAAACAATGATAAAGCCTCAGATTGCTATGAAATATCTTTATATTCTTTATTATTCACTTCTTTTCATTCCATAACACAGAATGAAAATTAAATGTTACTCTTGTTCAGCACTTTAAGCTGTTCTTGCATTTTTCCTCAGTTGAAAATGTCCTTTATGCAAACCTCATCACAAAAAAAAGGATATTTTCCACTGAAAGATTCTGGGTTCCAAACTACAAGTCAGCACCCTCCCAAGACGTGTAACCTATGTGCAACAGGATTCTATATTCTTGAGAGAATTTGCAGGATTCTTGCAAATGTGGGTGCATTAGAGAAGATATTAGCTAAAAATGTTTCATATGTTTGATAAAATATCAATCCTATTCCCTGATATTATAAACTGTATGTAGCAGTGATACCAAATGCGGTGGCTGATTTTGTCTCAACTAGATGTCACAGGGCTCACGCTGACTTTGCCCTTCTTGAGCAAAAAGTAATCAGAGTGAGAAGTGATTTCTTGCTCACTCCCTTTCTCACAATATAGTTATAATAATAGGAGAGAATTGTTTCAGACCACTTTTTCAGCACAGTGCTCAAGGCTGGAAATGCAGCTTTACTGCCAACTTCATTACTCTCTGTCATGTGTACATGAAACTGTGTTTATGTCAGTGATTAATGAGAAGTGCCCATGACCACTGAGGAGTGCATAACTTGTCACACGTGCCAAGAGCCCTGGCCTATGTAAATCTCTGACCAAGAGAAAGCTGGCCAGCCAGGTCCCACCTGTCCTGCAGAAGAAGGCGGCATCTGGCTGATGACTTGTTTTGCCACAGCTGATTGAGCACATAGCTGTAGCTGTATTAAACACCAGCTGTAAAGTACCATTCTGGTAACAGCTTGCCCCATTTCCTATAAGGAAAAAAAAAAAAGAAAGAAAGAAAAGAAGAAGAATAGAAAAAGCTCTGAATATCATATCGAAGCTCCGTATATGAGCATACAGGCCTTGAAAAACAGAATCCTAGCCCCAGAACTAGCAGTAGATCTCACATTGCTTTTGAAAAGAAACAAAAAACTTTTCCTGATCCATTAGGACATTGGCATATCAGTTGACTGAACCTGGCAGTGGACAGGGAGCTTCTGCTTCTCTCTGTTCCAGCCTGGCTGAGGTTCCTCCTAGAAATGCATGTTAAACAAATGGGGGATCCTAAAGCTGGCAAAGAATATCACCGAGGATAACTGTCTCGCTTTGTAACTCACACCCAGGGGTTCTGTAATGCATTTGATGTTCAAGGTCTCAGTTCTCACACAGTTCTACTATGTAACCTTTGCTCATACTGCTGGTAAAATGCTATGAGAAATTCTTCAGAAAGGTCAGTAAGGTAAAATTTTAGGTGTAAGTAGAATTGTTGAAGTGAGGTTGTTAACCATTCAAGCATTCAAGAGGGAAAAAAAAAAAAACATTTTGGAAAGGTATAAAACCATAAGGAAAAAAATAAAACAGGTAGTTTGGCCAAGGGTAAGCCAAAATCAGGAGGATATTTAATTGAGTCAGTTGTTATCAGTGTTAACAAAGCTGGTGGGGACAGCAGCTCAACATCTCCAAGGATCCCTTCCCAGCTGCTGCAGAGGATGAGCTCTTCCAGCGTGCAAAAGCCTTTTTGGGGTGGTAAGCATAATGATTAGCTAGAGGAGACACCAGCAGTTTTTAACAATAGCCAGGAGGGGGAATATTAAGGAGTTGAACCGAAAGTCCTTCCGTAGTAGATTGGGCATTTAACATTGCGGATTCCGAGCATGCTCCACATGTACACCTGAAAGGTCCCTCTCCACTCTCACCAGATCTCCTTCTGCTAAGAGCATATTTCTCCTGCATACTGATAATCCATTGTAAGATCCTTCTGTTTTCACTTGATTTGTTGAGCAGCAGAAAATCAAAGGCCTCTTACCTGTTCCATCTCAGGCTGCATGGTGGTGGTTGTAGAGGGTCTCTAACAGCCACAAGAAAGATAGATATTTAAACATTTGCCAAGTCCTATCAGAGGGAAACTTATATTCATAGACAGTGTTCACAATATCTTAACTCAATGTCCTTCTGACCCACCAAGACTGTCAGAATTTCCACTCCGTTTGCTACAGCTGTTTTCCTTGAAGCTTTCCTTGATTAAATGTTACTTTCTCAAACTTACTTTCTTACTGCTCCCAGAATTCATGTCAGTGCTTATTTATGTAGTTAATTCTTTTACAGGTTATTATGTGCATTGGAAGAGTCCCTTGTAAAAGATTTGCATGGCTGTCTTAAAATTTGCATGGCTTCACTGTTGTTAGAATTAAACACTACTTGAAAGAACAAAAGTGAAATTTTCATATCTTAAAGTTCCTTCCCATCTAATACATAGATACTAATAAGTAATGTTGTTAGGTATTAGAGATGCTTACACTGATATTCCCATTTTCTAGCTTCTCGTTACTCTTGTCAAATACAAATTCGTTTTTGTCTTTATTGATCTTAAGTTTCATTATTCCTGCCACTTCTTCAAGTCTCCCACTGTTTTCTGACAGGGAGTTATTAAGTCACCTTTTACTCTTTTAGTTGTGAATGCAAAGAGGCTTTTCTTTACAGTGGTCTTTGTTTCTTGTTTATGCCATTCTGTTCTTGAAAATCTTAAGTCCTTAAGTTTGCTGTTTTTAATTTAGATATCCCATTTCACTCATTTATATTATCCTTCATTTTCAGATTTCCAAGAACTGCAATTCTCATGTATTGCCCACACATCTAATACGTAAAACTTCTTAAACTTTCATGAGACATTATTGTCATTTATGACGATGTATTGACCAAAGTGGAAATGATTCCTTCTAAAAAGTATTATTTATCATTTGCTCACGACAAATATGGAGAAGAGAACTAGAAACTTATAAAGGACTACTTGCTCTGTGGTTTCAGACTCTGTGACCCATATTTCCATAATTCATGATGTCTGAAGATAAATATGTTTTCCTCATCCACAAAATCTAACATCTTTTGCAAATGTTGTGGACTTTGGCTATCCTTTTCCATTTTCTTTCTGAATACTGATAGATTTATACTTTCATTATTTTGCTATTGAACACCTAATTAGGAAAAGAACTTGAATGCAGTACTATAATAATATCACTGTATTATTTATATGAAAATAATTTGCTTGCTTTCTAGGACTAATGGAAATCTTATTTGATTCTTAAATTATTAAAACTTACCTACACTGCCGATACATGGCTAACAGACTTTGTTATTAAGTTTCTACACAATGTGAATTTTTAACTACTACAAGACTGTGCTAAGGCTTGTAATTAGTTGCTTCTTGCCAACCATTTTTTTTTTTTTAATTTTTATATATATATATATGTGTATATATACATATGTATATATATATATATCCACAAAAGTATATTTAAGACGAAAAGTGAGTGGATTTATTATAACCTTCCTCAACCCACATTCTGGATTACATGATAATTTGATGCCAGGGAGGGACTTCTCTTTTTAAATTAATTTCAATAAGAGCTGGTTATTTTTAAGGACATATAATGTGTTGAAGTTGGAGAGGGTGCGATAAATCCTTATGCTTGTGGAAACTCAAACCAGAATTTCATTTTGATTCTTTCAGGAGGATCACTATCTATCTAAGAAAAGTAAAGTGGTAAAATAGTACATTTCAGTTACATTGCATTACTGGCAACACCAAACAGTTTTTATTACATTTATCCTTGGGTAATGACAGGCAGACAATTACTACAGGTTACTCAGCTGCAAGCTTATCCTAAGCCTACCTGCAGAGTTGTTCAGCTACTCATATTTGTTATACCATTGCTATGTACATATATACATGTGTATATAGATGCAGTTATAAGTATACACATATGTAAATGCACATATTCATTAAATAGATAGAGAGAGAAAGAGCATTATGTCATACAACTTATGTTACTCTTATAAACAGATATTTTTTTCTTCCTTGAATGTAAATGTTGTGCACCCAGAAAAAGTCAGTTTATGCACCTGTAGTATAGCTTGTTATTTGTCTTAAAAACTGCATATTCAGCAGAAATGTGTCCCTGTCTGGCTTAGACACAAGGACTTGTACAGCTCAGTCTTCATAACGTCTACGCTTTCGTTAAAAATAGTCACAGGTCTAATGCTCTGCTTCTCTTTTTTTCTATGCCGTATTG
Organism: Tragopan temminckii; assembly: GCA_028571105.1. Taxonomy (NCBI): domain Eukaryota; kingdom Metazoa; phylum Chordata; class Aves; order Galliformes; family Phasianidae; genus Tragopan; species Tragopan temminckii. The sequence goes on along the minus strand of JAOWBP010000001.1, from coordinate 22,229,774 downwards.
TATCAAAATGGGGCATCAGGTCCAATTGCAGTGTTACTTCACAGCAGTCCACATGACAGTGGCAGATGTCAATGTTTAATCACAGAATCACAGAATTGTACAGGTTAGAAGGGACCTCTGGAGATCATCTAGTCCAACTTGAACTAATGACAGCGCTCAACGTAGAAGTACATTCTAGGGCACTGAGGATGGACCAAGGATTCATATTCTTCAGGGAGCTGATTAATTTTAAACTTATTTCTTTCCTTGTGTCTATATTTAGTGTAAGAACAAATCATTTTCATATAATTTTCTGTTCTGGTTACAATCTTAAGAGTGTCAAGGGACTGGATAAATGGATAAATGTTCTGCTATTTTCTCTTTATTATTATAATTTTTTCTCACAAGATTGAGAAAAAAGGGAGAATATAATGAGAATAAAAATGCACGGTATTGAAGCATTAAAATATGGTGATAATTCATTCCCGTGACAAACTACAGCAAGTACAGAATGCAGTGTAAGATATATCCATTCTCCTGACAAAACCTGTGGAAAGAGTGGGAAATTGTATAAAAGTAATTTACTCCAATGTCAATTGTCCTAAGGCAGCAGTCCATGTCCCATGTCCCTTGTGCCAGCATAGCTGTGGATCTTTTATTTAAAAGTGCTCATTAGTTCAGATTCATTTCTGAAACAGCACTGTTTTGTGCATAGGCCTTTAGTTCTACTTTAAGAATATGAATATCAGTTTGACTGTCAGACTATTTAAATGAAAAGATATCTTCACTCTGCGTTTCTAGGTGTTGACATTGATTTAGCATTTTTTATGGTGCAATCTAGCAAAGCTAAAAACAATCAGGTTTTGACTTTTCATTGCGTAGGTTTAGTTCTGAAGTACTGTATTATTTACATCAATGAGAGTAATAATAGTTCAATTTAGAATTTTGGTCCTCAGTTTAATCCCACTGCAATCACTGAGATGTGGAATAATAGGCAACTTTTTTCCTAGCAGAGTTGGTGTGAGATTTGTGGGCTTGAAATATGTCACTTGAAATTACATGTCCACGGAAAATTTAGCCATAGCAAACATTCAGATAAAAACTATTAGAGCACAGAGCGGTATCTGTTTCCCTAAATTGATTCGGTTGAGTTTTATGTAGTTTTACTGAGAAATTATCCCAAGAACTTTACTGTTTGGTGTTTAACTAATAAATAGCATGCAATAGATTTAGTTTTAGATAGTGTTTTCTTGTAGTGGATATCTCAAAGTGCTTTGCCAAACTGTAATTGTCTAGATGGGTGTTGCTGTGGTTTCAGTAATAGCTTGCACGCTGTTGGTTGATTAGAAGATTTTCTTTTGTTGAGACACAGAGGGTTACACAGACCCTGGCCTGAGAACCAGGAGGTAGCTGAGCTCTCCTTTGGGCTGGGAATTAAGGAGCTGGAACAAAGGTGTCTAGTATATGCTGAACAACCAAAGCCTGCCTCAGAGCTGCAGAAAAATAGAGGTTGTGTTATCTCACAAATGGTTGTCATGAGATTAACTTGAAAGAAATCTAAATCTAGTCATCTGCCACCCTGAAGGATTCATGTAGTAAGGTATTTAAGGTAGCTAAGATTAGAATAGCTTCATTTGCAATTTATATTTGCTACTGACTATTTTTTGAGAGCGTATACAAGAGTCCTAGGATGTGTAGTACAGTTCAGCGGGGGGTTATACTTGGATGGTATTAAGGTAGTGTTTCTCAAACTATTTTTTGCGCATATCTGGCTACTCTCCCATCAAATTTTTAAGGGAAGGCTGGAGAATATGTACACAAACTCCATGCCCTGGTTTCTGTGTTTTTGTTGTTGTTGTTGTTGTTGTTGTTTTTTCCATTTTTTCTTCTTTTTTTTTTTTTTCCAGGGAGGCAGAAAGGCTCAGCAGTGCCCACTGCTGAATTACAGCTGTTTCTGAAGGGCTGGTGCTAAGCTGGTCCTTTCTCAGCTGTATTCCTTCAGAGTCCTGGCCCTGTGCCTCACAGATCGTCCTGCACACTGCAGAGGAAGTCTATGGGATTTGTTTAGGAGTTTGGATTCCAAGCAGCTAAAAAATGGTGCAATGCTCTGTCTTGCAGAACTTAAAGTTTTTTGTTCTTGAATATGATTCTGAACTGCTGTTGGCCCCTAGGAACATACCAGCTAAGAAACTGCAATTTAGAATTGCAAATCATTAATTACTCATTCTCTTTGCTGCTTTATCAGGAAGACTTGATGGTACGTGGTAGTGCAGGACCTAAACAGAGACCAATCATAGTTTTACTTCCTGATTAAGTCTCTGTTCCTGTGTGCTGGAAATCCATAAATCAATGTACTCTTGTCTTTATCCTACCACAGGCTCTCCAATTCTGAGCATGGTAAATCCATCCCAGGTGATTTAACTGGTAGAAAGTGTACCAAGACCTGGGTGCTCCAGGTGGCACTTTAAGGTAGAAGTAATATTTTTACTCAGTATAGGTTGTTCTGAAAGCGAAGATTATCTTTGTACATAATCTTGCAGAAGTACCACAGAATCAGTTCTAGCCTACTGTAGTTACAAGCCTGAGCAATATGAACTGTGTCAAGTGAAAAACATCACTGATGGGAAAGAGTCATCCAATATTTGAACAAACAAGGATTTTTACTGTAAAAAAGAGGGTGCTAGAAAGAGGGTACTGTAAGAAAGAGGGTCCAGCATAACAGGATTATTTCATCAATTCCTATTTTGCCCCACTATGGTGAGATCTACGAAGAGATCCAATACTCTGCAGTCACTGCTAATATACACCTCATTTTTGTCTCCAGACTGCCCCTGGGGCAGGTCTTAGATATGCAGTTGCCTAAATCCCAAAAGCAGTTCGTCCTCCACCATGATGATAATTATGCTTTGCTAATATTAAAAATATTGATCTTTAAGCCCTTCCAAATGCTTTAGATAAATGATCAGTAATGTTTGTACACCATTTTTAGTGTGGTCCTTGTATTATTATTAATAGCCAATATGTTCTTTCAGCTACAGCTCCTGTGAGTCAGACTTGTCCAGTAACCAAAGGCAGAATACAGGCAGTACAGTACAGCACAAAGCAAATGCTGTTAGAGGTCACACCAAGGATAACGCAGGACAAACAATTGGCTCAGGAGCTGAAGAAAAGCATCATGAAAAACAACCAAGTGTGAACAGGGTATGTAGCAGAACAGAATATTCATTCCCCAATTGTTATGACTCTGTTTAGACTGTTTACTCTAAAACCCATAATGTACTAAGAGGCACATGTTTTCCAAGAAAGAATGTGTTTGTGGTAACAGTGAACGATGATAGCCTTGTAACAGTGCAGCAATTGCAAGATGCCAGAATGTAGACAAAGGAGGCTGAATTTATTTAACTTCTCTCAGGTAGACAAGGAGTCAGATAAAGCAGCACCTTAGGCTTTTGATTCCAAATTGCTAATGTGTTCCACAGAGTTAACAACAACCTCTAAACTCATTTTAGTCAGCAACTGGAAAAGAGGTAGTGATTGTGAGAAAATGTTAGTCCTTAGATCTTGAAATTGATGTCCCTAATTTCTTGGTAGAGATTAGACAACAGTAAAACAGTGTTTTTAATCTCAAAGCTTCCCTAAAAATCTACTAACAGTGAAACGCTATAATGAAAATCCATATCATGCTGATTACATTGTCAATAGTAATGAAAATATTTCTGTTGGTCTTCAGGGAAGTGGGTTAGATGCTGCAGCATCTCTACATAGAAGTTGCCAGCTAAGTGCATTTTTTTCCCGGAGACCTGCTAAAACCTAACACGACAGTATGTTCCTTCTGTGTGAGATGAAACAGCGACACTGCCAGTAGGAATATGTCAACATGGTAAATTTTCGCCTCTCTGGAAGTGGGCAGCTTGATGATTGCAGCCTGACTGTGACACCAAGGAACATTACTGTCGGCTCTGCTACTTCAGAGCAGAGAGGAAATGTAAAGGTATGCCAGCCTAAGTAATCTTTTATGTGATTTTAAAATTCAGACAGTATTTCAGTCCTCTTGAAAGACAAATTGCATGTCAAAGATATCACTAAGTACTAAATAACTCTGTGATGGTAAGTGCTTTTACCACTGTTCTAATTTGGTTCCAGTAAAACAAATGGACACACTAAATGATTTGCATTTGCACTTTCTCTGTATTTCCTTGTTAGCAGGTAGGTCTCTTGAATTAGCATCTGCAGACACATCCCCAGAAGCTGATCTGTCATGCCTATCTCCCTGCAATGGCTGCATTGCTCTTTTCGTATGTCCATTAGAAGGTCTGTCCCTGGGGGAATGCTGTGAGCATGCTTTCACTCCTACTATTCTTATTTTTAAATTAATTTAAAAATGATTTCTTTTTCTAAGAAGGAATATTAGAACAGAGAGCATTAGAAATTACATTTTTCATGTTACTTTTCAAAGAATGCATTAATAATCTCATAAGAATATTTTGACTTCTGTAGAAGTTTACATTCGCTATTCTCAAGTGCCGTAAAACTGCTTTCTAATGTATGTCTTTACATGAACAGATTAGCACAAATTTAGGCCTGGTGGATGGACTGACTTGTGTAGACCCCTGCCTATGTCTGTCCTGCACCATGCTGGGGAGGGTCAGGGGGGACTGGGGAGTTTAGGGGACGGGGACAGAAAGTACCAGAGTGGGGTGTAAAGTTCTCCCCAGGTTTCCAGAAAGTACTGATGTCTTCATGTCAGTGCCTTGCTGAGTGTGAGTGAAGACATTGCAGGAAGCAAAGCTGTGCAGGCACTTTTTAATTCAGTTGCAGTAAATGATGTGTGGTGGTGGTATGGCCAAGTATGAACAACCTGAGGAGAGTCTTCATGGTCCATGAGGACAATTATGTCTATGCAGCCCCCATAAAACTTGGTGCTCTTGTTCTTGGGGGAAAAGCCTACGTGTCTGCAACATGTTACTCAGGGCCTTACATACACTTTTAGCTGTAGAGTATAGGAGTGACAATGTGCTCCTAAAAACAGATTTTGGCAGCTGAAGTTTGAGGAGCTTGATGGCCAGAAGCCACCTCATCCTGTAACAGGAGTCATTGTAACCACTGAGTGGCTCACACTTCTTCAGTAGCAATTTTCTCAATGGAACAGCTTGATTTCCTCCCACTATGTTTGTAATAGGTTAAGACTGGGTACAAGAAATAGACTTTACTTCAGCAACCACCAATTCAGAAATCTTTTTTCCATCTTGTCTGTTGCTGCTGTTTAAGCTGGAACTCATAAAGCAGCAATAATAAGGCTAGGTTTTTGAAGTAATATATAGCTGCTGAAGGTGTGGACCCAGATAGGTAATTCAGACATAGATAATACTATTTCTTTGCTTTGTTAGAAGCTGAAAAAGTTTGAAAGTTTTTCTCCTACTGGTCTTCTATTCAGGGGAACTGTGTCTATTTGAAACTGGCTTGGCATAACTCCTGATCTTCTTGGGACTTTCTGTATTTCCTTTCCAGTTTTCCTTAACTCTCTTAAATTTGTATGTGTATGGTTCTGAATATTCACAACTGCCCTACTTTTTTAGGATTTGTTTGAGAACTTCTACACTGTACTCCTTGTGTTGCGTGTTGTCAAGCAGACTGAACAGAAACTTCCTTATTCTTGCTTAGCATAAGTTTCCCTTGTAAAACTCAGACAGTACTGAATATTAGCACCTGTCACTTCTCCACAGAATTCAGAAAACATCACCAAATTTATATGAGCTCCTCTGGAACTTATGTCAGCTTCTCTGAATTTCCTTCTGGTGATTCATTAACTGGGAATGAGAACACACAAAAAAAAAAACAACCAAAAATCTACCCAACCAGCCAACCAACCAAAATCTACTAGCCTATATTTATTTCTTGAACATATTTTTTCCTAGCATCTGACTTCTTAACGTACCAAAATTTTAATTGTAGGTTTTGCATATTTATGTATCATCATGAAGATAATTCCCATGTCCAGAACCTAATCTCAGAGTCTTATTCTTTTTCATAATTCTCAGGAGACAATGTGCACTGGCATTTTCTATCATGGATCTCCATTTAAAATTACTCTCCTCAATTTTCAGCTCAATGCTTTTTTTTGGTCCAGTAATTACTTTGAAAGCTGGTGACCTCTTTTTGTTTTGTGGCTTCTTCCTCAGCATTATCTGTCTAAGCCTGATCTTTTACCTTTAGTAGGTCCAGATCTCTGTAGCCCGAAAGAGGTCATCATTCAGCTGACAACATCTCTTTGGTTGCCTGGAAAACACTTGTTTTTCCCTTCTTACTATGAGGAAATTAATTTCACAACTTAATTACCTGACTGCTACCTATTACACTTTGTATCTTTTTTGCTAAATGGAAGACTTAAAACACTATTTTCACTATTATAATCTTTACTGTGATCATAAAGAGAAAAGAATTGTGCAGTTATCTATGAAAACAGTGCCTGCACCATTTTCCTCACAAGTCAAGTAATTCTACAGTTTGTGGCATATTTTGAATGTTTCTGTGGAACTGAAGTGTTGATTGATTACTACAAGAACAGGATTTTTGGCAAGAATTAAGCTTAACATTGGCAAGTTCTTGATAATTATTAGAGTGTGAAAACCAACACAAATATAGTCATTATGCAGGGAGCTCAGTCCCAAACTATATTTAAAGTGACGCATTCCTCTTGGAAGAGTTTCTAGAAGCTGGGGTTATGCTATTTAGTTTGAAATATAAAATCAGAATATGTATTTTTTGTAATACTTTTTTTATGGCTAGAATATGTAAAAATAATTTAAACTGATTTCAAAACATGTGTAGGATGTCTTCTTCAGCTACATTTGTTGCTAAACTGCTTCCTGTTCCTCTTCTTTTTCTTTGTCAATTCTGCTAAGATGTTTGTTGGGAGAGTTTCATTTTATTTTTGTCATTATTGATTTAATTGTCATTTTATATAGAGATTTCAGTGAAAAATAACCATTTACAATTTGGTAGAGACTTTTTATTAAGAAAGATGAAATATATTTATGAAGTAAAGCTGGAAGTGTTTTTATCTTAAAATAGAAAGAAACTTTTCTTGTAAAATCTCAAGGAAAATATCATGAAATGAAATTAAACAAATTAGATATAAAACAGTATCTACTTTTGTGATGGTATCTGCAGGAAAAAAAAAAAAAAAAAAAGTAACATTGCTATCCAAGAGAAGTTCTAGTCCTGCAAACAATGGCTTTTGGACACAAAAATTCTCTGCATTGCATTGTTTTGGATTCTGTTTGTTTGTTTATGTATGCTTTTTTCTTTCTTTCTTTCTTCTTTTTTTTTTTTTTTTTTGTTACAGCAGGATTTCAGTTTTATCCAGCCAAGCATAACTTCTTACATGAGGACTGTTCCCTCCTCTGATCTCCTCCACCTTCTTCTGTTCTGCATCTTCTGTCTCCCCCACCATATTGTAGCCTGATTTGAATGAGGAAGTAGGGATCTTTAGAAGTTATTTAACGTCTCTTAGAAGACTGTCTTGGAATGAGCAACTCAAACTTTGACATCTAAGTGACATCACATTATAATTAGCAACGTCTAAACTACATAATGTTGATGCCAGTGCAAATCAGAAACTACCACTGGGAGAAAAATTTGTACAGATGGAGAATAACGTGCTCCTAGAAAACAGGATTCTCACGATTCAGGTTCATAGGATGTAGTAGGTACTCAGTGATGTACTATTTTGAGATTTAATAGTTCAGTGGTTTCTTGCGATATGGAAGAGTAGATAAGTAAATATAGAATTGGCTTGTTATAGTGACATTTATCTCCCTTGTACCTTGCACAAACAGTCCAGGATTTGGAAAGGAAAAATCTTGTCTGAATGTCTTAACATCTGGAGAATTCCAAGACAATCAAAATCAACATAGGGGTTTTAAAGCATGTAGGAAAATCTGACTATAAATAAAAAGATCATCTTGACGTTGAATGTGACAGTTGTATGAACCAGTGAAAGCTTCTGAATTCATTAAAGGAATGTTTAGAAAGGTTTTGTATTTTCTAAATTCACTAGATGCTGCTACACTTGCCTATGAAGATTTTCATTTGTATTTCCACCTTCATTTGGATTAGACATGAGGTAATGTTCTCTTCAGAAATCCTTGTGTTCTCAGAAAATGATGGTCTTTGCATGACCATCTCTAAAAAGAGATGGACTAACTGTAGAAAAGCACATCAACTAGCTCTGTTGCTATCAATAAGAAAAGATTAGATGACAGTGACTGTATTAGGATTATTTAGTTTTCCAAATAAATGGAGTAACTAAAGTACCTCCATTGGGATCTGAGGTTCAAAAATCATTAAAACTATGGAACTCTAGTTTTCACGGAGAGGGTTTTGTTGACTGTGGATTGTTGCCTAATTGCACTGAAAGACATGGAGAATAATACAGCTACTTATGCAACCATATTCTCAGATACTACTGTACCACGTGTATAGCTCAAAATCTTAAACTGTTTCTGGTAGGAAAGATACTTCTGTAGATGGATCAAAGTACAAGAAA
>JAOWBP010000001.1:22185324-22205127 GCA_028571105.1 Tragopan temminckii | reverse complement strand
TGTCCCCACTTGTGCAGGAGGGGCTGGACCTCCTGAGGTCCCTTCCAGTCTTGAGCATTCTGTGAATCTCTGTTTCTTTACAGTGTGTTTTCCTTGTGTTTGAAGTGAAGCTTAAAAAAAAAGAAGGAAAAAATAAAGAAAAAAACAATGTAGTGTCACAATCCAGAAGAATCTGCTTCTCCTCTGTGGAACTATAAAATTTACAAGTCCAATACAACTGTAGGTATCTACTTTGTAAGTGGGTACAGTGATGAATTTGATGGATTGAACACCTTCAGGACCCTAGGTCAGTGTGGTATCTGAAACTAAATTGATGGTAGGTCACCTTAAATCTATGTATTCAAACTATATTAATCAACAGTAAAGCCACTGAATATGTTGGAATTACTACTGATCTAAACTTATTCTAACTGTAGGTTTGAATTCTTTAAATTCTTTTATATCTCTCATAATCACTTGTACTTTATCAAAACAACCCCTTAGAAGAGCCCTGGATGATACTATAGAATCATAGAATGGTTAGGGTTGAAGGGAATCTTAGAGATCACGTAGTTCCAACTCCCTGCCCTGGGCAACGATACCTCCTACCAGATCAGGATGCTGAGGACCCCGTCCAGCCTGGCCTTGAACACCTCCAGGGATGGGGCATCCACAGCTTCTCTGGGCACCCTGTGCCATTGCCTCACCACCATCTTAGTGAAGCATTTCTTCCTAATGTCTAAGCTAAACCTATCTTTTTTTTTTTTTTTTTTTTTTTTTTACTTTAAAACCATTATCCTTTGTACTATCACCACACTCCCTGATAAAGTGTCATACATCATCTTTCTTGTAGGCCTTCTTTTAGATACTGGAAGACAGCTATACGTATCTCCAGAGCTTTCTCTTCTCTAGGCTGAAGAACTCCAGGTCTCTCAGGCTGTTTTCATAGGAGAGGTTCTCCACCTCTTTGATCACCCTCATGGCCTCCTCTGGATTTACTCCAACAGGTTCATGTTCTTCTTGTGCTGGGGGCCCCAGAGTTGAACACAGTACTCCAGGTGGGGTCTCATGAGAGTGCAGTAGAGGGGAGACAATCACTTCCCTTGACACGCTAGCTGCACTTCTTTTGATGTGGCCCATGACATAGTTGTTTTTCTGGGCTGCAAGCGCACACTGCTGACTCATCTACCAACACATACAAGTCGTTCAGGGCTGCTCTGACTCCAATCTTCATTCGGTATGTATTTCTGCTTGAAATTGCCCTGATACTTGGCCCTGATACCTTGCACTTGGCTTCACTGAACTTCATACTGTTTGCGCTGGCCTACTTCTGAAGCCTGTCCAGGTTGCTCTGGATGGCATCCCTTCCCTCCAGCATGTCAACCACACCACAGAGCTTGGGTTCAACCAGTTGTCTTCTTCCTTTCTTTTGTGAATTTTAAGAATTGGCTAAGATATTGCTAAGGTAGCACTGGATGAACCTAGCAGGAGTGAAAGTATAGAACGAGGACCCACGATTTCATAATATAATGCACTTAGGAGTAGACAATTTAGAATGGAGTTAATGCATCTGTCTTTTCAGTTTGAACAAGAACAAGAATGTGGAAGGAAGGAGACCTCATTCTTGGTGACTTGTATGCTGCTGAAGGAAGTTAATTGCATATTTTCAAAGTTTCAGCTCTGCAAAATGTTCCTCCAAAGCTGCTATAGGTCAATCAAGCATTACAAATACAATTTACCTCCTCCCAGAATAAAACTTTAATTTTTGCTGGTGCTTTACTGGCAATAACTGGGCTCTTGTTTAATAGACATGTGTATTATAATTGGACTAAACTGTGAGTACTTTTTAGTATTCCTGAACTTATAGGCACATTTAAACCATTTAAAGATCACTGCAATAAATTTACTTCATTTTAATTATCTGACATCTATCTATACAGTAGCTGGAATGAAATTGTTTATTTTCCTGGGGTAAAATTAGCTCTTTGGCTGTTACTTGAATTGCATAACTTCTGCACCATCTGACTTGCTAACAAGCTTGTCACCTACATACATTAATGCCAAAGATCTGATGTCAAGGACACATACCATGTTGGTACAGGCTGTGCAGTCCAGAAGCTGATATGCTCACTCTCTGGGGTAGGCATCTGTCTAGCCAGTGTAAGCAACATGCCCTGCTGTCATTCCAGAGGGGAAAAATGCTAAGTGACAGCTTAGAATGAGTTGAAACGATGAGTGCAGAGTAAGAGAGAACAGTGGGAGAGAGAAAAACACAAAATACAGTCTCTCTCAAAAACTTCTCCTTATTTTCTGAGAAACCAAATCTAAATGACTGTATTTCTTCCTGACTGCCTGCAAAGAAAATTAAACTCTTTTCTCAGGTTTGTTTTACAGAAAAAACAGTGCTATTATTATTTCATTTCCCTTTTAGTAAAAAGTGCCAGATACTGATTATCAACAAAACAGTTCATTTACTGTTTCCAGAATATTTCATCATTCTGTCCACCCAGCTAAAGAGGTCAGAAAGTTGTAACCTACAAGATGTGAGAAAGTACTAAATGAAAACATGGGAATTTGACAGAGTGGTGCTAGAGAGGGTTGGCTGACTAGTTGATGAGAAAAAGGAAAGAGCCCTAGGAGAAATTAAGCCAGACCCAGGTCCAAGATGGAAGCGAAAACTGTGGCTAAAAACTGTACCGATTGAACGCAATTAGCTTAATGGTGAAGGGGAAACAGGCAGTTGTTAAAAATGAAGAAAAACTTTTTATCTGTATTGTTTTAAAGGAAATCATGCTGCGTGGGTCAGATTCAAATAACCTGGCTTCAGCAGTGATCCTATCTTTTCTCCAAGTTTCATCTGTTCTTCACCTTTGTGTGGTTTCTTTTTGTACTGATTTGTTGACCATTATTATATTCTTCTTCATAGTATGTTCCCATGAAGCCTTTTGACTACGAGTACAATCCAAGATTTCCCTGACTTAATACTGACTCTTCACAGGAAAGCTGCTGAAAGCCTATGGGGCATGACTCCTTCCTCTGCCATAAGTTTGGGCAGGATTTGCTACCTTGGCACTCCTTCCTTTGGTCATTTTCTGCAGTGTTCCAGCAGTGTCTCAAGAACCTCTCCTGCAGACCTTCTTCTGTTGGACAGCAGCATTCTCAGCTACATTCTGTGGTTTATTTCAGGTGACTCCTTTTGGTGATCTTTGTAAAATGCTTCATTTGCACTCTTGGCATACCAACGCAGACTACATTTAAGCACAATACCCTGGCACTCAGCATATAGAAATAAGCAGAATTCGTCCACTTCTGCTAGCAAAAAAGCTCTTTGTTGTGGTTACAGTGACACTAAGGGTAGTTACTTAAGAAAGTATGAGCTTCAATGATGTCAGCCTGCAACTGCAGATCAGATATAGCTAAAGTCAGATTAACAATTCATGCAACGCTGATTTTATTTGATATCATTGTTGCTCATCAAAAATCCACCTCCTGATAGAGCATACTCAGTTTTAAATAAATATCATGTATTACAGAGAAATTGCACTGCAGGGAGTCACAATAATCTTGGTAGTTTTCACTAAATAGGCTGTAGGCACACATCCATCTCTTGTTCAGGGTCATATTTTATTTACTTTGTTTTCAGTTGTGCCTATTTCTTAACCTGTGTTTTCTTTTATTGCTCATTTTCTTTGTGTCAGTTGTAATTTTCCAGGGCTCTTTATTCAGGCACCTTTCTTCTACATGAAAAAGTCTCTGCAAATAAGATATATGTGATGTATGAGGGTTACTCTGAAAGTAATGCCTTCTGTGTAACTATGCTGGCCCATAACGTCAGAGGCAGATGGTGGTGGTAAGGCAGTAGGGGATGAAACCTCCCACCAATATTCAATTACATGTTGGTGCCATGCAACAGATGGCAGCAGAGGGGCAGTCTGACAAAATGGCATCTGACATGGAAGTGCTTATGGAGCAAGGGTGTGTCATTGAATTCCTCCATGTGAAAAAAATGGCACGCATTGGCCTCGCTTGTGGAGACTGAACAGTGGATGTGAGCACAGGGAGGCAGTGGGTGCTGTGGTTCAGCAGTGGTTACAGTGACAGTGGGCCACCTCCGCTGGGGCAGAAGTTTATGAGTGTAACGTGCAGGCTCTCATTCACTGCTAGTGAAATTGCATAGCCAGTGGTGACTATATTGAAAAATAGTGTTTTGTAGCTGCGACTTTATCACAGTGCTATCGTGCTCTTTGTATCTGTTGTAGTTTCTATGCAAATAAAGAGGAGACATTACTTTCAGAACAACCTATGTACAGAAGAGGTACTTGGTAGCTAACACTCACTGCAGAGCCTTTGCTGCCCAGCAGTCATTAGTCACACGGGAAGGGTTGGATTCCACTGCCCCTTGGAGTGCATCCTCAATGGTTGTGAGTAGCTGTTTTCTGGCTCCCTGATTTTTTTCCTTAATATCTTATTGTCGATGTTTTCTCTTTTGAACTTTCCTTGTCAGGCTGCTAATAACCTCTGACCCCCTGTGTTTGCAATTTTACATTCCTTATGTAGCCTGGCTCTGTTCTAAATACCATCTCAGTGCTCTTTCTCACAGTTTCACAGTTTCCTCAGCAACTTAAGCCAAGGTGTCACAACCAGGTCTGTATATTAGATCTGGGAAAGAAAGTATCTTGTAACAGTGCATGTAGGACATGCACCTTGTGCTGTGTCTATAAAATGTTATTCGGTACATTGGACCAATTAGCCTCAGAGGCTTCCTTCCAGAAGCAAGAGTTTTATACATTTGTTTGTAGGCATGCTGTATCCAAGAATCTCCAGCTCTGATTCCACTAGAGACAGGTGTTACAAACAGTGGTAGAAGTAAAAACTAAAAACATGTATTTTCTTGATTCCTGCTTGAAAGACATAATGTAAAACTAAATTGCATTTACATTATATTTAAATGAAATGGTGTTTTCCTGACATATGTAACAACCTATAGATGTTTAGATTTAAGAAGTGTTCCATATGTTTCTTCTCATGTTTTCCTGTTTTCACAGTAATGAATTTACTCCAATAGACTCATGAATTTTGCAAGCCAAAGAAAGTAAGCACTTACTCCTTTCTTAGCTGTAAAAAATGGAAGAAATCAGGTTTTGATAGTAAACAACATTTTCCACGATAAATGGGCCCATACACCAGTATGGGTAAATGCTTGACAATCACATTAGTTACCATGAGAGAGCTGGGTTATGCAAGCAGGAACTGCATTCTGGAAGTGCTTGGGCATGCATTGCTTTCTGAGGTGGATTTGTGGTTCTAGAGAGTGGCTGGATGCTACTAGTCATCAATGTACACTGTCCATTTTGAGCAGTGAATTCACAGCCATTTGGCCTCGATGAATCCTGACAAGCAGAAATGGAGCCATATTCTATTTTCTGAAATGCCTTCTCTCATTACGCATTGGTGTTCCTTTGACAGCTTCCCTTCCTGCTGTCATAACTGCTTCTGTCATCCAGCTTCCAATCCAAGCTCAAACGAAAACTGAATTTTTTCTTAACTAATGATTGCTGAAGTTTGGGGCTTCTATACTCATATTATCAGTGCAGAGTTCTCTTAATTCCTTTTTTATATCATGACAGCACAGACACAGCATTTGTGGTAGTGAGTTTCTGCAGCATTTTTTTGTATATTGTAGTGAGGTCCATTTATCAGGTAAGCATCACTGTCAGAAGAAGCCAAGTAGATATCTGAAGCTCTACATCCAGTCTGAGAATGACTGACATCAATCATATCACTGTCTTCAGGGAAATAATAGTTGAAAGTTTGATTCATTAAAAGAGTAAACAGAATTGAGCCATGTATTTCATACTCATCTCTTTAGACATTGTAAAATTTTGCTCTAAATTTGAAGGAAAAATTGGAAGAAATATTTCTCAGAGGGCTTTTTTTCCACACGTTTTACCAACAGCAGCATGGTACAACAATATAAGAAATCAGGATAATAAATTTCCAACAAGATAAACAAATGACTATCAAGTCAATCTATGTTACAATTTCCCAGGTGGGATTATGAGACAACTCCAGAAGCATTAGAGTTTTAATAACATTTCCCAGCTCAGTCATTATAAACAATTAAAGAGTATTCTGTTTTGGGGTTAAGCTTTTTTGGGGACAGGCTGTCCTGTACTTAATACCTGAGAATCCTTTACATTTATAGCATATTTTCTCATGCTTTTGAACCATTAATGTTAAACTTTTTATTTTTATTATTTGTGGATGCCAAACAGTGCCAGATATTTCTATTACTTGCCACCCTTGTACTGCCACTTCAGATCTAGTCAGTGACCCAAGCATATGACCTGAGGATATACTGTGGTCAGGGAATTAATCACTAGAAAATCTGCAGCGTATGTTTAAAAATGTGGCTGTACCCTGTACAAATGAAAGTAGCAAGCCAGTACTGAAAGGAAAAAATAAATCCTTGTGCTTAGATGAGGCCTGACTTTCCAAGGCTCTGAACATTTGAAGCTCCATTTGGCTTCAGCAGGAGACAAGTGTATTCAAAATCGCTGAAAGTCATTCCAGCTGAAACTAGACTGTAACAGTCAGTATATTGTTGTAGCTGATTACTTTCCAAGTCATGTTACAGAATGAAACAATATTTAAAAATGACTCATCTTTCATATTGAAGGAAATGTTTTAGTGGATTTTTGTGAAAAAAAAGTTTTCAGTCTTCCTAAAATGCAAATTTACATAAAACCTCCTTTTGAAATATGATAGACACAAAAAGTAGTCATATAAAGACACTAATTACTTCAAAATATTGAGTTACATAAAACAACGGAGTATCTCATAATGCACAGAAGATGACAACCAAATCTAAGGTTTAGGACTGGTACATGATACTTTATGGAGAAAAAGGATTGAAAAAATAGAATAGGGTTTGTGGAGTATGGGACTCACAGAGTGTTCTGCACCTGCAATGGTCAAGAAAGGTGAACAGAAAGAGATGGTGCAACGTTCTTTCGCTACCTCAGTAAGAAAGGCATGACAACAAATGGCTTAATAAAATAGCCACTTTAATAAAACAGAATAGAAAGAGGAGTATGGAAGTTGGTACATCTTCTGTTCCTTCAGATGATAGGCGCCTCATGTTTGCACAACATCAGACAGAGCCCAGGTGGATTTTCTCACAGTGTACTGCACAGAACAGATCCTGTCCATGGAGAAGAGCTCTCCCTTTCTTGCCATGTTACATTTTCCTTAGAAGAAAACAACTCTATTCATAATGGACATTCTCATGTAAACTTGTTGCTTCACTTCTACATAAAGTCATGGCCACACTGGTGGCGAAATCACCAGCACCAGTTTAAGATGCCTGCAGGCTTCTCTCCTCCTTGCAGTGAGATGGCTGAACTCATCCTGCAGCCAAGGACTTGTGCAGCACAAGGTTAAGGTTAGGCCTAGGATTAGGGTTATAGTATTTTTGCTCAAGAAAGGAGATATAACCTGTACTCTTTACTCATTTTATTCTTTTTCACTGTTTTCTGAGGCTCAGTAAGTTGGGAAATTGATCAAAGACACATGAGTTTGAGTAGATGCAAATGTAAAATGTTCATCTAATAATAGCTACTAAACCACTTGAGTTCTATTGTAGCAGAAAGAGCAAGAAGAAATGGATACCATATTAGCTAATGCAATTTTGGACAGAGTTGAATAGCATGATCACCTACATCTGGGAAAAAGGTAACTATAGCCACTGAAGTGAAATATGTCTGGAGAAGGAGCCAGATAGTCAGAGCCTTAACAATCAGGATTGGAAAGCTAATTATATGTAAATAATTGGAAAGAAAAAATTCAGTGTTGTGCAGGTGATTTTGTATATCAGAACAGAGGGTCAAGGGTTTGCACATGTTTCAGAATACAAATGCAGAACAGACACAGTTGCTTTGTTTAACGGTCAGAAAAGGTGGTGAAGGAACTGGAACACGGGAGCGTGGCAGGACTGCAAACATACTGGGCTCAAAGAGATGACTGACTGGGGAAAGCTCTACCTCTGGGAGGGGGGCAGTATGGTTTTTGGCAGAACAGATGGGCTTCAACCAGACTGCTGTGAGCTGCAGAAGAGGGTAACACAAACTGTAAGAAAGGCAGAAGGATATGGCTCTGCAAAGGTCTTTGTGGCTAACGCGTGGTGTTCTCAAATCCGTAAGAGTCGTAGGAGTGGAATGGATAATGAATAAGGCTTGTCAGTAACCCTTTCTGATGGTGATGACAGAACTGTTTTCAAGGTATTTCCTCTTCCATGAATCTTGTTTGTACTCAGGTCTGAAGTACCTACATGGAAAAACATGGTGCCATATTATCATACAACTGTACTGCAGTAAACTGAACTATCCAGTTATTGATAAGATAGAAGTAAGTAAGTACAATAGGTTTAAAAGGATGACATACTCACCTAACTGGCTATTTTTAATGTACGTACGCAGTTTAACAGAAACTGAGGATGTGACATGGTTGATGTGACATTTTGAGTTTCTCCATATCTGTTGTGTGCAGTTATTATATTATTATTACATTTTTCTCTGAGAGTGGTCAGACACTGGAATGGCCTGCCCAGGAAGGTGGTGGAGTCACCATCCCTGGCAGTGTTCAAGAGGTGTCCGGGTAAGGAGCTACGAGATATGGTTTAGAGGCTTGTGGTAGCAATGGTAATGGGAGGATGGTTAGACTAGATGATCTTGCAGGTCGTTTCCAACCTCGTGATTCTATGATTCTATGATTGCTGAGTTAGTCTGGTTGTGTATGGAGGGGGGGAAAGTATATTTTTTACTCGAGTTCTAAACTATGCTGCAAGCAAATGGGAATATTTACTTGAAATAGAAAATGCCTGTAATAAAGAAGAAAATATAGATGAGACTAATCATGGTGGCTTCCATCAGGTCTGTAATTCTTGCACTTATTGCCTGATTTATCAGAACAGCGTGGGTATTTCATTTCCCCTAAGACATCTGATTTGCATAATAATTGATTTTTAAAGTTTTAGTTAATTTTAAAAATTGAATTCCATTCAATAATACTTTGGAAAAGTAAATTGTTTTTCTAAATAGCACTGGGATGGTTTATTCTTACCACAAAGATGTCTAATCGTTGATTGTCCTTCCATGTGGATTCCAGTACTGTAATTATTCCCTTTTAGGATTCTTTTACCCTGATATGTTATTGATTGTAACATTTTTTACAGATCTGTTGCTTCCCGTTCATGCATGAATCCTTGAGTATTTAATGCAGCTGAGGTGCCTTGGTTTGCTCAGAGCAGAGCAGAGGAGCTGAGGAGAGGCCTTATGGTGGCTGCAGCTCCTCACAGGGAGCGGAGGGCAGCGCTGAGCTCTGCTCTGTGTGACAGCAATGAGGCCCAAGGGAACGGCATGGAGTTGTGTCAGGGGAGGGGCAAAGTGGGATAAGGAAAAGTTTATTCAGCAGTGAGCAGTTGGGCCTTGGAACACATTCCCCAGGGCAGTGGACACTGCCTCAGGTGTCAGAGTTCAAAAAGTTCTGGACAGCACTCTCAGATATACAGTCTGATTTTTGTCTGGTCCTGTGTGGAGCCAAGCGTTGGACTCAATGATCCTTATGGGCCCCTTCCAACTGGGGATATGCTGTGATTCTATGATCCAAAACTGCAGATTTGAGATTTGTATTTGAGTTTTGTCTTGTTTCTCCCATTCTCTAGGAGAGCTTTTTTCATAAGGTTTAAGTTCATCTACATTCCACTAGCTACATGTAATCACCATTTCAGCCAATGCAGAAGCAAGTAGCAGATAAGATACAGAAGGTGCATGTTACAGGCATTTACAGATATGGCTCTTCTGGTTGAGTGAAGGATGTGGATGGATAGAGATGGAGCATCAGTAAGAAATATGTTCCTTGTTCATTAAACACTTCGTAGGGCTACCCTTTATGCTGACAGCCACTGATGAGGTAGAGATAAAAAGACCTGTCTGCGAAGGACCTTTCAAAGAGGCTGTTGAGACTTGGTTCTTGCTTCCCTTTTTAATTATTTCAAAGGAAAGGACAAGAAGTGTTGAAGAAGAATGTTAAAGGACAATTGATCCAAAGAAAATTTCCTTCCCCAAAATAACTATTTTAAGAACATCTTACAGGTAAAAAAGTTATTTCCAGTAACTTTATTTGTAAAGCAGAATTTGTACTCACAAGTTTTAATGTTAATTTCTTCTCTGAAAACTCTTTGCAAAGCATATCAAGTTTACATTATCAACACTGAAAAAAACCCTCTACTCAATACCCAGAATAAATTTCCTTATTAAAATCAGTTCAAAATGTTCAGTTCATAACAGATATTAATTGTCTTTGTTTAGGGGTTTTAATTTAAATGCCATCGTGTAATATATCTCTCAATTTAATTTTATACTTTTCCCTCAAGTAAAGTCTTTTTGAAACTTTATATTACATTATATAATCACATTGTTCATTAATTTCTAATATATGCATTTCATTAATGACAAATCCCTGTGTTTGTAAATGTATTATTATTCTTCATTTTTCAAGATCAAAGCACCCCTTATTTAATAAATCATAATGATATTCTGACATAAGCTTTCTTAATATACCTTATTGTAAGTGCTATTTTTGGTACAGAAACCAAGATGTGATTCTTGGAAGAGTGAGAATGGGAGGAAGGATTTCAACCTAGATTTTATGCTGTGCTTATCAACACTGTGTCTGTGGTATTGGCTGTAGATAAAAGCTGTTCCACTTTGATTTATATCTAAGTTTGAAATAGCTGAAATGGCTATTAATTTATTTCAGTGAAGGCTCAGATAGATGAGCAATTTACCACAGCAGTAAACCTTTTATTGCCAGAGGAACATAGATGTAAGTTTGCAGTTTTTTTCAAAAACAGAATTGTAGTCAGTGTAAAGTGGCATAAGTTGCTGTGAATTAGTATGCAGCAAGCATACTTAAGTCTCAGTGAGGACAGGTAATGCACACTCCACATATCTCTCACCTGCAATGGGAAGAATTCTCTTGATATATTCTTCCAGCACACCATCCTGAAGCTTCTTCTGTGAAATGATGTTACCTCAGACTATGCTGCCCTCAAATTGACTGCATATACTCTGTAGGTAGCACCACGTCTTTTCTGCCTTGGCAGTATTTTGGGATGTTTCCCTATTCTTGCTTTTTTTGTATATAATTCTTGATTCTGAGCAAGATGTTGGGTTGCAGTACCAGATGCTAGGAGAGAAGCTGTGTCCATTTCAGTAAAGAAAATGTAACTTGGAAATCTCCTTAGAAAATCAATTCACATACCATTATCATAGTGGTGCTTTGTCTGTATGTTTTTGAGATTTTATATAAACAGAATGTCAAATGTGCCCATTTCTGAACGATATTTTTGATGTGTACTTTGACTATATAAAAATTCAGATGCATCCCAGTTCCTGCTCTTCTCCACAGGTTCTAACTTATGCTGTATGCCAAAGCAGTTAAATTACATTCTTTAAGTACCTCGGTGTTCTTGCAATTGCCTCAATTTCCGTTATCCTGTAATTTATTTTTATTGAGTATAGGAGAAGCATTCCCTTTTTTCTGTCAATGGCTCTTGGAGAAAGATGCTTAACAGTGGCTTTAATGGTTTGCTGCTTAGAGAAATTTTTTGGTCCCAAGGGCACTGGATATTACAACAATTGACACAGAGGTGCTAGCATCAGCAACACTGTGCTTCTCACTTTCACTGCTAGTGGCATTGATGGCTGGCTTAGAGGGGGCTAGAGAATATCAAGTGAGCAGCCTGGGGACTGAAGTGGCAGCTTTTCTTCTTTTTTATTTTAGACTTATGCATTTTAAGTCACTCCTCATTGATGTCTGAAAAAGACTCCTAGCAGAAAAATACTCAAGAGAAAAAGTAGGATTGTGCAGTACACCACGCAAGAGTTCCTGGTGGTGGCAAGGTCAGTCCAAGAAAATAATTAATTAAACTCTGTGAGATCCATTTTTGTTTCAGATTCCAAGTTGATGTTTTAACAATTGATTTACTGTGCTCAAGAATGTATCTTTGCAGAGTAAGAGAATTAATGTTTCTCATTTCTTCCTCCTTATTCTTTACCAAAAGCAGGGAAGAGACAGTAATAAAGTTTTCTTGATTCTCCAGGCTCTTTATAGAAAGACCAATCAGAATTTATGTCTGTTGTTTGCATTTTTCCTATATATTACAACTCTTTAAAAATTGTCACAAGTGACAGATGGCAGCGGTAGATTCACCTATCGGCCAGATGGACTAAGGGCCTGGGGCAACACAAACTAGGACAACATGGAGTAGTCAAAAGGAAAAAAGCAATTGCCTCAAGATTAAAGACAGCTTTGCAAAATTTGACTCCTCTTGTCATCTGGGGTGAGCATTTTCTTTTTTCCTTAATGAGTGGAAGATTATCTTCAAAGCTCCTGCTTTTTGTCGCAGTAACTGAAATTAAGAATAGCATGCAACATTTTCCATGGCTGAAGCATGTGATGCAGACTTTCTGTTAGGAAAAGTGGGCTCTGTTCTTCTCTAAATAAATGCTTTGTCCACTGGTTCTTTATCAGCTAATTATAAGCATGATTTCGTGTCTTGTGGTGAAGAGCATAAAGAGTATTAAATATTACTTATTCTAATGGTCAGACAAGAAAAAGATGAGCACCTAAAAGTAATGACAATTCCACCTATCCTTCCCTGATGGTTTTGTGTTTGCTGCAAGCCAGAGCACCGTTTTGATCAGAATCCTGAGTTTGGCAGTACCGTGTTAGGCTGCGTGTTGGCTGTCAGACCAAGGTAAGCAGATCACATCCCTGATGCAACCTCATCTCAGCATCAGCAGGGTGGTAGTACTGCAGAGTAGGACTAGCAGTGGGACAGAGGACATGTAATGAGGTGGCGGACTGAACTTCTAGGGCTGTCATGGCTTGAGAAAGAGCTCGAAGAATTAGCCATGCTGGGATGCAGATATTCACTACTGTGCTGCAAAAATACCTAGAGAATTAAGGACAAATATTTTCATCTTCACAACAGATAGCATAGAGATTAATTTAGCTTTTATTCCACCACCTTGTGACAGAGTGTTACTTGATCAGAAAACAATTTTCTTCATAAAATAATGTGGAAGAAAATAATTTAAATTAATTCTTGCTATTAATTTATACCCAGTCCTTGATATTGCTGAGAGCTTTGTGGCACATAGCATTCTACTGAAGCAGGATATGAATTGGATAAATAGATATAACTGCCAGCTTCCTGGAGACAGCCTTTATTTTGTAAGAAAAACTTATCCAAACTTGCTGCTTAGATCAGCAACTCTTCAAAATGCTGTGAAAGTCTTTTTAGCTTTCAAGGGCTTTTACACGTGTGCTATTCAGATCAAATAACGCAGTAGGTATCACATCCATTCTTCAGGTAACTTGCCTTGGAAATTGTATGGAGTTGTGGTTTCCTCAGCCTGACTGGAGACATCTACCGGGTGTTTCTGAGGTTAGCTACACAGTGATACAGCACTGCTTACAGAGTAGTGTGGCAAATGAATAAAGGGCCCTGGCACATCGTCATAAGCACCCAGCTCCCCTGTACCTCCCCTGTATCGTAGTCAGAAAAGAGCAAAGGAGCCATGCAGGCAACAGGGAGGGAAGGCACCACACTATCAGAGGATTTTGTACTGTATTATATGGGAGTACACTGTGACAAAATGTACAGCAATCAGTGCAACAAACATCCTGACCACAGAGGGATTTTTGGTGTGGTGGTTGTGGTCTGAAGGCTCTGATTAACATCTGCTGAGCAAAGAGCTGCAGTTGTTTGGGACATGAGGGGTCTGCAATGGAGAATAACTTGGTGCTGTTAGAGAGCACCCGACTTGTCTTAGCTGGCCCAGTTTGCAAATTGGTGTAAATCAGCATCCTTTCACAGCAGCTCAGGCCAGTAGGCAGCTCTGTGTATTGGAGTGGCTGATGGGTAGGAAGCAGGCTGCTTCCTAATGCCTTTGGTACAGGAGTGGTAGCCCTCAGTAGAGGCAAGGAAACAAGCAGCTGAGGCTGATAATGATAATTATAATGATAATCACCACAGCAAGAGCTTCCAGCAGTCATCAGTTGGAGCTCAAGTCCCCTACAGACCTTTTCCTATAACACAGACTTTCTGTAATAGAGAAAGAAAAAGCTGTTCTGTGCAGCACTAGCTGCTTCTTAGCTACTTTCCCTTGTCTGATGCTTGTCTCTCAGCCCTCCACAGTGGTCTTTCTGATCACTTATTATATGCTTTCTGATCACTTGTTATATGCTTCCAAGTTCTTTCCAGTAGAGATGAAAAAAAAAACCCAAACAAACATGAGAAGAAAGAGTACTGTTTAGCGTAGTTTTTCTTATGTTCTGATAGCTTGACACCATTATTAGATTTAAAAAAATCCATTGAATTTGTTTTTTCAATAGGAACAATGTTTTTAACTGAACAAAATTTAAAGTGTCAATTGACTATAAGCTCTGAGCAATTTGGAGAAAGGAAACAACTTACTATGGTCTTAAACTCTTGGCAAAAGAGCAGTCTTCTAGTTTATTGTTTAAAATGTGCAGAAAAAAAATAGCTTGTAGTCTTTGACAAAAAAATGTACATTTTTTTCCAGAGAGAAAAACAGCCACATCTAACTAGATCTAAGTAGTTTAACATTATTAAAATAAAGAAATTTATGTTGAAACAAAAGTAGAAAAAAAAAGAATGGGATAGGTGAGGTTTCGTAAAGCTTACTACATCCATCTAATCTAAACACACTTTCTCATACGAATAGGCTTCTGCACTTTCTGTAATACCACCGTAACTCACTTCACACCTACAAATGGAAGACTTGAAGCAATCTCTTCCCCTTTCAGAAATCTGCTTTATAGCTTCCTTACCTTACGAGAATCTAATTGTTTCTTCTTATCCATGCTTGACTCTTTGGAGACTAAAAGCTGCAAGATGAGACAGTCTGCATGTTCATCAGGTGAGTTTGACACAGAAAATAGATCCCAGTACATCCACTGCAGATCAGTACTGAAACAAACATTGCAAAAATAACTTATTTATTACTGAATGTCTGTAGAAGTGGTCAATGATGTCAATGATGACTGTAGCTTATATCCATTTATGCAGGTGAAGCTGTTGAATCTTCCTAAAATTGTAAAAGTTTGACAAGAGTGAGAGAGATAGATAGAAGAGGCATAGAAAAGAGAAAAAGAAGAAATTGTGTAATTGTAGCAGGGACATCAATTAAGAGTGGTTTGAGACGAATGAGCAAACAGGCACAAGAAAAGAACGTTGGTAGAGACAGATGAAAAGGAGAAAATCCTCAATGAAAAGAGACATAAATGTGAAAAAGAAATTCTATAGAGAGATGAGAAAAGCGCATGAAAAAAAGCCTTTGTATTATAAAGAATGTTTCAGATTTAGAATGTGCTTCATGCAGCAAATGACAGAATTCACTATCCCATACTTGTTTTTTCTGTTATTTCACTCACAGTTGTGGACAGGATGATAATGTCCTAAGAATTGGGAAGACAGATAAGAAATGTATCTGTCCTAGAGTGCTTGCAGTCTGAAGTCAAAACAAAAGATAACATATGATACAGACAAAAGGAGAACACAAGGAAATGTTTAGATAGAAGTTATTGGAGATGTTAAATGACTCACATGAGGTGTTTCTAAGTGGAATTTGAAGGACACAATGAAGTAGATTTGAAGACAGTTATCAAAAGGTCTTAAGTGTGCAGAACAATAAGGAAGAAAGACCCAAGGTATACAGTTAAGAAGCAGTTGTGACTGAGTGGTTAGTGGGTGCTGAGTCACTGGTAAACCAGCAAATGCAATTTGATGGTGTCAAGATGTGATGAAGTGAAGAATAACCCTGAAAGTGGAGATGACTAAGTTGTGCTTGAGTCTGAAGACAAGAATATGCTAACAGAGGAACAGAGGAGAGAGAATAGAAGGAATAAAATTTGTTTTTTGCAATGCTAATCTCAACAGACATGAGCAGGACAAAACTGCATTCATCAAGACCAACGAAACAGATATTGCAGTAGCAGAAATATGAAGTGATTAGAGTCTGGGCACGACATTCAGCTAGGTGGTTAGATGAGGCTCACAGTGAGTGTTTTTATGTAGAAAGAAATATCTAGGTGTAGCCCTAGAGCCAAAGAAAGATCTGAGTCAAGGTCAGTGCTCTGTTTATGTTCCTGAGTAAAGAATGAAGAGGTGGGACTACCAATAGAGATTTGCTAAGAACATCACAGAGAGAGATTAACGGTGAATATATAACCAGTGGTTGTACAGCTTGTCTGGGGCAGGGCCTAGTCCAAATGCCATTGGTGTAAAAAAGAGGCTTGCGTTGTCTTCACTGAATGGTATGCAGAAGACACAGATTATTTACTCATC
This sequence comes from Tragopan temminckii, assembly GCA_028571105.1. NCBI lineage: Eukaryota > Metazoa > Chordata > Aves > Galliformes > Phasianidae > Tragopan > Tragopan temminckii. Next base: position 22,188,710 of record JAOWBP010000001.1, on the reverse strand, counting down.
TTACGTGAAGATTTCTGGTGAAGTCATTTGTTAGCAGAGTATATACTACTATACTACTATACTGTACTATAGCAGCCCTATGCTACTGCGAGAGTTTATTATTTTTAAGAATTTCTGGTTTGAACTGCCTTTCCTGATTTTCACCATGCATTTGAGTCTCAGCACAAAATGCATTCATTGAACAAGCCTTCAACAAAGTGACCAGAAGAAAATGTGCTCACCATTAAATTAATGCTTGGATACTTGAGATAGTAACAGATGGTAGCAGCAGAAGATGCATCTTCTGAGGACTACGTAGGGACTTGCTGGAGCTGACCTTGAATTTCACATCTTTTGTTCATGGAATCAACTTTCGCAAAACATACTTAGGCCCAGGAATCCTGCTCCACTCTTTCATCATCAGAAGAGGGATGTTATTAAGGCTTTATCAGAGCAGTCACAGATTTTTCCCAGTGAGTGAGAGCCAGAACCACAGACATTAAATGATTTTAAAAACTGGGCTGAAATATTATGTTCTGATGAGTATGTCTAACAGCCCTAAAAACATTAAGCATCTCTGTGTGTTACTCAGTGAAGTTTCCTGGAGTTTCACAAGAACACTGATTTTTTCTTGATTATTAGGTTGTGTCAGGAGTTGTAGGGTAGAGAAACTTTAGAGCCTACTTTGGCAAAATGTCCTCAGTCCAATATCTGGGGGCTTTTTCCAGATATTCTTGCCAATAGCAAGACTGAAATGAAAATTTAAATGTAGAAAGTATGCAGTTACCCTGGGGAAGTGAAGAGGCAGATGTAATACCTACTGGGGTAGAAGAGTGAAAAGTTACTCTTCATGAACTTGGGCTTCATTTTAGAAATTTAAACTTACTTTATTCTTTCTTGGCTGGCCTTGTAGATACCAAAGTAAATTTTAAATTGTAAAGGTTCATGTATTCAGAGAAATATCTTTTCAAAGAACAAAATAGGAAATTAGTCACAGCTGGTATTTTTAAATAAAATTCAGTGAGCACTTTTACTGAAAAAGTTCAAATTTACTTGACCGTCTTCTGTGAAGAAAATTTAAGGCATTTGTTCTCAAACCTTGTAGTTGGCCTTTTTCATCTTCAGATAGATACTCCTACTTATTGTGTATGTGAACTGTGTGTAGCAATAAGACTAAGCAACTGTTATTTCAGTTAAACATAATGTTCTCTTAAAGTGGATAATTATCAGCGTTATTCTCTTGATGCTGCTACAGGTTTTATTTTGCACTCTCACAGTAATTTTATCTGGTTTTTTTCCTTCTTGTTTTCTGTAAACATTTATTCAGAAGGGACATTTTTATGCCTCCTGCAACTCATAAACATATTTCATCATGTGATTTGAACATACATATGAATTGATAATCATAATAGTAATTCTGCTGTACAAGTTCTGCAGATTTTTTTTTATATTGATTGCATAGTTGTTTCTCAGATCTAAAATACCAAACAAATGAGAAATGCATTTGGGTCTACCTGTCTTCCTTTTGTGTTTGCTTTCAGATGCTTGAATTTCAGTGCATGGACTGGCCCAGAACTGGCACACTGCTTGTCTGACAAGTGGTTAGGTACATAAGGTAAGACTGTCAAGTTTGTGGGAGTGCAGGATCCTCAAAATCAGTTATTGACTCCAGTTACTGGGACTCCAATAATAGCTAGAAAAAAATTCTTTTTAAGCTGTTAACACAGATAGGTATTTATTTTTTTAATTCACCAAGTTAATGTAGAATTTTCACACTCACATAACTTTTTTTTTAATGTATTGTGTACCCACTCATGTACACACACTCAGAAACACAGCTCTACACTCATTCATTCTCCTGACTTATTGCAGGTATGCAGCCATGAGCTGAGCACAGCATGGAACAAAGAGATTCAGGATTTCCAACTATTGCAGCTCCCTACAACAAATAGCAAATAACTCCCAAGTAACCAAGCAGGCCTTCATTTTTAGCTACAGGTGTTGATTAATGTTGGTCTTTAAGTCTCAGGATTCAGAGATCAATTCTTACAAACTTCGATGATTTCTAAAGGAACAGCCATATCTGTAGGCCAAAACCCTGCCTTCTGCTTTGTTGCATGTATAACTAGAAATACTGTATGTATCTGTACTAGATATACTTCATGTATACTAGATATAACTGACAGATAGGCAGTGTTTCTGTTTTCCTTTTCTCATAGTCATGTCATTGTAGTGCACTGAGAATAAATTAACATAACTTCATTACCTGACATTACCTGTTACCTGATTTACTGCTTATAATTTACATGATTATATCTAGATAAATTAAATTTGATAAAATGAGTGATTAAAACAGCCCACTAAGCAAACTAGTTGAAGGGGAGCAATCACTGGTAATGGAGGAAGATAACAAAAAAGGAATAATTAGTTTTTATTTCCTAATGAAATGTCGTTCTACTCTTTTCTTTCATTTTATCTTTCTTTCTGCTTTTGACTTTACTAAAATATTCTTTATGACCATTGTTTGTTTTTAAATTAAATAAGGAGTCAGAAATTGTAGGCATTTTTGTAATTAATCATTTGAACCTTTTGTGAAATCTCTGTGTGTAAAATGGCAGCACAAAGTCATATATCTTATCTTGTCTCAAATAAATAAAGTAATGGCTGCAGTAATACCAACACAGAAAGTGTGGTCATGAAGAAGCTGACAGCATTTAGGAACTGGAATGTTTGCAAAGTATGTTTACCAGTATCTCTATTAGTAATGGACATGTAAACTTTCCTACTTTTTTTTTTTGTGATGATTTTGGAACCCCAGCGTCAGACTGCTCTACAGTCAGGAATTTATGGGGAACCATTTCATTTGTTTTTTGTCTTAACATTCCCTTCTGCTTTGCTTAAAGTGAGCAACTCCTGTAATATCTGCCAGCTCTCATCCCTCAGTCCACTGTCCCATCCTTGGCACTTACTGTGCTGATTTCCCATGAGAAAGAGAATAGAAAATCTTTCTCATTATTAGTGTTCACAGTAAATCTCAAGATTTCATGTATTTGCCTTCCTGGCGTTACATTCCCATATATAGTTTGCTTTCTTAAAGGGCTTCCTCTTGCTAATTTTAAACAACACTTTCAGATAATTTAAGTGTACCTGCAAAGCTCTAATATTAGTGGAATTTTAAACTCCTTTGAAGACTGCTGCTCATTCTTCTTTTTGCCAAGGGATATTTATGTATATATATTCTTAGCTGTGAAAATTGTTACAAAATTAGTAAGCAGTTACACTGAGGTCTGAAAACATGACAGAGCAAATACCACCTGTAAGATAAGAACATGTGGTTTTAGGCACTATAAGTACCAGTTCAGACTGTAGGCTAGCTCATTCTTTAATCGTAAATAATGTTCTGAACT